>OW618044.2:16156109-17356109 GCA_939531255.2 Thera britannica
GATGTAAAGTAGAATGCTTACCTCGGTCATAAGTAGCTATTGCACCCTCGAACTATATTTGCCCTCGCTCGCTTTGCTCGCTCGGGCATCTAAATATCTCGGGTACACTCGATCCATTAGCACCCTTTGCGAGCTGCGCTCGCACGGGCGCCAAAAAGGATCTTGTTCTGCAAAAGCTCACTTACTGCCCTTGTATAACAATCTACTATTATTTAACGTCGGCCCGCTTCACTTCCAAATATTGCTATGCCTATGTATGCACCATTTTTAACTTTAAGACCTCAATATGTTACTTTAATTGCAATAAATAATATGAGTATGAGTATTTTCTTCTTCTTCTTCTTATCTTGTCACTGGGTTTTTGGAACCATGTGTGGGGAAAGGATTTTAAGTGTGCCTCAACTTTTTAGGTTCTTACGACATGTCGGTTTCCTCACGTTGTTTTTGTTCACCGTTTGAGAGCACTGGCATTGTGTACATAAATTTATTGGTAGAAAAACTCATTGGTACACGACTGCTTACACGTCTTGCTTAGGATCGAAAGGCGGGGTCGCTACCACTAGCCCACCAGCGCTCTCAATAGTAATCTGACGTAATAGCTAGCGGACAATATTGGCACTTTTTACTCGGAGGCTTCTCGGTATCGTTTAGAGAAAATCAACGCTCTCTGAGCGATTATTATGATGGACGGTTCAAAACGATGCTGTCGATTGGTCGGTATCTCTTTGACGCAAGGTCACATACCTATGGTAATGATAATGGTCTTAAACACATAAATATAACTAAAATACAAATCTCTATACAAGATTTACAAGATCTTATGATATGTTTTGAACAATTTTCTAGATATAACTAAATTTATACCAACTTGTCCACTTTAGTACCTTATATTCATTCTGTTCCACCAAGTCGAAGTTTGTTGCCTGTTCTTCTAGGCTTGGCCGCGTGGAACTGGCACCTAGACTCACCTAGCTTTAAGACGTTTCAAAGTGATCCTTGTGATACCATTGAATAAAAACATATTTGACTTTGTACCTATGCGCCACATTTGTAGCAAAAAATAAAACTCAACAAACATTCCAGTCAAATGACCTTGGGCTTATGTAATAATATAATTACGAGCCGGTATGACCGAGCTTTGCTCGGTATTTTTATTTACTAATTTTCATGAAAATCTCCGGAACTTTTGTCTCGAGTGTTTACGTAGAAGCTCAATAGATGGCGTTCTCCGTGACACTAACTCGCAAAGAATTAAATACTCTCTACGAGAGCTAACTCGTGATTTTGACTACTCAGCAATAGATGGCGCTAAAATTTTTAATTATTTAAATAACTTCTCTCCTACGTCTTTTCTGAAAATGAATCCTAGCTAGATCGATTTATCGCCCCAGAAACCCTCAGTATACTTAATTTCATGAAAATCGTTGGCTCAGTTTCCGAGATCCTTTTCGAAAATCTTGTATATATATAAATATATATATATATATATACACAAGATTTTCTCGTTTAAAGGTATAAGATTATAAACATGTAATGTATTCATAACTATATTATAGTGATTAAATAAGTGACTTCTTAATAATCTCTTCAGGTAATTAATAAACTAATAGCCGATAACTTAACTATTAACGAATAACTTTTTATTTAACTTTTGCAAGTAGAATTTTGAGATGAACGCTTGTCAAATATTGGCCTTAAAATATGTATGTAAAATATGTTAAAAAATGAACAGTGATTAAACTATTGCCATCTCTTATCACTGGGTAATGACAAACAGTGACAGGCCTAACTATAAGCAATGATTAAATTTGATTGCGTCTATAAGTCGGTATGTATTTATAAATAAATACAACGGACATTACTCACAACACTATCTAGCCCCAAATTAAGCAGAACTTGTACTATGGGAACCAGTTAACTAATATAATACTTATTTACATTTTTTTGAATATATCATTTAATTTAATAGCACGTCCCGTCTTGCGTACAAAAGATTTAAACGCGCACACCCTCACTGCGCCGAGCTTTTCCTATCTTTACCTAGAATCTTCTAAATATATAAAACTCTTACGTTACTGACTGACTGACTGACTGACTGACAATCAACGCACAGCCTAAACCGTTAGTCTTAGAAGCATGAAACTTGGAGGGTATGTTTCTCTTATAACGTAGAGGTGCACTAAGAAAGGAAATTGGAAAATTCTTTCCCAAAAAGGAGAAAAAGGGGAAAAATGGAAAAAAGAAAAATCAACGCACAGCCTAAACCATTAGTCTTGGAAGCATGAAACTTGGAATATGTGTTGGTCTTATACAGCAAAGGTGCACTATGAAAGAAAATAGGAAAATTCTTTCCCCAAAAGAAGAAAAAAATGGAAAAAAGTTTCATGAAAATTCACAAAAAATTGCTTTACAAAATACGAGAAAAACAGTAAAATAAATTATAGTTTAAAAAACTAAAAAAAAACGCTTTTATAACTTATTGAACTAAAAAGTTAAAAATAAAACTGTAATAATCAATTGAAAATTTATATTATTGTACAAAAAGCGTGGGGTGCTTTTTATAATAACTTCAGATATAATAAACTATTGATAAAATATTTACAACAATCAAAATCAAGCCCCCATCAAACTAAAAAAAACAGATTCGATGCGACCAACGAATGCGATAGCCCAAATAAGCTACTAAAACAAAATCACGAAAATGAGCTTTACAAAATACGCAAAAAAAAAACAAAAAAAAAATTTCAGCTACCGCAGCATCTGTCACCAAGTTTGAATACACACAAAGTTTTGCAATTAAAACAATGATAACCACTTAGACAAAATTTCGGGAATCATCTATCATACTTAAACTAAACACCGCTGAAAAAAATCGGCTACAACAGCACTCGCCTTCAAATTACCCCATAAAAGAAAATCATGAAAAAGAGCTTTACAAAATATGATAAAAAAAAACATTATA
Organism: Thera britannica; assembly: GCA_939531255.2. Taxonomy (NCBI): domain Eukaryota; kingdom Metazoa; phylum Arthropoda; class Insecta; order Lepidoptera; family Geometridae; genus Thera; species Thera britannica. Next base: position 16,159,072 of record OW618044.2, read on the forward strand.
CAAAATACGCAAAAAAAAACATTAAAAAATTTCCAGCTACCGCAGCATCTGTCACCAGGTTTGAATAAATAAAAAAAATTCTAAAAAACCGATGATTACCACTAAGACAAAATTGCGGGAATCATCTATCACACTAAAACTAATCACCGCTGAAAAAAATCGGCTACAACAGCACTCGCCTTCAAATTCAAATACACTCTAAAGTACAAGCTCGAAACTATGAAAAACCAGATTCGTTTATACACCAACGAATACGATAGCCCAAATTACCCACTAAAAGAAAATCACGAAATAAAGCTTAACAAAATATGCAAAAAAAAACATTAAAAAAATCCCGCTACCACAGCATCTGTCACCAGGTTTGAATACACATAAAGGTTAACAAAAAAACCGATGATAACCACTTAGACAAAATCGCGGGAACCATCTTTCATACTTAAACTAAACACCGCTGAAATACACTTTAAAGTTCAAGCTCAAAACTATGGTAACTAGCATTTGATCGTGTCAAAATAACAAAACCAGATTCGATTATACACCAACAAATACGATAGACCAAATTACCCACTAAAATAAAATCACGAAAAAGAGCTTTACGAAATACGCAAAAAAAAAATATTTAAAAAATTTCAGCTACCGCAGCATCTGTCACCAGGTTTGAATACACACAAAGGTTAACAAAAAAACCCAAGATTATCACTAAGACAAAATCGCAGAAAACACCTATCATAGCGAAGCTAAGCACCGCTAAAAAATTCAGCTACAATATAACTAACTAATATAATAGCACATGCCTTTAAATTCAAATACACTCTAAAGTACAAGCTCAAAACTATGGTAAATAGCAGTTGGTCATGTCATTAAAAAAAACCAGTTTCGATTAAACACCAACAAATACGATAGCCCAAATTAGCCACTTAAACAAAATCACGAAAAAGAGCTTTACAAAATACGCAAAAAAACATTAAAAAAAATTCAGCTGCCGCAGCATTCTGTCACCAGGTTCGAATACACACAAAGGTTTACAAAAAAGCCGATGATAACCACTAAGACAAAATTGCGGGAAACATCTATCATACTTAAATTAGACACTGCTGAAAAATAAAACAACAGCACTTGCCTTCAAATTCAAATACACTCTAACGTACAAGCTCAAAACTATGGTAACTACAGTTGGTCATATCAAAATACAAAAAAAGAACTCAAATATCCACGCGGACGAAGTCGCGGGCATCAGCTAGTTCTAGATAAAAGGAACGCAAGTTATATCTAGAATTCTAAATAAAGGGAACCTAAGCCTAAAAATAATTGTAATAACACCTATCCGACCAATGAACTTGGCTGAGAGTAGGTGTTGTAAAATGTACCAGCTCGAATTGACCAGGATTAATGTTCTGCATTTGATACAAAAGACTTCAACGCGCGCTCTCTCTTTTTCTTACGCCACTTTTCTTTGTTTTGGACTCCATCATTCTTGTATCGGTACGCATTTACCCATCTATTTACATAAATGTATAAATACATACATCGATTAATAAATACATCGATGCATTTACCCTCTGAGGTGATCCATTATACGTTATATTAAACTGGTGAGCACTCACACAGACTCATAACCAGAGCCGGAAACAAAGCCAGACAGAGCTTGTGGCCCTCTGGATAAAGTAGGCAGCCTAACCAGTGGCGTAGCTAGGTAACCAAGGGCCCCGGCCCAGGGCAATAAACAAACTAAGGCCCCAACTAAACTATTTAAAATACACGACGAAATATCGTTTCGTCGTGTTCCAAATTCCACGTCCTCCAGATTTGTAAGTCAGAGTCCAAGGTGCCCTTAAGCTTGGGGGCCCCGGGGCACTGTCCCGTCTAGATAGATAGATAGATAATAACCCTTTATTGATTACAATGACACACAAGGTAAGGATTAGAGTTGCCGCGAATAGTGGTTATAGCGAATAGTCGAATACCGATTAATCGCCATTCACTTTGGCGAATAGTCGAATAACTCGACATCACTATTCGACATTAAAAACACATTAAACACATTAAAAATATTTCTCATTTCTTCGAAGGTTGTGAGAAAAGAAAACAATAAAGTTAAAGAAATCTGTTTCGTGTTATACATATTAACATACATACATATATGTAGTAAATTTAATTTTCCACTTTTAAATGCTGGCAACCCTTTTCATAGTTTACCCCGTTTTGTATAAACGAAACTTTTGTAAAACGAAACCGACTTGCTCCCGAACGTGCAGAAAAAAATGTTTTTTTACACCACAATCTGCCTCTGTTGGATTTTAAATATTAATTAAAAGCCCAACTAATTTAATTTCATGAATATGGCACAGGCACATATTTTGTATTGTTTTAATAGGAAAAATAATTAAAAAAATGTTTATTTTTAAGTCATTAGTTTTTTTGTTCATTAAAAGTTTATTTTAGACGACTATTCGCCGAATGCCGAATAATACTAGCTATTATTCGGTATTCAACGAATATCAAAAAAATGTCGAGTAATGCCGAATACCGAATAATAGCGAGTATTCGCGGCAACTCTAGTAAGGATACAGTTTTTAGCTTAAAAATCACACACATAAAAGTCGCAGTAATTCAATGGGCGGCCTTATCACTAACAGCGATCTCTACCTGACAACCTTGGTCTAGCCCTCTGGTTAGCTACACTACTGAACCTAACTAACTCGTTTTGTGTGTAGTATTTATGTACTTAATTTTGAATATCTACTTATAGCATGAACACTATTCAGTTTCAAACAAAATCCGCTACGAGCCGGGCACAGATTTTTAATCATTTTAAATTACATCGCCTTTTAGTTTGATAACTAATACCTAATCATCAATAAACGACTGATAATCGATAAAGCCATACATATACATAATGTCGAGTATGCAGGTATGTATGTATGTATGTGCGTGCGTAAGCGCTATCAGTGTATCAGGAGCTCTTATCTGTTTTCATTCCGCTGGATTATGATAGCAAGCGGACTTCGCGTCACGCTCGAGTTTAGCACGCGTTGTCACTTTATACCTAAGTTGGGTGTTATTAATAATCCTAGCGTAGCGTTGGACTGGTTAATCCGTGTTTTGTCTCTTGCATTGACATGCAATTGTCAACTCGAACAAATGTGACAAAACACGGTTTAACTACTCCAGCGTTGCGCCAGGATTATTAATAACACCCACTGGGTACTGTGTGTCAATTTCAGCAACACGGCTCGATTGAGTGATCGCTGAATTCACGTTCCATTTTCAAATTTTTCAAACACAATTTGACAACTTACATTGATTTACGCGGTCGTTTGAGTGATTTGTGTTGCTTGAATAAGCTGTAGGCCTACCACAAGCTCTGTCTGGCTCTGTCTCTGGCTTTGGTTTTGAGTCTGTATGTGTGCTCACCAGTGTATTAAACTGTGTGTGTGACGTCTCGACGTAGGATTTATTATGTCAACATTCACACAGACTCAAAACCAGAGCTAGAGACAGAGCCAGATAGAGCTTGTGGTAGACCTACAGTTGAAATGGTTGACAGACGAACACAGTGAAACTAATGGTTCCTTGTCTGATCACAGAACCTTCAAATAACAATAGGTGAATCTGCATCTGCCTACCGTCAACTGTGACCTTGATAGACATGGCTCTAGAGTCCGCGCAAGATTACATTGCGCGTGATAGAGGGCGAAAAACATGAATAAAATGGACTGGAAATGTTTCTCAGCACCCTTATTCTGAGTTTTACTCGATCAGCTGGCCTACCATGAGCTTCATATGGTTATGGCTGTCAAAATTGTGTCAACAGTGTCAACACATTCAAACCCAAGAAGAAAATGAATGTGTGGGTCAGCCTATCTATACACAATTTGACAGCCATAGCCATAACCGTATGGAGCTCGTGGTAGCCCTGTAGCTTAAAAAAATTAGTTTCGCCTACGTGTCTCTCTCTTTTGTAAGGATAAATTATAAGCCAACAACAAATCGAAACGAGTTTTTGTCTCATAATTTTTCCAAACAAATGAGACAGAGAATTTATAAGCCAACAACAAATCGAAACGAGTTTTTTCTCATAATTTTTCCAAACAAAATTTAATGAGACAGAGAATTTTCGAGTAAAACTCAAACTCAGGTTACCGATCACAAACATGAAATGGGCAATCGAACTTGCAAGTTCATATTTGTGATTGGTAAATTATTTTAAGTTAGTTTTTTTTACATTTTCCTCCATTTGTCACGCGCAGAGTTATCTTGCGCGGACTCTACCTACTGAAGCCTGAAGGTGCTAACCGATACAGAATATGACACGTACGCAAAACAAACAGGCAGTAGGTAGTCATGTGATATAATAATAGAATGGTGTAAATTAATATAATAAACAGTCATGTGGTTTGCATTATTAAAACGGCGAACTTGTCGCATCAGATTTTATATTATTCGTATATTTTTAGAATTACACAAATTGAATAGCAAAAAAAAAGGGCTGGCGTGCTACGATACGGACATGTTATGAGGAAGGATAAAAGTCATGTGACTAGGATGATGAGTATGGTTGTGGATGGATATGTGAGTAGAGGTAGACCAAAGAAAACATTACCTATTTATTTTTATTTTATTTATCAATAGCATTACAAACTTGCCTTAGCATTGGCCAAAACGTCTGTGTGCCAAGTTACATACAGAGTAACATGGTATATACATAATACGTATAACATGGATAAACTGTTTGAAAGATGACATGGATAAGAGAGGAGTGAATGCAGAGATATAAAAAAAAAATATTGTGGACCATTCACACAAAGCTAAAGTTTGCATGGTTAGATAAATTATAGTCTGGAATAGCAAATTGTATAATACTTTTTATCCCGAAAAAGTAACAGGAACGGGGCGAGAGAAGCTGCGGGCGGCCGCTAGTACATAATATATTCGCCTGTAATTATATTTCTACAAAAAAATGTGATTGATTATTTATAGATAGTCGAAAAGTATGCGACGCTGGCAAAAAGTGACGCATAGCTTAGCTAGCGCATTAACATACACTGTTGGTGGTTGATTTATACGCATTGCCTACGTGTCGTGGAATCTTTTACACAGCATGCGTCACCCATGCATTTTTGATTTTCACATCGGTAAATGCGACTTGTCTGTAAGCGCACTTCTTCGACCTCATCTTTAATTGTAATTATAGGTTATGGGAATTCGTTTGTTCTTTGATTTACCGATGTGACTTTATTAGCTCCCCCAGTTCATTGTTACCGTGCGTAGTGTTATTTTATGTTTGTACCGTGAGCCCTCGATAAATCAGATCTGCATTCTTTTGAATCGAAACAGGTATTAGCAACGGTATTTTAACTATTCGCATTATGACGTCATAGGCTGGCCACTTAGCTCGGTTGGTAGGCTCTGCCTTCTGCGCCGTAAATCGTGGGGTCGATCCCCATCGAGAACTAATATTTTTGTAATGAACGCAATAAGTTCATGTTTGTTCTCTGTTTGGGTTTAATCATATCATGATGTATTCAAAAGCTGTCTTCAAAAGAAAAGGCCATAGTGATTTCCCGTATCTACGGAACTAAACATAAGGTTAGAGGTGTTTTAGGTTTGATCTAGAATATAATCTCTCTTGAAGGTCACGATGGGCGTAGTTAGAAAGTATTTGTAGAAACTACTATTCGATCACCACACCGACCTTTGAAACCAAAAGTAATGAACAGCTGTGTGTCCACCAATTTGTTCGTCAATGAGATCCCATCAATAGATCTGCCTACCAAGTTACAGTTTCTCGAATTTCAATGGTTGTGTTATTCAAGAACCAGCATATTAGACCAAGGTCCATATTAAGAAACAGTGCTTGAGTCTGAGTCGAGCCTCAAGCATAGATTTTATGACAGTTCTTCATTGAAAAGTGTCAAAAATCAGTGCTTCTGTGCTGTTACTGAATACGGGCCTAAGTAGATAGTGTTATAAGGATTTGGAACAGCTGATTCACGAAATAGTCGGACAATTCCAGCCAAACAAGTAAAAACAGCGTCGTCACGGCGATCAGTTGTACTAGCACGGTATAGATCTCGTAAGCGGCACTTAGCACCCATCCATGTTGATAATGATTACATGAGGCCTCGTCCCACTTCTGATGGCCTCGTCATCGATAGACCCTGGTGCGTGGTTATCACCATTGCCCGCATCATTGCAGCAAACACTATCTTTGTCCTACTATATTATTTACAATAATTACTGGCTGGTCAGCAGTTTGCGTTCTGGCTGGACAAACATGGTGATGATCATGGGAAAACAAGTCTTGTTCTGTGTCTGTATAAAAGTAAACACAAAAAACTATCATTGAACCGGGGTACAAAAAAAACAAAATTCTAAAACTACTTTATTCAGTTCTAATTATCACAAGGATAATTTTGAATGGTCTTAAAGCTATGTGAGTCTAGGTGCCAGTTCCAAGCGACCAAGCCTAGAAGAACAGGCAACAAATGACGGCTTTGTTCCCACCGTTTTTTTACATGATCCTTTTACAAAACGGAAATAAAAATAGCAGTGAAATTCCAGTGTGATGCCACTTTAGCTTAGGCACACGTAGGCAAAACATAAGTAATAATTTCAAAGACAACACACTCTACGCTTCAATCTACACTGAGAGAAAAAATAGGTTAGATTAACCGAGAACAACAAGTTGAAATAGCGCCAATCAAGATTTTTGTTACGGTAACCAATTTAATTCTGTTAATTTAATACCTAAAGTTAGTAAGTAATAGTAAAGTTAACAAATTTATAGCTTAAATTAACTGTGTCTTTGTAACAGTAACAATTATTATTGATGGTTTCAACAAATTCATATTTGTTGTGACAACCTAGTTTTATTTAGTATCTTTTTTTACGAAACTATATTGGTTGGTACAACCAATGTAATATTTGTATTTTGTTTACGAAACTATATTGGTTGGTACAACCAACTCAATATTCGTATTTTTTTACGAAACTACAATTTTGATCAACTACAAAAGTGGTTGAATTACTGGTTAAAACTACTGGTCCAGTTGTTTATTATAACCAGTATTGTCCGTTGAAGTAACAAACATCTTGGGTTGGATACAATTACACTTTTGTTGAATTCACAATTGTATATTGGTTCGATCAACTACAAAAGTGGTTGAATCACTGTTAAAAATTACTAATACTGCTGTTTACTATAACCAATATTGTCTGTTAAAGTAACAAACGCCTTGGGTAGGATATACTAATACTTTTGCTCGATTTACTATTGTATTTTGATTAGACAAACTTAAAAAGTGGTTGAATTATTGTTTAAAATTACTGGTCCAGTTGTCAGTTATAACCAATATTGTCTGTTGAAGTAACAAACGCCTTGAGTAGAATATACTAATACTTTTGTTGGACTCACTATTGTATTTTGGTAAGACTAACTAAAAAGTGGTTGAACTACTGTTTAAAACTACTAGGCTAGTGGTTTACTATAACCAATATTGTTTGTTGAAGTAACAAACGCCTTGGGTAGGATATACTAATACTTTTGTTGGATTCACTATAGAATTTTGGTTCAATCAACTACAAAAGTGGTTGAATCACTGTTTAAAATTATTAATACTGCTGTTTACTATGACTAATATTGTCTGTTAAAGTAACAAACGCCTTGGGTAGGATAAACTAATACTTTTGCTGGATTTACTATTGTATTTTGATTAGATAAACTTAGAAAGTGGTTAAACTACTGTTTAAAACTACTAGGCTAGTGGATTACTATAACCAATATTGTTTGATGAAGTAACAAACGCCTTGGGTAGTATATACTAATACTTTTGTTGGATTCACTATTCTAATTTGGTTCGATCGACTACAAAAGTGGTTGAATTACTGTTTAAAATTACTAATACTGCTGTTTACTATGACCAATATTGTCTGTTAAAGTAACAAGCGCCTTGGGTAGGATATACTAATGCTTTTGCTGGATTTACTATTGTATTTTGATTAGACTAACTTAAAAAGTGGTTGAATTACTGGTGCAGTTGTTAATTATAACCAATATTGTCTGTTGAAGTAACAAAAACCTTGGGTTCAATATACTAAATTTTTGTCGGGTTCACTATTGTATTTTGGTAAGACTAACTAAAAAGTGGTTAAACTACTGTTTAAAACTACTAGGCTAGTGGTTTACTATAACCAATATTGTTTGTTGAAGTAACAAACGCCTTGGGTAGTATATACTAATACTTTTGTTGGATTCACTATTCTATATTGGTTCGAGCACTACAAAAGTGGTTGAATTACTGTTTAAAATTACTAATACTGCTGTTTACTATGACCAATATTTTCTGTTAAAGTAACAAACGCCCTGAGTAGGATACACTAATACTGTTGTTGGATTCACTATTATATTTTGGTAAGACCAACTAAGAAGTGGTTAAACTATTGTTTAAAATTACTAGTCCAGCGGTTTACTATAACCATTACTAGTATTGATTATAGTAAACAGCTGTAGCTAGTAATTTTAAGCAGCAGTTAAACCACATTTTATTTGGTCTGACTAAAACCTGAAAGACAATCCAACAAACATAATTTAGTATACCCATATTTAAATAGTAAAGCAATATTGAGCGCTGTTAACTGCGCTACAAGTAATTCAAAACTAGTTAAACCAAAATTATACAAAGTTGGCACTGTTGCCAATAGTCAAAAATGGGCATTATTTATATGCAAGCCAAAGACAAATAATACTTTACAATCTTTCCCTGCTTAATTTTTTAATCACATGAACAAAAAAACTAGTTTTAAGCTTAATTTTATCAGTAATTCAACCATAAGATTAATATCTACTAATAACGGATTGAAACCACAGTGAACCTATAATAAATTATTGTCTATTTGCCTACCTAAAAAATAAATCATTTATAGAAATAAAAAAACAAGTTTTTTAATTAGTAGTGGTTTTATTTAAAAAAGTTAATCAAATAACACGATCAAGAACAGTAAATAATTGAAGTTAAAAAAGTCGAAATGAACGTATTTTTAACACAAACATAATATTTTGAATATAACATACTTATAGACACTTACAGGTGAGTAATATTATTAATCATTACTTATTTATTATCATGTCAAATGACGAATAGTTTTTTCTTACTAAAATAATACAAATATTGAAAACGAATATACAGAGTAATAATAAGTGTGAGTGCACCCCAAGCCAAAAGCTACTCGTATTTTATACAGGTATGTAGGTAGCTGTACCTGTACCTTCATTATTCGGGAGACGTTTTACTACACCCTGTATAAACTTGTAACAATAAAATTATAATTAAATTATTATGATACCATCCATGTAAAGTTAACTTTAATTCTCTAAGGATGTTTATAATTTAAAGGGCTTTGAAGTTTATAGTAAACTAGTCAAATATTTATTATTATTAAAGTTAGGCGAATAGAAGGGCTAATGCTTGCTCTCATTCGCACGTTTTGACATATTGAAAGATATATTATACAACTAAAACCATTTTCAAAATTTCACAAACCCCCAATTTGTGTGCAATCAATCACATTGCGCACAGTTTAGTAAAAAAGATACTTTGATTGATACAAGTTTTCCTAATCAAAAGTTTCCTTAGGTACGAAAACTAGTAAAGCAAACTTTTAAGTAAGATGACTTGTTTCGATCAAAATGTTTTTTTATTAAACTGTGCACAATGTGGAGGTTTGCGAGTTTTCGAAAATTGTTTTAGTTATTTTATAACTTTTAACATCTCAAAACGTGTGAGCGAGAACGAACATTAGCTCTTCTATTCGCCTTATTTGATATTAGCTAGATATATCGTACCCTACAGTAGGCATCTCCATTGGACAAAATATGAGGAATGCAAGGAAATACAATTATGTCACTAACATCAATTACTGACCAATTGTTACCTAATTCAGAAACATGTAATTGATAAGATCTTAGATGCTCATTAAAACCTAAACATGAAACTCTTACACATAACAAATGCACTTCATCAGAAGTCGAATGAAGTATGTTTTTCACAATATAAAACTCGTATCCGCAGGAAGAAGTCAAAGTAATTATATTATTTATGGCAAATTTAATGCTACAGTATTCTACCCATTTTACTTTTTTCTCTACAGAAATGACATAAGGTGTACATTTCAGAATATCATGTAAGTTTATTATATCAGATTGATCAACCTTTCCAAAATTATATTTTTTCTTTAACCCTTGTGTACTTTGCCTCCTACTTGCTACGTTTAACTGTTCTTTTACCATCAATGTGTAAGGCAAATTTTTCCTAGAAGAGGTGTTATGTGCTATATTTTTAAGGGCTTTATGCTTTGCCTCAAACCGCATACACCACAAGTTTCTGAGCGGACCTAACTTTCGCATGACATGTGGATAGTGTATCATAAAATGGTGTTTCGGTTTCAAATTATCTTTAAATAAATTTACGTATTCAATGTTATGCTCCGCAATTAACGATTCTAAATGACATATTGATTCTTCACTAACACTTCTTTCTAGAATTGTTTCCACTATCTGGACAAGTGTTAAAAGAAAATTCCAAGCTACATCATCGTTAGGTACTAAATCTCCAGCCAAAAGGGGTAGATAATAAATCAATGTCATCATTTCCGAAGCACTAGTATGTAACCTTTTTTGCAACAAATGTGCCCTTTTGATTTTTCCTGGAATATTTCTTCGTGGTGAGTAATTATACATTTCAATACGGTTGTTGATTGTATTCAAGTCAAAAAACTTAACATTATCAATGTAATACAACATTAGATGACATAGGTCGTAATGACAAACACCTTCAAAGATATCATGCATAATATCAACACTTAAGTTTTCTACTACGTGAAATGAAATTAATGAGTTAAACACACATTCCTCGTTAATTCCTGTATTACGTGGGTCATTTAAATGGACGTCATTCTCATAGTTTTCTCGTGTGCGCAATAATTGATCATTTTGTTTACTCTCTGTTATCATAGAATTTTTATGCCCCTTGCAAATTCTGCAATAATAGTTACTTGAAAAAGATTTACTAAAACCTAGAGCAGTATTTAATCCGAGGTTGTCACCTAAAATTGATGCCAGCTTAAAATATACTTTGACTAAACCATTAGGACTTTTAATAAGTACACCTTCACGATCTAATTTATTTAAATCTTTTATAAGCTCACGAAAAATAATTCCATTTCCAAATGACTTGTCTGAAGAATAGTGAAGCATTGCAACAAATATATTTTCTAACATAGCTGAGAACTGCGGTGGAAGACAAGCTATTTGGCAGTACGTAGCAGCAATTGACTGGCTTCCAGCGTGACTTCCTAATGCGTTTCCGCACTCAAAGTCATCAAAGTAAATATACAACGGAATAATTATATCTTTTGATCCTAAATGATCACGGACTTTATCTTTCCAATAAGAAGATTGTATTATATTCGAAACAGATGAATTTGTGTCCGATAGTAATTTCTGCATATACTCTGTTACACTATTATACATGCCTGGTTTTTCAAAAAACTGTTTTAGACTTTTTGCAAGCGGTAAAATTATGGCGGTTCTTTTTTTAGGCATAAGACGAGAGTTTATATGGGCTATGTTTATAGAATCATCAATAACAAAAGTTCGAGGAAAAACAAAATGTCCCTTCTTCTTCAAGATTTTTAGAAGTTTATGCTCTGTTATATTATCAAATGGGTTTTTGCATGTATTCGAAATTTCATCTAAACATGACTTCACAGGCGTTGCGGCAAAAGGCAAAACATTTTCAGATAAAATTGACCCAATCGGTTGAGTAACATGCTGTGCTACACGTGCAAGAATATCATTGGCTGTTTTCCTATTCAGTTCACTATGTCCGTATAACCATGTTGCCAAATATTCTAAAGAGCTATTAAATGTTTCACTGTAACTATTATCTATTATACTTTCTTCTGGACGATTTAAGGCAGTATTAAAAGATGGAATGACGTCCAATTTTGCATTTAGGTTGCTATTAGCTGTTCGATTTAAAGTAGAATTCAGAGATGGTATGACGTCCAAGTCTGCATTTAAGTTGGTATTAGAAGCAATATATTTTATTTGGGGTACAGAGAAATGTGTGGATAAGTGTTTTCTAAAACTTTTAACATTAGTATATTTTCTGACACAATTATTTTGATGACAACAGTATGTGGAATCTGCTGACAGACTGTGTATTAGTTTCAAATGAAGAATAAGTCCTTTCGTGGTAGAAAACTCACTGACACAAATAGAACAACGCCAAATCATATGAAATAGTTGAGAGATTTGAACTTATTACTCCTGCAATTCTTTTATAAAACTGGATACTTGGCTGAATTTTTTGTCAGAAGGGAGCTCAATTTCGTAAAAATATTGCTGGATAAATATCCACAATTGTTCGCACTCTTTTGGATAGGCAAGGTTTAATACCATGAAAGACTTGAAACAGACATCAATAGCTTTCGTCAAGGAATCAAACCTGTATTTGATGTCATCGATCACCACATAATACGACCCAACCGGTTCTGATGTAGCTACAGCTATGATCATTGGTTGGCATGTAAGTCCTTTTTTGTTGTAAGATTTACGTCGATTCTGCAATTCTTCTTCTATGTCAGCATTATTCTAAAACAAAATGATAAAGGTTAGCTAGAGTAAGTAAATTTAATCAGATTGGTGATTCGATCGATTGCCAAGCATTGTACGGACCGAGTTGTGTTAAGAGGGAATCACACAGGCGACTCTCCATACAAACGTAGTCCCCTATTTCCTCCCTGGATAATGCCTCTAGAGTAACCATTTTGTCTCATAAAATCCAGATCTGCTATATACGTGCTCATATGTTTTCCTTTTTTTCAGAAACTTATTGATAAAGAAAATATCACCTCCAATTCATATTTCATATAAATCATATGAGGGTCATATTTTCTTTATCAATAAGTTTCTGAAAAAAAGGAAAACATATGAGCACGTACATATAAAGCAGATCTGGATTTTATGAGACAAAATGGTTACTCTAGCTAGAGGCATTATCCAGGGAGGAAATAGGGGACTACGTTTGTATGGAGAGTCGCATGTGTTGTACCCTCTTAACAGTTGGTTGAATTTAGATAATTAAATAAATAGGACTGAATATTATTAACGGTTGTACAGTCAAGGCAAAAACATGTATATAATCGTGTTGAGGGTGACATTTTATGAAGCAGTGGAGTGTAATATACATATTTATGACTTTGTTTGTACCGTTTGTGACTCCGTAATATAAAGCTAATAATTATTTTTTATTTTTTTATTTTTTATTTCTTTAATAAATTATCATTCAACTTACTTTGACTTGCGATATAAATGCTTGTTTGGATTCAGCAATGGACACTTTGTAGTATATTTTTTTATCGTTACGCAAAACTTTCGATGTTGGTTTGATTTTGTAAGCGAGCGAACTGCAAAGCGCCAAATCACGAATATCTAAAACAAAAAAATAATAATGTAAGTTATTGCTTTAATAACCAAGGAATTTGTTTACAATAGCCTAGCAATATTACACTGTAACACAGAATAACACCCATAGTCAAGTTATTGAAGGGGGTACGATTCCTATACGTAAATTAAATTTTGCCAACTATGGGCTAATAGAGTATAATTTTGTGGCACTATAGTAAGCTTTTAAATCGGTCATTGTTATCGCCAAACTGTATTAATTTAAATTATTTATTTATTATTAAATTCATTTATTAAATCAACATAGGATCGTTTTGTTAGTTAAACTTTATAAAGCTATTGTTAGTTATAATTTAAAGAAAACTATAAATTATCAAAAATATATAAACAACAGTTTGCATGGGGATAGAATAACCTTAAATAGAAAATTCCTTATTCGGGTAAATACTTACTCTCATTTTCTTCCTTAAACAGTTCTCTCAACTCTTTTTCAACTGCAGCATCAGCCTCTAGTAGTTTTATGGCGCTGTTTTGAAATTGACCCCATTTTTCAAACAGCATTGAATTTTTGTCAGGGTATAAATGGGCAAAGTCGATTTCAATCTGAAAAAAGAGTAATTATTTGGTGCTTAGAAAATTGATGTGAACCTAAATAATTATACAAATGTTATAAGTAACAAAACACTACCAGTCGATGTCCGTTCGTGGTTTTTAAGCATGGCCATTCATTTACCATGACCATCAATGTTTTTTTGGTATCATACGCATTTTTTTTTCTATAAGCGCAAGATTCTTTCCAATTTTCTTCAACCAGTGGCCAGGGGTCGCGGTTGTATTTTAACCATATCATGATATCGTCAGTCTCTGTGCAAACAATAAATCTGTCAGTAAAAATAAGCTAAAATTCATTCATTCACCACTTGAACTTGCAAAATTATTTATTTTATCCACAGCGTGTAACAAGCAGAAAATCGATTGATTGAGATAAAACTTTGCATATCTATTTGTCTATGTTTTTTAAGTTTTTGTTCAGTTTTACAGTTATTGTCAAGTAGGTATGTGTTGGTTATTGCGAGATCTCAATTTGCAGCGAACTATACTGAAAATTAAACTGTGGGGACATGCTTACCATTTTCTATCATTTCATTGTCATTATTTGATTCATGACAAGAAATTTTTCTTTTTTTTGGGAGCACCCCAGAACCTCTTAAAGTTCTCAACTGGTTATAGTATCTATCAACAAGTTTTCCTTTTGCTGGCATTGTATTTTTAGGGCTAATAGTTCTGCTAGGAACATAGTAGGTTTCCTGAAACAGATTATTTTTTTAAAAACAGGTTGTAAATTCTTTCTTTTTGGGCTTCACCGGCACACAAGAAGATACAGCAATTCGCCTCAACCCGTGTGAAAAAAAAATAAGCTACCATATAACTAAAAACAATCTACCCTACGACTACAATACATCAAGTCTTGCTAGCTTACTAGACTAACAGTCTAACTAAAAAAATATAATTGTTAGTGAAACCTTGCACTCGCTTGGACATAAACGCACGATCTCTGTAGCAACTGATTCAAAATCATTTTTTGCCATTTTGCTGTAAGATTTTAAATAGTAATCTACAATGGCTTGCACTAAATTACTGCGTGAACTTGGGTCAAGTTTCTTTTTTGCGATTGCTGCCAATGCTTGACGACCCTGCATGCTATCTTTTAATAACTCTTGCAAGTTCAACTAGAAAACAGAATATGTAATGTATTATTAAAATGCAGTTATGTCATAGGTATATACCTATGTGAAATAAAGACAAACAAAGCTAAGAACTATCACAGAAAAATCGACTTTCTTACAAGTGATCGAACTGTGATTGAACTGAAAAATGACTAAAGAGAACTATAATTTAAGTTTAAAAAACTTGAGAAACCGACTTCATTGTCAAACGGCTAAACCAATTTTAATCAAATTTGTTTGGGACAATCTGGACGTAAGAATAACCTTCCAAATAAAAAAATAATTTTCTAAATCGGTTCATAAATGACGGAGGCATGCAGTTACAAACATTAAAAAAATTATTAAAAAAAAAATGGCAACACCGATTTTAATAAAATTAAAATGGGACCAATCTGGAAGCAGTACCTTTCAGATAAAAAAATATTTTTTCAAATCGGCTCACAAATGACGAAGTTATGCGGTAACAAACATTAAAAAAAAAAATAAAAAAAAAATAAAAAAAAAAAAAAAAAAACATACAACCGAATTGAGAACCTCCTCCTTTTTGATTGGAAGTCGGTTAAAAAACGGTTAAGATTTGGATTTTCCAAAAAAAAATCGCAATGAAATCAGATCAGTACTTTCGGACCTACAAGGCCAAGGATGCACAGACAGACAGACAGACAAAACGGCCTCAAACTCATAACACCCCTCGTTTTAGCTGTGGGTTTAAATTATAAAGTTGCTGTCATCACACTATTATACCTATAAAGGCGAAAGTAACTCTGTCTCTATCTCTATTTGTTACCTATTCACGACTAAACGGCTGAACCAATTTGGATGAAATTCAATATGAAGATAGTTTGAATCTTGAGAATGGTATTATGCTATCCATGTACTACTAAAATTTGAGTCAAAATGTAGATAGGTTAGGTTACCTTGCTTTTATTGCAACTATTTTCATGTACTTCAGATGCAGATGACAGAGACAGAGTGTCAAATGGGTCAGCATTCTGTAATAAATATGAAAATATATATTGTAATGTCCGGCCACAGCAATAATTTTATAATTCAGCGCTAGTACAGCTAATTTATGTGACTGTGAAGTATTATTACATTACAAAAAAGAATATTATTTAGGTGGTACAGGTACCAACCGACATGTTTTATCTTAGTTCTAATCAAAATCTATTCTTTGTTCAACACAATCCTAAAAATTGAGTCACTCATGGTGTAAGCAGGTAAGTAGGTAGGTACATACCTCACTTTTATAACTGATTAGTTCAGATGCAGTTGATGACAACGGACTATCGTTACACACACTAATAGTGTCCAAAGAGTCAGTATTCTGTAATGAATATTAAATGTATGTTCAGGCCACGGCGATGATAATAGGAAAGATACTAGGATATTATGCTATAATGATATTCAATTGTTCATGGTTATTATAAACAAGAAGGTATATTACTTAGTTAGCTATATAGGTACCGACCGATGTACGTACTTACTGCTAATATAGTTGTAGCTTCATACCGAATGTACGAAGTGCGCTTGGCCTGGCACCTAGGTACCTACCTATTCTTTATTGCACACATAAAATACATTTAAAAAACTTAAAATGATGATGAATGAATGATGATGATTATTAGTAAGGAATTATACCTGTTAGTAAGGAATTTTCATTAATAGAAAGAATCAAAGGTAGGAACTCACAGAATGCAGAGTTTCCAGCTCTTCTCTATATGTTTTATAGCCCAGTTTAAATTTAATTCTGTCTCTGAGTCGATTTTCAGGTATTAAAATCTTTAATTCTTCGTCACCTAGGCCCTCGAGACATGATGTGTCGATGTTGTTATCTGAAAAGCATTTGAATGAATTAGAGTAAGTAGGTAGGTTATTGATATATAACTTGGTAGGTACTTGTAACTGAAATATAATAGTAGATATTACTAAAATTATCGGTAAATCAGGTTTACTTTCAGGCTGGCCGACATTTTCAAGCGGTGGTCATGACGTCAATCTCGATCAAAAACTCTTAGCCGATAAGTGGTTGTCACGAGTTTTTGGCGTCAGCGACGTCACATTGACGTCATCTCCATCGTGAAATTATCTCAGTCGGCCCGAAAATAAGGCCCCAGGAACGCCGCACGATTAGTTGATTTTATGTAGGTACACAGATGAATTCATATTAACAGTAAAATCCTACCTACCTATACTTTGGTTGGTATAACGAAACAAAATAGTACATATCACCTATACCATAGAAGTAATTGGGTAAACTTTGAACAAAGAAACTCGGAAATGACAGGAATCGGGCTATCAGAAATGTTTTTTAGTGCTTTTTAACCATTACCTGCTCAATCAACCCAGGGCCCAAAGTCTGCACCACACCTTGGAGATCAAAACAGAGTAGGTACTTACCACAGAACACTTGAATGGTGTCTTGAGACACCCCCCATGATTCCAAAACTTCATTCAGCTCCATATTTCACTATTTTCAAATACACTGGTAAGTGGTAATACAAATTAGCCTAAAATCACAGGTACTTTAAACAAACACGAACGAAGTGCATGCGGCGGTTGCAACTTGTCAGGAGCGCGCGACGTAAGTGGCGTCTGCCCGGGCGATGAGGGGAGGGAAAAGCGGCGCGGGAGCGGAGCGGGCAGCGCGTCCGAGTCCCCCGACCAATCAGAGCATGGTATTCTAAACACTACCTAATAAGGTATGGGTATGGTCAAAAGCCAAAACTGGGAGCGGGAATCTGAATCAAACGGTTTTTTGTTATATGCATAATAAAGAACTTTAGGCGTAATAGCAATAAGACTTATTTTTCATTTTAGGTAGGTGCCTCTTTATCCAAGTGTGATTATATGGTAAAACTTTAGCAAGGTATGGCTGGAAACGGGAGGAGGGGGGGGGGGGAAGGGGGGGGAGGGGGGGGTCCCCCTGCCCCCTGGTACCACCGGCATTACACGGAAATGAGAAAAACCGATTAATGTAACCTAACCTCAAAACACTTTACTACTACCTACCTGCCGGCCGATTATATCTATTTGCCTGGCTAAAGGGCTAGTGTAAACTAGTGTAAACTAGTGTAAGCTAGTGTAAACAGGCGTAGAGCATTCCTTCGTTGTTCTTAGTGCGTTCGCAAAGATTCTATGGAATATTCTAAGAATGCTCGCTCGCTTGATGTGAACGGCGCAACGCAAGAGCGCGCGAACAGTTGCTTAGAGCGTTCTAGCGTGTTCGGACGTGCTCGCACCCCTGAGCGTTCTCTTCAAAGCGTTCTTATGTTCTTGCTCTAGTTCTAGCTTTAGCTCTTTGTTCGTTTGATGTAAACGCTGAATACAAGTTTTCGTTTACACTAAAAGAGCACGAAGGAATGCTCTTGTTCTAGCTCTAGCTCTGTGTTCGTTTGATGTAAATCGACCTTTACACGATGAACATGATGAAGGTCAACTTATCTGTTTTATGGAGGCGGGGAACGGGGAATTTCTAAATAATTTGTCATAGACAATAGATTATAAAATATGTCATGATAATAATATATTTAAGTGTTTATGATAATTTGTTTTGTAGTATACCTACCTGGCAGTGCCGGATTAAGCCAGCGCGGGGCCTGTAGCATTTGCTACTCTTGCTACGTGGCTAATCCGGCACTGCTACCTGGTATAGACTGGGTAAGTAGGTGCTTAGACTAGGTAGGCCTACCTACACCCTTAGACAACCTACACCCGATCATTAGGTGGCTAGGAACCTAGTGGTAGGATGGAGAGAGTCAATGCCTGAGTTAGGTAAGTAGGTACCTTAGGTAGGTACCTACTTATTAGACACTAACTTATTAGGTAGGTAGGTACTATCTACTTACTCATATATTGACATTGATTTGGTATGTAATGAAATGACTCTTATTTTCAACTTTATAATTTTATTTGTAACATTTTAAATTATATCATTTATTTTAGTGTTTGGACGCCATAACGTTCTAGCATTTTTTTTTTATTTAACTATTTGATGGAACAAGCTTATGGGCCACCTGATGTTAAGTGGTAACCATCGCCTATAACAAAACACTGCCTCGTAGGTCACGCACGTTAGGAGCGTGCCCTATGATGCACTGCCCTGCGTCCATCAACCGGCCATATAGCGTGGCATCGTCTTATAAAATCAAAAAATATAAGTAATCTATGGTTTTCGTCAAAAAGTTAGTCTTAGACTATATACCTCACCATTAATTAGCCTGAAGGAGTTCACTACTGGACATAGGCATCCCCTATACATTTCCAGGAAGAACGATTCTGAGCTCTTTCCATCCTCTGACTTCCCGCGATCTTAACAATGTCGTCAGTCAGTGGGTAAGCGGTAAGCGCCCTAGGTACTTACGTTTCGTCTTCCGGTTCGTGGTCACCATTCGATAACCTTTATTTCCAACGGTTGTCGGTTCTTCGAGCTATATGACCTGCCCATTGCCTCTTCAACTCACTAATACTACGAGCTTTGTCGGTGACCTTGGTTCTTCTACGGATTTCATCATTTCTGATTCTAATATCACGTTGTGAAACTCACTCCCAGCATAGCTCTCTCCATAGCCCGTTTTCAACTTTGAGCTTGTGTAGGTATTAAGTTAATAGTTAGCGACCACGTATATCTATACTTCTATACTAATATTATAAAGAGGAAAGATTTGATTGTTTGTTTGTTTGTATTGATTAGGCTCCGAAACTACTGGACCGATTTTAAAAAAAAAACACCGTTGTGTAGCTACACTATTCCCGAGTGTCATAGGCTATATTCTAATTTCAAAAAAATTAGGGATCCTTACCAAAACTTAAATAATGTAACCCAAGGTGTAGATTATGATTATGATTATGTCTCTCTGTTTGTTACTTTTTCACGACTTAACGGCTGAACCGATACCTATGGATGAAATTTGATATGGAGATAGGTTGAACCATTCATGTATCTTGCAAGCGAAACCACGGGCAGCCACTTTATTTTAACCAACTATACACTGGTTGTCTGAACAAAGTTGGTTTTGTTATACCCAATGAGTTGGTTTTGTTAAAATAACCAATTCCCCCGGTTTCAGGTACGCAAAAATTAGTAAACAATTGCACGGGCGACATCCGAATTTCAAACCAAATGCATGGCTTAAAGCGCAATGTAGTATTATGGAAAGAGTGCAGTATTTGTTTCTTCTCCTTGTTCTATAGCTGTATTGATTACATGTCCGTTATACAAAACTGTCCGCGTACCAAACTAAGCTACGGGTTTCCTCACGATGTTTTCCTCACAGTTTTTTTATACCAAACACAGCGTTTGTACTTACATCTATCAACCACTGATTGTATGTAACCGCTGACTACTTGTATGGTAAACAAATTTTAGCTCAATTGGCCAATTTATTGAAAAGTTCCGTTGAACAGACCTTGGCTCCATCATCAGACCAGGCCGCTGTTACCATTTTATGAGAACTGAGTAACTCCTTAATTTATTTCAAGAAAAAAATATTAGCAAAAGCAAAGGAATTGAGCGACCAGTAGAAAAACTTTGATGGCAACGAAACTCTTAGAAATGGGAGCTCTTGGATCGTTGGTTATCTTAATTTAACCTTTTTTGATTTTGATGTAAAGCAATAACCGAGCGACCCAGAAAAAAGTAAAAATTGTTTTGTGATGTACAAAGTTCTTTCATATGACATGTAACTTGATTGTTTTGTTTCATTTTTTGCCTCCTTATACAACCCCATATCTTAGTAACCCCTCATCGGATTTTAATCATAATACCTACCAGTAAATTTTTCAAGTCCAAGCTATCGATTTATCAAATTTCATGCAGATCGAATCAACCGTTCGAGAGTTATCGTTGGACAAACATACATAAATACATACATATATGCATAAATACATAAAATGCCAAATTGCCCAAGTTGATTGTAAGATCTTCGTTCACTTCGCTCACTCGATCAATAAATATTGGTAATTTTAACCTAACAAAGATACCTACATATCTTATCTATTTAATTTAACATAAAATTTTTAAATTTGTTGACCTTATACCCCTGATGATGAGTTAGAGTTTGTTGAAATACCCATTTCTAGTAAATACTACTGAAAAGTAGTTGTTAAATCATTGGTAAATGCAACAAATCAAAATTTAACAAAAGCTTTTGCTGTATCAACCAATAAAGATTGGTTTTTCTAACAAATATAATTTGGTTTGGTTTATTAAAAATGTGTTGTTGATTTTATCAAACTCATTTGTTAGCTTTATTTAAAATGATAAGTAGATGTAACTCGATTTACTGTAAATATTGCAAACTTAATTTTGTTATTTTGACTAAGAAATATTTATTATTTCAAACAACATAAATTGGTTATATTAGATACCAATTAGATTAATTTAACAGAGATACATTTATCAATTTAACTTTAGAGTGGTTATCATAACAAATTTGAATTTTTTATACCAAATGGGTTGATTTTGTTAAAATAACTCATTTCTAGTAAATTTACAGATAAGTCGTTGTTAAAATAAGGAACAATATGGTAAATGCAACAAATCAAAATTTAACAAAAGCTTTTGCTGCATCAACCGATAAGGATGTGTTTATCTAACAAATATAATTTGATTCAGTTTATTAAAAATGTGTTGTTGATTTCATCAAACTAATTTGTTAGCTTTACATAAAATATAATTAAATTTAACTATATTTACTGTAAATATTGCAAACTTGATTTTGTTATTTTGAATAAGAAATATTGATTATTGTAAATGACATAAATTGGTTATATAAGGCATCAATTAGATTAATTTAACAGAGATACATTTATCAATTTAACTTAAGAGTGGTTATCATAACAAATTTGAATTTGTTATACCAAATGAATTGGGTTTGTTGAAATACCCATTTCTAGTAAATACTACAGAAAAGTAATCGTTAAAACATGCAATAATATGGTAAATGCAACAAATCAAAATTTAGCAAAAGCTTTTGCTGTATCAACCAATAACGATGGTTTTTCTAACAAATATAATTTGGTTTGGTTTATTAAAAATGTGTTGTTGATTATATCAAACTGATTTGTTAGCTTTACTTAAAATGATAAGTAGATGTAACTCGATTTACTGTAAATATTGCAAACTGGATTTTGTTATATTGAATAAGAAATATTGATAATTGTAAATGATATAAATTGGTTATATAAGGCATCAAATAGATTAATTTAACAGAGATACATTTATCAGTTTAACTTTAGACTGGTTATCATAACAAATTTGAATTGGTTATACCAAATGGGTTGGTTTTGTTAAAATAACTCGTTTCTAGTAAATTTACAGATAGGTCGTTGTTAAATTAAGCAACAATATGGTAAATGCAACAAATCAAAATTTAACAAAAGCTTTTGTTGTATCAACCGATAACGATGTGTTTTTCTAACAAATATAATTTGATTCAGTTTATTAAAAATGTGTTGTTGATTTCATCAAACTAATTTGTTATCTTTACATATAATTATAAGTGAATTTAACTCTATTTACTGTAAATATTGCAAACTTGATTTTGTTATTTTGAATAAAAAATATTAACAAGTTTAAACGATATAAATTTGGTATATTAAGCAATACTCAAGTTAATCTAACAAAGATACATTTTACGTTTTTTTTTGTTCACTTTAACCAATTGAATTGGTTAATTGAAATGGTATAATTTGTTAATATAACAAAACGATGGCGTTTATTATGTTGGTTAAAATAAACAAAAAAACATTATTTAAATTTACCTATATCTTATCAATTCAGAAAATAAAATTATTTTTTGGTTCGATTTAATGAACAGTTACAAATATTATTAGTTATAATTATTAAAACTTTGGTATAATTTTTTAGATCGTGTTTATTAAACGAATACCAACATTATAAGTTATTTCAAGCGATATTTTTAGTATCAGTTTGATCACACTGTTAAGCTTATGGTAAAATTAACTAAATTCAAATTTACCGAATCACTTTTGTTTTTTTAACAAGTCATTTTCTTTATTTTAACTAACTATATATAGGTTATCGTAACAAAATTGATTTTGTTATACCAAACGAGTTGGTTTCATGGTAGTGTTGTTAAAATTACCAATTTCTAGTAAATTCAACCGAAAAAGATTTAACCGAGGTGATTTTGGTTATTTTAACATGTACATTTCTCTCAGTGTACTCTCCAAGTAGGAGAGAGACAGATGTTGAACGCTGCCAAACGCGGAGGCCGATTGTGACTCTTTGTCGCTCGTTCTGCGCTCTCGCTGGCACTTCAAGCCTTAAATGGAACGCCTCAGAGCGAGGTAACACCGCATGATTCATTTTTTTTTGTGCGTGCAGCCGGCTCCATCGAATTATAAGAAGTTGTCACGTCAAAAACATCCATCCATTCGTCCAATATTCACATGTGCTGGTTCTGTCACAATCTAGGTTTTTCATAGTCGGACCAACATATTTATAATATAAATCACTCAGCCCAAGTTCTATCATGAGCAGATGTACACCTTATCTAACAAGTTACACGACAAAATAAAATGGCTCTCAGTGTAATAAATATCTCTTTCTGTGCAGACTGTACTGTACAGACCGTAAACTCTTGTGTCTAGTGAGCCATGTATAGTAGAGACTTGGAAGAAGTGTTTTGTTTGCTGAATTTGATTCTTTATCTTGTGGCACTATTTTATTTTATTCGCTGAGCTCTGAAGCGCGTAAATTTTTATTTTTACTTACTCATCACAAAATTTCTAAGCCCATCATAAATTAAGGAATCGTCATCATCATTCATCAATATCAGCCTGAAGAAGTCCACTGCTGAACATAGGCCACCCCTACACATTTCTAGGAAGAACGCTTCTGAGGTCTTTCCATCCACCGACTTCCCGCGACCTTAACACTGTCGTCGGTCCACCTGGTGGGGAGCGCCCTACTTTTCGTCTTCCGGTTTGTGGTTGCCATTCGAGAACCTTGATTCTCCAATGGTTGTCGGTTCTTCGAGCTATATGACCTGCCCATTGCCACTTCAACTTACTAGTTCTACTAATGAGCTATTTTTACATAGTCATCACAAAATCTCTAAAACCGCAAGAAAACACAACATAGGTTCATCACAAATTAAGGATATTAGTTTTATATAATAAATGGAGGTTATGAATCGGGTTTTGTTTACGAACTTGATATAAAACATGTATTCAAAATTAATTATTGAAAGCCAGGTTAATAGGTAAACCAAATTAATTCGACCAATAGGTCGACTTAATTAATTTGACACACATTGAAGACACAACATTTCACATTGAACAACAAAATACTTATGTGTAGTACTTTACGCTATCTATTAAAATTTCATAAACTAACAGACTCAATATTAATTAATAATTAAACATAAATAATAAATAGGTAAATATTATGGACATTCCACACAACAATAGCCCCAAATTAAGCAAAGCTTGTGATATGGTTTTTTTTGTTAATATGTATTTACTTAGAATACATAGGTATTTACAAAATTTTAGAATACAAAACAACACCCAGACAGATAACAAACATCTGCATTCAACACACAAATATTTGTTCTAAATGAACCCACAATCTTCGGCGCAGAAGACATATCTTATTTATTTAAATTTGAAACTACATACATACTTAGATAAAATCATGCCTCATTCCCATGGGGGTAGGCAGAGATCACGAATTTCCACTTGCTACGATCCTGACACACCCCTTTCGCTTCATTAACTTGAAACTACAACACTCTTATAATTAAATAATGACAATCTTAAAATTACTCTTCCTTTTGTTCTCTTCCTTTTTTTAAATTTAAAAAAAGAAATTTCAATAGAAGAATAAAACTTCAATATGGATCGTAACCAGCAACTCTCAAAATTAGAATTCTAGCACGAACCGCATTTCATTTGACGCGGGAGTGCAGGCGCTCGCATTCCAAAATTGAAATTCGAATTTTAGGTCTTGACGTCAGCGTCACTATTTGTATTATGTATGTGTGTGTGTATTGTGTGTTTGCTTTGATGTGGCTTCGTCATAGACACATTATATTACAAAGAGAATTGTTTTATTATGTAGCGAATAAACTCAAAAACTACAGGACTGATTTCAAAATAATTCGACCATTAGAAAGCAACATTATCCTTGAGTAACTTAGTGTATATTTGTTACTAGAAACCCACCCCGGCTTTGCACAGGGGTAAATTAGAAAATAGAAGTTATTTTTTTTAATTTCCTTTGAATTTTTCCACCCGTGCGAAGTCCGGGCGGATCGATAGTTTTAAATTAAACATTTTAACCTTGGATTAGAAAATTGCTTCATCAAATTATTGAAGTTTTTTAATGGTCGTATTTTTTTCTTTATGCGTCCATAAAAACGAATGAAGCTTCTTTTTTTAATACCAATCGAACTTTATCTCGTTTAAATTTTAAACTTCATCTATTATGTTTTTACTTGATTGCTTTTAATTCTTAAATCACCCCAGCCAGCCCAGCTACCTAAAGCTACTTATTAGCGGAGTAGGACCTTGGTTTGATGGCAACAATAAAATAAATAAATATTATAGACAATCCACACAACACTAACTAGCCCCAAACTAAGCAGAGCTTGTACTATGGGAACCAGATAGCTGATATTATACTTATTTTTTTGTAAATACATACTTAAAATACAATATAACACCCAGACAGAGAACAAACGTAAACCATCACCTCACTTATTTGTTCCCGGTGGGAATCGAACCCACGACCTACGGCTCAGAAGGCAGAGCTACTACCAACTGAGCTGAGAGGCCAGTCGGGACAATGATCCAGTAAACCGGATGGTTTTTTATACGACTTGCTGATGGAACAAGCATTTGGACCATCTGATGTTAAGTGGTAACCATTGCCTATAACAAAGCATTGCCACGTCACGCACGTCAGGAACATGCCCTACGATGCATTTTGAGGTATACAGATGTTCAGCCTCACGTGCTAGTAATTCCACCGGCACCCACACCCTTCACACCGAAACAGCAATGCTGCTTCACGGCAGAAATAGGCATGGTGGTAGTACTTCCCCGGACGAGACACACACAAAGAGCTCTACTACTACTGAGCAGGGGTGATACAGATGTGGGTGTAGAGGTACAAGACTCAATCAGTTGTCTAACAAGAAGGGTAATGTTTTTGATGTTACTCTTTTGCGATCCAGTACAGCCTCAACAGTTTTGTAGATTTTAATAAATAATATATTTGTGGGTTTGTTTTCATCACAAGAGTAAATCTATCATACACCGCACACTTAAGTCCTGCGCATATCTAGCACGATGGCGATGGCAATTAGTGAAACTCTGTTAAAAGTGATATTTGACAGCGTTTCACTGATCGCCATCGCAATCACGATAAATGTGCGCAGGTCTTTAAAGCAGACATTTGCAATATCGAGAAGTTCACAAACAGAACCAGGTGTCACCACGGGTAAAATCAGAAAGCTCTATCGTTGCGGTTTGGAGGATGAAAAACCTCTCGATTTTTATGCATTATTTTTCTTTCTGATTGAATTTTTGCTCAAACACTTTAAACTTTAATACTCTTTGCTTTGGTCTCACCTAGTAGCCAAGAATAAGTAAGTCTAAGTGGTACTTAAGTAAACCGTAAATGAGTTAGACAAAAACATTTCAGGAGGGTCCACTTTTTTTAGTGCAAACTGCCAAGAAGTGGAACTCTTTACCGTCGTCAATATTTCCGGAGCATTCAACCTTGGAACTTCAAGTCAAGAGTGAACAAGTGGATTATAGCTAAGCGTGCACTACCTTAGGCTGCATTTTCACTTTCCATCAGGTGTGATGGCAGTCAAACGATCATAAAAACATAAAAACATAAAAAGTGTTTTTTGTTTTTGTTATAATATTTTTTTTATTAATTGTTCAATTATTCTGTTTGATCCTTTCATTGACAAAATACCTAAAACAAGCCCACTGTCCTTTGCTTTCCTCGAAATATTATTTTCAATCTTAGACAAGAATTTCTTTGATTTCGGTCCACCAAAACGAAATACCTAATTAGAATCCAAAAATCTTTAAGCACATCATTGAACCGACTGCCTTCAATTTACTCCAGGCTTAATAACAGTTCACAAATGCCATTTACTGTGTAATTTTCCCGTTTTGCTCGACAGTAATAATAAAATTCATTTATTTCTTTTGTTTCAGATGAAACGCCGGTATCGTGAATGAAACTCGATATTTTAAATTAAAACGTCATGGTTCGTTTGGTTTATTATAATTATTTTGTTGCGTCACGGACAGTATTATATTTTAAGTGTTCATACCTTTCGTGATACAAATTGATTGTGAAAGAGGGCTGAAGGGTGCTCGTAAATTTTATTAAAAAAGTGTAAGTGATGCTAAAGGCTTGTGCCGGGGCTTTAGTAAAATAGTGTTAATTATAAATATTGACAGTGATAGTGAAAGGGGGGATGTGAAGTTGGTGATGTGACAGTGATGGTGGAGTGACAGTTGGCATCATGCTGGCCGCGTTCTGTCGACTGCTGGCCACGGCAGCGGTGCTCAGTGCTACACTCCTCGCCAGGGCTGCTAAAAATGGTAAGTTTTCGTAATATATTTTTTTTTGTTATCGAATTTTGCAATTTTTAATAAGTATCTAAAAATCATCAGTTGCAATCTGTTGTCTCAATAATGGCCGTGTTAGACTGATTAAGAATTTTATGCAAAATTAATACTTACCTTAGATTAAGTTTACTGAAATTAATTATTTATATTGTACAGTTTTAGTAATCCTAGTTAGTACGTCCTTCAAAACAAAAGAAATCTACCCATTTACGAAAATGCTCCCCAAATTAGGCTTATACCGTCCTCATTTTAGGACAAAATCTTACAAATTTTCAATTAGATAAGAATGTGCCGCCAAACAAGAAACGCGAAATTATACACTGAGAAAAAAACTAGGTTAATGTTAACCTACAGGTAACGGTAAATGCAAAAATTAGGTAGTTTTAACCTATATTAGGTAGATATTACCAACTTTTTTAAAACGGACTTGGTAAATACAACCTACAGCGTTAGGTAGTACATGAAATTAGGTATTTTTGACCTAATAAAGGTTAAAACTACCCAATATTATTAGGTTTACGAAAATAAACCCAATAAAATTTTACTATTTACCCAGTATTTTACCAACTAAAATCGAATATTTATATAACTATATCATCATTACCTAATCTTGGGTAAAAACGACCGATTTTAGGTTTGTAAAACGGTTATAAAAACCTAATAAAAATGAAATACAACCCTGGATTTGTTAAATTGTTAACCGACTTCAAAAAAAGGAGGAGGTTATGTTATAGCATGTGTCATGTATCCGCATCTTTACCTACAGATCGGTCAAAACTACCTAATCTTTGGTAAAAATCAACTAAATTATTGTAAAGGTTTCCGTAAATGGCACAACGGAACCTACATAATAGGTAAAAACAAGTAATCTAGTAGGTATTTTTTTGATTAACCTACAAAATAGGTAAAGTGCAATTTTTAACTGGGTGATAAACCTGATATAATAATAAGAATTCGGTTAATACTACCTAGTCAATATTGAGCTGTAGGTTAAACACAACATATTGCGCACCGTAACGTACCATAAGGTTAAAGTTAACACATAAAAACCTAATTATTGTGTTAAATTTACCTAGTTCATTATGAAAACAATATAAACCTAATATTGGTGTTAAATTAACCGTGTAATAGGGTAACACAAACATATCCATAACGTAAAAAATACCTTGCCAGAAGGTAAGCGTTAGTAATATTTTGTGTAATGGCGTAACCAACATATTTGGTCTCGATGACCTATTTATTGGGTTACCTTTACCCAGTTAGTTGGTTGCTGTAACCTTCTTCGTTTAGGTAATATTAATCTATTTTGAGCGTTAATTTAGGTCAATACTCTGAATCGTGAATCGGTATCAGTAACCTATTAATTAGGTAACGTTAATCTATTTTGAGAATAGGAAAAACCTATTTTATAAGTTACGAATACCCAGTGAATAGGTTTCAGTAACTTTTTAATTAGGTAACGTTCATCTCTTTTGAGCGTTGGTATAACCTACTTTGTAGGTTACGAATACCCAGTAAATCGGTTTTGTGGACCTATTAAATAGGTAATGTTAATCTATTTTGAGCATAGGTGTAACCTACTTCGAAGGTTACAAATACCCAGTGAATTGGTTTCGGTAATCTATTAATTAGGTAACGTTAACATATTTTGAGCGTAGGTATAACCTACTTTGTTGGTTACGAATACCAAGTGAATCGGTTTCGGTTACCTTTTAATTAGGTAAAGTTCATCTATTCTGAGCGTTGGTATAACCTACTTTGTAGGTTACAAATACCTAGTGAATCGGTATCAGGAACCTATTAATTAGGTAACGTTAATCTATTTTGAGAATAGGAAAAAAGGTTACGAATACCCAGTGAATAGGTTTCAGTAACCGTTTAATTAGGTAACGTTCATCTATTTTGAGCGTTGGTATAACCTACTTTGTAGGTTACGAATACCCAGTAAATCGGTTTTGTGGACCTATTAAATAGGTAATGTTAATCTATTTTGAGCGTAGGTATAACCTACTTTGTTGGTTACGAATACCAAGTGAATTGGTTTCGGTAACCTTTTAATTAGGTAAAGTTCATCTATTCTGAGCGTTAGTATAACCTGTTTTGTAGGTTACAAATACCCAGTAAATCGGTATCAGGAACCTTTTAATTAGGTAACGTTCATCTATTTTGAGCGTTGGTATAACCTATTTTGTAGGTTACGAATCCCAAGTGAATCGGTTCGGTAACCTTTTAATTAGGTAAAGTTCGTCTATTCTGAGCGTTGGTATAACCCACTTTGTAGGTTACAAATACCTAGTGAATCGGTATCAGGGACCTATTAATTAGGTAACGTTAATCTATTTTGAGAATTGGAAAAAAGGTTACGAATACCCAGTGAATAGGTTTCAGTAACCTTTTAATTAGGTAACGTTTATCTATTTTGAGCGTTGGTATAACCTACTTTGTAGGTTACGAATACCCAGTGAATCGGTTTTGTGGACCTATTAAATATGTAATGTCAATCTATTTTGAGCGTTGGTGTAACCCAGTGAATCGGTTTCGGTAACCTTTTAGTTAGGTAAAATTCATCTATTCTGAGCGTTGGTGTAACCTACTTTGTAGGTTACGAATACCCAGTGAATCGGTTTCGGTAACCTTTTAGTTAGGTAAAATTCATCTATTCTGAGCGTTGGTGTAACCTACTTTGTAGGTTACGAATACCCAGTGAATCGGTTTCGGTAACCTTTTAGTTAGGTGAAATTCATCTTTTCTGAGCGTTGTTGTAACCTACTTTGTAGGTTACGAATACCCAGTGAATCGGTTTCGGTAACCTTTTAGTTAGGTAAAATTCATCTATTCTGAGCGTTGGTGTAACCTACTTTGTAGGTTACAAATACCCAGTGAATCGGTTTCGGTAACCTTTTAGTTAGGTAAAATTCATCTATTCTGAGCGTTGGTGTAACCTACTTTGTAGGTTACGAATACCCAGTGAATCGGTTTCGGTAACCTTTTAGTTAGGTAAAATTCATCTATTCTGAGCGTTGTTGTAACCTACTTTGTAGGTTACGAATACCCAGTGAATCGGTTTCGGTAACCTTTTAGTTAGGTAAAATTCATCTATTCTGAGCGTTGTTGTAACCTACTTTGTAGGTTACGAATACCCAGTGAATCGGTTTCGGTACCGTCAATCAGGGTTCGATTCAAAAATGCTCCGACTAGCAAATTAGTTTAGCTGTTAAAACCTAGATGGCGATATTATATAATATACCTACCTATCCTAAAAATCTTTGTAATTTAAGTAGGTACCTAGGTACTTTGTAGGTTACGAATACCCAGTGAATCGGTTTCGGTAACCTTTTAGTTAGGTAAAATTCATCTATTCTGAGCGTTGTTGTAACCTACTTTGTAGGTTACGAATACCCAGTGAATCGGTTTCGGTAACCTTTTAGTTAGGTAAAATTCATCTATTCTGAGCGTTGTTGTAACCTACTTTGTAGGTTACGAATACCCAGTGAATCGGTTTCGGTACCGTCAATCAGGGTTCGATTCAAAAATGCTCCGACTAGCAAATTAGTTTAGCTGTTAAAACCTAGATGGCGATATTTTATAATATACCTACCTATCCTAAAAATCTTTGTAATTTAAGTAGGTACCTAGGTACCTACTTGCCTGCCTAGTTGCTACAGAGAAAAGTATAATAATAATACCTAGGGGTTACTACTACGCATAGACCGGACACTGTAACCAGCCACCAATTCGGGCTGAATCCCCTCCCCCCTCGCCCCGCGTACCCTCGCGGGATGCCATTCCATACCTACCTACCTGGTTTTCTACAATGTTTACATAGGTTACACTAGCATTATTTTTCAGGACTTGTCTGGACTTGTCAGGACTTGCTAGAAACCACACATCGTTTCGTTTCGTTAGACTTGAAAAATAATTGACCAAGCAAGCGAAGCGTCTAAGTTTCGAAATCAAATTAGCTATCAATGCTTGGGGTAGGTAGGTATGTCTCGCTCTGCCTGTCTGTGCTGGCCGCAAGACGCATTTTTTATCGATCTGGATGAAATTTGGCACACAGGCACACTAATTGCGGAAACAAACACGCCGCGATAATTGATCGAGTGAGTGAAGCGAACGAAGATCTTACAAACAACTAGGGCGATTTTGCATTTTATGTGCGTATGTATGTACCAACCGGAAGACGAAGCGTAGGGCGCCCACCCACCAGATGGACCGACGACATTGTTAAGATCGCGGGAAGTCGATGGATGGAAAGGGCTCAGAACCGTTCTTCCTGGAAATGTGTAGGGGAGGCCTATGTCCAGCAGTGGACTTCTTCAGGCTGATAATGATGATGATGATGTATGTACCTATTTATGTAGGTACCTATGTTTGTCCGACGATAACTTTCGAACCGTTTATCCGATCTGCATGAAATTTGATAAGTCGATAGCTTGTAGGTACTTGAGAAATTTACTGGTAAGTTTAAGAGTAAAATCGGATGAGAGGTTATTAAGATAATATGGGATTTTTTAGGGGTGCAAAAATAAAAAAAGTGACACAAAAAAATCAAGTTACATGTCATATGAAAGAACTTTGTTTGGACATTTCAAAACAGTTTAGGTATACTTTTTTTTAGGACGCTCAGTTTTTGCTATACAAAATAAAAGGTTAAATTAAGATAACCAACGATCCGAGAGCCCCCATCTCTAAGCATTTCGTTGACATCAAGGTTTTTCTACTGGTCGGCTCTTTCTTAATATTTTTTTTTCTTGAAATAAATTAAGGAGGTAGGTACTTAGTTGTCATAAAATGGTGAAAGCGACCTGGTCTGATGATGGAGCCAAGGTCTGTCCAACGGAACTCTTCAATCAATTGGCCAATTGAGTTAACCATACAAAGTTAGTGAGTTCCTTTTTTTCCACCACTCGAGAAAACTGGTTAACAGTAGGTAGTACCTATATACTTAACTTTTCGGAGCTTTTGGGATCGCATCACGAGATCTCAGTTCGGGGCGAACTACTAGTATGATCATGTTTTTATAACGCTTTTATTAGCTTCACCTGTATGTAAGTTTGTAAGTTTGTATGTAACCGACCCCTTTCACCCTTTCCATCCACCGACTCCCCGCGATCTTAAACAATGTCATCGGTCCATCGCATCGGGTTGGTGGGTGCTCTACGTTTCGTCTTCTGGTTCGTGGTCACCATTCGAGAACCTTAATCCCCAACGGTTGTCGGTTCTCGTCGGTTATGTTATACTCAGGGATTATGGCCTGTTAATGGCCTAAGTATTTATTTCTTCTGTGCTAAAGGTGAAAGATTTTGAAATCGGTTTATTAGTTTTAGTTTAGCAGCAAACAAAACACTATTCATTAAAAAACGTTTGATAAAAATCTATGCATATTTCACAAAGATATCAATAGTTTTGTAATCACAGAATACAGATTACAGTGTAGTTACTATGAAATCGCCTCGCCGCCGCGCGCCGCCGGCGCCGGCGTCGCTGGGTCTCGGCGGGTGGGAAGCGCTCTATTTGTTAGCAGATTAAGTGCATATTTGATTGTGATTTGTGTTGCAAAATGAAAACGTACAAAGCTACAATAATAATAATGATTACAGCTATATTACCATAGGAATAAGTTTATATATCGCCATCTAAAACAGCATATTTTTGTATGGGAAAGGCCACCCGCGATAACTCTCCTAATTAACATAAACATTACCTAATTATTGAGGTGAAAGATTTTGAAATCGGTTTATTAGTTTTCGAGTTTGTTCGATAGATAGTAGATAGGTACCTAGGTAGTATCTATATACCTACAAAAAAAAAAAAAAAATATCATTGGATTTAGGTGAGCGAGCGCAGTTTAGTTTAGTACCTACGTACTTAGTTAGGTAGGTACTTTAGTTTAGTACCTACCTACAGTACAGCAGCAAACAAAACTTTATTCATTAAAAAACGTTTGATAAAAATCTATGCATATTTCACAAAGATATCAATAGTTTTGTAATCACAGAATACAGATTACAGTGCAGTTACTATGAAATCCCCTCGCGCGCCGCGCCGGGCACTGTGTTGGGTGTCGTCGCTAGTTAATAATAAAGCAGACAAGTGCGAGTCGGACTCGCCCATGAAGGGTTCCGTAGCATCAAGTAACATAATATACAGAAAATAAACAGGAAACAAGTTCTTGTAGTTCGTCGAAAGGTAAATTGCGGTTTACGATTTATGACGTATAAAAAAAAAACTACTGGCTAGATCTCGTTCAAACCAAATATCGTTGAAAGTTTGCATAGTAATGTACAACATATATTTTTTTTAGTTTTATCATTCCCTTATTTTAGAAGTTAGAGGGGGGGGGACCAACTTTTTTCAACTTTGGAAGTGTCTCTCGCGCAAACTATTCAGTTTAGAAAAAAACGATATTAGAAACCTCAACATCATTTTTGAAGACCTATTCATAGATACTACACGTATGGGTTCGACGAAAAAATTTTTTTTGAGTTGCAGTTTGAAGTATGGGGACCCCCAAAATTTATAGTTTTTTTTCTATTTTTGTGTAAAAATCTTAATGCGGTTCACAGAATACATCTACTCACCAAGTTTAATCAGTCTAGCTCTAATGGTTTCGGAGAAAAATGGCTGTGACACGGCCGGACAGACAGACAGACAGACAGACAGACAGACATGACGAATCTATAAGGGTTCCGTTTTTGCCATTTGGCTACGGAACCCTAAAAACTATAGCCTATGTTACTCACGGATAATGTACCTAGCTTTATAATGGTGAAATAATTACTGGCCTCTCAGCTCAGTTGGTAGTAGCTCTGCCTTCTGAGCCGTAGGTCGTGGGTTCGATCACCACCGAGAACAAATATTTGTGTGGTGAAAACAGATGTTTGTTCTCTGTCTGGGTGTTATATTGTATGTATTCTAATAAGTGTGTATTTACATAGTACAAGCTCTGCTTAGTTTGGGGCTAGATAGTGTTGTGTGGATTGTCTATAATATTTATTTATTATTTAATTTTTGACTGTACCTACCTAAGTACCTACCTAGGTACATATACTTTGTGTGCAATACGATTGCATTGCGCACAGATAAGTAAAATAGTATATTATGCAACTATTGAATAAAAGACGGATTTAAATCGAGGGTCATAGATGAATTACAAGCAAGTGAAGGATTCTAACGAATGAATCACTACCGTATAGAGTGATTTATAATGATCGAATCACGAGCGTAGCGAGTGATTCAAGTGTTAGAATCCTAAACGACGCGAGTGATTCATGGCCCTCGATATAAATCCGTTTTATTCAAGGAGGTTGTAAGGTATTAAGATGGACGTTGACCTTATTGGTGTGTTCCAAATTCAAACACCAAAACAGTGATTAAAAGGGCTTTTTAATCACTGTTTAATAAAAGACGGGTTTAAATCGAGGGTCATAGATAAATCACGAACAAGTGAAGGGTTCTAACGAATGAATCACTCGCTACGCTCGTGATTCAAGTGTTAGAATGCTAAACGACGAGAGTAATTCATGGCCCTCGATACAAATCCGTTTTATTCAAGAGTTGCATAGGTACTATACTTTATACAATGACTTTGAGAAAAAGAAAGATTTAAGCGACAAACGTGCGTAGGGCGCCCACCCACCAGATGGACCGACGACATTGTTAAGATCGCGGGAACTCAATGGATGGAAAGGGATCGTTCTTCCTGGAAACGTGTAGGGGAGGCCTATGTCCAGCAGCGGACTTCCTCAGGCTTATGATGATGATGATGATGAAGCGAAAAAGGATTAAAAACTATGAACTTTGTTTGTACTATTCTAATGTGACATGAAACCAATAACTTTTGATTTAAGGTGGATTTACATCAAACGAACACAGAGCTAGAGCTAGAACAAAAGCATTCGTTCGTGGTCTTTTAGTGTAAACGAAAACTTGTATTCAGCGTTTACACCAAACGAACAAAGAGCAGAGCTAGAACACAAGAACGCTTTGAAGAGACCGCTCAGTGGCGCGAGCACGTCCGAACACGCTAGAACGCTCTAAGCAACTGTTCGCGCGCTCTTGCGCCGTTTACATCAAGCGAGCGAGCATTCTTAGAATATTCCATAGAATCTTTGCGAACGCACTAAGAACAACGAAGGAATGCTCTACGCCTGTTTACACTAGAAGAATTAGCTGTAGTGGGGCTATCCCCTGAATGAGCATTCGCTCGTTTGATGTAAATCGACCTTTAGATTTCTCCCTTTTGGTGCGGTGCTGTGCCTATGCTATGACGTCAGTGGGTCAAAACCATTTCTATTTTTACGATATACTTCACAACGTCAGTGTCGTTTTTAACTGGCATACAAAATGAGCTGTTATTTGGAATGAAAAACCATGTCCTAGTATGTCCTATTAAATATGATAATAAAGACAAGGATAATCGAATGCAGTTACTCAGTTGATAAACATTTGTACGAAAGTGTTGCCAGCCAATGCTACGTAAACCAGTCGAGTCAGTAATTCACCCGGAAAAAATCATAAATAGAAATTTTCCTTCTTCCTTCGGATTTTGATAAATTATTAGCAAAAAATTTAGTTTTGTGTGGTAATCGATCCGTTGCTTTATCTGCCATCTTGATTCTATGGGTAAATTTTTGTTATTGAATATCTCGTTTATTTTCAACAATCGACTAACGGATGTAATGCTGATACTAACCAAATAAATATTCCGGGCAATACACACAGCACTATTTAGGCCCAAACTAAGCAGAGCAGAGCTTGTACGATGGAAACCAAATAACTGATATATATAATACTTAAATATTTTTTTTTTGTAAATACACACTTAGAATACAATATAACACCCAGTCAGAGAACAAACATCTACGTTCACCACACGGACTCATTACGTAGATTTAAAGAATCATGGATTATCCAAAAAGCACTCGCAAAATGCAAAGGTACGTATATAATTATTTTAGTGGTTTTCTGGTGGTTTGAGATATCTTTAACTTCAGTTGATTTCTGGTGGGTTTTTAAAAATAAAGTTGGCAACCCTGCTTGCGTATGAGTCGTTGAATCGATTGCATCGCCATTTCCGCCTCCGTCTCGCGTGGCATCAGTGTGACGAATTCGCGACCGCGTTGCAGTTTTGAGTTTTCGTTTCCTTTGTGTTGTGTGAACTCTCAGTGAATTGTGGCACTAAAAGGTTTGTTCTCCTAGGTAAAAGGTACAAAATAAACTAAATGTATGACCCTACGTAATAGGAACCTGTTATTTCTTTTGAAGAGGCAATATTCGCATCCCTCATAGACGCTCAATGGCGTCCGAAATAAATGGTTTTGTTTTTAGTTATATTTAAATGATTAGGATACCTAAGGCGTAATCGTCATGTCTCAGACTATTTTTTTTGTTTTAGTTACGAGTAACAAGACTTATGGAACCTGAATCAGATCTAACATTACTTTTAGAAAAATGGCAAGTTCCATCAGAAACTATTTTGAGGTTTTTGGGTAAGATAATGCTTCTTCAGAAGTTCTGTATTGTTTAACCTTGATATTATGAAACCATTATAGAACGAACGAGTGCCATTTATGACATCCAGAAATATGAAGCCACTGTTTATAGAGAGAAAATTCTTACAGTATGTATCTTCCTGCAAACAATTTTGTGTGCTTAGTGTTCCAGTAAAAGTGTAGCAAAAGCTAACAAACCTAACCGTAGATTTGACACCGATTGGTGTCAAATTCGCTTAATAAACTGGCATCCACGGGTCGGTGAATTGTTTATAAGAAACAAGTAGCTTACTCACTGGTATGGTAATATATGGTGGTATATTTTAGTGGCATAGCATGGTTTCCTGTATGTGGCACTGGCTAACCCCGTTTTAGACATAATTATAATAACAGTTTCAATCAACTCAATTGAATTGAGGCATAAACTATGCTATTTTTCTACTTGGTGTAGATATGGTGGTTTTTTCTCAGTCC
Organism: Thera britannica; assembly: GCA_939531255.2. NCBI lineage: Eukaryota > Metazoa > Arthropoda > Insecta > Lepidoptera > Geometridae > Thera > Thera britannica. The sequence goes on from OW618044.2 coordinate 16,196,865, forward strand.
AGTGCTGACTTACTACTTACATAGTTTGTTTTAAGGGGGTACGATTTCCATACAAACTTAATTTACACAACTATGGCCGAATAAAGTATTAATGTACACTGAAATAGCTGTAATAGGCTTTTACAGTGGTCCTTATTACCGGCCAGTTATATAAAGTTGGAGTGTCAGCCGTTGGTCGTGGCAGTCGGGGCTTCAGAAAAAAAACTAACAGACTTTTACGTCTATTTTGAAACAGTGATGTACAAAATTGACTCTATGCTAAAAGCTAGTACCCGTTAGAAAGAATGACGAAAAAATTACTTTTTTGGTTTTTTATTAATATTTCTGTTATCCTACAGTTTTCTCCAACTTTATATAACTGGCCGGCAATAAAGACCACTGTAAAATTCTATTACAGCTATTTCAGTGTACATTTATACTTTGTTTGCCCATAGTTGTGTAAATTCAGTTTGTATCGGAATCGAACAACCTTAAATAAATAAATATTAATAAGTATTACACGTCTTAAAGCTAGTCTAACGCCTGTCTAGGTGCCCAGTTTCATGCAACCTAGAAGAACAGGCAACAAACTACTTGGCTTGGTTCCTAGCGTTTTTTTGTGTAATCCTTTTACAAAACAAAATTAAACGTAGCAGTGAAGTTCCAGTGTGGCCTACCATAGGCCTCACTTTGCTCTTGCCATTCACCACGATCTTGGGCTATACTCATCTATTGTGTTATTTATTGACCCCTTGTTCAAAATCGTTTGTCATGGAGTATCAATGTACGGACTCAAAATTTACTGACTACTACTACAAATTTTGATTGGTGTATTTTTTTTTAGTATATTTTTTTTCTTGTTTGTAAGAAACTTTTGCCGGTTTTCGACCATGTCAGTTCCGAATCTGACATTTATTTTGAAAAAAAAAATAGCGCATGTATTTTTTTCTCAAATAATTAATATGGGTTGCATGTTTTCGAGGACGCTGGTTGTAAATCTGACGTTCATTTTGATAAAGAACCAAGATAACAAATACATTTTTATATTTCGGTTTGCAGATGAAAAAATAGACATTGAGGCTCTAGAATACCTCATTGAAGACGATCTTAAATCACTTATTCCTGGCATTGGAATCCGGGCCAAATTTCGCACAAAATGGAACGAGTGGAAACAAACACTAAATGAAAATAAAAACGTAAATGTAAGATTGCTTGTGTCTATTTGATAATTATAATCAGAGGACTACACTACCTACTTGAAAATATTTTATAATAACTAATAACATAAAAAGAACTCGAGATGATATTATTGTACACTGTTTATGTGTTTTCCTTCACCGATTGAGAGCAAAAGCTGTGCGCATCTATTTAAAAAGAAAAACACTACAGGATTCAAACCCACGAACTTGTTACGCTTGACTCATTAGTTGCTTATCCATTGCGTTACATTGTTGCAACAGATGTTTGGTTTCAATAATTCTTTATAAAGTAGGTACAGTTAGCATCAAAAGTTGAAGACAGAATTTCAAAACTGTTTATCTGTTATTTAAAATCATTATAGTTTTTCATCTTAAAACAAAAAAGTTGTCCATAAATAAGAAAATTAGGGAACATACAAACTAACTAGTTTTCATTTATTTTTGTCAGACAAGGACTGTTGACTGGACAAGGGTAAACTTAATAGTAAAATGAAACTACACTTTCAGAAAAGCGGAAGAGCCTCGCCTACGCAACAAGAAGAAGATAATACTACCTCTCCTTTGACTCGATCAACTACGTCATGCGTCACCGAAAAACTTGACGATGATTTTGTGAACAAACTAAACAGAAACAATTCGCTGTACACGCTTATTGAAGCCAATAAATCGTTAAGACATTTACTGTCTGCTAAGAAACTGTCGAAATTTGAACGCAGTAAGCTGGCTAGAGTAGTCATCCCGCACCTCGTCAATGAAACTCCAGGGGGTATATTGACGCCTGTTCAAATAAAAAAGTGGGCAGAATACGCAATTGAAATTTTCCCAGAAGACGAAATTTCCTTGTACTTCTACACTGTTTCACCGACTGACAGTGACAAATGTTCTACAAATCAAGCGTGTGGTACGAGACAGCTCCCCTCAAAGTCCAGACGATATTATGGCTGTTTTTGGGACCGATGGAACAACTATCGAAAAGTGTTGAGGCAAAATAATTCTATTAACTGCAACCGAAGAAAACAATATACGAGTGGTTCATCGGAAATTTGTTCAGAATTGGTGAATTCTGAAGAACTAAATTCTGGTATGTTTGTTAATGTAACTCCTTAATTTGACACCTGCTTTGTTTGTGCTAAAGTCAAACTTTTTTTCAGATCCTGTGCCAGAACCCGACCATAATGACATCTTGAAAATTGTTGAAGGTTTCCAAGGGTCTGACATAACTGAGTATTTGATGGATGCCTGGCTTAAAAGCAGAAACGAAGGGCAATACCGCTGAATATATAAAAAAAATCCCCGTTTTGAAAAATCAAAACATAGCTCTGAAGTTGGTAAGTACCTACCTACATACTATTACATACTATATACCTTTTGCCTTGATTGCTATCTTCTACCAACTGCATAACACCTTTTTCAATTGAAACTTAAGGTCATCACTTGATCTTTTATTTATGTTATGTAGAAATATTTTAATTGTATTTTTTTTTTCAGATCGACGCAGACTATAGTTGCTGTAAACCACCGGAGGCTGACTCAACAGTCTCTCTGGCGCATGAGCTATAAAAATATAAAGAAAATATTATCAAATCTGAGAAAGCTGCCAAATTTCGAGATCAATTGCAAAAAATTTGCGTAGATCAAATTTTTGGACTCTATGATTCAGGTACTTAGAACATTTACTATGTAACTCGACTTAAAAAAAGGTCTATATGATAGTTATCGTGTCCGGTGTTTGTTCCCGAACTTCTCCGAAATGGCTGAACCGATTTTGATAAAATTTTGTGTATCGGGTAGGTCTGAGAATCGGCCAACATCTATTTTCCATACCCCTAAATGTTAACCTGGGTGGTCCAGCCCAAATTTACAATATTTTTTATTGCAACTTCTTATTATATCGACGACGTCGCCTAGTTTTAAGCGTTTATAAATATGTATTTTACTTATAAGGCATATATTATATGGGCCCTGTTTTTATTTAATTACTGTTGCCTAAAATAAATTATTATTACAGATGGCGAACAAAGCAATGGACTGACGGCCGCAATTCTTCTACTGCCATATTTATTTTCGAGCGGTGGCAAAATAAATAGTAAAGGAGATAGAGCATCGCGAGCTGAAGCGTCTCGGGCGTTCGTCTTACTTGTTCCATCATTAGCTTAGTAGTAGCTATTGGAAATACTTGGATCGATGTTACCAGTGCCTATGTTTATATTGACGAACCTCTATATCGCCTTAATAATATTTTAGATGCCGTGCACTTGTGCTTCAAAGCATTTTTTGCTTTCGATTTAAGATACCCGCTGGTATTTTGATGGAGATAAACTGCCAAGACTTTAACAAAAACTGGATAGATGAAATCATGATTATTCAAGCCTGTGCATAGGATGTCGTTTGGACGATAAGTCGATAAGTGTAATTGTGGAACGTTATATATTTCACGGAATACAAAATTGAATTATTTTGTATTTAGATGTTGGCCGATTCTCAGACCTACCCGATACACAAAATTTTATCAAAATCGATTCAGCCATTTGGAGGAGTTCGGGAACAAACACCGGACACGAGAATTTTCATATAGACCTCTTCTTAAGTCTTAGAGTTACATAGTAAATGTTCTAAGTATCTGAATCTAAGAGTCCAAAAATTTGATCTACGCTATTTTTTTGCAATTGATCTCGAAATTTGGCAGCTTTCTCTCTGGCAGATTTGATAATATTTTCTTTATATTTTAATAGCTCATGCGCCAGAGAGACTGTTGAGTCAGCCTCCGGTGGTATACAGGAACTATAGTCTGCGTCGATCAGAAAAAAAAAATACAATTAAAATAATTCTACATAACATAAATAAAAGATCAAGTGATGACCTTAAGTTTCAATTGAAAAAGATTTTATGCAGTTGGTAGAAGATAGCAATCAAGGCAAAAGGTGGGTAATAGTATGTAGTTAGGCACTTACCAACTTCAGAGCTATGTTTTGATTTTTCAAAACGGGTTTTTTTTTATATATTCAGCGGTATTGCCCTTGGAAAAAAAAACAAAACTGCTTTTAAGCCAGGCACCCATCAAATACTCAGTTATATCAGACCCTTGGAAACCCTCAACAATTTTCAAGATGTCATTATGGTCGGGTTCTGGCACAGGATCTGAAAAAAAGTTTGACTTTAGCACAAACAAAGCAGGTGTGAAATTAAGGAGTTACATTAACAAACATACCAGAATTTAGTTCTTCAGAATTCACCAATTCTGAACAAATTTCCGATGAACCACTCGTAGATTGTTTTCTTCGGTTGCAGTTAATAGAATTATTTTTCCTAAATAGGCAAAATAGAGTTAAATTAACAAACATACCAGAATTTAGTTCTTCAGAATTCACCGTTCAAATTTCGACAGTTTCTTAGCAGACAGTAAATGTCTTAACGATTTATTAGCTTCAATAAGCGTGTACAGCGAATTGTTTCTGTTTAGTTTGTTCACAAAATCATCGTCAAGTTTTTCGGTGACGCATGACGTAGTCAACTACGTCAAAATACTACTATACTCGGATTGATCCGAGTCAAAGGAGAGGTAGTATTTTCTTCTTCTTGTTATCCAGTTTTTGTTAGTCTTTGCAATTTATCTCCATCAAAATACCAGCGGAGTATATTTGAAATGTTTAAAGTTTAATACAGATTACTTTGATTCACATTTTCAAGCGTATGCAGTTGAAGCAACTGACGATTTGTTCTATTTTAAATTAACTGACCTACCCTTTCATTGCCCAAATACTCTTTCATATTTGTCCAACAACGTCCTATATGTCACTATGAGGAATTCTATTGCTTAGTAGAATAATTCTTGGAACAATACCTTGTGTACGTTTCTCCACACGATTCTAATTTAGATGATCTGTGTTTTCATTTTTGTGTAAAGCATATATACAGGGTGTATAATGACTACTTCTAAAAACTTCGGAGAGTTAAAGTACACCTGTTATTATGGCACCAAAACTGTGAGACTCACAGTAACAGTCCATACTCACAGTAAGAGTACTTCAGTTTGCCTCCAGTTTTTGGAAGTAGTCTTTATACACCCTGTATAATACATTATTCAATTTCATATACTAAACTAAACGTTTATACCTTTTATTTCATAACTGGATATTATTTTGATCTCTAGTACCAGGCTGTGCGTTATTAATTATTGCAGACTAGAGGGATAGATAATTACCCTTAATATTGTAATGAATCTTTGTTTTCGATTCTCTCATAAAGGGAAGATTTCAAGTCGGCCCATACAGCTTGGTGTCCGCACATAATTATATAAGTTCGGTCGGGGTGTGACCCTTGTTAGTAATAATAGGGTATGTATTGTTTTATATCTGGATATTGTTTTGATCTCTAGTACCAGGCTGTGCGTTATTAATTATTGCAGACTAGAGGGATAGATAATTACCCTTAATATTGTAATGAATCTTTGTTTTCGATTCTCTCATAAAGGGAAGATTTCAAGTCGGCCCATACAGCTTGGTGTCCGCACATAATTATATAAGTTTGGTCGGAGTGTGACCCTTGTTAGTAATAGGGTATGTATTTTTAAATTATCTGGATATTGTTTTGATCTCTAGTACCAGGTTGTGCGTTATTAATTATTGCAGACTAGAGGGATAGATAATTACCCTTAATATTGTAATGAATCTTTGTTTTCGATTCTCTCATAAAGGGAAGATTTCAAGTCGGCCCATACAGCTTGGAGTCCGCACATAATTATATAAGTTTGGTCGGAGTGTGACCCTTGTTAGTAATAGGGTATGTATTTTTAAATTATCTGGATATTGTTTTGATCTCTAGTACCAGGTTGTGCGTTATTAATTATTGCAGACTAGAGGGATAGATAATTACCCTTAATATTGTAATCAATCTTTGTTTTCGATACCCCCCTAAAGGGAAGATTTCAAGTCGGCCTATACAGCTTGGTGTCTGCATATAAAGTCATCCAATATACCTAGGTACTTAAATATTAAGTTAAAATCGTGACTTTATAAAATAATGGTTAATGAATATTATTGAAAATTACAGCCGAGGCGTTATTGCAAGCCCGAGCCGTAGGCGAGGTCTACAAGAAAGCAGAGGCTGTAATTATCAAAGCGCACGTATGTCATACGACGTTTTATAACACATTTGCGAGGAAATAAATAAAAATTAAACGAATAAATCTTTTATCACTTGTTCAAAAAGCAGTTAAGAGAATTTGAAATGAAATGACATTAACAGATTGTAAATGTCATTTCATTTAATTTCATTCCAATTCATCCCGTTTTATTCAGTTTCATTCGGTTTCATTAATTTTCATTCAGTTTAATTCAGTTTCATTCGGTTTCATTCAGCTTCATTCAGTTTCATTCCTTTTCATTCAGTTTCATAAATTTTTATAAAGTTTCATTCAGTTTCATTCTGTTTCATACAGTTTCATTCAACTTCATTCAGTTTCATTCAGTTTTATTCGGTTTCATTCACTTTCATACATTTTTATTCAGTTTCATTCATATTCATTCAGTTTCATTCTGTATCATTCAGTTTCATTCTGTTTCATTCCGTTTCATTCAGTTTCATTTCATAAATTTAGCATCTCGATTAACCGTACATTTTACCTTATTAAAAAAACAACCCGTGCGTTTTACATTACATTACCGCGCTAGTACGTAATGACATACATTACGATATTGAAATTGGTGAAATAAGAGACCTTTTACGAGCAAATGTGTTATAAAAGCCTATTACAGCTATTTCAGTGTACATTTTATACTTTATTCGCCCATAGTTGTGTAAATTCAGTTTGTATGGGAATCGAACCTCAACCTCAACCTTACTAAATAAATAAGATGTCCTACAGAGCTAATGTTAGCCATTAATGTTTAAGTCATCCAATATACATAGGTACTTAAATATTAAATTTAAAATTGTGTCTAATAAAATAATATAATTCAAAACTTGTTTTTTTTGTTAATTGAAAAGGCTATAGTGATGTAGTAAATGAATAAGATGTCCTACAGAGCTAGTTTCCCATTCTGTGTGTAACGGTAGCCGAAAGTTAACGCTGTAATAACCTACTTAATATAATATATAAGTTGTTTATAGAATCTAGTTAGTAAGCATTGATACTTAGCCAATAGGTAAGGGTGAACTGTTTTGTGCATTGTATTGTAACCTACATGTTGCGTGTCGGGTGCCTAACCTATCTAGTAGGATATTGATACTTAGGCAGTAGGTAACGGTAACCTCTACTGTGCGTAAAGATAACCTACTTAATCGGTGTTGGGTACCTAACAATTAGGTCATTGATACCTATACAGTTGATAATGGTGACATTCTATGTAGATAACGTTAACTTTATTTGTGTGTTGTTATTACTAGTAATTATGTTTCAACCTGTAGAAAGTGGATACTGGTGACTAATGGCCAGTTCAAATATATACCGATTGGCATACGTAGCCTACGGTTCGTTGTTCGCCAAAAATCTCATCTGATTGGCTAATTTCAGATTGTCATATTTAATTAGCCAATAAGATGACGAATTTAACAACGACCTACGAACCGTAGTAGGGCAACGGCACGGATACCAGTCAGCATACTATTGGAACAAGGCCAAGGTATCCTTTTTCTATAGCCTATAATTGAAACTTAATTACTAGTAATTACAATACTTAAATATGGTTGAAGTTACCTACATAGGATGTTACCATTACCTACTGTATAGGTATCAATTACCTAATAGCTAGGTACCCGATACCTATTAAGTAGGTAATCTCAACGCACAATAGAGGTAACCGTTACCTACCGTCTAGGTACCAATGACCTACTAACTAGGTACCCGAAACCTATCTTGTAGGTTATAACAACGCATAAAATAGGTCACAATTACCTATTGGCGAGGTATCGGTGACCTACTAACTAGGTACCTGAAACCTATTAAGTAGGTTACTAAAACGCACTAAATAGGTTACCGTTACCTATTGCCTAGGTATCAATGACCTACTAGCTAGGTAACCGAAACCTATCATGTAGGTTATAACAACGCATAAAATAGGTCACAATTACCTATTGGCGAGGTATCGGTGACCTACTAACTAGGTAGCTGAAACCTATTAAAAAGGTTACTAAAACGCACTAAATAGGTTACCGTTACCTATTGCCTAGGTATCAATGACCTACTAGCTAGGTAACCGAAACCTATCATGTAGGTTATAACAACGCATAAAATAGGTCACAATTACCTATTGGCGAGGTATCGGTGACCTACTAACTAGGTAGCTGAAACCTATTAAGTAGGTTACTAAAACGCACTAAATAGGTTACCGTTACCTATTGCCTAGGTATCAATGACCTACTAGCTAGGTAACCGAAACCTATCATGTAGGTTATAACAACGCATAAAATAGGTCACAATTACCTATTGCCTAGGTATCAATGACCTACTAGCTAGGTACCCGAAACCTATTGAGTAGGTTACTAAAACGTTCTAAATAGGTCACCGTTACCTATTGCCTAGGTATCAATGACCTACTAGCTAGGTAACCGAAACCTATCATGTAGGCTATAATAACGCACAAAATAGGTAACCGATACCTATTGCCTAGGTATCAATGACCTACTAGCTAGGTACCCGAAACCTATCATGTAGGTTATTAAAACGCACTAAATAGGTTACCGTTACCTATTGCCTAGGTATCAATGACCTACTAGCTAGGTACCCGAAACCTATCATGCAGGTTATAATAACGCCCAAAATAGGTCACCGTTACCTTTTGCTTAGGTATTAATGACCTACTAGCTAGGTACCCGAAACCTATTAAGTAGGTTACTAAAACGCACTAAATAGGTCACCGTTACCTATTGCCTAGGTATCAATGACCTACTAACTAGGTACCCGAAACCTATCATGTAGGCTATAATAACGCACAAAATAGGTAACCGTTACCTATTGCCTAGGTATCAATGACCTACTAGCTAGGTACCAGAAACCTATCATGTAGGTTATAATAACGCCCAAAATAGGTCACCGTTACCTATTGCTTAGGTATCGATGACCTACTAGCTAGGTACCCGAAACCTATCATGTAGGCTATAATAACGCACAAAATAGGTAACCGTTACCTATTGCCTAGGTATCAATGACCTACTAGCTAGGTACCAGAAACCTATCATGTAGGTTATAATAACGCCCAAAATAGGTCACCGTTACCTATTGCTTAGGTATCAATGACCTACTAGCCAGGTACCCGAAACCTATCATGTAGGCTATAATAACGCACAAAATAGGTAACCGTTACCTTTTGCCTAGGTATCAATTACCTACTAGCTAGGTACCCGAAACCTATCATGTAGTTTATAATAACGCACAAAATAGGTAACCGTTACCTATAACCTAGGTTTCAATGAACTACTAGCTAGGTACCCGATACCTTTTAAGTAGGTTACTAAAACGCACTAAGTAGGTCACCATTACCTACTGCCTAGGTTGCAGAGACCTACTAACTAGGTAACATATACCTATTTAGTAGGTTATTACAACGCACACAAAAGGCTACTGTTACCTAATGCTTGGTTAAAACACTGTGCTATAATGATGATGATGATGATGAATATTTAACCTATTAATAGGTTATGGTGCTTTACCTACTAAAATAGGTTACGGTTAGCATTAACCTAGTCTGATACATTTACCTATTTTACTCGGTTTTATTGAGGATTTTGCAGTACCCAACACACTTGGTTGTTTTTACCTAATTCTGTAGGTAGACCGATGATAACCTATTAATAGGTTGAAATTTAACCTATTTTTTTTCTCAGTGTATGGTGGTAGTACTTCCCGGGAGAGCCCTTCACAAAGAGCTCAACTACTACTTAAATTCTTTAATGCAGACAAGGTTTTATATAGATGGAGTACCTCTCAAGAGGTTTTCCTTCTCTGTTTGAAAGGTATATAAATGCTCACAAAGTGCAAAATTTTGAACTGGATTTGACACTGGTATTGTGCTTTTTTTCGTTTATTGGTTTCTCGATATTGCGAGCGTTGTTTTTAAGTCACAAGAGTTTACAGCATGCCTTGTAAGGCGGTTATTGCGTTTACACACAAAACAGCCTTTCAATATGTACAGAACACCAAAAACTACGCTACTAGACTATTTGGAAATAGATAAATAACTTGTCCATGTAAAAGTTCAAGGAGAACGTGCCCTCCGTGCTTTGGGGGCACATCAGGCTGTTGGTCTCCTTATAGAACATGCTCATAGAATATAACGGCCAGTAGCCAGTTAGGAGTTCTTCTAATTGTTTTTATTGCTATACTTTCCAAAAATATTTCATCAAGACACATCTACTGGTGTTCGACTATGTCTACGATTCAAAAATGAATAATCAAATCAAATTTGGAAGAGGATCTCAAGAGGCGCAAATATGCAGGTCTCGACAGACCCTATACTTATTTGCTCCTCTTGGGGTTGAGACTCTGGGAGCGTGGGAACCGAGGTCTTGCGGGTCTTCAAATCGTTGCCTGGGCGACTGATCGAAGTGACGCGTGATCCAAGGGCTGGGTATCTCCGCCAGCGTTTTGGGGACGCTACCGTCTGGCACTGATTTGAATCAGTTAGCTATCTCTAGATCGTTTGTAACGGTCTGCAGATAGCTCAACTGTTTCTTGTGTTTTTTCTACATTTTGTAAAATCATTGTTTTATTGTAAGTTTATCATCAAATTCCAGAACTAAACTGATACTGAACTGAGACAGAAGTAACAACCTAAAATATTTTTATAACTTTCAGAGATTTTCTAGAATTCAGATTCATGGTGAAGCATGGTTTTAGAATGCGGTTATAATATTTTACGAAGCAAGTCCACATGATATTGAGTACCTCTGCGTATAGAAATTGCACTACCCATAAGATTTTCCGCCTCGGCCCCGGTTACAGGTTCTCTACAGATGCTCATAAATGGGGGGAGAAGGGGGCTACCCCTTCCCTAAGTTTAGCCCACTATCGTGGTTCACCAAGGTGTGACCGCTGTGACAACAGCTTCTTGGAGCCACTAGAGAAGAGTAGTTGTTTATCGAACACTCCAAAAAACCTTCAGTGAAAGATTATCTAACTGATGGTGATTTGTTTTTTATTATTGCATTAGTTTGTATTATTGCATTACATACGTCTGACTAAGTGAAGTGGCACCACACTGGAACTTCACTGCTATTATTTTTGATTTGTAAAAAGATCATATAAAAAGACGGTAGGAACCAAGCCGTTGTTTGTTGCCTGTGCTACTAGGCTTGTTCGCGTGGAACTGGCACCTAGACTCATCACCTAGCTTTAAGACGTTTCAAAGTGATTCTTGGAATTGAACTGAATAAAGACTATTTTGATTGATTGATTGTGAACACCACACAAAATCTGTTGTGTGGTTTGGGAGAGTCTATATACGAAAAACCGAAATTCAAATTCAAAATTTCTTTATTCAGTTGTATCACAAGGATCACTTTGAAACGTCTTACTAACAGGCAGGAGTTTGTTTTACACTAGGTCAGGATGATGATGATAGTTTTTATCGTGACAACGTCTTATAATTCGATGGACCCGGCTACACGCACGAAAAAACATGACTCATGCGGCGTTACCTCGCTCTGAGGCGTTCCATTTAAGGATTTAAGTGGAAGCAAGAGCGCGCAACGAGCGACAAAGAGGCAATCGACCACCGCGTTCGGCAGCTGTCCGCGTGGACAGCTGTATGACGTTGTCACGTTCTACTATCGTCAGTAAACCGACTTTACAGACAACCGATTTTTTTTGCTGCATTTCTGCTAAAGCTCATATGGTACCCAATATACCTACTCAATCAAATGAACTGGACCATATGGGTACGGGTATGGGTTATGCCATAAACCCTATGAAAAAAAACCCTAATAAACTCCCTATGAATCCGAATCAGAATTACATATTTTACGAAAGACATTCTGAAAATAAATATTTTACTCCATTGCTGGAGTCTTCATTTGTAAATTAAAAATTGTGATTTCAATGGCTATTAAATTTTATCACCACTTCGCTCTTGCTTGTACCTAAGTAGGTAGTTTAGAAAAATCTAGATTGTTATTTGTGTGCAATCTAGGAATGTATGAGTAATTTTTTTTTTTTAATAAATAATACATTGAGTGGGAATATGAAAATGTCCGTCCGATAAAAGTATATACATCTCTTTTTAGGGTTCCGTAGCCAAATGGCAAAAACAGAACCCTTATAGATTCGTCACGTCAGCCACTTTTCTCCGAAACTATAGATGAAACTTGGTAAGTAGATGTACTCTGTGAACCGCATTAAGATTTTAACACAAAAGTAGAAAAATAACAAAAAATTTGGGAGGTCCCCAACCTTGAAACTGAAACTCAAATTTTTTTTTCATCAAACCCATACGTGTGGGGGTGGGTCATGAATAGGTCTTCGAAATTGATGTTGAGGTGTTTAATATCATTTTTTTCTAAACTGAATATTTTGCGCGAGAGACACTTCTAAAGTGGTAAAATGTGTGTCTCACTTCTAAAATAAGAGAATGATAAAACAAAAAAATATATATTATGATGTACATTACCATGCAAACTTTCAACGATATTTGGTTTGAACGCGATCTAGTCAGTAGCTTTTTTTTATACGTCATAAATCGTAAACTGCAATTTACTTTTTGACGAACTACAAGAACTTTTATATTATGTTACTTGTTGCTACGGAACCCTTCATGGGCGAGTCCGACTCGCACTTGGCCGCTTTTCGATGAATAGCGTTACTAAGTCGATGAAAAAATATGCCCTTGAGTCTCTATTAAAAAGATTTTTCTTCATAAATATTGGGGAAACATATTTCTGATAATTTAGAAGTAGAGCCTAAGTTTTTACGTCAAGCTTTACTGGTGAGCTTTGGTTTTCAAACACGCATGCGCCTAACATTTCTTCGCCAGCAGAATCTCTACGGTCGACAGAAAGCCTGGACTCATTGAGTCCATAACAACCAAATTTATCACTTGAAAAGTGTTAAAAACTAAAAAGTGTTTTTTCTAAGTTTTTATGCAGTGGAATTCCAAAAGTACGTGCTCAATAAGTGTCCCGGTGATTTACACAAGGTATGTTCTAAAAGTGATAACCAATCTGTAAGTTGTGAACCTAATTTGTATAATATAGTGAACTTATATTTTTACACGACACTTACAAATTGGCTTTTACTATTTTGTACAACAATTATTTTTATTGTTTTAGCATATAAGTACAGCTCCAGTTCAGTTGGCACTTATGAAGCGTGTAAAAAGGGGAATACTTTTTGATGTAAGTATTTTATTTAAATTTGTGTTGTTAAATACAACACAAATTGTAATTAACATTTAAATTGTAATGCGAGTCAAGTTAAGACTGTAATTAGGATAAATTAAGTTTTATTTAAAAATATCTGACGTCCGACGATGGGTGGACGACATTGTCAGCGTCGTCGTGGGCCAAAGATAGTTAGGGGTCATCGTGTCATCGTCATCATCATCATCGTCAACATCGTGTGGAAATATAGAAAACATAAACCTAGAAGCGGGCTAAAGGCCTGCGCACACCTAGGTCGCTGGCGATAGCGATCAGTGAAACGCTGTCAAATATCGCTGTCAAAGTTGACAGCGTTTCACTGATCGCCGACGCAACGACCTAGGTTTGCGCAGGCCTTTAGTTGGGCTGTGTTAAGTTTTAAAGGATCTTCAATGCGAAAAAAGCAGCGCTTCTAAGGTCACTTTTTTAGGTATCGTATCTTATGTGATAGTCATTGACATTTATTAAAAAAAAACGACTCGACAGTATCCGGTTTTTATAAGCAATGATGATGATGTGGTGAACATCACGAGCAAGACCTGGATGAGATTAGCTTAGGACCGTCAACAGTGGCACATAGAGAGGCATATACCCGGCAGGAGGGGAAGTCGAGCTGTGGATGATGATGTAAGCAAAGTCACCCATCTTGTCTCTAGTGAGTGGGCACTCTGTTCGGGTCGCCATTCATGAACCTAAATGCAATTAGCACACCTGCGAAACCATAGCAGCGAAACTGCAGAAATATTGCGATAATTGTTCTTTTTTTAGGGTTCCGTAGCCAAATGGCAAAAACGGAATCCTTATAGATTCGTCATGTCTGTCAGTCTGTCTGTCTGTCCGTCCGTATGTCACAGCCATTTTTCTCCGAAACTATAAGAGCTAGACTGATGAAACTTGGCGAGTAGCTGTATTCTGTGAACCGCATTAAATTTTTATACAAAAGTTGAAAAAAAAACAATAAATTTTGGGGGTAAATACTTACCTAGAACTGAAATTAAAAAAACTTTTTTCATCAAACCCATACGTGTGGGGTATTTATGAATAGATCTTCAAAAATGATGTTGAGGTTTCTTTTATCGTTTTTAGGGTTCCGTAGCCAAATGGCAAAAACGGAACCCTTATAGATTCGTCATGTCTGTCTGTCTGTCTGTCTGTCTGTCTGTCTGTCTGTCTGTCTGTCTGTCTGTCCGTCCGTATGTCACAGCCATTTTTCTCCGAAACCGTAAGAGCTAGACTGATGAAACTTGGCGAGTAGATGTATTTTGTGAACCGCATTAAGTTTTTTATATAAAAATAAAAAAAAAACTATAAATTTCGGGGGTCCCCATACTTGAAACTGAAACTCAAAAATTTTTTTTTCATCGAACCCATACGTGTGGGGTATCTATGAATAGGTCTTCAAAAATGATGTTGAGGTTTCTAATATCGTTTTTTTCTAAACTGAATAGTTTGCGCGAGAGACACTTCCAAAGTGGAAAAAAGTTGGTCCCCCCCCCTCTAACTTCTAAAGTAAGAGAATGATAATACTAAAAAAAATATATGTTGTACATTACTACGCAAACTTCCAACGATATTTGGTTTGAACGAAATCTAGTCAGTAGTTTTTTTTTTATACGTCATAAACCGTAAACCGCAATTTACCTTTCGACGAACTACAAGAACCTTATTATGTTACATCAAGTAACATAATATAAAGGTTTTTGTAGTTCGTCGTGCTACGGAACCCTTCATGGGCGAGTCCGACTCGCACTTGGCTGCTTTTTGTTTTCTAAACTTAATAGTTTTTGCGAGAGGCACTTCCAAAGTGGTAAAATGTTGGTCCACCCTCTAACTTCTAAAATAAGAGAATGATAAAACTAAAAAAAATATATGTTGTACATTACTATGAAAACATCCAACGATATTTGGTTTAAACGAGATCTGGTCAGTAGTTTTTTTTTTATACGTCATAAATCTTAAACCGCAATTTACCTTTCGACGAACTACAAGAACTTTCATATTATGTTACTTGTTGCTACGGAACTCTTCATGGGCGAGTCCGACTCGCACTTGGCCGCTTTTTATTTCCTTTTTTACATCACGCGAACAGAGGTGAAACTACGCGGTTCGGGAGCCAGCTACTTCCCTGCCATAGTTGAAATTCCACGTTTGTTTTTACCGTGTTCCTAATGGAATAATTTTAATTTTAATTTAACTTTACTTCGTTAACCAGACCGGTGCAAGTTACTAGTATCGATTTACATGTTTATACTTGTGTTCCCAACAGTTGTGACGGGAATAAAACAATCTATCTAACGTTTACATATTCTATGGGCTTCATACTTTCGATTGGTATGGAATTTGTCTAGTAAGGTTGTTCGATTCCGATACAAACTGAATTTACACAACTATGGGCAAACAAAGTATAAATGTACACTGAAATAGCTGTAATAGAATTTTACAGTGGTTTTTATTGCCGGCCAGTTATATAAAGTTGGAGAAAACTGTAGGATAACATAACAGAAATATTAATAAAAAACCAAAAAAGTAATTTTTTCGTCATTGTTTCTAACGGGTACTCGGCATTGAATACATAAATGGGCTTAAAACATATGTCTCAACATAGTCGTAAAAGTCAGTTAGTTCTTTTTCTGAAGCCCCGACTGCCACGACCAACGGCTACGACTCCAACTTTATATAACTGGCCGGTAATAAGGACCACTGTAAAAGCCTATTACAGCTATTTCAGTGTACATTAATACTTAATTCGCCCATAGTTGTGTAAATTAAGTTTGTATGGAAATCGTACCCCCTTAAGGGGAAATGTATTTTTTTATGCGTAACGGGAACGGGGCAGGTGAAACCGCGGGCGGCCGCTAGTATGCAATATATTTATTTACCTATAATAATAAATCTACAACTATTGTCTTAATTAAGCGATCCTCCGGTTGCGCGATGTTGTACTGAAAGGAAAACAAATTGATTGCATTAGTTAATTATCTCACAGCATTTTGTTGTTTTTTTTTAAATTGAATATAAAATATTTTTCATCCATTAACCAGCCGGTGACGGTCGTTGTATAGCGGGATCCTATACTATTTTACAGTACAAATCTCTTATAGCTGTTCCGCCGCTAGAGCTTCGCAGTGGTGATGTGCTAATTACCAAATGACTCAGTCATTTGGACTTGACTTCAATTTGCTTTTCTTTTCGAATTTGAAATTCCAAAAACCAATTTTAAAACGGAATTATCTTAGGTATTCAACCTAAACTGTATCGTAATAAATTTTTTGAAATATTTTTTTCAAGTCTAAATTCTGTTAAATTACGGTAGAAACAGTACTCTCTAAAATAAGGGCGCCCCATTACCAGAGCCATTGTTAAGATCGCGGGAAGTCGTTGGATGGAAACAGTTCAGAATCGTTCTTCCAGGAAATGTGTATAGGGGAGGCCTATGTCCAGCAGTGGACTTCTTCAGGCTGATGATGATGATGAATAATTGTGTACGTACTACGTACGTACGGGGGACTGGCCCTCGCACATGATGATGATGATAATGATATGATGGGATCAGTAATGAAAATGACACGAATGCTCACTCATGAGTCTTTGCTGTTTATTCATTAGACTAAGGTGCTAACTATGTCAAATGTTAATGTGCGGTTTGACCCGTACAAATTGAATTTTTGTTACAGGTATTTCGAAAACTACAATAAAAATAATGAATCGCTTTCAAAGATGCGCGCGATATTTGTCATCTCGGGCAGTGTTTATTTGCTGTGTAAGTTTAGTACCATTAAAAATATACCTAATAAGTTATACATTTGAAAATGTTTATTACAAGGGTTTAATTTTCTTACCAATTGATTTTAGAGCGATGAGAGTTATTAAACACTGAAATAACTTTGGATGGCTTATATTTTGGTCTATTGGTAATCAATTAACAAATGTTTTTTTTTCTTTTCAAAGTGGGTAACGAATACTGTTCGGCGAAGTCTTAGTAAATAATCTAATAAAAATGAATCTGGCTGAAAATTGGTAGGGAGTTAGCTTAGAACCAGGAGACAGACATAGGATACTTTGAATCCCGAAAAAGTAACGGGAACAGGGCGAGTGAAACCGCGGGTGGCCGCTAGTAATAAATAAATAGATGAAAATGTTGATATGAATATTTTTGTTTTTACTATTTACTGTTATTCTAAAATGTTCTGCAATTTAATAATAGTTTGCCGCAAATATAGACCAGTATAAAAGCCAACTACATAGTTATTTCAGTGTATAATTTGTATGGAAATTGAACCACCGTTTATTTAATTGTACCATTCAATTGTTTTTGTTGTTGCAGTGTTGCGTCATTAATGACTACAACAGTGAGCAAACAGGTGCATCAGATTGCTGCCCAAAACCATGCGTCAGTGAAAGTGGAACCAATTTAGAAGATATACAGTTACAAGAAAATTCCCGAATTGAAGCAGAAGAAGAAGTAGAGGAGGATGAGCTTACACAGGAAGAATATTATGATGAGTTAGATGTATTAGAAGAAGAGGTTGAAGAGGAGAACGAAGCGGATAAATATATCACTTATGATGATCTTACTCAAGTACGGTGTCTAAAGCGGGTAGCACGTGTCCAAAAGTTCAAATATCGGCAAGAACGGAACGGAAGAAGAGGCAGACGGCAAGTACTACCGACAATTTTAGAAAAAAAAGAGTCACCATCTGATTCTGACAATGACGCAGAGGAGTCCGAAGATTAAGTGAGTATGAGTCAATGAGATAGCTAAGAAGGACAGGGCCTCTACGGATTACTAATTGACAATTAAATATTTAACAGTTGTTTAACCCAAATGTATGATTGCGCAATTAGAGATAAACAACTATCAAATGTTTATTTGTCCTATAGTAATCCATGAAGCCTGACCTAAATAAGATAATTGATTTTACAATAAGAAGTTTTCATCGTCTTAATTGTTTGATTTTGAATAATAAACTATTATTATTAGCCTTTTGTTGTTTAAATAGTATAAATTCTGTCGTGTTATATTTTTCAATGAAAAAAAAACAAAAAAAAACTAGCGGTTGATGAGTCTCAAAAGAAAGAGGCGTTTTTGAGGCTGAGGTTGTTATTCCCGTTTTGTAATGACTGCGTAAATGTTACATCAGAATTGCTCTCATATTTTGTCTCTTGTCGCAGATTTATAAAATATACACATTAACCTTACATATTTCCATACAAACTATAATCCCTTATTCCGTATTGTTATTTTTCACCCCTGAAGGAAAAAAAAATTAGGCACAAACTTTAACTTTAGCAGCCTTAAAATAAAGTTTCAAGCTTGTAGCTCTAAAAATTACGAAACTTCCATACAACTTTTCATCCCCCCGTTTCAACCCTCTAGGTACAACCTTTTTTTGCAATATAGAGTAGCCATTGCCCTTTATCAAGTTCTAGAATATCTGTGTACCTTTCAAAAATTGGTTCATTCGTTTTGGGTGTGAAAGCACGACAGACAGACAGAAATACTTTAACATATTTAACTTTAGTAAGAATGATCGCCCGCGGGTGCATATTGGGAGTTTAGTACATTTTATTACTAGTTACTCCAAACATAGGACAAACTAACACAGGACCCGGATGTGTGCTTCATGAATTATTTTCGTTTTCATCATGCTACTGACCTTAGTTGCAGACGTGAATGATAGCGAACTACGTACCGACATTTATTAGCTGTAATGAGTGTCTCGTCAATCGATGTGTCATAAGTCATAAGTCATAAGCCATAAGTCATTTATTAATAATAATAATTATAGGTCAACATGGGAAATAAAAAAATAAAATAAAAATTTAAATACAGTAATAGAAAAATATAAATTTATCATTCATTTTTGATCATTACAAAATAAGATAAGATAGAATAAGAATATAATGTTTAACTTTGTAGGTAACCATCAAGTACCTACACAGTACCTGACTATTCTATTACTGCCCTTGAACTCATCGTAGGAGTAGAAAGTCTGCTCGATAAGCCAACACTTTAATTTATATTTAAAAGAAGCTACACTAGGGGCCTCCGTGATGGTATCCGGCAGCCTATTGATGACTTTGTAAGTGTCCGCGGCAGTATCGCCAGTTTACGTTGCGGGTGTGATAAGCATGTAGGTCACCGTGCCTAGCATAGGAGTCTAGATTAGTTCTCACGTATACCGCCACTTGGTATATGACTAAACTGGGCAACTGTGGTCTCGCAGACACATCACTTCGGATTTGCACAATTGCTCGTACGGCCCTTTTCTGCATCCTGAACGCGCGCTCCCAGTCGGCAGCGCGCGCCCATAGCTCGGCGCCGTACTGCAGCAGCGAGTGCACCGTGGCGAAGTAGCACGCGCGGACCACGGCACCCGACACCACCCGAGACACGCGCCCGAGCGCGTAGCACGCACTGCCCAGCCTACCGCACAACTTATCGATGTGGTTAGCCCACGTCAGCGCACTTTCGATTTGAAAACCAAGGAAAGTTGTGCATTCAACTTGGTCTATGGGCTCACCAGCTATTGCCACCGACATTGGTCGCACTGCATGGCCCGACAAGCGGAAATGAATGAAGTGAGTCTTGCTCAAGTTTAGAGCAAGGCCGGTCATCCCGAACCATTCCGCAAGTCGCGCCGCTGTGCAGTTGAGACTACGTTCTAACTGATCGACTGTGGGTGCGGTAACAATGGCGGCCACGTCGTCAGCGTACATGAGGATCTCCGCTGTCGAAATTGCTTCCGGAAGGTCATTCAGCAGTATCGAAAAAAGAATATTCGAGACAGACGACCCCTGAGCCACCCCCATACCTGAGTTTAGCGGATCAGACGTGATACCATTTCCTTGCACTACCTGAGTGCGATGGTTCATCAGATCTGTAAGAAGGGTGTACGCTTGGCCATTGATTCCACAGTACCGCAGCTTGACAGAAAGGACGTCATGGTCCGCCACATCAAACGCTTTCGACAAGTCACAGCACATCATAGCGACGTGCTGCTTCTTTTCCCGTGCAGCGACAACCAGACTGATCAATTTTCGCGTTAGTGAAGTGGTCGAGCGGCCCTCACGATACGCGTATTGCCGATCAGAGAGGGCTTCAATTGAAGATAGGTAGGCGGTAAGGCGGGAGCTTAGCCCGTTTTCGAAGACTTTCGCAATAGCCGGTATTATCGAAACGGGTCGGTAACCATCGATGCTGCTCCGCTTGCCTTTCCCTTTAAATAAAGGTGACACTTTGCTTAGTTTAAGTGGAGTTGGATAATTTCCTTCCCGAATACAGCGGTTGAATGCATATGCTAAGACTGGGGCTAAAGCGGGTATAGCGGATCGAAGTAGTTTCATAGATATTCCGTACACATCTTTAGATAACTTTGGTGGTATCCTGGAGGTAACAATGATGAACACTTCCTTAGTGGTGAACGGCGTCAATCGCAGCGAGCGGTCGGCAGCGCGCGGCGCACGCCAACGACGTCGGCGCTCGGCGCACCGCAAGCCGCCGCTGCGCTGAGAAACCGCGCGTTCATCGCGTTCACTACATCCGTCTTGGTATCGAACCCACTACCATCGTGGTTTAAT
Organism: Thera britannica; assembly: GCA_939531255.2. Lineage (NCBI taxonomy): Eukaryota > Metazoa > Arthropoda > Insecta > Lepidoptera > Geometridae > Thera > Thera britannica. Next base: position 16,217,972 of record OW618044.2, read on the forward strand.
ACAGCGTCTGTAAAATCGAGGCGAGGGCAATTGTCCTTCCCTCGTTCCCTATTAATAATACGCCACATCGCCTTTGAGGTGTTCCTATTATATTCGCATAATAACTACGCTTACTACTGCTAATTAAATTGTCATAGTGATTATTCATGTCAACTAATAGAGATTGTAATGAGTCATTGTTTAATTCCAAATTACTAAATTTAATGATGTCAAATAGCAATAATTTATAATTTTTAATGTCAGCCGTAATCCACGATGATTCCTTTTTTTTTGTATTATAGGTTTTCTTCAGTGGGAAGCAAATGTCAAATTTATTAATTAATATATTTATTATAGATTGAATCATGTCAGCCGAGCTATTATATCTAGTCATAATTTCGTTCCAATCGACACTGTCAATGGAAGCTACGAAATTTGCGCTATTAGTAGTACTAAACCTTCTTATGTGCGAGAATTTTGATTGTACCTGCGGCTTGGAACGAATAATCTCGCCCTTTATACCTATGTGGTCACTCAAGTTCGTTATGACCGGCACGGCGCTTACAGTACCGGGCGCTAGATTGCTATACAGGGTTATTCATAATTAGCTGCAAATACTCAGGAATTAGGTTCAACAAATAAAATAAAAAATATTTATGAAATGATTTTTTTTAAGTTTTGTTATGAAAATCCCGAGAAAATCGACAAAGAATATCCTTTGGAATCATTGGCGCCTGACCTATTTTGACCTTTGATCCGCGCCCGCGCGCCGTGATCGACACTCTGCGTTCAGTCACCGCCTGGGTGGGTCATCGTCCTGCTCTCCATGGCAATCATTATGCAATAGCCGTTAAAAAAAATTCATATAAATAAAATTTTGATACAAAAACTTAAATCAAAATTAAAAAATAATAATTACATAAATATTTTTTATTTTATTTGTTGATCCCTGAGTATTTGCAGCTAATTATGAATAACCCTGTATAGGTGATCAAGACAGGTAGAACTGCACGGACGAGTTACAAAGTCAACTAGATTCGCCATGCCATGAGTTGATAATAAATCAGATAGCTTCTTTACATCGCTACATATACCTCCCAAATAATTAATGTTAAAATCACCGACGATCACGCATTCTATTCCCAACTCTGTTATCTTGTCGAGCAAAGTCTCAAACCTCCCAAGGAATTCACTGGCAGTAACCAAATTTGTCCTATAGATACAAACAATAGTCATATTAAAGTCTAATAGATCTATGGCAGATATTTCACAATACCTTTCCACCGACAAGGAGATCAAGTCAATATTTTCTACGCACTTAGTTCCATCTTTTACGAATAAACAAGACCCACCACGATTAATTTGAGTTCTACAGAAATAAGACGCTAACTTATACCCGTGAATATTTACACATTTTAAATACGGCTCTGATAACCAGTGTTCAGTAACTGCTAGAACGTCACAATTTAACTCACTTTTTAGTAGCACTTCCAACCTCGTAGATTTACTGTCTAACGGTGCGATATATTGGTGACATACCACAATTGTTTCGCCTCTCGTATCTCCGTTATCCTGTGTTAATAAAGAGGCATTCATTCGACTTGCAATAAAGCTATTTGGAACCGCCGAAGCGGTCGCTGGTGGTCGTGTCACTGAGGCCGGCCGCGTCAAGTGATCCCCGCTCCGCGCGGGGACTTCTACGAAACCAGTCCGACAGCTTTACACCTTGTGGCCATGAGTTTGGTGTGTACAGTTTTTCATGCAGCGACTCCGGGAATCCGATTACAAAGGCGGCGTGCAGATCAGTTCTTATATTACGTTTCTCAACGAAGTATTTATCGTACTTTGCTATCTTGTTTATGTAATTACGTATACTTTCCACAGTAGTTTCTGGCTTAAAAGACCAAGCTTGTATATACATTACTCGCTCTGCTGTTTGGAGTTCGTCATCAGTTTTTCCGGAACCGGATAAAACACGGCGTTGCTTGGCGAGCGGCCGTTTTTTGGCTACAACTTGCCATTCGTCATCAGCTTTAAAGTCTGTCCGCTGTGTATCCATCGGAGTCGTGGTCACCCTACTCGCCGTGTTAGCACTAGTAGGAATTGGCGTTGGAGTGCATACTCTGACTTCGTCGCACTTGGGCGATGCAGTGCTAGTTGATAGTCTCACCTTTCCTTTTTGGCTAACTGGTTTCTTGGTAGCCGCTGCAGCGCTTGAAATTGTCGCAATGTTGGCGGCAGCTATTACTCGAGCTTGCCGAATTGGGCGCTGTACCGCTGTTTGGGCCGGCGCAGTAACAGCTGAGAGTGATATCTGCTTACCCTCCACTTGAATTTGCAGTTTATTGATCGCTTCGACTTGTTTGCTAATTATCACATTTTGGTCCGTCACTTTTGCTTCTAGGGATGTAACTTTGTCCGCGAGGTCGTGTATTACCTTGTGGAGTTCGCGAATAACACCTTCCACTACTTTTAGTGTCATTATTGGAATTTTAATTTATAGAAATACGAGAGCTGCTCTCTACGTCCAGGGCCGTGAACTACCCTTTTCGTGTCTTGATCTGAACTCTATTGCCTATTATTTTCATCGGTTTTGTATCTTAATAATTTCGCTAACTGGCTTGGTTTAAGTGTAGTGTTTTTGATACTTATCATCATTTTATTAATGCATTAGTACATTTTCTACAGTGCACTTTCATTGTCAAATAATATCTACATAATTTGTTGTAGGTAGATTATGCTATAGGAATACTTAAGTTTTTAGTAGGAAAACTCTGTGTGTGGCTCGTCCGGGGAAATATAACTACCATACCTAACTGCCTCGTAGCAGCGTTGCTGTGTTTCGGTTTGAAGAGTGTGATTTTCGGGGTTTTTGGGCAGTTCATCGTGGAGCAAGTTCTAAACGTGCGTTACAACATAGCGATTAGTTACTTATCATCAGGTGATCCATATGCTTGTTCGATTAGCAAGATATCAATATGTGCAAACAGCTATATGATTTTATTTGTGTATGACAGGAGGATTGTCAGACGGCGAAGCGAGCAAAGGACCATCCCGCAGTCGCTCGTCTCGCCGTGACGACCCTCGCCGCCACACATTGGCCGGCAACAACCACTTGTATATACATCCGCACCACCATTCTCAGCACAATGATTTGGAGGTAAGTTTTATGTTTCAGTAACTTTATACCAGTACCAGTAGTGTACCAGTTTAAACAGGGACGTTTATTGTAAACGTTGCAAAGTTAAAAGATCATAAAGACTAATGTGGCCAAAATAGTAAAAGTATTCCTAAAATCACACAACAAGTTCTAATTAAGTAATACCCTACTATAAATTTTATGTACCTTCACATTATTTGAAAACAATGGGAATACAATGCGATAAATTATATGCGGCAAACAAGTGAAGTGACAGCAGTACTCCATGTGAGGCCGGACTTGCGACTTATAAAGAAGCAGTCGGTGGCCTGCACTGAAGTACGACTTCGCACTGTTTAGCACCCCGAGCTTCTTGGACGCCAGCTTTACCTTGTCTAATAAATGATTGCGGAACTGAACGTCACTGGAGATGTCAATACCCAGAATCCCAATGCTCGTAGAGATTGTAAGGGTCATGTTCTGGAGCTGAGGGGCCACAGTAAATGGGTTTTTCGCAGTGAACGCGCAAACTTGTGTCTTAGTAGGGTTGAACTGAACCAGGTTTTGATCTCCCCAATTGGAAACTCTGGTTAATGAACCCTCTACTTCAGACACAAGTTGTCTACGGCTTTCTTCCACCATCGAACGAGGGATGCTAGCACGGCCCGTGTCAAATGTGTCCCCAGTACTGTCGTCCGCATATCAATGAATATTATCAAAGGACATCATATCATTGATATGCAGCAGAAACAGTGTTGGGGACAACACAGAGCCTTGCGGGACGCCAGCATTGATGTCCATGCGATCGAGGCAACCACCGTCAACTACGGCTCGGATGCTCCTGCTGGACAAAAAGCTACTAACCCACTTGCACCAACCCTCGGGCAGTCCTTAAATTTTTAAGTTCTATAGAAGACTTTGGGGCCAGACCCGATCAAAGGCTTTCGCTACGAGTATATCTAGGCTAGCAGCCAATGCTTGCCCTTGAGTCTTAATGACCTGAGCCCAACGATGTGTAAGACACACTAGAAGGTCACCAATCGAGCTTCCGTGGCGGAAGCCATATTGGCGGCGCTGATTAAGTCGTGTTCTTCTAGGTATCTGAGGAGTTGCTTATTAATTACACGCTCCATTACTAAGGCTTTTAGCTTACCTATTTTTAAGAGAGAAAATAAATGATATTTGTTATTATTATGCTTGACTAGTACCGCGTTCGTCTGAAGTTCGGAGTAATACATAAGCAGGCCTTGGAATGAAGTGGATCGATTTTGTAATCCTTAAGAGTCTTACCTTCAATAGCAAGAGCAATAACAAATTAAGTATTCCAAAGCAAATCTCAAGGATGTAATTTATTTTGTTTGTCGCCATGCTCGTCTTCTGATTTGACTCAGTTTGATGATGACGTTGATGAACTTAGCCTCATTAAATTGCTCAAAAGTTTGCAGTGTATCAGATGCAATGCACGTACACAAACACACCCTATAGGAGGTAGGGCATAACGGGTCTTTCTCGTTCTAATCTGAGCTGCCCGCCTGGGAAAGTACCTCCGCCTTACAGAAAACTGCAGCCAAATAACACTAGTTCTTATTGTTGTGTTCCTTCAGTGAGTAAGGTCGCCAGAGCTCTTTTGGGGAGGCGCAGTGTTGACAGCTGGGGGGACCAGCGGTGAGCAGATCACTAATGGTTGTGTGCAGGCGCGGCATGCTAGCACGGTGGTCAGGGAGACCCGGTGAAACGGCTGTCCGCTGGCCGCCCGCAGACTGAACGGGTTCCCGAACCCAGGGATTATTTTATCTCCGCCCTGGGAGGCTGAATCGCCAGTTTGTGTATAGTCCTTGGAGTGGTGGTCGTGCCGGAGAAGGAGACCGAAGTGGACCCGACCATTACTCCAGGGGGGGACTGGGGGCCCTTCCGCCCGTCGTGCTAGCAATAACTGCAAAACCAACATCAACCCTTAGTGAAATGTCACTGCACCCTTTGTCCAATGTGCTGTCAACACAGTGACTCTCTATAACTTTAAAACCCCCCTTTAAAAAAAAATGCCTAGAAATAAATAGAAAAGAAGTTTTTCAGCGGCATCCTCGTCCACAACGAATATGGACTTCTGCAATATAAGAGGACTTCATGCTAACCTCAACGCAGTTCACCAACACCTTGAAACTGCACAGCCGACCCTTTTTTTCATGACGGAGACGCAGATATCTAGCCCGGCCGATACATCGTACCTGCATTACCCTGGATATCGATTGGAGCACAAATTTGTGCCTCAGGCCGGGGTCTGCTTGTATGTCCGGGAGGATATTTGCTGTCGCCGTCTTCACGGCCTTGAAGACAGAGACCTGTCAATCTTGTGGGTGCGTTTACACCACGGTGGCCACACCCGCATTTACGCGTGCCTTTACAGATCTCACAGCGGTGATCTGGAGACTAAGCGACTCATAGAGCACCTGCAACTGACGACTGGCAAAGTCATTGAGCAGTATCCCTCTGCGGAGTTAGTGATTCTAGGAGACTTTAATGGCCACCACGTTGAGTGGCTTGGTTCTCGGTCCACCGACTTCGCGGGGAGATCTGCTTATGAATTTGGCCTGGCATATAGCTTTTCGCAGCCGGTTAATTCTCCAACGAGAATCCCGGATATTGAAAGCCATGCAAGTTCCTTATTGGACCTTCTGCTGACCACGCGTCCGGACGGGTACTCTACTGCAGTGGATGCACCTCTTGGTTCATCAGACCACTGTCTCGTTTGGACAAAGGTGCCTTTTGCTCGGTCTGCTCCACCTCGGCCAGCACAATGGCGTCATATGTGGCATTACAATTCAGCAGATTGGGATGGACTGCGTGAATTTTACGCGTCCTACCCGTGGAAGCAGCTCTGTTTCACGTCGGAAAATCCTGATATCTGCGCTACTGCTGTCACTGAGACAATCATGGCAGGAATGGAATGTTTCATTCCAAATCCATCCGTAGATATAGGAATGAAACGACGACCGTGGTTCAATCGGCTATGCAGAGAAGCTAGATAAATATCAATTAAATCAAAAAAATATCAATAAAAATATTGAGTATTGAAAAGGTAGGTAGTGCCCTTGCGCTTTGCCACGCTCGTCTTGACGGGACTTACCTTGAATATTTTATTCATTAAACTTATCTTATTTGAAAACCTCGTCGTGGATCGCACGTCGCGAAGTGCTCGTCAATTTTTCTTTCCAGTGAGTCGCGTAGGTACGCCTCTCTGCATCCTACGCCAGTGTTGCGAACACGTCGTCAAAATATTTATAAATATTTTATTGGAAACTCAACACTTTTCCTTCTAAAACTCGTTTTAAGTTTAGATCAAAATGGCTTGATAAAGCGTGATCAATGAGTATTCTAAATTTTTCAATTTACGTATGTGTAATAAGCCAGTGGAATCCCTCTCGTGTGACACGAGAGAGATTCCACACGAGTCGTGTCGCCCGCGTTAAACTATTTTCACACATATTTCAAACCACTTCTTGATGTTCAAGTTTTGCGAATAACTTTTATGAGTAGAGCGCTTTGTCAAAGAGTTCGTTAGGGGAAGTACCAATCATTTTTCCTATTTCTGCCTCCAAGCAGCATTCCTCACATTGCTCGCTCACAATTTCTTATATTATGCACACATCTACTACAACACGACCTACCGTCAAATTTTTATTTTAAGGCTTCATGGTTTTTAATTCAATTTTGTACACAGAGATAATCTAAATATTGTTTTTAAAGAAAAAACGTCGTAAAAAAATCGGTCGTCTGTAAAGTTGGTTTACTGACGATAGTAATTTGAACGTGACAACGTCATACAGCTGTCCACGCAGACGCATCGCTCACTCAAGTAGGAGAGGGACAGATGTCGAACGCTGCCGAACGTGGAGGCGGATTGTATCTCTTTGTCGCTCGTTTCGCGCTCTCGTTTGCACTTCAAGCCTTAAATGGATCGCCTCAGAGCGAGGTAACGACGCATGAGTCATGTTTTTTCGTGCGTGCAGCGGGCTCTATCGAATTATAAGACGCTGTCACGTCACAAAATATGTAGTAGCACGCTCAGCTGTGATTTTTGAGCCAAGAGGTCGATGACTACGTATTTTTTGTGTAAAAAAAACTTTATAAGGCTAATTTAGGCTTTGTGGCCGTAATAGAGTATGAAATGAACAACTTTTATTCCTTCAAAGCTTTTCAGTGTTTCAACACGGTGACTACAATTTCATCGTGTGATGTTTTGGCTTCTATAAATATACGATTTAGTATATTGTTCTTTTTTTGTGTTATATAGCTTCATGAAGTAATGGCCCTCAAGAAGCCCCCTGTGTACGCAACAGTCACAAAACCCAGAGATATGCGCTCCAACGTCAGCTTAGACCCTCGAACAAGAAAGGTAGTGATGTTGGAATCATTATTACTAATTTCTAATACTATGGTACACACTAACCTACTTACAAGGGACTTATTAGATTTTATTCGAGTTTAACTATTTTATTAACAAACTAACCGCCGCCCGCGACTTCACTCGTCCCGTTCCCGTTATTTATTCGGGATAGAAAGCCCATTAAATCCTATGCCCGTCTCCTGGTTATAAGCTACTTCCTGCCAATTTTCAGCCAAGCCGGTTACTCATATAGATTGAATCCATCCCACGGGAACTATACATTTCACCGGGATAAGAAGTAGGTAAAGTGCTATTCCAGCCAAATTTCTCCAAATTTCTTGCAGTTCCAATCAGTCATTCTGGCGTTATTGAGTAACAAACATCTATCCATCTATCCATCCATCCATCCATCTATTCATCCATCCATCAATCCATCTATCCAAACTTTTACATTTATAATAAAATTAACAAAGTTAACAATGTTTTATTCCGACATCGTGATGATGGTAGGTTCAGAAGTAATTTTTGCACTCCAACTTCACTGGGTCTGGGTTACCATATTCATTTTGCAAACAAAGTAATATCACTTGGACTGATACCCGCACCGAGAGAAGCCCACAATGTCATCCAACTAGACGAGGTTTGATACATAATTACATTCACCTGCACTACTAACTAAAGTGCAATTGCTTAGGGAATGCGTGTGTAGTACACACGTACACTAACCTGTAGGCCTACCAGCTCTGTCTGGCTCTGGTTTTGAGTCTGTCTGAGTGCTCACCAGTGTATTATACTGCGCGTGTGTAACGTTGCGACGTAGGGTTTATTTAGTCAATAGTCAACACTCACGCAAAACCAGCGCCAGACAGAACCTGTGGTAGGCCTTATGTGTACTACATTGTGTCGTCCGTAATGTATTTACACAACGCCGTTGTAGTACGACCGGGATAGCTTATTTGATTACGCTGTTGCTTTGGTCACCGTTGATGAAATAATATTTTAAAAGCTTGGAAAATTGTTGCTCGCTTTGTCGGCACATCATGCATATTGCGAACCCAACATGGAGCAATGAATCAATACTTTGGTGAATAACTTATTCAGTCTAGCAGTACCCAGATCAAATCGCCTTAGTGTCAGTTGTACCATTGATTTGTACCATTAATGGTACAACTGACAATAGTCTAGGATCAGAAGTACCATTATAATTATTGATGCAGCCCTAGTACCATGAATGTTACAGCTAAACAAACTTGAAGTACCGTAGAGTAGTAATAGGGCCCAATAGTTGAATTGATAAGGGGTAATTGAGGTTGGGATTTTATAAGAGAGCATAAATTAAAAAAGCTACTCAAATAATTCAAGATAGGAAAAGGGTTTTATTTGACAATCCAATGAATTTATTTTTATTTTAATTACATGGAATATTTTTACTTTTCTTTAATGGTACTACAAAGATAAGTGGTTATACAAAGTTGTTTCATTTGTGTCATCAATGGTACAACTGACACTTAGGCCCTTTAGAACTTACCTATAGGGTTGTTTAATTCAAGATGTTTCAACTTATCTCGATAAAAATGTTTATAATTGGTAATGTTAAATAAATAACCACCAAAGTTTTGATTCCAATTCCTGTTAGGATTCGCGGGTGAGACGGCTGTTTCCGCATGTTCAGAGGAATAGAACTTTGTCATTTGCAGACAAATCGGTCGGCCTTTTATTCCCTTTTACTCTTCTACAGTGAGCGATACCGTTTTGTAGGGACGAACAATTTTTTTTACACAAAGCAATAACGGCGGGATCACTGATACCATATTTATTGTTCTTATTTTTACAAGGTTCCAAACTTAACATAATTGGAAACAGTTTTACATCTTTTGTGGTGTTTTAAGTTTGGTCTGCAAGTTTTCAGGCTTTTATGTTTTAAAAAAAAATCGTCGTACAGATATTAGTCTTGTTACCTATATAGGCGCTCGTAAATATAAACATGTTTAGAGCAAATATAAATATTATGTACGATGCTTTTTATAAAACGTACTTAAAATTAACTTTATTCTAAAAGCTTTGACGAAGTTGCATTCATCGAATGTCCTTATTTCCTCCGATCTGGGTCACAGTAACCTGGCTCGCAGCTTTACTCCTGTGTAACAGAACTTCTATGCCAATATTTTAATTGAATAAACTATTCCTATCATTTTATTTCCACCCAGCCAGATTTTATAACCATTCATTTTCCCACTGCAGGATTAGCATGGTCGTTCACTGATTGAAATGTATTGTTCTAGCCCCCTTTACCTCGTGGGTACCCTTCAAACAATAACTTCCTTTACGATGATGACCCGGGGATTATGTCAGAGGTGGAAACTGCCTCTACAGGATTTCGGCGGGGTGGGAAGCAGAGGTCTTCCCTCCCAGTAGTTCGCACTCCGAGCAAAACTTTGGAGAGGCCTCTTGGTAAGTAACATAAAGAAAATTAACAATTCATTAGTAAGTTTTTATTATTTTATTTTAAATCCCATTGCAAAACATGCACCTTGCTGCTCTTACGAGTATTCCAAGTGATGATAACCTCTTCATTTACGCGAGAGTATACAAGTCAAGCTCGTTTTGAAATAAAATGTACTATACAAAGAATTCAGACATAAATATTTCTGTTTTGCCAACAGGTCTCGTCTTCCTTCAATACCGGAACGAGACCAAGAGGGCTCTCCTTCCCAACGAAATCACATCGATCGACACAGTGAAAGCGCTTTTCGTGAGGAGCTTTCCGAAACAACTGACTATGCAGTATATGGACAGCCCAATGGTCAAGATCTATATCCATGACTCTTCCAAGGACATGTTCTACGAGCTCGAAGACGACAGGTTAGTTTACTTATAAGCTTCTAGGACACGGCGCCTAAGTACTGCTGGACGGTAAGTGATATATTTAAGTCTCTAAAAATTAATTCTTGCGCTGCTTAGCTACCAATGTCGTCGGTGCTGGGGTTGCTGAGTTATTTTAAATGTCATTTTAGGACCCGCCCTGCCGAGGATCATCTAGTGAAAAATAAAGTTAGTGCGTCGGTTAAGATAATTTATTGTTAAATAATTATAGTAGAAGTAGTTGTAGTAGAATTTTTGTCTAAAAATATATAGCTAAGTAGTATTATAACAGGGTGTAAAAATACTTTTTCCAAAAATAGAATCTATAGATTGTGCTTCCCGATTATTAACTACCAATCCAATAAAAAAATCTAGGGTGGTAATTTTTTTGAAATCTTTAATTTTAAACGAAACAAAAATGCTAAGATAAAGATTATTCAGCTGAACTTTCAGCATTCATCCTTAAGGAGAAACGGGACTGAAACAGTAGTTTTAACACTGATATTTCGGATAGCAGGTTCCTTTTTGATGCTGCCATAATCTAAACATCCTCAGAGAATCGAGAACTATAGTTTGACCGCAACCGCTGTACTGCGCCTGAGGTAGCGCGCGGCGAGACGGGGGGGAACCGGACTATCTATGTCAGACGCACAAGAGATACATATCCAAAGATAGGACGAGCGTTTTTCTCGGGACTTGTTTGACAGTTCTCTAATAAAAGTGTCAAACATCTATGCTTGAGGCTCCACTCAGACTCAAACATTGCTTCTGCATACGGGCCTTAGAAGAGATTTTTGTAAATTCAACCCCAAAAGGGGTTCAGCGGGGATTGAAATTTTCATGGACAAAACTCAACACCAACGAAGTCTTGCGGGATACCACTAGTCGCTACATAAAATAACACATCGTTTACGATATCGTAAGATCTATCTAGCAATATCGAGATCTCTTGTGCACTCTTGCTCTTTTTCCACGGCCCCCACCTCGCCGCATTTTTTTAGGGAGCGGTTTCGGTCAAACTATAATTGCGTTTTGTTGAAATAGTATTTTTACACCCTGCACTATGTAGGTTATCCAGAATGTAATGGCAAATATAAAAGTTTGTTACAAACAAAAGTACGGCGGCGACACGGTGTTAATTGGAATGTCACAAACAAGTGAAACTGTTTTTGATATTATACACAAGCATTTATTTGCTTCATAAACACACAGTACATTACATTACAAAAAATAAAAAAAACATCACATTATTAACAAAAACATACCAAAGAAATTAAACAAGAAGAAGAACAAGAATTTAAACAAATTAAAGCAAGCAAGCATTGGGCGTACCCCATCGTAGCATACTTTAAATAAAAAGTCAAGTTTACTTTACCAATCATCAAGACTCAAGGCTTTATGATGTTCATGGATGAGTACATCAAATTAAATGCAAGAATCTGACGTCATCGGCCAGCATATATACCGATTAAAGAATTATATTTGTTGTAAGTATATCTTTTATTTAAGGTTAAAGAAGTTTATTCTCATAAAAACTAAACAGTTCACTTATAATGAGATACAGTTTTTAAATTAAATAAAATAAAAAGCCTTTTATTTCTTGCATTTTACAAAAGCTTAAAAAAGATAAGGTAGGTAGGTATGTACTTAATACTAATAATTCAGCTATAAAAAGTTTGATGAGGTTAGTGAAAAAGTTTAGATTTCTTAATTTAAATGTTAGTGACTTAATGTAATAAAAAATAGTAAGTGTCCGTAATATAATATTTTGTAAGTAGTTATCCTCTTAATCCTCGCCTACAAGAACCCCTTACAAAATCAAAATCATTTATTTACCAAAGAACATAATATTACAGTCTTATTTACTGGTGGTCCCCGCACTAGGACAAGCCTGTATCGCGGGAAAGGACTTTCACCCTTCGCAGGTGAAAGTTTTTAAATTAAGGTATTACCTATAACTAAATTTACAAAATGAGACATACTTTGTAACATTATTATTCAATGAATACTGAATGAATATACTATGACGTGTAAGCGTGTTATGAATAAGAACTTTGAACTTAAAATATACGGTAGGTAAGTTCTCTTGGCCTAGTTGGCTAGCTCTGATGATGAAGTATTTGAGCTGCTGATAGTATAATGTACCCGAACTACAGAAGCGTGATGCAATCTCTCGTCACTCTAAACAAAACCAGAACTAGCAAAGAGAAAAACTTTATTCTCTGCAGTTAGTTTGTTCGGAAACCATACTAACCAACCAATCAGTTGAGTTGAGCCGGAACAAACGTAGCCAAAGTATATATTTGAAGCGGGTGGGTAGCCGCGCTGCAATATCCGCAATGGAGCGGCGTATGACGGCCGACCTGATAATTGCAATAGGACGCCTGACTAGTTCATATCTATTGAATTTGAATTGAATATCAAATCCTGTGAACAAAACGTGAGCGAAATTGGAATGAAACTGAACTATCCCTGACCTACAACAGCCGATGTAATACTTATATACATTTACTTAGAATACAATAGAACATCCAGACAGAAAACAAACATCTGCATTAAATAAGTAAATTGTAGACTGGATAGATTAAATGTTCAGACACACCTAAGGTAGCACTTGGATTCGACTTCATTGAAACACTAACAAATGTTGGCATAAAATACAATCTTAAGTTCTATATTGTGCTTTTACGAAGTATCCAAACGCTTAAGCCTGCAGGAAGTAACAATAATTGTTGTTGTTTTTAAATGTTACGAAAATGTAATTTTGTCTAGGCGACTGATCGAAGCGACGCGTGACCCAAGAGCTGGTGGGTATCTGGCGCAGCGTATAAGCATTGCTATTCAGCGTGGCAATGCCGCCAGCGTCTTGGGGACGCTTCCGTCTGGCACTGATTTGGATCAGTTGAGCTATCTCTAGATCGTTTGTAACGATCTGCAGATAGCTCAACTGTTTCTTGTGTATTTTGTACATTTTGTAAATATTTGTTTAATTATAAGTTTCTTTGTGTAAATAAATACTGAACTTTAATGTTACGAATCATTTTAATAGCAAATCCAAGCATGTCGTCGCAATTCGAGACGATTGGTTGTATTGTGCTCCTTACTTGAATGAGCAGGACGCCCAACTTAAAAGAACCGAGCTTTTGTACCAACACATTTCAAAGAAACGCTGACACCCCACTACACCCCACGGGACGGGTGCAACGTAAGACGCGAGTCCGGGACGTAAGATTGAGGATAGCGAGCTGGAATGTGGGAACGATGACTGGAAGGGGAAGGGAGATAGTGGAGGTGTTAGAAAGAAGACGAATAAATGTAGCATGTTTACAAGAAACTAAGTGGAAGGGAACTAAAGCAAGGGAGTTGGGAGTAGGTTATAAGTTTTTCTATTGCGGAGGTGATGGGAAAAGGAATGGCGTGGGAGTTGTATTAGATAATGAACTGAAAAAGTGCGTGACGGATGTTAAGAGAATGAATGACAGATTGATAGTTGTAAAGATATTGTTAGGGTATTCAGTTTTGAATATAGTTAGTGTGTATGCACCGCAGGTTGGATGTAGCGATGTAGTGAAAGATAAGTTTTGGGAAGACTTTGATTCGGTGATAATGGAAATCCCAATGAATGAAGTATATATTGGAGGGGATTTTAATGGGCATGTCGGAAGAATAAGCGAAGGGTATGAAAGGGTGCATGGAGGGTGGGGTTTTGGAAACAGGAACGTAGAGGGAGATGCCTTACTACAAGCTGCGACTGCCTTTGACCTTGCTATAGTAAATACCTTTTTCAAGAAGAGAGAAGAACACCTCATCACCTACAAAAGCGGAAATCACACCACCCAGATTGATTACTTCCTTCTTAGAAGAAGTAACATCAGGGTAGTGAAGGATTGCAAAGTAGTGCCGGGGGAGGCTGTAGTCTCTCAACACCGACTCTTATTATTGGAAATAAAGATTAAACTCCAACCTACGCAAGGCAAGTCAAGGCCTCCACCCAAAATAAAGTGGTACATGTTGGAAAAAGAAGAAAATGCAAGGAAATTCCAAGAAAAAGTAGTTGATAAAATGATTGAAATGCATGAAGATATGACTGTGAAATCTGTGAATGAGTGTTGGATTGAAATGGCTACTTGTATGAGGAGTGTAGCAAAAGACGTATTTGGGGAAACGAAAGGGAAAGGAAAGATAAATAAGGAGACTTGGTGGTGGAATGAAGAAGTACAAAAGGTTTTGAAAGAAAAGAAGATTGCTTTCAAAGAGTGGCAAAAAGAGGAGGATGCTAATGCAAAAGAGAATAAAAAAAGTATGTATGTTGAATGTAAGAAGAATGCAAAACGAGCTGTTGTGGTAGCAAGGGCCAAGGTACAAGATAAACTGTACAAATCACTTGAGAGCCCCCACGGACAGAAAGATCTGTACCGAATAGCTAAAGAAAGAGAAAACAATGGGAGGGATATTATCCATATCAAATGCATAAAAGATGAAGTAGGAAAGGTTTTGACAAAAGATGAAAAAATAAATGAAAGATGGAAGGGATATTTCAAAAAGCTGATGAATGAAGAGAACGTCTGGAGCAGAGTGTTAAGCAATGTACCAGTAAACATGGGTGTAGTGAAAGAGGTGAGTATGGATGAAGTTAAATTTGCTGTGCAAGGTATGAAGAACGGAAAAGCGGTTGGGCCAGATGGCATACCAGCTGAAGTGTGGAAGTTTTTAAAAGTGGATGGATGGAAGTGGCTGACTTTATTCTTCAACAAGTTGTTACAAGAAGAGGCGATCCCGGATGAATGGTGTGACAGCTCGCTGGTGCCCATCTTTAAAAACAAGGGTGATGTACAGGATTGTAACAACTATAGAGAAATAAAGCTCATGTCACATAGTATGAAGATTTGGGAAAAGGTTGTAGCGAGACGAATGCGAGAAGAGAGTGAGGTATCACAAAGCCAGTTTGGGTTCATGCCCGGGCGTGGAGCCACGGATGCCATATTTGCACTTCGTCAATTATGTGAGAAATACAGACGTGTCCACAAAAATTTGCATATGGTGTTCGTGGATCTTGAAAAGGCGTATGATCGAGTGCCCCGGGAGGTTCTGTGGTGGAGTATGAAAGTTAAGGGAGTGCCTGAGAAGTACATACAGCTCATTCGAGCTATGTACAGTCGAGCGAGCACACACGTCCGGTCCGAGGCTGGAGTTACCGGCAAGTTCAATGTGGCTGTAGGCTTACACCAGGGGTCGGCTTTAAGCCCTTATTTGTTTCTCCTGGTAATGGATGCTTTGACATCAGACATACAGGAAGAGGCACCCTGGTGTATGCTGTTCGCCGACGACATTGTTCTTGTTGGAGAAGATGCGCTTGAGGTCCAGAGCAGGCTGGGAAAATGGCGGGATAAATTGGAGAGTGTCGGACTGAAGATCAGCAGAACCAAAACAGAGCATCTGTTTTGTGACTTCGGTGGTCCATCCAATTTTATCCCAATTGCCTTAGATGGTGTATCCCTACCAGTCTGCTCCGACTTCCGGTACCCCGGCTCATTGATCCAGAACGACGGCGACATTGACCGAGACGTGAAAAATAGAATAAATGCGGGATGGATGAAATGGCGACAGGTCTCCGGAACTACGTGTGATCCAAGACTTCCCCTTAAACTTAAGGGTAAAGTGTACAAGACGATCATTAGACCTGTCGTAATGTATGGATCTGAGTATTGGGCAGCAAAAGGAACGGATGAAAAAAAGGTACATGTGGCAGAGATGAGAATGTTGAGATGGATGTGTGGAGTGACAAGAATGGATAGGATACGGAATGAGTATATCAGGGGAAGTTTGAAAGTAGCGCCAGTGACAGAAAAACTGAAGAGCAATAGGTTGGCATGGTACGGGCATGTCATGAGGAGGGATGAAAGTCATGTGACTAGGAGAGTAATGAGTATGGATGTGGATGGATATGTGAGCAGAGGTAGACCAAGGAAAACATGGATGAACTGTGTGAAAAATGACATGGAAAGGAGAGGAGTGAATGCAGAGATGACGGCTGACAGAGGGAAATGGAGGAAGAAGACATGTTGTGCCGACCCCACATAAAGTGGGATAAGGGCAGGAAGAAGAAGAAGACATTTCAAAGAAAAAAAAAAGCAAGATACAAATAACAAAAATGTGTATTTACTCAATAGTATCACTTTAAAGCTAGGTGAGTCTAGGTGCTAGCTCCACGCGACCAAGCCTAGAGAAGAACGGGCAATCAACTACGGCTTGGTACCTACCGTTTTTATTTATGATCCTTTTACAAAACAAAAATATCAATAATAGCAGTGAAGTTCCAGTGTGGTGCCACTCCACTTAATGAGACATAGGTAATAATACAAAGGCAAAAGTTTCAATGACAGCACACGCTATGCTTCAAAGTATTAATAAAGTACAAAAAATAAGATTCGAAAATGGTAGGTACAGACATTGCAAATTGACACCCTGTAAAAATCTCTTGTCACTGTAACTTTCAAGTAAACAGATAGAGAATGGCAACAGAGCTTTCGGTCTGCTAAGCTAAATAACAGCTATAAAACCATTTTTAATATAAAGATAAAGGAAGGAAGAGTATTTGGACAGATACTCACACCGCAGTACGTCGAAAAATATATAACCCAATGACTGGGTTACGACAAAAAATTAAGTTCACCTATGATTTTCTTATTTCATGTTTTTTAGAAGTCGGGTTTCAGTTTTTATGCTATTGTTTTTTTATTATTTTGGGGTATATTTTAATGTATTTAGGGTAAAGACAATTGGTTTGGTTTACATCTTAGGCATTATTTAAGAAATATTTTCCAATTGCTAATTAAGCCCCTTAATTTGATACTCAACACGTCATAATACAACAAATTGTTTTTTATTTAATGACTTTATGTCTTCTAGTGGGCGCCTTATTCAATTTAATGTTATGCCAAATAACATATAACAACCAGCGGACAATCAAGACGCTTCCGTCGATATCTCATTTGTCTAATTCTGATAAGTAGAAAGATGAATATACATACATACATACCACGTGTCTCTAACAGAAGTATTTTGCATGAAATGGTCGTAGGGAAGTGTAGAAAGGTATGTGGAAAAAGTATCATCAAGCGCGTCATATACTCTCTTCTCTATAGAGGTTGTTTATAAATGCCATAAGATTCTGGAACACCTATAAAATTGTTTTATTAAGCATGTATTTGTAGATTAGCTTTGCGACCCATATTTACCAAAATGTTTTGCTGTTGCCACTGTATTTAATGACGTTATTTAGCTAAAGCCTTGCTTGTAATTGCTCAAGATGTTCGTCAAAGGTTTTGCTCTCAAAGGATACTCGACACACTATTTAACCGCCATAAACATCGTATGTACCGTATTTGTATCTACGCTTGGTTTCCGGTGTATGACAGTAATATTTGTAATTTATGTATTTCCTTCACCTGTCTTCTCAAAGAGACACTGTTCATGATGGAGAGGATATTAGATGTATCTCATTATTTTTAGTATGATTACGATAACATTTTCCATATCTAAATTATTGAGGATTTCTTCAATTTTATTATTTAATATAATATTCAATGTATGGTTTTATTCAGGAGATTTATCAATTTAATGGAAATAAAACTGTATGTAGATATCTGAATTTAGTTCATTCAATAGCAACATCGTTTTCAGGAGACATTTTAGGTTAGAATAAATAAAATAATCAATGACCAAAATGCGTCACTAAGGCTCTCATTCTTCATAGTTCATACAAAAATAGGGGCACTCATGTTTGACAGGTTTCTGATATGTTTATAAAAGGGCTATAATTACCATGCGAATTACTAGCCTTAGGTACACCATGCTCGAACACTACTTTTCAGTTGCAGAATGTGCGCTACGCCATCGAACGGCTTTTTCTTCACAGCAGCAAATAGCTCTTAGACCTCACAGTACATAAGGAACGTAGGCCATAACGCCGTATCTAGGAGATGCTCGTGGGTTCGAATCCCACTCAGTTGAGTTTTGAGATGATAAAATTATCGTTATTTTCGTGAAACAACACTATAACTAAACGACCTTGAAGAATAATAACCGACTCCGCTTTTGCAAGTTTTTAGTACGCCTTGGCCATTAGCCCTCGAGTCTACGGAGTCTACGTGAGCGCAACAATCTTATTATTTAGTGTTTACTTACGTGCCTCTTCATAAGTTAACTGCATTATTTCATAAGCGCAATACAAAACGTTGCTATGGCAATGTAGTCGTTTCATTTTTGAAAGGGCTTGGTGAAATTCATTTTACATTTATGCCACTATCATTGTAAAAGTTCCGTATAACACTAAAACTAATTAGATTCAACATAATCGAAAACCCTTACCTAATAATGTGAGCAATCACAGCTACCGAACGCGATAGAATCCGCGGACGACCGCTTGTTTATTATAAATGTAGACATAAACCACAAGACTTGCGATGGAAGACTGCTTATGCTTGGCAATTCAATTAAAATAAAATGTGCATTTGAAACCCAACGAGAGCAAGACCAAGGCTATTTTCTTTCCAACGATAACTGAAACCAATTATGCAGCGAAAATTAAAGATTGAAGTTGCAAAGCTGGCGACTCGTGTAAAACTGTTGATATTGGGAAGTTTCAAAATTAATAAACCTTACTCCAAAATTGAATTTATCAAGAACTCAGAAAGTGTTAGTAACTCAAAAATATCGGGCATCCTAAAACTACCTAATAAGCTTTTAGCTCTAGTGGAGTCAACATTTAGATGCAGTGTAAAGTTCTGTAGTAGGTATAATAGTTGTCGGCGAAAGTTTTAATGTTTGGATGTCGGCGGCTCAATAGTGCCATATCTAATAGACTGATTACATCTCCGCTTTTGCCTACCATTCAATTCTTCGTTCTGGCAGTTGCTATTGAATCTTCAAGGCGCTTTTCCTATAGCGCTCGTTCGTTTCGTCCTTTTTCGAAGTTAAAGCTCACTAGCATATGTGATACTCCCAGTTTATCTAAATCGGGTTAAATTGCCAGCTACGTTGGTCAATAAGTAACAAACAGCTTAGCATGGAGGTAGGAGAATGGGGTGGATGGTAGGAGAATTCAGCTTGGTTGGGCAGCATTTGCGAAACTTCGTCAGGTCTTCTCGACACCCATCCCACAGTGCTTGAAAACCAAAGTCTTCAATCAGTGCGTTATGACATACGAAGCCGAAAAGTGGACACTCACGGCAGGACGGGTACATAGGTTAAAAGTTGCTTAGCGAGCTATGGCTATGCTCGGAGTTTCTCTTATAGACAGGATCCGAAACGAGGTCATTCGACAAAGGACCAAAGTTTTCGACATAGCCCAAAGAACTAGCAAGCTGAAGTGGCAGTGGGCCGGTCATATTTGCCGAAGAACCGATAACCGCTGGGATAAACGAGTTCTGGACTGGAGACCGCGTTTAGGCAAACGTAGTGTAGGACGCCCTCAGACTAGATGGAGCGACGACTTGCGCAGAGTAGCGGGCAGCAACTGGATGGGAAGAGCCAAAAACCGGGCTCAGTGGCGCGCCATGGGAGAGACCTTATGTCCAGCAGTGGACTGCAATAGATTGATGATGATGATGATGAGCTTAGCATGTATTCGCATTTATAATGTACGAGTAAGGCTAAGATAGGTATATACAGTTTGACTATGAATACTATGATAATGCTACCTTTTATCCAAATGCCACCACGCAAGCGAAATTGCAGGCGAAAGGCAATCATTTTGCTTTTATTGATTTAACCCGTGACACCGCTACTTACAAGCTGTTACAGGCGATAAATATCAGTGTTCATGATTTTATTCTTCGGGGACGAAAATGACACAAACAATGTGTTTACCAATTTCTCTTGTCAAACTGGTCCTTTTGATATAGTACGTGAAATTATTCTCATACTAATAAAATTACATTCATCAGATTTGTGTCTACTCGAATCAGTTACAATTTCATGATCTTCGGGCATTCAGCCTCAATATACTTGAAATCTTTCTTAGCAGTCATGGTTTTTGTTAGGCATAAGTAATTGATTATTTATACATATCATACGATTATGGAATCACGGTCGGGAATTTAAAACAATAACTATATTATTTCCTACACACAATAGAATTTAACATAATTCTTTGAACATATTCTCCATTTACTAGAGTTTTGATCTTATTCCGGTTACCTACGATATTGTCAATATTTTTTGAATTTAGCAAAGCTCAATTTGCAGATAAACTATGCGTTAGTTTATCTAAAAATATTATTGAAAATTAAGTTCTTTCAAGTTTAGTCTCTGTTAATCCTATCTGTGGTTTAACAGCTGAACCACTTGCCGCAGTACCTAATGACAGTTAATTAGTTATGTCCATAGACGTGTGTGACACCAGCGCACGCGCCGTAAAAAAGTTTGTCTGGAGCGCTCCCGCAATTTTTCGCTCGTCACCACCGAACGCACTATCGCTTACCTCCTTACCTAAATAATAAACCTCTCTTAAACATTTCCAGATCCTCTCATTATTGTTTAAAAATTGAATAGCTTGGTTATATTGCAATGCATCTGTATATAGTCAAGGCTACTTGTGATACCTTTAACATCCGATCCGAGACCGTCTACAAGAAGTCTTCTTTTCACAAGACTTATCTCAAGCGTCTTAAATTGCTAAAGTAAGTACCCTTGCAAGTTTCCTCTTTGAATAATCTATATGAAATTCAAATAACGAGTTCGTTTTATTCTTTAGCTGAGGGCTAAAATCATCTATTTGAATACTGACACTACTTTGCTTCGAAGTTCTGTAAGATCGACACTTTGTAGAAAGGAAGTTAGAAGCGGAGCAACTTACAACGTTAAATAGCAGGTCCATCATGGAGGGTTTCAAATTAAAGAACGCTTGATGCAGGAGACTTATTTTCTATCCTATCTGTGGTATTGAGCATGTCAATGTCAACTATTAGCATCATGTCAATGTCAAATGATTGGTTTCGAGACGCCCTCTGGTGGCGGAGACAGCATGCTGACACTAAGAGACGGGTCGGCACTAATGGATATTAACTGAATAATGGTTTAATTGAAAATCCCTAATCATGAGGACTTGGCTGAAACTCATACTATCCTCCGCCATTACAACGTAATGTATAACGAGAAGCTAACTTCTGTCCAGAAAAAAACGGGGTTTTCACGAAAATAGGCTTTAGGCATCTTATATTTATGGTTAGTCATGTATTCTTGTATTAAATGGGTGGATAAGTTAATTGTTTACAATTTGTGAATTTATGGATGCTACTGTTATAAATTGAAGGGCATAAGGCATAAGATTAATTTAAGAATACGAAAGATTCTAGTACCGCGTAGTGGAACTTCTCAACAATACCATTCTCCTGATTTTATGCATCTTCACAATCTCCACTAACAGTTGATTTGTAAACTCGGTTCCGTTATCTGTTAGTAAGCTCAGTGCAGTAATTCAATAGAGTTTTAACTAAACTAACAGCTGTACCGTCTCTTACATAGAGATGATAGGCTTGTACATATTTAGACAATGCATCAATGAAGGTTAAGAATTTCTCGCCTTGAATAGTCAAAAGATCAAAATGAACTAATTCACAAGGCCGCTTCCTTAAGCTGTTGCTGTATTGGACTGAAATCATATTTCGCTTGACCACAGATAGAACATTGACTTTGGTAATGTGTTCTCGTGTTTTTAAGCCAGTAATACTTATTAGATAACGCTATGTAGCATGCAAAGATGCCGCGATATATTGATGGCTTTTCATCATGATATTTATTAATTATTGCCTGCTTTGAATATTCCCTAACGTTCTCTTATATTGTTGTAGTTAGTGACAGATCCATTGCCAAATTAAAAAAAAATGAGTTTTGATCGCTTTGGTAATGTCTTCTTCTATAATATATTAAGATATTTATACAGATGTTCGTATGTGCGTTTCAAATGGCTTAATGTCTACTGGTCTAATCTTAATGTTACCTACAAACTTAAACATTAACTATTGCGGGAATCTATTTAGGGGGTCACCTATAATTGGGACCTGTTAACTGGGAATTTCGTTATTTGTATGAACAGTGACATATCTCGAATTGGCTTCAGTTTCTGTAGCGGTTCGAGATTCATCTAACTCGAGTCAGTTTCAGATGTATTAACTGCTATCGACGTGAGCTCTTCATTATTAATTTCTATACGCGATAGTGCATCAGCTTTAGTGTTGCACTTCCCTTGTAGGTTGTTGACTTTTTAATCATACTAACCTTAGTTTTGAACATACTCTTTATTCGAGGCTTGTTCACTGTGTGTAACTGTTATTCAATAGTAGAAGTACTACCACTACTACATGGTGGTTATAGAAGTACCACCACCATGCCTATTTCTGCCGTAAAGCAGCATTGCTGTGTTTCGGTTTGAAGGGTGTGGGTGCCGGTTGTATATAAAAAAAACTACCTTGGTAAAATTTGCTTTTTTTTAGAGTTGAATTAATCTTTTCTTCCCGTTTGATCTTTCACGAATATCAAAATACATTCTAGAACGTTTAGAAGCATTCTGGATGATGACCCACTACTTATTCAAAATCATATAATGTCTTAAAATTTTTCTTTAAACTCGGGAAATGTATGCCTCAAGTTGATGGATGCAGGGCAATGCATCGTAGGGCACGTTCCTGACGTGGGTGACCTACAAAGCAATGCTTTGTTATAGGCGATGGTTACCTAACCTCAGGTGGACCATAAGCTTGTTCAATCAGCTAGTTGTATAAAAAAAAATAATACAGTGCAGCACTCAGTCAGAGAACAAACATCTGTTTTCACCACACAAATATTTTCCATTTTGGTTTACATTTTGAAAAACTTGTGTTTGATTTAAATGTGAAATTACATTATGCAATGATATTTTGGGTTCAATGTATTCTATCGTATCTACAACTAATGTTTAAGTTGGTATATAGATGCATCAGTTTAGTTATTGTTTCCTTTACCGATCATCCGGGATCGGAAATGAGTTGGTGCGCTTTGCTAAGAGCCAGGCATAATAGATTCTGTCTTTTCTTATGCGGTTATACAAAAATTAAATTAAATATATGAATAACAAAGTTGAGGAAGTGAAGGATCCCTACAACGGATTTAGATATTGCGTGTTTTTCCAATACTCAATACATTTATTGCATACACATGGCTTAGTTTAGGTACATACGAGTACATAGTTCTGGTTTAAGTCAGTATCACATGGACCCTGTGTATAGGGTAAAGCTGTGCAACATGGAGGTAGGCCGAGGTTTATGGACAGAAGTTGGAACGTATATATTATTATAGATTGAAAATTGCCAGGCATTATAATGTAGATAGTTTGTTACTTTATTTTAAATTAATAAGCTTGGTTAAGGTGGTCTTAAAGTTAGGTCTTAAAAGTAGTCAAAGTTAGGTAGTGCGTAGTTATATATTTTTATTTTATTTATTTATGACCTTACTTATAAAAATATGTCAAAAGATAAACAGTGCTTAAACTATTGCCACCTCTTACCACCACTGGGTAATGACAAACAGTGACAGGGCTAACTTTAAGCAATGAGTAAATTTAAACTGCGTTTATAAGTAGAGCTGTTAGTCTTTAGTTATGTCAAATATGCGTTAATGTCATAGTAGGCTTTGTCAATTAGGAACGACTTGTAAATATTTTTTTTTTTCGATATTTTTTATTTCGGTTGGAAGTTATTATAAATTTTCACTGACATTTCATACGAGCCGACGCTGTGCATTTTTAGTTGAGATCGCGGTTTTATTAATTTGTTTCTTCCCGGTCTTAACACGTATCTTCGAGGCAGGTCATCTAAGTTATTATAAAGGTGGGGATATTTTCTTACAAATTTACACATTTCTAGAATGTATATACTGGGTAAGGTTAATATTTTCAAGTGTTTAAAGTGTGGCTTGCCTCTTTCTCTTCGTCCTATATTTACTAGGTCAAAGTAACCAGTAAAGTTTCCAACATTCAATAATTTATAAAAAGCGTTCTTCACTTTTCTGGTATCCCGTTTGAATTTATAAATCTAGCGGTGGAACCCGACACTTTGTTGAGGATAATCAACTCGTTGCCTGGCTCTGGTTAAAAACTAATTGGTCGCAGAGATCAATAAATTTCGTTAAAACATTTAGATTTCCGTCAAAATCTGGCACAAGTTTTAAAGACTTACATCTATCGGATCACTGCTGGAGGCTGAGCCATGTTTTCTTCTAGAGCTCTATGCTTGTCGATTGCACTGAGCCTATTTTAGATTAAGTAAATATACCTACTACCTAACCTAATATTCCTCCAATCTCCAATGGAAAACCTTGAAAGTTAATACTAGCGTTATAAAACAAAATATATACGTTGTCTTGTACATCACGACCTCGTTAGCCCACGTTAGATTACCCACTGGGGCTTTGTGTAAGTTCGAACACATAGTAAAAATAAAAAACAAGGACACTGCAAATGCAAATGGAAAAATGGACCTAATGAAGGATTACAAAACTAGGCATGGCGTATGGGAGACATGAAAAAATAATATTCAACAACTCAATCTCCTCTTTCCATGCTTTTTGGTTCGGATAGAGAAAATACACGAGCAGATAAATACTCAAACCGATATTGTGGTACAAAAAACTAGCAAACTTGACAAAAAGCTCAAAAATAGATTGATCATTTTTGCACGTCAATACATAAATTAGGTACCTATTATTTTAATTGCGTAATAAGTGCACTTACTTTATATTTTTATGTAAAAAATATGTGTGATGTCACCCTTTTCAAGGGTCACAATGGAGTGAAAATAAAAAAAATAAACTAACCAAAAAAAATATAACCCAGTGCTTGTTAACCAAAATAACCAAAAATACTGTAGTATACGATTACAGCAAAAACTATATACCAGATATCTGTGTTTGAAAATAAATAAATTGCGTACAAAACTCCCGGGGCCTTATTAATAATCCTGGCGTAGCGTTGGACTAGTTAATCCGTGTTTTGTCACATTTGTTCGAGTTGACAATTGCATGTCAATGCAAGAGACAAAACACGGATTTACTAGTCCAACGCTACGCCAGGATTATTAATAAGGCCCCCGAAGTATAGACTAATATTAGGTTTTATTATATCCGGTATATATTACTGCCTCGCAATGTTTAAGGTTGAAGTACCAAGTAATAGTAGAGAAAAAGTACTCCTATATTATATATATTTATATATATTGTCAAAGTCAATCCATGACTCACTTTCTAATTTTT
Source organism: Thera britannica (assembly GCA_939531255.2). NCBI lineage: Eukaryota > Metazoa > Arthropoda > Insecta > Lepidoptera > Geometridae > Thera > Thera britannica. The sequence goes on from OW618044.2 coordinate 16,243,621, forward strand.
CACTAATGGAGAATACCTTTGGAGCCTTGGACCTTTGGAGCGAGCTTTGACAATGTCTAACCATCAATAAAGCAAAGCGCAGCGCATTAACATTGTATAATTTCTTTGCAACGCTGCGTCACGAATTGGCGTCTATCTCAGCATCTGATGTACCGTGGCAACACAACGCTGATAACAGTGTCCGTGTTTCCGTTAACACTACCTTTTTGTTCACAGATCCCACCTCAGGGAAATAAGAGATCGGTCGGTACTGCGTCTATTCGAAGCTACTGATATCGGTGGTGGCGCATTTCCAGAGATCGTTGGAGTTGGTTCTGTCTCCATACCTGTAATGCCAGCTTCAGGAACCAAAGCTTCTGGACCTTCAAGCTGGGACCAGGACCAGTCTTACTTCAGCGAGCCGGAAATTGACGCCGACTATCATCAGCACAACGTACACAAATCAAAGGTTAGTCCTTTTATCTTAGTTGGTCAACAAGCTTTTATCGATTTGACATGATTCATTTTCAGAAACAAGGATCTTTTGATCCTTACCCCTCAAGTGTAGTTCTTCGGACATTATTTTAGATGGATAAGCCTTGTCTTGACAAGGCTTATCCATCTATATGCCTAATAAAATCAAGGGCATTTATTCAATAAAATCACAAGGATCACTTTGGAACGTATTTTATACGTTTTTAAACGCCAAGAAAGCAAGCATAAAAGAATAGGATAGATCAAGATGACAAGGCCAACCAAATACATGGGAAACTGACTAAATATGTTTTGTTTTAATATGATAATTTAATGTTAGGCCAAAAAAACCAGTACCGTAGATAAAAAAAAATCTTCCATTGACGAAAACCAAGATCATTGTTGAGGACCCGAGATTACTCGTAGTAGTACTATAAAGTGTACAAATATCATTAACTGTCAGTTATTTAGGTGAGACGGGCAACGAAAACTAAGAAGTATATTATTTAAAAGTCATTTATTGTAATATAGCTTAAAAAGAATACGAACGAACCTATATATTAATTAAGTACTAAAAACTTAGAAGTAAAAAGGTACAGAGTTTGACATTCCTACAACAAATAAGACTTACATAAGCACGAATAAATAACACCGAAGGCTTACAAACAATTTAACAGAATTATTCTTACGGTTTGTCGAAACTAGCCACCTGACTATTTCCTTTTTATTTTTCACATGAAAAGGGTTAAAACGTTCTAGTATTTGTACATAGTACCTATACTTTATTTTGATGTCTAAAAAGCTCTGCATAAAGGTAGACCTTTGTAATAGTGTGCCCCGCTGTATAGTTTTTTAGGTGTCGTTCTCCAAGACAAGACCAGAGCTCGTTTGAACGGTTCGGGGGTGCAGCCACTGCATACCTGCATAACTGCCTTTACTTCAGCCTCTGCAGGCTCCCTTTCGTCCGCCTGAATAGAAATAACATCTCTTTAGTATTTCATACAAGTGTATTAGTCAAATTAGTTTTTTATAACTTGCAAGTTGTTTTTTTATATGAAACGTATTTATTAAAGCATTGGTTGAACTTGAACTTTGTTATGTTATAATTATCACTCACAGTTTCTTTTTGTACGTTCTGGACTGGTAGATTTCCCACTACTCCAGCTAGACCGTTCAGTAGAGACTCTTGGAATGCAGCTTCTTCGTCTTCCTCAGTTATAGCTGGACTGAGAAGAGCTTCGTCAACAATAGAGCCATCCGACAGAGTGACTAATCCTCGTTTGTCTTTTTTACCTGTAATGTTGTTATTTGAAATTATACACTTATGTATTTGTCTATTTGATTGTTTATTATTTTAATTGGCCTTGTATAAAAATCGGTTTTATACTTTTTTTTTTAATTCTGGACAATTCAGACAACATTATCTAGCCCCAAGCTAAGCAGAGCTTGTGTTATGGGTGCTAGATAACTGATATACATAATACAATACATTACATGTATAGATATTTAAATTTTATATAGAAAACGACCAGAACACCCGGAACAAATACCTGCAGATCGTACAAATATTTGTTCCAAGGCGGGAATCGAACCCGCAACCTCTTGCGTCGCAGGTGGACATTCGCCCATCGCACCACAGAGGTCGTCGAAAAATTAAACAAGCCATATAAAATACTTGTCGGAATGCTTGTTGTTTTTGATGAAGTCGGACAAGTGATCTTGGAAGTTGTCGGTTCTCAGTTTTCATCATTATAATAAACTGGGTAAGGTAAAAGTTCAGTCCATTTTCTTTTATGTTTTTCAATATTAAAGAACACCTAAGTGATTATATTTACCTGTTTGCGGTAGTTCATCGAGCTCCTTCTCAGGGTTGTCTCGTTTGTCCCGTTTAGAGTCCCTTTTGTACACGTTATGTACATCATCTTGTATATATTGCACATTGGCCGGATTGAATAATGATTCTGACAGAACTACTGTATTTGCTTTAGATGGTCTGATAGGTCTCGAAGAGTACAAATGCTGTCCAACCGTTGAAACTAGAGATAACTGAGGAATTGATACAGAGCCTCCGAAATGTTCAGGCTGCACGCTGTTTAAAAGCTGTTCCGATATAATTCTGTTACCCAGCTGCCCGTTCACGTATTCTTGTTGAAGTTGTAAGCCATTCGGCAGCTGAATAGGGATCATTTGCTGAGGGCCAGGAACCAAGTTGAGATTGGCCGGTCTCTGTAATTGTCCGCCGACGAGGAAGTTTCCGTTGCCCAGTGGCGTGGGTGGTGGCGGTGGCAGTTCAGTCGCGGGTTCCGTAGAAGAGTCTACTGGGGATCCATCGTGTTTGAAATGGTGAACGTGGTGGTGTTTGTGGTCTTTATGAGCTTTACCAGCTGTGAGAGCTACGTGGTACAGTTGAACCATTGTTACTTCTCCTAACATACCCGGTGGACCTGAATAAAACGTATGAAAATATATTTTTATAATATTCTTCTTCTTATTATGGCACTACCTAGTTCTTTTCGAACCCAGTATGGTGAATAAAAATAAATATTGACGGCTGCACCGTTTACCCTAGTGTAAGCTATGTTTGCCTCAGTTCATGCTATATGGAAACTAGATAAGTGATGCTATTTTATATACGAGTAGCACTTAGGTACTCACTTTTTATAAATGATTTATCACTTACGCTTAAATGACTGGTGGGTGGTATCCTTGTTGAATATGACCGTTTGTTCTTGACCTGTTATTGCAACTCCACCGCCTTTGATCACATGCCCGACCAACTAGAATATTACAGTAAATATTAGTTTGTCTCTTGGATTTCTACCATAATATTACAAACCAATGTTGTATAGCTTTTCACTCTATTTTGTTAATGTAGAATTCCAATTGCAAACAGATTAATCTATTGATGCTCGATGAGATTCGATGTCGAACACGCATAATCAAAAATAATTTTATGTTTCTCACTCTATTGTGGAAGCCTCGTCCAACCCTCTCCGCGTTCACCCATATTTGCCACTCGCCAGTTTTGCCGTTCCACGATTGACAAGAGTGATACCATCTACAACAAAACGAGAACACCGTCTATTAATGCAATAATCAATATTTTGGTCACCACGTCTAGTATCATGTGTCGTTTAGTATCGTCTTGTATAGTTTAATATCAAAGTCTGAAAACCTAAAGCTGATTATTGAGACTTGATTGGGAACGGTGTGTTCCAAATCAGTGCAAGACAGCTCAATCTTATTACTCTCTTCGTCAAAGTAAAAGGGATTTATTAAAACAAATTCACAAAAAAATAATTTTGTAAACTAAGTAAGCTTAACTTCGATGCGAAAAAATTGAAAATAGCACCGACTAACTAGGATTTGTGACTTTATGCATGAATTTCTTTAATGGCGTTCAAGATGCTTGTTACAGTGGCGAAAGTATATCCACATACCTACTTTTTTTCTATAAGTGATTTACACAAAAAGCTTACAATAGGCATGAAGACAGTAATCAAGTATCGCCAAAATATTTATCTGATCTAATGAAAAAAGATTCAAAGATTTTGAAATAACTAGGTATTTATTCTCTTATTAATGTCGAGATTAATAATTTATTTGTTAAAGTAAATCTACAAAATACAACAATCCGCCATCATGATGGCTCAAACACCGGTCAGAACGAATTACGTCACGTTTAGGTAAACGTCATTCCGATTTAGTACAAAGCACCCATGTTTACTGTTGATATACCTACTTAACCGTGACGTAATAACAGACGCCATGACACCAGCGAGCGTTTTGGCGTGCATTTGAAAACTTAAATTTAAATGTACTTTTATTGCACAAAAACCTTAATTTTCTACAGAAATATGATTTATTTTAGACATAATAAATACTTCTGAATATTATGATAGAAGAGATTTTGAAAATTAGTCGTCATGCCTATTAATACAAGTATCTGCAGACTGTTATAAACGAAACGAATAGAGATAGATCAACTGATTCTGAATTCGAAAAAAACCTATGTAATCTGCTGTGGTAGAGTAAATACCGAAGCTTCTTATTGAGCTCCTCTATTATAACAGTGTAACGCTCTGACGAGCACTTACGAGTAACATCGTTCAGTAGGTAATCGCGAGTCAAACCCGTTGTTATTCAATCACGTAAGCGTTGCCTCAATATGGTATCCTGATTACATGACGTAGTTACCTAAATTATTGTGCTCTTGATAAAACCACACGACGTGCAGCAGGGTTGCCGTGAGGTGCAACTGGAATCCGTGATGGATATATAATTATATAGAGACGAAATGAGGGGTCCTTCTTCTTGCACTTTCTGTTAAGGACTATGGACATATTGTACATGTATTTTTGTTTCATGCTTTGACCATAAGAACGAACGGATTAAAAATGTATTAAGTGTATTAATTGAGTTCAGCTTGATCCTGACCTGACTGCACCCTGGTATTGGTCGTTGTAATCGTATACGAGACTTCTATCGTTTTATTCTTTGAGCGTGAGAATTAAATAAATAGAAGTTTATAACGTACCTGATGCTTTATTAAATACTTTTCTTCGAAAGTTATCTATGTGTTAAATGGTATAATTAGTTCTCTCGACGAAAGAACCGTGATACAAAACACCATACAATTGGTATTTAAAGCAAGTCTTAAAATCATGACGTTCTAAATCCAAATCCACACCTCCCCACCTCCTTTCGAATACTTTTTAGGTCTTATATTTGAGCCCGCAGTGTGATAGAACATACTTTTGCTAACTTAAAGATATTTATTTCTTTCTGGCGTTTAATAAACACAAGGAACTCACTGAGAGACTACGCGATGCTAAACACTGAGAGAATATGCGATGTTTATTTATTTATTTATTTATTTATTTATTTATGTATTTATTTATTTATTTATTTGTTTATTTATTTATTTATTTATTTATTTATGTATTTATTTATTTATTTATTTATTTATTTATTTATTTATTTATTTATTTATTTATTTATTTATTTATTTATTTATTTATTTATTTATTTATTTATTTATTTATTTATTTATTTATTTATTTATTTATTTATTTATTTATTTATTTATTTATTTATTAAGTTATTTATTTATTTATTAGGACATCCAACAAAGGAAACACTTGAATAACAAATAATACTAACAAAACGTCTTAAAACTATGTGTCCCTCCAGTTATAGGATGCCACAGCATGCACAAAATTGTACGATGTTGTACCTACTCATCCCAACGATGATTAGTTTGCTCGATGAAAAAACCGTGCTACAAAATTAGAAATCAACTAGCAGGCGCTAGGCGGGATCGGTTGCACTATCACATAATTTGGTGCAGTGGTAACAATTGGTATTTATAGCAAATCGTAAAATCATGTTCTAAATCCAAATCACTTACTACGCGTACCTCCTTTCGAATATTTTGTAGGTCACATATCCGAGTCCACAGTGTGATAAAAATACTTTCGCCAACTTAAAAATATTGATTCTAGCGTTAAATAAATATGAGGAACTCACTAAGAAATTATGGGACGCTGAACTCAGTATAGTGGAAATTTATTAGTCAAGTAAAAGTTAGCCCTTGTTACAGACGCGTTGCAACTCGCCAAACTCAACTTGTTACTTGTCTCTTATTCGTTGCTCCAAGTTACAAATAATTCGTTCACTGGTTGAAGCAGAATGGTAACTGAGCTGTTTATATTCCATTCTGGAAACGACTGAGTGACCTAACGAAGAATGTGACGACCTGAACCTAACGACACGTCACGAAGGGCTCAGCGAGCCATGAATTGCGAATCCTGATAAACAAGTTGTACGTCCAAGCCGATGCCCCACTATTGATGCGACATTTTGATGGCTAAATATCATTCATGTAAGGTGCCCGATTGAATTGCAAAATATATTACAAAAATTAATATTATAAGCACTTAACCTTAACGACGTTTCAAAGTGATTCTTGCATCGTACTGAATAAAAAATTATTGACTTTGACTATGACTTTGACTAACTCTTCTAGGCTTAGTCGCGTGGACTAGACTCACCTAGCTTTATGACGTTTTAAAGTGATCCTTGTGATACTACTGAAAAAATACATCTTTGACTTTATTTACTTTAAATTTTACTAATTAAAAAAAGTAAGCTGCTAGTTTGGCGACTAGCGAGTTGGAGTAATGTGATTTTTAATTTGTAGGTATTCTTAATATTTATATCCTTTCTACAGCACTCAACTGTTAGGCAAAGGTATTCAATTCTCTCTATGTCCCCCTTCTCTCATCTAGAGGATGCCTGAGATTCTAAACTAAAAAAGTATATCTTTTTTGATACTAGTTATGTGCTAATGAGTGCATTTTTTTCCTTTCGCATAGGAAAGAAGTAAGTAGTTACGAGATGGTAATTTGTATTTTTTAAACGTAACAGTAAAATACATTTTTTCTGAATGTTTTATATCATGACATGAAAATAACATTTTAAGCCATACCATGGCAGCTTTCCCCAGCTCTTTGAAATAATCATTTTAGTCTGCATTTCCTATTGACAAAGAAAATTGTAACAGAGAATTCGTAGCGCTTGTTTGACGACAGCTAACTTTGAAACGGTGAATGGAAATATTGATAGAACAGAGGTCCTCCAGCGTCGGATCCAATTAAGAGGAAATGCGGTTGGCGTCGTGTCCATACAAACGTAGTCCTTTGTTAACCCTCCGCGTATTATTTTTATTTTTCTATTAATCTTTAAGTACCAATGTACGCCCGTAGCCTGCATTTTATCTTAACATTTCAAAGTTCAATTTCCTAAACTATCAAAAGATTGAAAGACTTATTGGAACGCTACCTTCTAATAAGTCAGAATTCAATCGGACCAATTATTACACAAAAGGGGTGCGCCTTTGTGAATGTAATTAGTCTTTCTTAACATTGCACCTACTCGTAAGTACCTATGACACGTCTCGCACGGCTTTGCTTGTTTATCGGAACACGACGGAACATCATTATGAAACACACGCTATATTTTACAATTTCATAAAACCATTGCGTAAATGACAACACTTGAATTAATATTTCAGTTGAAGCGTTTAGTAAAATGATGATTAATGGCGTGTCTTTCGACTGAAACGTCTAAGTATATTAATAGAAAAGGAGGGTAGCAAGAAATTTGAAAAAAAATGTGTAAGTACAATACATATTATTGCTGTCGCGCCGCCGTCCGAACAAAGAGATAAAGGCACTCAACCTGATTCTAATTTATTAAAAAAACTATTACGTATTCCCCAGTTTCTTTTTCAAAAACTGGACTGATTTTGTTTTTTTTTTCAAAATAATTTTATGAAAGGCTGTCTATGCCTCTATTTTTTCTTTTTTTATTGTTTACATTCGTCAAATTAGTTAACTGGACGTCTGATAAGGGCGGTAATGTTTATCAACTTTAGAAGGGCCTTAGTATTTTATTTATATCTTTTTTGAGATTCTTTTACCATACACCTAGGGTGTTATTAATAATCCTGGCGCAACGCTGGAGTAGTTAAATCGTGTTTTGTCATATTTGTTCGAGTTGACAATTGCATGTCAATGCAAGAGACAAAACACGGATCAACTAGTCCAACGCTACGCTAGGATTATTAATAAGACCCACTAAAGCGTCACTTGTACTACACTACTAGCATTTAAACAGTGACAGTATTGAAGGATTTTTGGTAAAAAAATCTTTTCTCTAATTTCAATAACCAGAGAGGAAACAGAGGACTGTGTTTGTATGGATTCAGCACCAACCGCATTTCCTCTTGTAAGAAGGTAATAATGAGTGCTTTGGAATATCGCTCGGAATATCACGCCCTGATTGTCAGGTTGCACCGTACTGACACAATCGAGATTACAATCGTCCAAATGACAATTATTACTGCAATTAACGTAGAACCTGTGGCAATTTCGCACGTCCGGCTTTTGTTAGTTTTGCCATCGTCTTTGTGCTTAAAAAGTAGGTAGAAAAGTACTTAGAGAAGTTTCAAAATCAAATGCTTATAAGAAGTACCCTTATTTTGAAGGTAAAAGTTTTGTTTAAATTATTTCCAAAGAAACTTACGTGTTCAGCTTCAAGGGATAGTTCAGCCTGAAGAAGGTCTGACCGTGTATGGCCATGCTGAAATAGCTCGCTTCCTCCGTATTTGAAATCCACGCTGAGATTTCCTTAGGTTTGTCGCCGACTGTAAGGCAATAAAGTGGGTGTTGTGATTTCAAAGCTAGGAATATTTTGTTGAATGATGTTTTATTTCTACATACAATATTTTTTTGACTGGCCTCTAGCTCAGTCGGTAGTAGCTCTGCCTTCTGCGCCGTAGGTCGTGGGTTCGATCCCCACCGAGAACAAATATTTGTGTGGTGAACATAAATGTTTGTTCTCTGTCTGGATGTTATATTGTAATCTAAGTATGTATTTACAAAAAAAAATGTATTCAAGTATTATATCAGCTATCTGGTTCCCATAGTACAAGCTCTGCTTAGTTTGGGGCTGGGTAGTGTTGTGTGAATTGTCCACAATATTTATTTATTTAATCTAAGCGTTATTTATGGATCAAAATCAGTCCGTTGGCGTAAGAATAAATGCGTCTTCTTCTCGTAGTTTCACTTATTTTTGAGAACCAGTGTGTTGAAAGGATTTAAAGTGCGCCTCAAAGAGGCTCCTTCATCATAAACGAATTTATGATGCATATGACGTTAGTGATTGGTTGCTTTGCTTTGTTGTCATGTAATGTAGGATAATAACAATTGATATGCTTGAAAGAGTGCTAACCCGGCGTGGCTTGGCACCCAACATTACATAGGCATTCAGACTTCTTGACAACGTGTCTTGCTTATTAGGGGCAAAGTCGTGCTGTTTCTTAAGTGCAGTCGGCTGTTACTCAAGTCTCGTTCAATGTCATATTTTTTACGGTGACAAATATTGAATGAATTCGTATTTTATTCACTGAAGATCAGAGATTCTTTGAAGACTTTGAAATCATATTGGAGCATCATGTGCTATGCACCAATACCATTTAGGCTAATAGCTAGACCATTCGGCAACCTATTTTTAAGCTCTCTGCTGGAGACCCATTTTAAAAATACCTCTAACCTGTACCACACTTTGAAACTCAGTTCAATCATGAATATTCAGTTATGCAATAAATTTTAGGAATTCTTCGTAGAATCCAATGCGGTACTAGAAATTAAATAAATAATATCAATTGTGGAAAACAGTTACGATATAAAGGCGGGTCGATAGTATTATCATATTATTAGACATATAGATATCGTAAAACCAAGCGAGCACTGGTGGTCTAGTGGTAGTGGCCCCGCCTTCCGATCTGAAGGTCGTGGGTTCAAATCCACTCGTGTACCAATGAGTTTTTCTGACGAAAAATGTATGTACACTATGCCAGCCACTCTCAAAACGGTGAAGGAAAACATCGTGAGCAAACCGGCGTGTTGTAGAACCTAAAAAAGTTCGAGCAACACGTGTCAAGGGTCACACAAAAAGGGCCCACCAGCGGCCTACTTGCGGAAAAACCTGCCCGCACATCAAGTGCGCATGATAAACTAACTCATAGTAAAGCCAAGTAAACAAGCAGTTTGCTAAGTTAACTGGTCTATTATTTACAATATTTAATCAACGGAATTTCAGTTTCGAGGGAACGCAAGAAGACAGTTTCTGAACCGTTCACTTCTTTTTCTTTATCGTGTCAATGGTTCTTTCGAACCAAGTGTGGTGAAAGGAATTTAATGTGAGCCTACCGAACCGTTCATTGTAACTGAATGTGAATGGTCGAGTGTTATTCATTATCCGAGTCCATTAGCTTGATGAACTTATCATTTAAAAATAACGAGCTGGTATACCCGAGCTTTGCTCGGTTTTTTCATAATATTTTTCGATCTTACTAACAGCGCAAAGTTCAATAGATGGCGTTCTCCGTGACACTAATTCGTGATTTCGACTACTCGGCAAGAGATGGCGCTAATTTTTTTTATTATTTATATAACTTTCAACTCTAGTCTTTTCTGAAAATGAAACCTAGCTAGATCAATTTATCGCCCCCGAAACCCTCTGTATACTTAATTTCATGAAAATCGTTGGTGCAGTTTCCGAGATCCTAAATATATATATATATATATATATTATAGATTTCCTCGTTTAAAGGTATAAGATATGATTAAACCAAGCCACAATTTTACAACCAATTCGTGGGTTGGTTTGAATTTGGTATTTTACTGAAAGCTTCGGTTAAAGCTTTTGTTTTAAATAAGCTGAAAACAATCTCGTTTGGTGCTCTAAAATGTTTTAACCGCATAGTATAATGTTATTAAGGTTAATTGTAATCAAAATTTCATACATATTTTGCGTTTTTGGTTCGGTGAATACCAACGGACTTATTGAAAATTTTGTATTAATTTTAATTAAAATATGATATTTACCTACTCTGGTTCGGTGAATACCGATCGATAATGACTAAATACAAAGGCAATATCTATAGGTCTAGTGGTAGTGGCCTCACCTTCAGATTGTAAGGTAAGGTCTAGTTTCAAATCCAGTGTTGTATTTATTTCGCTTGCATCCTTAAATATTAGTAAAGTCTACTTACCGGCATAAGAGAACAGAGGATGATCGTCAGAATGGTTGTGGAACTTCGTCCACATGCACAGCGTAAATTCTTTTAAGTCTGGAATGTTCTTCTCGTACTCTAAGTACTGATAGAATACCTCCTGGTTCATGGATACTTTGTATATACTGCATGAGTCTCCTGTTGGCGACGGTGGACCCGCGTATTTGTTGGGAGCGAAGTACACTGGTTTGCGGTTGACAATCTTCAATTGCCCGCTACAATTAAAAAAACAACAGGTAGTAGACAATTGTACAATTAATGACAATGACAACAGATTCAGTTGTCTGTAAAGTCGGTTTACTGACTATGTAATATAGTTGAACGTGACAACGTCTTAAAGCTGTCCACGCGGACGCATCGATCACTCAAGTAGAAGAGAGACAGATGTCGAACGCTGCCGAACGCGGAGGCCGATTGTGTCTCTTTGTCGCTCGTTCCGCGCTCTCGCTTGCACTTCAAGCCTTAAATGGAACGCCTCAGAGCGAGATAACGCCGCATGACGTCATGTTTTTTCGACCGTGCAGCCGGCTCCATCGAATTATAAAACGTTATCACGTCAAAAAAGACAATCTAGAGACAATGTTTCTCTCATAGTATAGGATCCCTAGAAGAAGGACCTTCACCGAGCTGGTTATTTAATGAAACGTATTTTATATTTAATTAAACATGCCAATAAATATATTCTATATGGGTTGCCTATCAAATTTCAGTCCAGGATATGATAAATTAATAATTAAAAAAAAAAAGTTTTTTTTACTTTCCACCGGTTTGTTTATTAAACAAATTCTATACCAATCGAAAGTACCCCATAGAATATGCAAACGTTAGGTTGCCTATTTTTTTCCGGTCACAACTCTCGGGTAGCCAGGTATAAACAGGAAAATCGATACTAGCATTTTGCACCGGTATGTTTATTGAATAAAAATACTGGGGTCTATACTTTCGATTGGTATAGAATTTGTTTAATAAACAAACCAGTGGAAAGTTAATTTTTTTTTTTAATTATTAATAAATCATAATTATCCTGGACTGAAATTTGATAGGCAACCCATATAGAATATATTTATTGGCATGTTTAATTATATATAAAATACGTTTCATTAAATAACCAGCTCGGTGAAGGTCCTTCTTCTAGGGATCTTAGACTATCATCTCGTCAAATGTAATGAACCCAGCGTGGCACTTCGTTTCAGACTAAAAGTTCTTATATTTTTATTGTTCTGATAATCGATTCAGCAAACAAGAAATTCAAAGAAAGAAAACTATGAAATTATCTAAAAAAGGTGAGGTAATTTCATTAATATTTCATAAGAATCTTCTATTATCGATACTTATTGTCTATCAAATTATCGAACACTTCCAAGCAATGGTTTGTAAAGTACATGTAGTTTCAAATATTAACCAGTGACTATGAAACCTACTTAGTAAAACAAGCTTATTAAAATTAGTAAGACTTTAAAAGTCGAACTTTCTGTTCGTTGTTGGCCGGAAAGTGCCATTGGCACGTCGTATCAGACTGTTCTTTGAAGATAAGTTGCACTGTTCCTACATACATTGACAACCATCCAACTTCTCTCTTGCATTTTCTATGAGATCAAAACGTGTTTTATGTTGAACCGCTGGAACATATTATTTTAAAATAATATTCATATTGACATAAGAAATAAGGTTGATCTTTAAATTTTATTAAAAATAAATAAATTTCTAAAAGTTATTATAACGTAGGTATAAAGTTGGCGAAGCTCTGGCTGATAAATATATTTTGTAAGTGACTCATTATTTTTCTATTCCTATTGAATTTATAATTGTTAATAAAAGCTTTAATTTATAATTGTTTTTAGTTTTGCTGCAATAAAATATTTTTATTCGACTTTCATTATTATATTTTATAACCTACTACTTACAACTCAGACCTCAGCTCAGTAGGCCCACCCCAAGCACTGTCTGGCTCTGTCTCTGGCTCTGGTTTTGAGTTATATTTAATGTTCATTAGATTTTTTTTTTATGTTGATTAATTAGTGTGACGTATCTAAGCAAATATCAAAAGTTACATAGATTATTAAATAAAGATTACAATTCTGATTATGATCATTATTTTAGACTTTGTAAAGATTACCTTGAATGAAGCGAACGGTCTGGTGATTTATAAGTAGTGTAGGTGACGGATGACTCTGGAAGAATAGGATGCCAGTCGTTCTCGGCCGTCGAGGCCGCAACAAATGCCAACACTATTAATAATTGCATTTTCTGGAACAAATAATATAAATAAATATGTATTGGGGGCTATTGCGTATACGCAAAAAGTATTTAACCTCAAACTAAGCAAAACTTGTCTTAAGGGAACCAGATAATTGATGTACATATTGGATAAACGCTTTCTAACCGACTTCAAATAAAATAGGAGGTTCTCACTTCGGTTTTTAGTTATTTAATTTTTTTAATGTGTCACATGACTTCCGATCATGATTCCGATTTGATGGGTCTCATAGAAATTTTATCAAAATCGGTTCAACACTTGACCATGAAGTCAGTTTCTCAAAAGAGTAGGTATAGCTTATAATATAGGAACCAGATAGCTGGTTTAATACATAATACATTACACTTTTTTTTTGTAAATACATACTTAGAATACAATATAGCACGTAGACAGAGAACAAAAATCAGTGTTCATCACACCTAACTAGTTCTCGGTGGGGATCGAATACACCGCTAACGGTGCAGAAGGCAGGGCTACTACCAACTGAGCCGTGTAGCCTGTCGATAAGACAACAATGCAATGTTGGTTTACTAGATTTATCAATTGGTGTTGGACGTAATATTAATACTATTTAGTTAGTTAGTTATGGCATATGCATCTTTCATCTTTAGAAGATTATTCAAACAGCGTCTGGGGTCAACAGGCACTTACGTTCGTGACTCATAAGGCCTATACTAGCGACAGGTACGACCACTCTTCGTACGAAAAAATGGTGTAAATACTATTTACAGCAAAGATAAATGAATATTTTTTTTGATTAAATATATGTACTATTACTATTAACCTGTAGTGTCCCACTGTTGGGCAAAGGCCCCTATTATCGCCAGTCACAACGATCTTCTGCCTTAAGTTGCCTGTCCCGCTCGTAGAATATAACTTTATCGTACACCAAAATAAATAAGTAAAACTATACTCTAACTACACTAAAAGAATACTCATAAGAATCTGGCTCTTACTTCCATCTTATGCGAGTCCACTCTCATCTCATATCATGGTTTTAGGTAAAATGTATATAGGTATTTATATAAAGGTACTATTAATAAATTTAATGTGTGTGTTCGATCATAGGACTAAATCATCGTACTTTTGATACTAGGCCATTTCAATCGAGTAAAGTATAGCATATTATGTCCAATTGTGAATGGTCAAGTTGAGTTTATTTTTTCAATGAATTGAAAATTTCACTAATGAACGTATGGCCCAACGACCGATAAATTTTATGTCTATATCGCGTGATACAAATGTGGAGCTTCAACTTCATGCTTTCTAAACTTTTTTGTGTAATTTGAAGCGAACTAAATCGATAGCACGAAGCAGTATTATTAAAACTTAATAAGTAACGTTTAATTTACCTCTTGCATCTAGGAAGTGAATAATGTTAAAGCGAAGACTACTGTCGATACTAGCTCAGTTGGCAGTAGCTCTGCCTTCTGCGCCGTAGGTCGTGGGTTTGATCCCCACCGATAACAAATATTTGTGTCGTGAACATAGATGTTTGTTCTATGTCTGGGTGTTATATTGTATTCTATGTATGTATTTACAAAAAAAAAAACTATATAAATATTATATTGTGACGCCGTGCTGACGTAACTACGTAAGCGTGCAAGGCAGTGAAGTTTTTGGCAAACATCGTCATTGTCACAACGGCCGGGCTGTCAGAGCTACGACTGCAAAGCAGACGTACGCGAGTTCGAGCCCGGTCCAGCTATGAAGATTTTTGTTCGACATTTTAATGTTACCAGAAAATTCTAGTAGCGGCGAGTGCCTTCTTTAAGGAATTCAAATAAAGAACCGAAAGTTCTGGACTAAAACAAGAAATGATGTAAGAAGGAAAAGACGATCGGAATCCAACAGAAGAAAACGAAAAGACTAACGAAATTCAATAAATGACGATCGAAATCCAATAAATGACAATCGAAATTCCGGGTATATAAGGAGCTGCAAGCGCGTCTACGGGGAGTTCAGTGGAAAGTGATCTGAAGAAAGGAACAAGAAGGAAAAGTGAAAAAGTGGAAAAAGTGAACAGTGAAAGTGAATAGTGAAGTGAACAGTGAATAGTGAAGTGCAAAGTGGTAAAGTGCTCCCAGTGGACTGTCAGTGTTCGGAGCACAGCGTTGGACCGTGTAACGCATAGTGCGCGGGGACAGTGTCGGACAGTGCTACGCGTTTCGTGCAGTGCTACGCGTTCAGTGCAGTGTTACGTGTTCGTAGTGCGAATAAATCGCTACTTTCGGTAAAACGTTCGTTTCCTTCCAATCCCTGTACCCACTTCCGTAACAATATCAGCTATCTAGATTTCCTGGTTTTTCTTTCATTTAATTTATCATGTTTGTTAGAGAGATTTCATCCTTATAAAATTGACCCTAACGATCGATGCAATAAAAATACAGGGTACTTATAATTTTTTCAGATTTTAGCCTGGGTGTGGGAGAAGAGAATTTTCGAAAATCTTTGAATGCAGTTTGTTTTCTATTCAAAAATAAAGGAATGTTTCTTTTAAGTAAAATTGTCTATCTGCAGTATTAAGAGTACTTTCCCTCCAGGTGGCATTACAAAATTCCACCCTGTATAAATACAAGTTTTTCTCGTTTAAAGGTAGATATAAACCTATTTCTTATAGAGTCGTTGCTATCCGTTCTTGAGATTACATCAGTGAGCTTCTTTCATTTCTACTTAATCTCGTTATTTGCCTTGAACATTTCCTGTTGACGGAAACCTCATCAAAGATGCTTTGCTGAATGAATATTCCTCCTTTCATACATGTTTAAAATTGCACGTCATCTTATTCAATTTACTTGCAGCCATACCACCGTACGAAAAGCAATTTTCTTAAATTTTATAAGCTTAAAGTTAAATATTGCGTATAAATATTGCGTATTAAATATCTGTTTAAATAGATAAATATTGCGGGCAATCTACTCAATACTATCTAGCCCCAAACTAAGCAGAGCTTTAACTATGGGAACCAGATAGCTGATATAGTACTTGTACCAAAATTTTTTTGTTGATACAATTTTTTGTAGAAAATACAATATAATATCATAAAAAAGTAAACAGTATCTATTGTAGCTCCTACTTACGTGACGCTACAGTGCCTGGGACAGGATTTTGGAATAGGCTTGCCCAGCACCTTTAACATCCTGACAGCTTAGTCGGCACAGGAAAGACATGGTCAATACGTGCGTAGCTGACTAAGCCGCAGGTTTCCTCACAATGTTTTCATTCACCGTTTCAGAGCACTAGCATTGTGTAGGTACATAATAAATAAATAAAATAAATAAAAAGTTTTTTTTCTATAGAAATACTTTTTCGCGACTGGATTTGAAGCTACGGCCTTGGGATCGGAAGGCCGGGCTGCTACCATTAGTGCTCTCAAAGTTATATCTAGACAGTATAATATATTATACTGTCTAAATAAAATAGTTTTGAAGTGTTACACTTGTTACGAAGTTTCTATTAGGATTTGTGTAAACCGTGGGCTCAACTCTTGCATTGAAATTACAGCTATATTAATTATATTATTCTGGAGAACTATTCTGGCCTCACAACTTGCTCTCGAGTTATGCAAGAAGTCATATCTTCCGGCACTGAGTCGCTCCAAGTTATATGCTTGATTCGCACGTAACTGGTAATAGACATCTGACAACAAGTATACAGCCTTATTACTTTAACAGGAATACATCTTGTGATCTCTTTGGGCTACATTATGCAAACTACAGTACTTACCTAGTTGTAACCCAAAGCTTAATTTTCCCATTAAGCTTGCTTTATTTAATATTCGGCAATAAAACAAAAAATATTTTGTGATTTTCGGTATTTACATTCATTTGGACCTAATTACAACTTTTTTGATCCGGGTCGTGTTAGCTAAATTAGTTTTAGAAAGTCAACCAAATTATGAATACCCATATTTTAATTGCTACACCTATTAAATTGGTAGATTTGCTTCGTTTTTTTTCACATTTTTAAACAAACGTATTTTTGGTAAATATATTGTTTGGCTTTGTTTTGTGATCCCATACAGGTGCGTCAAGTTATTTTGTCCGGGTTTGCTAGGGTTCGTCAGATGCAATAAGTTACAAGTGATTTAGGGCCTTATCACACTAGCGGTTTGCGAGCGGTTGCGTGGCGGGACGGGCGCGTAGCGACCACGCTGCTATAGCACAGCGAAGACGTCGCCGACGCGTTACAAATTTGCAATGTTTTTCTTGTAGCAAGTAAACAACGTACAAAACACTCAATAACAAAATTGATTCCGACAAGGAGACACTGCTGTTGGATTTGTTATTTTAAAGACGCCGGCGTCAAAGTTGTGTTCGTTGCGTACCCGTAACGTATTTGTTGCGTGCCCGCTCCGCTTTGAAAATGTTCGCAGTCCGCTAGTATGATGAAGCCTTTCAAAGAAATATTTCTAGTTTGTAGTATAAGTTTTATAGAAATTCTTTAAAACCCAGGAAAGCCAAATATTAAGAAGTCAAATTCTGTAAAATCATACACTGGCATACCTACACGAAACTATAGCTAAGTTTTGATCGAACGTGTACAATTATAAATGTTATCAAGATCTGTTTTTTATTTGTTGTAAAAGTTAAACTATTGAACCTTTTCCGTGCTTAAAACACATATTCTGATGAAAGCACTGATTAAACATTGCCAGAGCGGTATTGATTACGTGTTGTTGTTTATTGAATCTTGAACGTACAATGTTGACATTGCTGCAGGCACACAATAAAGCCTAGACTCCACATGTCCGCATCGTAAGTATAGGACGCATCATCGTAGTAAAACTAATACTATTATTCTTTGCATAGAAAGTCATACAAATGCCATTGATACGCACCGTACGTGTGTGAATTTTTAAACAAAAAATATTTGATGTTCAAATTCAAATATTTATTTCACAAGGATTACTTCGAAACGTCTAAAGCTAGGTAAGTTTAGGTGCCTTTTCCAAGCGACCAAACATAGAAGAACAAGCAACAAAGAACGGCTTGGTTCCTACAGTTTTTGACATTGAAGTTCCAGTGTGGTGCCACTCCAACTTTGTGAGACTAGGCAATAATACAAAAGCTAAAGTTTCAAGGACAGCACACGCTACGCTTCAAAGTAATAATAAAGTACCTACACAGGATATAAAAATAAGATACGAAAATAGTATACGATTCTTCCGATAGTTACGAAGCGGACATGTGGATGCTAGGCTTTACACTGTAGCGTGGCATTTGTTAAGACGTTCCATTCGACAGAGAGGTAATCTAGGAGACCTACCTACGCCTAACAACTATTTACTTCAACTACATATTGTAAATGTATTTTCGTTCTTATAACGTACTTACCAACACATATTAGTGACAAAGTAATATGTGTTGGTAAGTACGTTTTAGGAACTAAAATGTTGTGCCGACCCCACCTTGTGGGATAAGGGCAGGAAGAAGATTAGTGACAAAGTAATTCGGGGATGATATTAAAAAGAAATCCGTTACGATATATAAAATCTTCTAATTTTTTTATTTATTTTAATTCATTAGAACGGTCTTGGAGTCAAATTACACTAATAATTAATAGGTAAATTACATTTACACATTCTCAATACATACGTAATCAATTTAACATTAAGGAACAGCTAATAACAAAAAAGTTTAAGGTACAATATTTATTTCATGCATTTACGCTACATACCTAAGCAAAGCTTGTACCATGAGAACCAGATATCTAATAAAAAAAGTTATTTTAGTTTGTAAATACATACATAACTACAGGTATTGAAATTTCGTCCCATTTTGAAATACTAATACCGGCCAGGCATTTCGTATTTGGTCCAATCTATTGACGGCGCCGTATTGGGATATTGAATATCCCTTTTGTTCTCGAAGCCAATTATAATAATGTTCCATTAAGCTTACAATGTGATCATTGAAATGTGAGCTTGGCGAAATGGCTATTATAACTTACGATCCATTTTATCTATACAGAATAGATAAATACCGATACTGCTGTAAAATAAGGTATTATGTCAAGTGATAATAAAAGCTAGTATGTTCACATCCATTATAGACTGGCCTCTAAGGTATTAATTAATAATTTTATTATAATGATTATGTGTGAGCTTTAAAGTAAACAATGTACCTACCTACCTGTTTTTATCTTGTTTGAGCTGGGTTTTCTGGCGGTGTGTGTGAATATATATTTAATTCCACCTTCCATTCCACCGAGAACAAATATCTAAAATGTACCATGCTTCAAGTAAACAAATTATTTAATTTCATTTCAATGGATTTCCCTAGAAAAACATATTTAAATAAGGTTATAATACTTGAACCTTTGCCAACTCTTACTAATGTGCACACAACTCTGATATGCGGGGTTTAATTGAATCAGTCTCAGTTTGCATAGGTATCAACAGAAAACTTAATTAACTACTCCCGCTTTCAAGCATTTCATTATTTACGCAATATTACACGTAAAATGCCAGACGGGGTGGTTCGGACATTGCCGATATGGGCTATAGGAGCTATGGGCTATAGGAGGGTTGAAGAGCACAGTGTTTTATCCTATCGATCGGGTAGGATGGCTTAATTAAACGGGTTATTATAATTGAAGTAGAGTGCTTCTATAGGCTTGGTCGCGTGGAACTGGCACCTTAGTGTTCAAGTTTCAAAGTGAATGAACATATTTAGACTTTGCACAATGTAAGGGGTTCGGACAATGTAGATGGGGGAAAATCCAATACTGAACTTCATGGTGGGTGACATGTTTTGTTTCCGTTCGCTTCTATTAATTGAACTGGGGCGTAAAGCCTTATGAGTTACTCCGTTAGATGCATTTGGTCGGTATCAATATAGTACGGCTTGCTTTTGATGAAAAAATCCGTTATTAATTTGGCTCGACATTCGGCACTCTGCATTCATCTCGATAGTAGACTTAAAACGAAATAAAGGCCTGCGCACACCTAGTTCGCTGGCGGTAGCGATCAGTGAAACGCTTTCAAATATTGCTGTCAAATCTCAAATCTGACAGCGGTATTTGACGCCAGCGAACTAGGTGTGTTCGAGCCATTAAAAGCTTTTTCATTTGACATTTGATTGTTTTGAATTTTTCGTCGTTGCTGATGTTGGTCGCTGACGATAAGGGATTCTTGTAGTTTCAAACTAACAAGGCTAAAAAGGGTGGATTTGACTAGGTATAAAAAAATAGAAAACAATAATATAATTATAAGTATACCTACTTATTGATTGTTAATACAATGGTTGCATCATTGATTATAATCTTATTACAACAGACAGATTAATTATTAGAAGTAGGGCCGTAAATGTTTGTTTGCGCGTATTCTACCACTCTGTAGCCATTCGTGAGGACCGCTAATTGGGTTCTCTGATAGATAGGGTCCTAGACTAGATTAATTAGTTACTAAGCTTTATAAAGCTGTTGGTCTTCCTAAAATAAATAAATAAATAATATACCTACCTTATACAGTTTTTGAGTCTAAAGAGACTTCGGTTTTAGGCATTAGGCACATCTTATTATTTTAAACCTTTAAACGAAAATTTTTTTTCACGGAACTCCAACCATTTTTATGACATTTAGAAATAAATGAAATTCAGGGCCGTTAAATCGATCTAGTTAGGAATCATTTTTAGAAAATGATATTTTATTCGTGTTTATCTTCTACCTACTACAAAACGTTTTCTATAAGCACGCCCCCGTAAGCTTTTCTCGCATAATTTCTTGGAAATTGTTTCAACTAATAAAATAAAAACACGTCAATGGACACTTCTATGAACTTAATAACACTTTATCAATTTCCAAGGCTATTAGAAATTATTGGATAGAGATTTAAACATTTTATAAAATATGCTATTCTCGGAAGGGTAGCCCACATTCACCTATAAGTTTTATAAACTTACAGTTTCCACAAAATGTTTATTCGCGTTATACCGAATACAGCTAGAGTCAACTTGAAACTACAAAACTCCGATAATATACACCCGTCCTCTGTTAAAAACTTGCCTAAATCACTTGTAAGTATACCTCTTATTAAAAGTAATCAGTAGATACTTTGCTCGGTTACAAAAACAAGCCTAATTATTTAAACTCTGATCGTTGAATCTTATTCTCGTATGAGATTACGCGTACGTATGAGAATTACACTCAAGAGCAATGCATCGGTAAAGTAACATAAATACCTTTTTACCTCCTTACTTACATGCGTTTCTTTAAAGTGTATAAGCAACTGCCAACTTACATTTCCTCATCATCACATTATTGATCACACCTTATTACTCGTGCTTAATTTATAAGTAGGGGAAGTTTATCTTACATAACAGTTTTTTAATATCTTTCAGAAAGTCAAAATGTGCGAGTGAGAAATTGTTTATTAGTTATTCAATGTGCCGTCATCCCTGATTTTGTGGATAGAGTAAATTTTGGTAACGGAGTTGTATGCTCCGTCTTGACTTAGCAACTGTTATAGACGTGACCGAAAGCTTTCGTGCCCTCAAAAGCAAAGATACCTACTGGGTTTGGTTGCCGACCCAGATTCACTGCTCTGAAGTGTATTTTATAATACCGTTGGATGCTTTACACAAAATTTCTGGAAATGCCTGTTTAAGACGCAATTATAGGTACTTGTTTATACAATTTAATTATTATGTTAACGAGCAATTTAAAAGGGCGTGCTCACATCGAGTTTCGTTTTAGTAAAATAGGTACTCGTATCTAATTCTCATTAATTATGATAATTTCGAAATCGCGCTGCGTCTTCTTACTGTAAAAAAATAAATATTATTAGCCCAAGTAATAAAAGTAATTCTTTTCAGCCCTAGGGAGAATCGATTTCTACTGACAGCTGTCAAATGATTAAAGATAAACTTGTTCTATTTTCACATTTATATTGAACCATGTGCCAACTTTCTATTCCGCCACTCAATTATAGCGCAATTTAAAATTTAAATAACATAAAATGAAGTATCAAGCAAAATTTGTTTTATATGACTTGCTTATAATTTCTTTTTAACTTTTTCTTTAAAGTAAAATAGATTTTGCCAAAATATTTTCCATTTCAAGCATATGGCCCACCTGATGGAAAGCTGTTACCGCAGCCTATGGACGCCTGCAATACCAGGGGTATAACAGGCGCGTTCCCGACTCTATAAAACTTTTTTAGAACCCCAAACTATTTATATAAAACTTATATTGATTTCTGGCAACACTATCTAACCCCAAACTAAGTTAAGCTTAATATTATTATTTTTAATAACTTAAAAAATCTCAATTATAAATTTATTTTAGTAAATGAATATACATTATTACCTTTTACCCCATATTGTGTTGATTGGGGCATTGTTAAACTCATGTACATAATAGTTATTTCATATTACTGTATTCGTTTTATAAGTTTTTTTTTTTATTGCACAAAAACTTAATGCTATGTACAAAAGGTGGGCTATGCTTTTAGCTACCTGCCAACCTTAGAGGTAGGAATGACGTTGGCATGCTTACATAAAAAAAAGGAAAGCTTAGATATTAAAATTAACAACATGGTACAATACTTATTAGTTAAGATCCGATGAGATCCTTAATAGATCCTAGGTTTCCTTAATTTATTTTAGCTTCTTCGTTAATTAATCTAGAAACAGAACTGCTCGTTAGAGTATTAATAAATAAAATTAGTACTTCGTTTGCTAGTACATACATACTTACATATGATTATCTTATCACAATCGCTTTATAACAATTACCAACATACCAAATCACTTTATAATCCTAATCTAGGTTAATCATTACTTGCAGCCGAAATCCACTCAGGTAAGTATTGTTTCGGTACCTATGCGTATTTATATCGTAGTGAAATTGATGTAACACTGTTACATACAAACCTCTATTTGAGAAAACGTATTTTTTTTTATCGAGAACTCATTCGCTAAACAAAAAACTCGCCAAGCACAAACAACAGTTAATAACTATAGACATGCGATAAACACTTACGTTTTCGTCTCGACTTTCGCTCACAATCTCAATTGCGCGGGCGCACACTAAGTTTGCACTCACACACTGGCCGGTGAGTCGGATCCACTCACCGCTGCTGGCTACCCCACCTTAGTACCTCAAAATTATGTACTCTAGAATAAGTTGAGTGCGTTGGATAGTAGTGTACTAAGTGATACAGTTATGTCACAATGCCGTGACATGGGTGGGGTTTATGATTGCGATAGCAAGCGTGTCTTCAAGTGGATTCCGGATGTACACATTTTATATGTTAATCTAAGCTAATGCTCGCGACTTCGACCGCGTAAACTGAAAATAACCTCATTAGTTTTTAATAGCAAATGGCTATCAATAAAGATCAATAAGACAGTAATCTATACTAATATATATACCTACTAATACAATTATTAATATGATGAGAAAAGATTTGTATTTTTGAGTGTATGTTTGTAATTAATAAACTCAAAAACTACTATGCCGATTTCAAAAATTCTTTCGCCATTAGAAAGCTACATTCACCCTGAGTAATATAGGCTATATTTACTAGGTTTAATAAATAAAGCAACACCCGTACGAAGCCGGGACAGGCCGCTAGTGTTCAATAAAATTCATCCATTTCCAGTATGGAAGATACTGTTCCTGTTTTATCAACATCGCAATGACAAGTTAGCTGGGAAAACCGTTACACTCAACATTTCTTGTCAATAATCTCGAATTTACACAGTTGATGAAAATTTAATGGCCCCTTGAATCCGGCATCGGCACTGCCTTTACACCAAAGACACTAAATCGTTTACCGAGCTACATTCTATCTCCGAAAGTAGATTTTAAAGTTTTTGTCTTCTTAATGAAGTTGTTTGGTTGTTTAACAGTTTCGTTGCTGGTCTTAGTTGGTATTTATACTCCTTAATTCAAAAGCCGTTCTTCTAAAACTGCATTACTTTCTGTGAATTTCGAGCGTAAAAATTTCATAATTACCGATTGTATCGAGTTTTTAATAAGCCTCGTGTAAAAAAACTATAGGATCTTTTCTTATGTAATCAGTGGTTTAGCTTGCAGATGGAATTCTGCGATGCAAATGTTTAGCTTCTTATGATGAAATACCAAAGGCAAGCCATGGTGCATTAAGCACTATGCGAACGAAAGTGGCACAATTTCAACCAGTACATAATGGCGGAGATTTAGGTCGGCTGCAGCCAAATAAATGATGCGAATTCTAGGTTTTATTTTTTTGCTTTAATATTTGTTATGACAATGTGCATTGAGGGTGCACAACCGGCTCTGCTGTTCCGTTTGAAAACTAATCCGGTTGTACAGCTCACTATTCAACATGGCGGATGTATATCAATCCGCCCTGTTGAATAGTGAGTTGTACGTCCTTCTACTTATTCTATTATATTGTGGTGGGGAAAATATATAATCGAATATCGGTGACATAAACTAGTTTTTTCCATCGAGACAAACAACTTCACGAATCTGAACACAAGGAATGGAGTTGCTCCAATAATTGCTGAAACTACGGTTATCTAGGTCAATCTTTGTAAAAAACTCCCAATTTCGGAACAGTTGGTGCAATTACTAGTTCGGTTCGTTGCTAGCAATTGAAGTTTCGTTTCGAGATGCCGGATTAGTGTGTTGCCCTTTTGGCAATTTGTGTTACTCATCGAAATAACCATTGTACGAAAGTTTATATTCAAGAGACTTAACTTATCATTTGAATACATTTACACACTAATGGTTTATTGTATTATGCTTCTTCTTCTTCTTATCTATTCTTTCGAACCAAGTGTGGTGAAAGGATTTTAAGTGCGAGGCTCCCTTCGTGCACTTGACACATATTTTCGAACTTTTTAGGTTCTACGACATGCCGGTTTCCTCACGATGTTTTCCTTCACCGCTTGAGAACACTCGCACATAGTGTACATAAATTTTAGGTCAGAAAAACTCATTGGTCTCAACACAAAATTACTCGCGTTCGTTCGAGAATTAAGATTCGTAAGATTTGTATAGTCCCAATAATATTGTCTTCCACAGGTGTGATCCCAAACCAACTATTTCACTCTTGATATCTTTGATCTTTCAAAACATACGTTTGCTCTTCTTCTAAAGACAGTCATACTGAACACAATGACATGTGGGTTAGTCCATACATTCTGGAAGACTGACCTTTATGCTGATAACTTTTCTAGTAACACATAAGATACATACCTATTGATGTGCACTTGGCTTAGGCCCGTGTATTTCATTTAATTTCCAGGAGAATTGTAAGTGTAAAATAACTGTACGTTGTGATGTCATTTCAGTTATAAGAACTGGGAAATAATTTATGCCTACCCTAGCTAGCACACGGAGGACAAAGTTATCCCCGGGAAAGGATAAAAACTTTTTCCCCGCTGTCAGTTTTATCTGACCTCCGAGCATGGCCTCGCCTGTGGATAGCGTACCCACGGGGAAAGGCGGTGGGAATAGCGTTTCGAAGGTTTCCTATTTCATTGTTGCCAATAAAAGAAAATTAATCAATATTATCAAATATTCGTTCTTTTCATGACTATTTTAATTCTATGTTGTGGATTGTGGAATAGACGAGAAGAGACGAAGACAAAAACATAGTGTAGCGATGAGTGGGGGATGGGGGCTCTCGGATCGTTGGTAATTTATTTAACTGTTTGGTCTAGGAGACCAACATACCGCACTGCTGCTAGCTCCGAAACTTTCTGTCATTGAGTGTTTGCCGGTTCCTCGTGCTAAGGAGACAGAATAGAGATAAAATACTCAAGATCTAATATAACCTACAGAGCGTCCTTAATAACTCCGCGTTAATATTTTCCATTAAGTATGAAAATAAATTCTCCGCCATTGCTTATTGTTCGTTTTTAAATACTTCTGCCGGAGGGTACCGGTTTCATCACATCGGGAAGTGGCGCTAGCATCGCCAAACAATTACAAGCGCATGGCATATTTCCACTTCCGTGTGTCTCCGATACACGGCTTTTGAGATGACGTTGACAGTGACAGTCAAAAAACGTCAAGAGGGATAATAAACTAACACAGATAAAAAATAATGAGTAATGTGCATGTGTGATCCGCAAATTCTGTATTCTATCTTATACATATATTAAACATTACCATAAGTAGGTATTTCATTGTTATATTTTAAGTTTTGCATAATGTTGAGCATGCTCAAGGTTGGTTCAAGATTTCTTTCGGTATTTCGCAATTCCAGACATAAAACACCAGCAAACGCCGCTCTGTTGCGGTTTAAAAAAAAGTTATATAAACATAAACCCATTTCGTAGTACCTAATTGAAACCCATTTGCAAAAGGAAAGTACCACAGATACTTGAATATTATTACAACCTATACTTGATTATTAACTTGTATTGCATAATATTCATACAAAAAGCAAGATGACTCAACGTGGCGTGTTTATTGTGTAGAATATTATAACTTTGTGAAATAGTAGTATGTAAATAAATAGTAGGTATATCTTATAACTATAAAATCTTTGATTAAAACGAAGTATTCAAATCTGGGTGTCGATTCTAAAGACATAAATCACTCAAGCGATCGCGTAAATTGAAGTGAGTTGTCAATTTTTGTTTGAAAAATTTGAAAATGGAACACGGATTCAGCGATCACTCGACGATCACTCAATCGAACCGTGTTGCTGGAATTGACGCCCTGGTGATGGTTTGTTTAGAAATATACTGTTAGCCGGTTTTAGGACATCACATCCCTACTGAGACCGGGTGACGAGACACAACACTGGTCGGGGGGAAAAGATGGCGTCGTAATGCGAAGAAGTATTGTTTGCCATATAATAAAGGTATAAAGAGTTCTAGATAAATTCAATGGATATTTTTACCATAACAATATAATATAGAACACCTTAATACGTACCTCTCGGCGCCACTGAAAACCAGCGCCATTAATAAGCCCTTGCGTTTTTATAGCAAATGCTGAGTGGCCTTTTATTCGTTTCATCATGTTTTTTATGATATTATTTGTGTTTGTTTTGTGTAAATATGTAATATTCTATTTCCTAAATTAACTAGTTTTATTGGTAAAGCGAAACAAACGAAGATTAGATAAATGGTAGTGTAAAGGAATGTGATCTGGAGACTCCAAACTAACAAAAAAAATCATGCATTAACATTCATGAGGACAAAGTGGCTTCTCCGATAACCTAGACTAAAATAAACAACAATAACAACAATGATCTAGGTAGATTAAGTAGCTTCTGCGCCGTAGGTCGTGGGTTCTTCCATTTTCAAAAACAGATTCATTCACCATAGGATTTTTAAACGTAAACACCATTAGAAATTCTAAACTGTTAAGTGAAATTAGACGTTCCCTAGACAATGTCTATGTTAATGTTCCTACGGAGGTGCCTGTGTGCATGCTTGCGCTACTTATTAATAGAGCCGACGAACGATACTGTACAAACATTGCTTCGGAATTATCAACAGAATTCCCCACTGGGAACAAATATTTGTGTCGTGAACATAGACAATGTTCTCTGTCTGGGTGTTATATTGTATTCTTGGTATGTATTTACAATATATATTTATATATATAAGTATTATATCAGCTATCTGGTTCTCATAGAACAGCTCTGCTTAGTTTGGGGCCGGATAGTGTTGTGTGGATTGTCCACAATATTCATATTTATTTATTCAAGGTACTAGAATTATAATGTTCATACTCTAGTATGAACGTGCATGTTCATTGACTAAACATTCGTCATTTGTATTATAAAGCCGTTGGTCTTCCTAAAACAGATAAATCTGTAAATAAACTCACGTATACCAGCTTATTTTTTCATAAAAGGATTCACGAACAGTAAGTGAGTTATGGAACTAAATGACATGCTCAGCACCGCTTGTTTGTGCCTTCAATCTTGTTGTGTTCGCAGCGCTTTTTCGGACGCTACTTTTTTGATTAAGTACATAAATGAATTAGACGTGAAAGCTTTTACCTGGAAAAAGTGAAGCCAAGCAAAATACGGTTATAAATAATGCACTGAGTGCGTCAACATAACGTCATAACTATAGACTTTGAAACGAAAGTGCACTGGTTCATTAATAGTATAAACTTGAACGATATAGAAGATAAGGTTTTACTTCTTATCAATCAATAATCATAGTTTTAAAATTTTTGTCTATGATGAAATAACCGAAACATATAACTTTATCAAACATAACACATCAATTTACACGAAGAAACTTACGAGTAGGTAAACAAATATTTACAAAATGTACAAAATACACAAGAAACAGTTGAGCTATCTGCAGACCGTTACAAACGATCTAGAGATAGATCAATATCAGACTTAAGCGTCCCCGACTTAAGAGTTAAGAGACTTTATTAAATGATGTTTTTCCAGACATAATAATAAATATATAATTGAAATTTTGTAAGTATGATCTGGTGCTAAGGGTGAAGAATGAAGGCTCAAGGGTACACCTCTCGACGGAGCCGAAGGCTTAAGTTTCCCGGTACAATAATAGCTACACGTGAACACAGAACTGAGTTGTTTTACAAATAATTTATATACAACGTGTATCAAAATATGTGTACTATCCTGAAGGGGGGTGAATTTCCACCCCCCGGGGAACAACTTTTGTTCAACGACTTTTCGAATGGTATCTCTGAAAAAAACTGCAACGAAGTTTCAACATGAACAGCTGACTTTATACAAAGTGACAACCCTAAACTCAGCTACAGAGGTAGTAGGTAGTAGTAGTAGACCTACAGAGGTAGTAGGTCAAGGGGTCAAGGGGTTACAAGGATAGGGTTGTCCATTTATTTAGACATTATGAAATTAAATATTTTTGTATGGGAAACTGAAAATAGGATTTTTTAATTATCTCCCCCCCACAACTGATCACCATTGTGATCTGAAACCCCCCACCTTCGCATAGTACACATATTTAGATACACCTTGTATAGGCACGTTTATCGTAACAGTTTCAACCATTTTGTCGACGGAAGGCATAGTAATAATTTGCCAATCACACATTGAATGTCCTTGACGGTTATATAATATAATATCCTTTCGTGGTCTCTGATATAGATAGATAGATACATAGATAGAAATTTTTTTATTGCACAAATTAAAAAGTACTGTACACAGGCGAACTTAATGCTAGATAGCATTATCTACCAGCTAACCTTTGGGTAATAAGGAGATATGTTGGGTAGTGCACATATAAGATGAGGGCTTATGTAAATACTAAACAAAAATAAACACACAGTTAGTTTGGGGCTAGATAGTGTTGTGTGAATTGTCTATAATATTTATTATCAATTATTAACTATTATCACTAATACACATAATCAGGGAATTCCTGCATAGCAACTAAAGTAGAAGGAAATATACAAATATAATTAAAACGAAAAAATACTCAATAGTTATAATCTAACCTAGCATCATGATATAGATAAAGAAGCAGAGTTTTTTTAATATCTTGCCTAGCTGTCATTAAATTTTTGTGACATGAGTAGAGGAAGATACTCTCAGCTTAAAAGATGCATAGAATCACCATTATCATTAGCATATCCTAAAATAACATGCCATTATAGTTCGAGAAATGTGAAACTTAATTCGTCAATGCATCTATAATCATCAACATCTATTTTTACCATTGAGTAAACAACTTTTTTACAAATCCAGGTTTTGTTTGTTTTTTTTTACCTATTTAAAATGGGTAATACTCAAGACTTCGAAACTGTTTTCAATATGAGTGACAAAGAGGGATTCCTGTGGTTTAATCTCAGAGATCACTTTGAAAGGCAAGAAGTTTCGAAGTCTTGAGATTTACCCATTCTGTGCTATAGGTAAGCCATTAGAAATGAAATGTTAAACGTTTATAAATGTATCTTGTTTTTTCAAAAAAGAAATTAATTTAAATTTTTACAGGTTTGATAAAGGCGTCTGACAACCGTCAATTAACCGTCGCTTCTCCGTTTTTACGGTTTTTTTCGCAACAAAGCACCAATTTCCGTGCCTTTGTTCCATAAAAAATGTTTTTCGACCAAAAAGTATATTTTTGCTGTACTTTTGTCATTTTATTCTCCGAAACTGGTTTGTTCGTAGGTAAATTAAATTATTATTATGGCGACGACAACCGTTGCTGTACTTTTCGTTCGCTCAATTTTTCATTTCACTTCATTTATCAAAAATTGGTGTTCGTACTTGGGTAAACTTTCACTTCATTTATCAAAAATTGGTGTTCGTACTTGGGTAAACTTTTAAGTAGAAACACGAGTTAGGATCAGAATATTTTTGTTAAACCGTGATAAGATAGTTGCTTGTGATTTTCAATATATAGGTTCAGTGTTTTTATATGTATCAAAGTGTGCGAGCGACAAGTGGTTTCACGGTTTTACAGCGAATGAGATGCCGAACAGATGCTCCCTTTTCGCCATCCATCGATTCAATATCGGATCCAGAGTGTGTAATATGATGAGGAGACTATATGATTTGTATACAAGGCTACATCCTGAGGCTGGAGGGAGAGAATAAAGATATGTAACCAGGCACTCTAGCGCTCTCGCTTTTCTTTCCCTTGTTTTATCCGTCACATTTATTTATTGCTAACAGGTAGTTTAGTAAACCATTTTAAAATCACGCTCATACTCGTAGACTCCGGATTTATATTTGTATAGCAGAATCAATTATCATTATGATAAAATTGTGATATATAATATTGGCTTGAAATGGTAATGATTTACATAAACGCATTAACAAACAGGATCTACGAGTATAATGATACGGAGCTACCTTAGTAGAATAACAAAGAGTATTCAAGTCAGAGGTAAATACAAATCTGAGATTTCCGCAGAGACAAGATCGATTTCCGGCAATGCACAGGGCGCTATTCTCAGCTCATTTTATTGCCTACATTATTTAGATGCCACTTAAAGAGAAGATGAGAGTTATAATATTGCAAGTTTTTTGCTTGCCTTTACTGTAAGTAGGTTTTTATAACATAATACATTACATAATAATGTAGTGGTTATTACCTTGTTAATATTATCATACAATTAATACCACTAACAGAGCAATCACTTTCAGTAGCGCTGAAATTGTAACAGTTTCGGTGTCTTTCCTATGTGTTAAATAGTGTCTATAATCCTTAGGCACGGTACTAGGAAATGATGGTACTCAAGATCTTTTGAGAATGACTAACGGAGTAGTCAGAGACACGTCTAAAATGACATACAACATGCCCAAATTTTTAAATATACAACATAATGTGGTTGCGTCTTTTAGTGATGCATTTGTGAAATAAAATAACAATAACAAACACTATCCGTATAACAATAAGTGAGAGAGCTTGTGGGTGAGTATGTTTGTTCACACTCTTTTCCTTATACGTCCAATGGATTTCGATAAGAAAATTTACATGGTTCGTGTTCTCGAATATCATTGCCGCGTTTCCTAGTTTTTATCCGATTTACACTATTTGAGCGGAGCCGTCTATATGCATGCAGGGCTACCGCGAGCTCCATATGGTTAAGAGGGAACAACACAGGCGACTCTCCATACAAACGTAGTTCACTATTTCCTCCCTGGATAATGCCTCTAGGTCTAGAGTCACCATTTTGTCTCATAAAATCCAGATCTGCTATATACGTGCTCGTATGTTTTCCTATTTTTCAGAAACTTATTGATAAAGAAAATATGATTTATATGAAATATGAATTGGAGGTGATATTTTCTTTATCAATAAGTTTCTGAAAAAAAGGAAAACATACGAGCACGTATACAGGGTTATTCATAATTAGCTGCAAATACTCAGGAATTAGGTTCAACAAATAAAATAAAAAATATTTATGAAATGATTTTTTTTAAGTTTTGTTATGAAAATCCCGAGAAAATCGACAAAGAATATCCTTTGGAATCATTGGCGCCTGACCTATTTTGACCTTTGATCCACGCCCGCGCGCCGTGAGCGACACTCTGCGTTCAGTCACCGCCTGGGTGGGTCATCGTCCTGTTCTCCATGGCAATCATTATGCAATAGCCGTAAAAAAATTAATAAAAATAAAATTTTGATACAAAAACTTAAATCAAAATTAAAAAAAAATAATTACATATATATTTTTTATTTTATTTGTTGAACCTAATTCCTGAGTATTTGCAGCTAATTATGAATAACCCTGTATAGCAGATCTGGATTTTATGAGACAAAATGGTTACTCTAGAGGCATTATCCAGGGAGGAAATAAGGGGACTACCTTTGTATGGAGAGTCGCCTGTGTGATTCCCTCTTAAGGCTATGGTTGTCAAATTGTGTACAGATAGGTTGACCCACACATTCATTTCTTCTTGGGTTTGAATGTGTTGACACAATTTTGACAGCCATAACCATATGAAGCTCATGGTAGGCCAGCTGTACTATATATTATAAAATGTATTTGTAGTATTAATGTATAGGCTTTTACAATGAGTTGAACGATCTCTGAAGCGAAAACATTTTTTAGTATTATAAAAAACTTAAGTTTTTACTTTCTATTTCGGATGAGACAACGGAACGAGATTGGCATACGGATCTTAGCCTGCAGCTGCTTCACTTTGTGATAATTGGATGGAGCAAAATAATGCCTTTGTAAGAGGGATGATGTTTTCAATAAAAGGCAATTTATTTCCGAGCTTTGTTAGACAAAGATTCAATTTCTCCGTAGTGTTTCAAAACTTCCGTAGCACACAGGATTTCCAGGTAATACGATTTACATCCAAATTAATTTTAACATTTAGGGGGGATTTAAAGAAGACCAATTGTGCACTCAAATAACTGTGGTAGGTTTTCATATTGGTCTACATTTACGGCAAACTATATTAACTATAGATTAAAAAAGTAAGATAAACGTAATACGTATGGTTTTCATATTGGTCTATATCTACGTTTGTTTATATTAAGTTGAAGAAAACTGTAGATTAACTAACTTCAGATACTTAATACGTAACACGCGTAATACGTGAGATAGAAAAAAAAACCTAGTAATGCATTTATTTTCTTTTACAAAGTTATTACTGAATCGAACCAGTAGGCCTACCACGAGCTCTGTCTGGCTCTGGTTTTGGGTCTGTGTGAGTTCTGACCAGTGTATTGTGTTCTGTGTTTGACATTTCGACGTAGGATTTATTTAGTCAGCACTCACACAGACTCAAAACCAGAGCTAGGGACAGAGCCAGACAGAGCTTTTGGTAGGCTTACGGTATGGTGAATAAAAGTCTTCGAAGAAGAATATCCCACTACATGGCAAAGGCCTCCCTTTTTCCATCTTCCTCAGTCCTTTGCTAAATTGGACCAGTTTGGAAGAGGTGCATCTAAATTGTCGTGCAATGAGTAGTTCTAGAAGTCTATAGAACATGTAAAAATATTTACAATGCCTAATAAATACATGGATCAAAGCGAAAGTTTGCCAACGTTTATTGGATCACGTGGTTTCATATGAATACAATATAAAGCGGTCAATGTTTTTATTGAGAACGGATGTGAGCAACTGGTTCTTAGAAATCTTCATAGGGGAAGTACTACCATTATGTCTATTTCTGCCGTGAAGCATCATTACTCTGTTTCGGTTTGAAGAGTGTGGGTGCCGGTGAACTTACTGGCACGTGAGGCAGAACATCCATATGCCTCAAGTTGATGGACGCAGGGAAGTGCATTGTAGGGTACGTTCCTGACGTGCGTGCATGACCTACGAGGCAATGCTTTGTTATAGGCGATGGTTACCACTTACCGTCAGCAGCTAGTTGTACTATGTTGTGGTGTCCTAATAATTATAAGTTGAAAAAACTTGAGAAACCGACTTCCTTGCCAAACGGCTAAACCGATTTTAATGAAATTTGCTTGGGACAATCTGGACGTAAGAATAACCTTCCAAATAAAAAAATAATTTTCTAAATCGGTTCATAAATGACGGAGGCATGCAGTTACAAACATTTAAAAATGATAAAAAAAATGGCAACACCGATTTTAATAAAATTAAAATAAGACTAATCTAAAAGCAGTAGGTATCTTTCAGATAAAAAAATAATTTTTCAAATCGGCTTACAAATGACGAAGTTATGCGGTAACAAACATTTAAAAAAAAAAAATACAACCGAATTGAGAACCTCCTCCTTTTTGATTGGAAGTCGGTTAAAAAGGTTTACGTTCGAAACTTGCCTACTGTATCAACTAATGTATCTAACAGCATAAGTGCAATAAATTATTTGAGTTTAAATTTGAACTTGAACTCTGATATACTGAGATGTTTTACGTATCTTCTTACAGCAAAATTTGTTTGTACATCACTACCTTACGCACGCGGCTTTACTCGCGTTGCTAGAAGTAACATTTAAATATGCTATACCGTACTGTATGCCTACCACAAGCTCTGTCTGACTCTGTCTTTAGTTTTGAGTCTGTGTGAGTGTTGACTAAATAAATCCTACTTCGAAGCATCACACAGTATAATACAATGGTGAGCGCAACTGATTTGTACATCGTAAGGACCAACTCTTTCACCGATACCCATTTACCGTTCGGCCAGCGCGCCAGAATGTTAGTTTTTTAACATTTTACGTTACTTTTGTCACCTCCATGTTACACGTCTCAATATAAAATAAACTTTAAAGATATTTTCCAGCAGAAAAAATGAATTTTTCTGCAGCGAAAGGCATCCAATAATGTTTTTGTTTTTGTGTAATAAAGTGCCTTAATACAGTAGTGCATCGTTTCCACATAATTTATGATAATGTTACTTTTATCGTGAAAATGTTACTTTTAGAGCTATCTCACATTATATTTGACAATCATAATGTTTATATATATTTTCATTGCTCATACTCTGAAAGTAGGTCTGAAGTTGCCTGAGGGGCCTAATTGAAAGTAATACTTTCAGCCCTAGGGAGAATCGCTTTCTACTGACAGCTGTCAAATTATAAAAAAAAACAAGTTCTATTTTATTCAACCATGTTCCAACTTTTTATAGTCTTTCTAACTGCAAGGAGGTTGTTAAACCAAATTCCAACTTTTTATTCAGCAAGTAGGTTGGAAACCCATTACAACGGTAAGAAGTTTAAAAAGTCTAATAAGATAGCGCAATGTAAAATTTAAATTTAAATAACATAAAGATAGTATTAAATAAATAATATATCTTCTAAATTACTTTATTAATATATCATCGATGTCAACAATATTTATAAAAAACGTGATAAAAATTAGCACTGCCTACTATCCTCGTGTGTTGATTCCTTATAGGTACGGCTTAATTATTATCTTCGTACTCGTACGTTCAACTATTTCTTTAAAATAACATAGATTTGAGCAAACAATTTACCATTTTTAAATTATGAAAATGAAAATAATGGCTGAATAATGCTGGCGAACCGGAGCCGAAGGCCCGCCAGAGAAAAAGAAAAAAAAACCGGGAAGGCGGCAATTCAATCTTCATTTTCACTAATTTTTCTTTCATGTTTTTATTTTTACTTTCCTTGTATTCGTAATGAAAAGCATAGTGTTTACCTCGGATGAAAGTCTTTTAAGTCCCTCAAGCTCCATTGCGCCCTCGCTACGCTCTGGCGCCAAACCCGTCTCGGGACTCAAAAAACGTAACTTTCAACACTCAGGTAACAATGTACTATTGACTATCAACAGTATATTTCAAAAGCGTGTTTGCTGCTCTGAGATTTGACTAGTAACAGTGTTACCACTGGCAACACTGTTTGGACCCGGTGGATGCTCTCAGATATTATTGTTCAAATATCTAAGGGCATGTTTCTTGAGTTATAATTGGCATGAAATTGCTGTTCGTCGGTAGACTTTGTCGACGGTATTCGCTCCACAAAATCTGGCCGACAATGCCGACGTTGCACCGCTGTTGCATAGATAAATCCTAACTGGATAGGTATACTAAAGCTATGTTCGTTGTGTTGCTTTTAAATACTTCGAACTCCTTTCGAACCAAATGTGGTGAAAAGATTTTAAGTGCGCCTCAATGAGGCTCCTTTCGTGCACTTGACACAATATTTTAGAACTTTTTAGGTTCTATGATATGCCGGTTTCCTTACGATGTTTTCCTTCACCGTTTGAGAGCACTGGCATACCTAGTGTATATACATTTTTGGGCAGAAGAACTCATTGGTACACGACTGGATTTGAGCCCACGACCGATCGGAAGGCGGGGCCGCTACTACTAGGGCACCAGCGATCTCTTTTAAATACTAACATAGCCCAATAAACTTATAAGTTTACTAACACAAATGGGCACAAAGTTGACCACTAAACAATAATAATATACAAAAACAATCCGTATAGCTAGCTACCTGAGATCTCTCTCAACAAGACTCAATTAGTGACGAGGACTATCCAGTTCCTGGTATCAAACAGTAATTCAGCATAATATTTACCGATACGATAAAAATATCGCTGAATATTTGTCGGTATATAAATCGTTTATGGTTTCAGAGGTAGCTAGATATTTTTTTACTGTGATCTTTTATAAATGGAATGTTATATGCTTTTCATATTAAACTAAAAAAAGATAAAAGTTAGGCAGCGTTCTGCTTAGCCACTATTTACATCTAAGCTCTTTGGAGGGCACGTCGTAGTACACGTGAGGTCATGAGGTAGATTTTAAAGCCACCTAAACACTAAAAAAACTATTATATTGTTTATTTGTTTTTTTTTAAATTATCAATTATCACGTTGTCTATAAACTCAAATAGACTAACTTTTACTATTTTAACATGTTGAATTTGATAATTGGTAGTGTGTCCTATTTCATCACACCACAGAAGACAGATCATCACACTAATCATCTCATAATATCACCAGTCAGTCAAATTGCAGACGCAAATCAGACTAAAAGCTCCAATTACTATAATTTCTACTCGGTGGCGTAGCTACCGGATGGGGCATTGCCCCAGCGCCCCAAGCTTAGGGGACGCCTCGGACTCTATAAATTGTATTATTAAAATTTTCTCTCACATTTGGAATATACATTATTACATTCTAGTAACGCGATTTCAATAATGACAACTTTTAAGAGGAATTTCCAACAAGTCTCGAACATCTTTCTGGAGCATTCTGGATAATTTTTATGGATCTGGAGGAACGTCGAATTCAAAACACGACGAATACGGACCCGTTTGTTCCGTATTCGTCGTGTTCTGTATTCGATTTTTAAATATTTCAGTTGGGGCCCTTGTTTATTTTTGTGCCCCAGTGTTATAGGTTACCTAGCTACACCACTGCTCCTAATCCTTTTGCAAACCCTGACGGGTGCTACTGCGCAATATTAGACTTGCATTTCTGGTATTGGGTACATGAACATAATCTTCGTATTAGCTAATTTATCTGCGAAACTAGCTTCAACACTCGCCAAACATAATGATGATTTAACGAAGTTATGAAATCGCCGAGTGGGATAATAAATAACCAATCTTGATTTGAATAGAACCAGCTAAGTGCTAGTTTGTTCAAAAACATGTGACGAGTGCACAAAAGTCCTTTCACCACACTGGTTTAAAAGAATTAGTAACACAATAAGAAGAAGAAGAAGCAAGCTGCTTATAGTAGATAAATAAACTCTTTATTATAAAGATCGCGGGAAGTTGTTGTAGAGGCCTCAGATTTTTTCATCCTAGTAATGTATAGGGGAGGTCTAAATAAAACATTACAGTAACAAAACTTACCTACTGAGTACAACGGGGCTTACCAAAAGATACCCTAAATTTATTGTTTTTAAATCTTGCCTAATCGCCTCACTACTCGGCAAAGGCCCTTTATATTACTCTACCTACATAAACATCTACATGCAAAATCAAAATATTTAATAAAAGCAAGTATATGCTCAACAGTGGGCTTCTTCAGGCTGATGATGATGAGCAAGAATAGTTATTTGTTATACAAGAGTGCAAAGCTGATTTTTAACCGCGTGCTCAATTTTGATGACTGAGCAAGCGCAGGATTCTAAAGTTTAACCACGAGCGTAGGGAGTGGTTTAAAAGTTAGAATCCTAAGCGTTGGCGAAGGAATCAAAAGAGCACAAGGTGAAAAATCTTTGCACTCGAGTGCAACACGTAACTTTTCATCCCACCTCAGCGAGGAAATGACTAATGCAACAAAGAACATGGCGCGACTAAAAGTAACACACCAAGAAAGTTCCGAGTACGAGTTATTAACAAATTTAAAAAGGTTGTATGATAAATTCGGCACCATGCAGGTAGAAGTAAATAGGTTTAATGGTGTTTTGAATTCACAAATACACCAAGAAGGTTACGAGTGCGAATTTTTAACAAAATAAAAAAGATTGTATGATAAGTTCGGCACCATGGAGGTAGAAGTAAATAGGTTGTGTATTCACAAACTTATTGAACACGATATTCTAAATTCAAATTTACTTTATCCTCTAGCGGATAAAAACGGTTTTTCCAGTCAGAAATTAAACAGCCCAAAACACACTTTCAGAGCTGGTGGGATGAAAAGGTTTTTTTTTCTAACCTATATCGTCCCACTGCTGGGCAAAGGTCTCCCCCAAATCCTTTCAACCGTCTCTATCCCTTGCTTCATCCCACCATCTTCGTTTGTTGTATAAGCATCGAGATCGCCCCTCCATGGCTGACCCCCTGGCTTACCATGAGCTCTGTCTGGCTCTGTCTCTGGCTCTGGTTTTCTGTGTGAGTGCTCACCAGTGCATTATACTGTGTGTGTGATGTTTTGACGTAGGATTTATGAAGTCAACACTCACACAGACTCAAAATCAGAACCAGAGACAGAGCCAGACAGAGCTCATGGTAGGCCTCCTACCCGACGATTTATAAAAACGTGTAAAAGGTTTTTTTATATAATACGAAAATATTTGTAGAATTCCGATGATTTTTATTAAGCCTCTTCACTGCTTTCTCTGTATTTAACAACAAAGCGAGTAATCCTTTACACGATATTTTATTTTTGAAAAAAATAAGCTGCTTTTAAACAAGTACCGGATTACGTGAAAAACATATCTATTTTCACTCGCTATTGAAACGTGAAGCCGTCAGGAATTCCATTCAATAAAAAACAGAGGAACGAAAAAGTACGAGGATGTTCAAATATTATTTTAACAATTAAATTGCTGCGAGTGATGCTCGCGTTGGTTTACCTGTAAATACTATCAATCAGGAATAAACTCGAACCAAAAATCCAGCGTAAAATAAATGAAACAGACGTGGTTGTAATAACTCATCATACATTGTTCACCTATAACGATGTCTGTTTGTGTGTACAGTAGCCACGGTTATTTTTATCGAAAATTATTAAGTTAGTATAAAGTAAACTTTGCTTTTGCATCACATCATCATCTTCAGGCTGATAAGGCTGTCCACTGCTGGACATAGGCCTCCTCTACACATTCCCAGGAAGAACGATTCTGAGTTCTTTCCATCCACCGACTTCTTTCCTTTGCATCTATTGTAGATGGTTTATACTAACATATAAGTATATTATATTGTCAGGGGTAAGGTTTTTACTCCTGCTAAAGTGCCTGATTTCACATTAAAATAGGCTTGCCCAACACCTATACCATCCTGAAAGCTTAGTCGGTCTATAGCCACAGGAAAGACAAAAGTTAAGTTATTAAGTTAGTTAATACTGGAATTTCAGTCGAAGTGTTAGCATCTGTTGAAAATCTTATCTGTTAATGATTAGTAATAAATTAGATAGGTACTAATAAGTAGGTAATTCCATTCACTTAATTCAAGATTGAAGACACAAAGATTATGGCCCAGGCGTTATGCAACTTTTGCTCTCTTTCGCTTACAACCTGTAAAACCTGTTTGAACACATCAGAAAGGGTACTATGACCTACAATGGTAGCCTAATGAAAGGTCTGGGGGCTAATTCTCGGGCCGATCTCGATCATTTAGCAATTTTATTTTATTGCTTCTTTTCACAATACTGCACTTTTTCTACGTTTTCTGTATATCATAGCTGTCGAGGCTTTTACGATGAGGTCGTTGATGAATTGCTAAAGGAAATTATCCATTCCCCCTTCGAAAAGAAGCAATAAAACAAAATTTCAAAATGATCGAGATCGGCCCGAGAATTAGCCCCCTGATCCGGAGATCGGCCGCATGACTCACATGTTTGTTCCATCAGGTTGTATAAAAAAACTTAACAACACTCGGGTCTTCCATGATTATATTTAATTAATTTTATATAATATTTGACATAAATGATATCTAGCAATGGGTACTAACCCCCGAATACTGAAACGCAACTCAGATTTAAGCAAGTCTCAAGCGACGAATATTTGACAGTTTTCAATGAAAATCTGTCAAATAATCGTCGCTTGAGACGTGCTTAAATCTGAGTTGCGTTTCAGTATTCGGGGGTAAGTCTGGTAAGTTAGATATACCTATCAACCAAATTCGATGTGGTACACAAACCACAACCATTTAATCATAAACTTTATTTTTTCTGTCGATTTTAAGTTATAATAATAAATTTTGCATGATTTTAAATCGACTGTAAAATCCGCGAAAATATCAATTACAAAAAAGTTTACCTAAAAAACTGAAACACTAATAAATATATTATACTGAATTTTGCTAAGGATAGATATACCTAGTAGATATAAAATTGGACGAATTTTGTTTTGTTTTTTTTTGTTATCAAAAGAAGCCACAGAGATCTGTAGTAGTTTTAGGATATGCCCCACCAAAAAGACGAACTGGGGTCTTGCTCCAATCTATGAAAAGCTTTGAGTTCTTTTCTAAAAACGATTCAGCTAAAGAACATTTTTTGTAATTCTGTAAAATAAATTCTATTGCTAAATTCCTCGCCCTTACCGGAGATAAAATATGTGTCATATCAATACTTTCATCCTGTTGGACATATAGGACTCGATCATATAACTCGACATTTTTACATACTTTCGGTCCAAGAGAGGCAGGCACTCTTTCATCTTCATTATCAATATTAGACCTGTACCTGTTTATATCCGGAATATTCTCAAATCCACCAACAAAACTCTGCTTCTGATCCTCATCCCCGCCTAATGCATGTCTCTCATTCAATGCATTCCCTAATTTAACGTGTTTGTTAAAACCGTGTGCCTCCATATTTTGCTTTGAATTTGTATTTGGACTCGAACTGATTTTGTCTTGAACTTTGACCTTTTTATCATGTGTTGGCAAAAAACCGTGATTATATTTCAATAAAGATACTGAATCTTTGTTGTCATTTGACTGGTTGGAAACTTCAACTGCCAGTTGTCGGCCTTTAACTATTGATAGGTCATCATCTTTTTCAACGCGCTTTTTCTCATGCTTGTATTTCAAACGTATCGATGGATGCTGCTGCTTGTGATTTGTTTCAGTTTCTTCGGACTCCATGTTTATACGACGCGGGGTGTAATCATTATTATACGACTTTATATTGTGCCATTTATTGGCGTTTGCCAAACTTTTTGTATACATGTCTTCATTATGAACCACTGCTTGTGATTCCATTTTTTCCGAATCACTTATAAGATACTCCAATGATTTTAAAAACGGGAGTACAGATTTGTATTTTTTGGTGGATATAGATGGCTTATTGAAATTAATGAGGTTATTTTTATCAGTCGACGACATAAATGGTCGAGGTGTGTAAAAATCCTCAACACTATGAATTTTTTCAACAGAGTCGTAGTTGACATTGCGGTAAAATCGATGGTCCAGCCTTTTTCTTGGCTGGCCTCTATTTATTATTTCAACTTGCTTAGGGTGTGTCTGTGCATGTTTCTTTAAAATGTGGCTCCTTAAATCGTCTTCTAAAATCTGCACATTAATTTGTGGATCTTTTTTGACGGTATCGTATCGTTTTTCAATAATATTTCTTCTGCTAAACTGAGGAGGTGGACGAAGTTTCGATATTTTAAAATCAGATGCGTACGGGTAAGAGTCGGATATTTTAGATAAAGGTATGGTCGATGGAATTTTTCTCATGTTCTTTTCTCGGGCTTGAAAATTGATACTTTTAAGGTAATTCAACACAGTCCCCGCATATTTAGAACTTGTCCACTGACCATAAACATTCGTGTTTTTATTTAGGGGTGGTGGAGTTTCTACTTCTGATAATTGAGAATTAGGCTTTGTCTTTATGGAGTTTTCTTTTAGTTTGTATATAGACTCGGTAAAGCCTTTCTTTTCAGATTCAAGATTATTGTCAAAATAAATACTCGGTGGCCCTGGTGGAGGTGGCGTCTCATATTCAGACACAGTAGAAAGTTTCTGGGTACCAGAACCTAACATTATTTCTTTTGTGGGGTTCGTTTGAATGTAAAATTTTCCAGTTGATCCGGCGGTATTTACCAAATTCCAAAGATCATTTGTACCTTTTGCTGTTGTTCTTAATTTGTCAGTATTATAGTCCATAAATTCTTTTTCCTCTGAACTATCTACCACTGTCGGGTTCCTTGGTGACGCATCAATACCGACGTCGTGTTCTATGAATGTATATGGTGTTTGGAATTTTATAAAACTCTTAGTCGAATTTGCTGTTGGTGAGACAAGTGTTTTTTCATAATTATTATGTATTTCATCAGTTTGCAGATCACTTAAAATAATGTAGTTATTCAAATTTACTTCTTTGTTTTTGACTTTGTTTTTCGAAAAAAGTTTTTGTTCAAAGAGGGGGTCCTCCCGTATTGTGTAATTTCTTTCTATAGTAGACATAAGTATCATGTTGGCTCCAAAGATTTCTCCTTCCAGTCCGTTAGGTGTCCCTATAACAATAAAAAAAATAGATTCATTAAATCCTATAAAAAAATCTAAAATAACAGTAAAATGATGCTGCTGTTGTTTGTAAAACAA
Source organism: Thera britannica (assembly GCA_939531255.2). Taxonomy (NCBI): domain Eukaryota; kingdom Metazoa; phylum Arthropoda; class Insecta; order Lepidoptera; family Geometridae; genus Thera; species Thera britannica. Next base: position 16,286,794 of record OW618044.2, read on the forward strand.
TAATTTCTAAAAACAACAGCAATTTGATGTAACAAAAAAAGTTAGACTAACCGTCATCTGCAGTTCCATAACCGATGATAACGCTGCCTCCCTGGGGTAGCACGAAACCGTAGACCTGCAAAAAATCAGTACCTACCTATAGATATAGCATTACCGTAGTGCCTCTCGCAATACCTTGTCTGACCTTCCTAGGTGTTATTGTATAATAACAATAACTATTCATGATTATTAATAATAATTGTCATCAGTTGTGGTAGTGGGAACAATATAAGGATATAATATAGTACTACATCTTATCCTTATTAACCAGGTACCTTTTATCATGCAGGGAGCAGCGCCCGCGCCATCTAAGTGGCTGCTTAGGGTAAATCAAGCCCTCGTTTATCTTAGAACTATGTCTTCAAGAGCACAGTTGGAACCACCAGAAAATATATTTTATATAATAGTCCCCCCGGTTCATTGTTCTAGAATACTTTTACAAAAAAAATATAAAAATTAAAAATATTATTATTAAATAAAAAAAAAATCCAGAGACAAAGTCCTGATGAGTTTTACTCTTAGCAAAAAATAATAGATTTATGTGCATATACTATGTATATGTCACTGTTTCATTTTATGGTGTAATTTTAGCAAGATTAAAATGTGACATTTTGTTGCTTAACTTTGTCAAGGCGTTGAATAGCCCCAGGTGATCGTAATGTGTGGGAATTATATCTGTACGGGTACCAGAACAGCCTTGTATTGAGATCTAATTTCGTAACGCAGTCTATGCCAATTTACCGCACGGTAATTTTATTAATACGGGTCTTAGGTCGTGGCGTGGCCTCTTTCGCCCTCAAGTTATGCAAAATATGACTATGACAATGATTATCGATTGAAATGAGCTAAAAACATACCTACTCTTTAATGTTTTTGTTTGTTTCTGCTTACGACGTAATCAGTAGTAGTAGAGCTCTTTGTGAAGGGCTCGTCTGAGGAATTACTACCACCATGCCTATTTCTACCATGAAGAAGCATTGCTAAGTTTCGGTTTGAAAGGTGTGGGTGCCGGTGAAATTACTGGCACGTGAGGCTGAACATCTGTATGCCTCAAGTTGATGGACGCAGGGAAGTAGGTACATCGTAGGGCACGCTCTTGAAGAGCGTGACCTACGGTAGCAATGCTTTGTTATAGGCGATGGTTACCACTTAACATCAGGTGGGCCATATACGTGTTCCATCAGCTAGTTGTAAAAAAAAAACAATACGAAAAGTTTTCATACGCCTTTTCAAAAATAACTTACGCTTTGAGATGCCTCGCAGGACACAAGTTGAGAGTCGATGTACAGTGCCCATGCTCCGTAATCGGACTGGTAGGAAAGACATACGTGACGCCAAACATCTTTTACGATGTCTACAAGGAAGCTAGACATTACTTTTCCCTTAATAGAAATCTTCATGTAGTGCCCACCAGGGTCCAACCACAACCTCATTGCTCGATTGTTACCTTTTGCTGAAATTAAAACAACTGATGTACTATGCATATTATTATGTATTTTAAGTATGTATTTACAAAAAAAAGTAAGTATTCTAATATTGTATCAGCTATCTGCTGGCCTACCATGAGCTTCATATGGTTATGGTTATGGCTGTCAAAATTGTGTCAACAGTGTCAACACATTCAAACCCAAGAAGAAAATGAATGTGTGGGTCAGCCTATCTAATAGGTACAAAATTTGACAGCCATAGCCATAACCATATGGAGCTCGTGGTAGCCCTGCTGGTTCTTATCATACAAGCTCTGCTTAGTTTGGGGTTAGATAGGGTTGTGTGAATTGTCACATTATTTATTAAATTATTTATTATTAAAACATCATCCATTGTGTTCGTAAATACTATAAAACGAATAAAAACATTGAATCAGTTTTAATCACAGAACTAATAAACTCGTTTCTGTATTTTGCGGTTATAATATTCTCATTCTATAATTATTAATGGTCGTATGACCTCTCCTAACGGCACGTTCCCAGCTTTACTTAGTTTGTTGTGTTTGTTTGTTAATTAGACAGGTACTTTAATAAAGAAAATGCAAATATGTTTTCCTTTAGTTAAAGCAGTGTTTTTCGGTAAAATTACAAAAAAATGCAGCAAATTCGGTGAGAAAGCAGCTTAGTTTTAACAATTAGGTACTCGAATCCTATTGCTACTTCAAAACTCAAATAAAAAGCAGAGTCTATTTTTTCACAATCGAAAAGCTCAAGTTTATTTGTTCAGCTTAGTTTATTCGAAAGCTTTAATTTGAATCCGGCAAATGGATTTTTCTGAAGGAATTTAATTAAAGCAATTGTCGGACATTATTAACTGACTGCCTTTAATAAATCGAGGGATACTGTTTCATGACCTCGCTCAAAAGCCTTTATGAGTTAGGTACTCTATTAATGATAAAGGGTCATTACTGGTTGAATGGTTTGTCACCCTACTTTGCTCAGTGTGGTGTGAATACGTTGAACGATGGATGGACACTTCAATCCGTCAGTATAATCCCGACATTGCTAAACGGTACTGTTGTGACAGACAGAGAGTGGTCAAATATTATACATATTATGTTCAAACACAATCAGGTACGTATTTACTTGCTTGAGGAATCAGGGCATGTTGTAGGTACTTTCGATTTTAAAGGCTAATCAATACAACTTTACGTTCTCTCGATAATGTCATTTTTGGTTTTCGTGTGATGAAAGTGAAGCAAAAACCAAAATTGTGCAACATGGACTCAAAATGCAACAAGTTCAGCTTTAAAGTGGGTTACACACCGTAGGATAATGCAATCATATTTGCTCAATTTTGTTTTTAATGTTTCGGTACTTAATTGCTTAAACATTATGAGGTACCTACATTTTGGTACACCTCACCTCACCTAATGATATACCTACCTACACCATTGAATATGAATGTGAATTGATGTTTCACAAAGTCACGAGTAAAGTAGTCAAAGCCTAGATATAGATTTACGTTTGTTTTTATAGAAATCATTTTACCAAATAATCCGATCGGTATTATATGGAACGCTGTTAGTTTATTTATTCTAAAAAACAAACTTGTATAGAACTAAAGTGCTCATCAAACCGATGGGCACTTTATTAGCCAAATACATAAAAAATGTTCATTTATTTTTCCGTGAATTTGTCTGTTTACCTCGGTTTTCGAAACACAATGCGTTGTATGTATTTTGATAGAAACTATATAGGTATGCGCAAAGCTCAATTGGAATTCAGTAAGTAGGTCTAAATAGGCTTTCAAAGTTCGATCTACAAATAAATAATAGCACACACCTGCATGTTATGTAACAACAGAATGTAAAAAATAAAGAAACGCGACGTCGCTATAGGCGTCGGTGACCGCTTACCATCAGGTGGGCCGTTAGCCCGTTGGTTTTTCTTCATCAGTACTTTGATTGGATGCGGTAATCCTAGATTTTTAAGCATAATATATTTTTGGGTTTTGTTACCACTGATGCATGATTTTAGACGTGATTTATTTAGTCAACACTTACACATACTGAAAACCATAGCCAGACACAGAGCCAGACAGAGCTTGTGGTAGGCGAAAAGTTCATATTTTTTTCATATTTCTTAATAAATGATTGACTCACCGACATAAGCGAAAATATTTTGGTCTTTCTCAAGGTCGTAAACACGTATCCAAGTACAAAATGTGAACTCTCTCAGAGGCGGCGTCTCTACATCATATTGAAGAAACTGCGGGCAGAAGAGTTATGTGAGCATTGACCTTAGTTGGTTTTACATAAGTTGAACCGTTAGTCATCAACATCATGTTATATCACCAGTTGAATCAAGTTATAGCTGATTAATGAGAGTTGTTCATAAACTTGATAGCTGCTTAAAATACTTTAAAAAGTTCTAATATTATCTTCGTGATCAAGAGATATTTTTCTATTGAGTTCAGTTTTCTGTATCAAGAACGTAAAACTGATTTGGATCGGTTGAGCTATCTCTAGATCGTTTGTAACGATCTGCAGATAGCTCAACTTGTGTATTTGTTTAATTGTATGTTTCTTTGTGTAAATAAATACGTATAAAATATCTGAAAAGTCCACCTAAAAAAAGAACGTAAATATTTTTTTTAATAAAAATAGCAACATACCTGGGCGTATCCCTTTTGCGTGAGAACTATTTTGTACACCGGGCGATTTATCGCGTTTATTAACACGAAACTTAAGCACGCGAAATAAATAGGCCATGCCATTGCCATTGAGAAAACTGACCTACAAAATACCATTGATGAGGCTGATATTTTTCTTAATAAATCCTTGATTAGTCTGGTTTATTTTTTGAAGAATATAATATTCAAAAAATTTAGTTAGACAATAATGTGAGCTCTTTTTTCTTTCCAGTATGCTAAATAGATAGTAAGAATGTGTTTTCTGTGGGAAAACAAAGTGCCAACTGAAGAGTCTGGTGCTTCAAACAATTGTTAGTTTATAAATTATGTTTACAAACCGCTATGCCGCACACATTTTTACCTTCTGATTGTACCATAGAAAATAAACTTTCCGCATTATCCAATAGCATTGGTTAAAGTCAGAGTGATGATCGATTGGCTTGATATAGGTATAAAAAAATAAATAAATATTGCAGACAAATCTGGCTCCAAACTAAGCAGAGGTTTTACTATAGGAACCAGTTAGCTGATAAAATACTTATATGCATATTTTTTATAGATTTTATAGTGTTTTACTATACTTAAGGAAATCACAAAGATTTTTATAATGTCCCAAAAGTTACTTATGGCCCGAACACACCTAGTTCGCTGGCGGTAGCGATCAGTGAAACGCTGTCAAATATTCGCTGTCAAATCTCAAATCTGACAGCGATATTTGACAGCGTTTCACTGATCGCTACCGCCAGCGAACTAGGTGTGTTCGAGCCTTTACTATGTTTTGTATTTACATACTAAGAATAATAACACCCAGACAGAGAACAAACATCTGTGTTCACCAAACAATTTTTTTTCTCGATGGGGATCGAACCCACAACATACGAAATAGTCAAGAGTTATAATATAACGAACAAAATATTTTCATGATAATTTGAAACACACGTACGCTAATAATAATATGCATAATGTTATGGACTATTTGGTTACTTTATACTATCATCATATCGATACGACTTGTGTTCAATCCATAGTTTACGTAATAAGTGTAATTACTGTGTGCGTAGGTATACAGGGTTATTCATTATTAGCTGCAAATACTCAGGAACTAGGTTCAACAAATAAAATAAAAAGTAATTATTAAATGATTTTTTAAAGTTTTGTTATGAAAATCCCGAGAAAATCGATAAATAATATCCTTTGGAATCATTGGCGCCTGACCTATTTTGATCCGCGCCCGCGCGCCGTGAGCGACACTGCGTTCAGTCACCGCTTGAGTGGGTCATCGTTCTGTTCTCCATGGCAATCATTATGCAATAGCCGTAAAGAAATGAATAAAAATAAAATTTTGACACAAAAACTTAAATCAGTTTAGGAATTAAATTGATTCGGCCAAACAAATATTCACGACCCAAAAATTAGGCCCTGTCAGTTTGTGCAGTTAATAATGAATAACCCTGTATACATTTTTTGGGTGTGTGTCGATCTACGTGTAAAGATGGGAATTTCAAAAGTTTACTTCACTTTTGGCGCCTAGACTTAAAAGTAAAGGAGGGTTAATTTTTGCGGGTGTTCGGGACTTATTATGATCTTAATTCTATAGTCAGAATCTTGATGATATGGATATGGTGATTCTGGGAGCTGCATCCGCACCTTTATAGTCTATTTTCATAGTTTAATGTTACGTTGTCTCTTGTCCAGCAGGCCAAGGCCCCAGCCTACTACATCGGCAACCAAGCACCAAGTACACTGCCGCGTGGTGGGCCTATGCTCCATGCCTTCTCACCAGCAGCGCCCCCAGTGCCAGCCGACCGGGTCAAGAATGGTCCTTCAGGAGGTATAATATTGCTGCTTATTTTGGCCAATACCACTGTATATTTTAAAACGAATGAAACGCTAAAGGATGTATCTGCATGTATGGTAGTAAATTATAATATCACAATCACATCGTATTGATTACAATAGGTTTTTATTTTCAATTTATCCGAATTTATTATTTTGTTAATTCTCTCTTGATTCTGAAATGCATGCAGTTATAAGTAAGAACATAAAAGAGTGATTGACGTCGTACAGAGCGGCTGTGCCTATGTGTAGGTCCCACGCCTGCCAAGCCCATGCGTACATACATCCGGGGCAGTGGGTCCGAACGGTGTTTCCCCTTCGCAGCCGCTGCTTGCCCTCGGGGCGAACAACTGTATACCATCCCCGGTACCACCAAATCTTATTTCACGCCGTTTTATCATTTATTTTCTATTGCCTCTACATATTTTGCAGCTTCGCCATAAAGAGGTTTTGTATCAACGCTTAATCAGTTTTTGTTCTTCTGAAAATAACTCTTATTCATTCTAGAAACAATTTTGGCATTTCCTTTAGGTACGTCCTCCTTATTACCAGTCAAAAAATGACCTTTCCAGCGGTCCATATAAATTCCTATTAAAATTTGAAAATATTTTGTCTAGGCTCATGATTTTCAGGCACAATTTTAATTAATACTTATTATAATCGCATGCTTTGACTTTATATTATATTGAGCTTTGTTTTTTCGAAAGAATTATCTCGTCGATGTTATGATATGACAATGCTACCAAACAATATACTCAGCTTTGTTTGTGCTACCACATTCGAATACTCAAAGGATATATATTTTAAATCTCAATGTTGTAATAGTTGCGTATAACTAGACGCAGGGTCTGTAGATCACGTTCTGTTGTTACCTGCAGGTCATGACGGTTATATGTCGTCTCCGGAGCGCAGTGTATCCAGGGCCCCTTACGAAGATCCATACTACACGCAGTTCCTGGGCCCTGTTGCAGCCAGACCACCTATAACTCCGGTTATCGATGAAGAGAATGGGTACATTATCGTTCTTTTATGACGGATTTCACGGATTACTAATGAATCAATGCAATATTTGTCAATTAGCAATCCGTTAAACTGGCTTTTTTGTTAAGCTTCGGACAACTCTTGCAATTTTGACATATTTTAGCTCAGACTATGCGTCAGCGCATCAGTTATAGATTTCTGATTAATGTTCGTTTTAGGGATTCCGTTATTATTGACGACAACTATCAAATGTACGGCACCATGGGCGCTCCGCGGCCCGTACCGCGCCCACAGTTCGAGACAAGGTAAACAATCTATTCGTTTAGATACTATTATCTCATTTAAGTAGATTATATTATACAATTTAGGCAACAACAAAAGGTATTAAGAGTTAATTAAATTTAGGATTATAAGCCCCAACCGAATTTCTAGAGTACCACCACAAATGGACGAAATGCAACGTATCCGAGTAGAGAAGATGGAGCGACAGCTTGCGAATCTGACGGGCCTCGTGCAGAAAGCGTTGCAAGCGCCACCGGGCTCCGGAACCCCTCCGGCCGTCGCTCCACGTCAAGATATCAATTACCAACGAAACGGACCAGGTAAAATTTATCTAGATAAACCAGCTAGATACCTAATACGAATCTACAGAAACCAGCGATGTTATTGTTGCTTTCGACTTCAGTCAATGTGTTCATAATTATGCGTTTGTTTTTCAAAATTTATACTCAAAACTCAATTGGCTTTAATTTGATTGGAGTAAATCGTGTCGAGAGGCGTGGTGCCTAATGTCCCATGCCTTTTCCTGCACTCAGATGCGGCGCGATTTGCGAGCACCGAGAGGCCTCCTAAATTAGGGAGAGATAAATTTCGTAAGTGTGATTGAGTCGCGATAAATTATACCGATGCATTACTAATGTCTGCTTTTATGCAAACCATTCGAATGTTTTCTAATTACCTACGACTACTTTTGTTTTGTAAGATTACATTAATAAACAACCAAAGAAGATGATAATTATGATTAACTCGGAGTAGTCAGGGAGAAAAACAAAACCACAAAGCAAAGGTTCCACCACATTCCAATCGCAGACTAGAAAACGCAAAGTCTATGGTGCTTCCGCACATCTGACTTGAAGAGAGAAAGTCGCTTTCACTCTTTACCTAATAAAGTGTACAGACAGTCAAACAATGACACTGTACTTGAATGTCCTATTCACCAAGTTTTTGATAGTGGCATTAGTATTGTATCGAGCATTACGAACATGCAAATCAAGTACTTACCTCACGCAGTCAGCTTGCTTGCCAGCTCTAAAGTGTTTGTTCTTTTGTTTCCAGCTTTCATCAGACAAATGATTGTATTAGGTTATTCAATAAAACCTAAAATCCTGAGCAAATTAATCGTTGCGTGACCTTGACGTTATACACATGAGGCATTGGCCTTCGCCTAATACAATCGTTGATTTCGAAATTCATCTCTTTCGAACTCATTCGAAAATCATGTTTTACATGAGTTATTCGCGATACCAAAATAGCTGACATTACTTTACTTCCAGCGATCATGTTAGCTTTTTATTCTTTACCATTTTTAATACGGTTGGGTTTGTAAGTACCTTTAGGTACATCAATCAAAATACACGTACACCTAGTGCGTTTCACTACCTTGTGAGTATATTCTACATTCCAGTTATTGAATCATTATATCGAGCGCTCACGTATTTATTTTGAGAGTCATGCTATAGTGTGTTGGTTCCTTTTAAATTTTGTACGTCCGGTTCGTTGTATTCAATAATTCAATATTGGGAGATATTTCATCCCAAATTAAGCAAAGCTTTAATTATTATGGGAACCAGTTATTTAATATACTGGTTTACATTTATTTAATATTTGTCTACAGTTTATTTCACTCAAATGCTCTCGCCACTTTGTAATGTACGTTATCATCATCAAGTCCAAATCAACCACCAATTATTCTTCCTACATTTTATTTTCACCTGTACACAAACGCACACACTTTAAAACACGGCTCAAAAAGCCATTTCTCTTTATTATAACTCGCCGTATTATAAGGTACTTTATTAACTTTAATTTACTTTTCTAGTAAATAAAATCGTTTATTAGTTTCAAAATAGTTAGCTGCAATGGATAGCTAGATATAACTAACGGTTTGATTGATCAAAACCTATTTATTATTTCAGAAAAGTCTGTCTCGTTTGAGAAATCAGTATCATTTAGCGATGACCCACCAGATATGAATTCACCCAAACAGCACTCACCTCAGCATTCAGGTATGCATACAAATCATTGTTTTATTAGGCTATGGTTCCCTTTTCCTGACATAACCAGGTTCTGGGTAGATTTGAGCGTAACTTAGAATACGTATCTAATACTTACACTGTGTTTATATTATTGAACAGAGTGTCAACAGATCATTATTTTTGGTTGTCGTATTGTGATGTTCACTAGATTAATATTATGTATAAATATGAAATCAATGGAAATCATTATTTATTGACCTTAATTATTTACAAAACCCAGGGCTGCCTTGCAATAGTTAACTAAATTTGTACATATTTATATTAATAAGTAAATTTCTTTTGAGAAAGTATACTTATATAATTTAACGAGAACTGAGGCACCAAGTGTTTGGCGGTTTCGATACAATGGTATGCCTAATTACTACGTGTTGACCACTTTATGAACAGTTGACACTTTGTGATTATACTCTGTAAACTCGAGGTTTACTGTTTGTATTAGCAATGAGCTCACCTGGACGCTCAGTATTAATTAGTTCCCCTAATAATGGCTGTGGTTAGTACTGTACGTACCCACTCAACTGGATGTAATGGTGTAGGTATATGCGTGGTTGCGGTTTGAATGAAATTACTATTGCATTGTGTATCGTATGGCAGTAGGTATTGGGAATACTTATCTAATAAAAGTCATTTCATGATTCAACACAGTTTTGGTTTCTCGTTTATTTTAGCTTCATGGACTATTGGTCGGGAAATTCATTGTTTTTTCTGTTTATTACAAGTTTAGTAATTACAATGGGTTATGATTATAAAATTGCATTTTATAACCGAAAACAACAATAGAATTTCTCGTAAATGTCATGTTCATATTTATTAGAATCAGTAATTCCAATACTCATATAATATTTTAGGAATAAACCTTCGAGAGACGAAGACAAAATATTAATAGAATGTATTTAATCTGGAATATAATGTCTTCGCTTTCAAAGCTAATCCCCTTGCTCGTATGAACTGTCTTTCATTCTTGTAGTTATTGTCATAACCATGTTCATAATTCTTGAATTTCTTTCCGCTTACTTCTTTGCAATAGCTGATACGAAACCAACAAAACCGGCAATAAAGTCATCAACGTTGCCGCGGACATCATCGCAAGGTAATACTTGTATACATTTACTTGCAACCGATGCTTGAGGTTCCTACCCGTATAGCTTCAATTCCGAGTGGTGGGGCGCTTCCCTTGTATAACCCTATAACCCTTTACAAATGCGGGACTAAAGACGTATGAGCTTCTTTGTCGACAGCTTTTTCTCGTGGCTTCGGTAGAAACATAATTGTAAATGCTGGGTATCTTTCAGAACGAGATCGCTTGAAGCCCGCTCCGCCGCCGAAGCCGGCTGGTCTGTCTGGCCAGCAGCTCACGATGGTCCCGCAGAGGATGATAGGCATAAACGTATCTTCGGATTTCTTCAGTCAGCTGCGTTTACTGCAGAAACAAAGTCGAGATCTAAGGATCGAGGTAACTTCACCACTCAAAATCATAACTCCAGTGTGAATATTTTGGCGATAGATACATCGGTTATCCTCAAAATTGTATTTTAGTTGATATATTTTTGATTACCAGACGCGTAACCTTCGGCGCTCGACGCTCGGTCATGCGATGCAGATGCGTCAAATGATGGGCGAGACCATCATTCAGATCGGGAACTTGGCAGAGGCTTTTGCTGAAGCAGCCCCTGATACGGTATTTTATTCTTCTTATTGGTAACTTATTTTTCTTGGTGAAAGGTACCAATTAACTTATAATAAATATTGCAGCAGCTGACTCGCGAAGAAGAGATATATCGCCAAGACATGCTACTGCTTGAGAACGACCTTTACGAGCTGGAGGCGACGGTGGAACGTTTGCGGGGCCAAGCCGCGAACAGATACAAGTAAACCTATCCATACAATTCCTTAACCCATTATGAATATAAGCCAGTCAGTCATTCTAATATCACAATATTTAAAATTTAAGGGAAACAAGAGTGAATATGGCTGACATCGAACGCATAGCAATGGTGCTGTCGAAAAGCAGCAAAACGGTAGCCGATTGGAAAGTGAAGTTTCCAGTTCTACAGGAGACTATGAAAGCCAAGCTATCTGCGGAAATGGACAAGGTATGAATTCTAATGTCAATTATGTTTCAACACACACATGTGGAGCAGACAAAACTACCATTCATACTATTATATATTTCATCAACTGATACACTCTACGGTCGAGAGATTTAATTTAATAAAGAAAGCGTACTATACTCTAGATAGCTATATGAATGATAAAACTGCGTGGCCCAATGTCCCGGTCACTCTACCCATAGGAAGCTAACATGTCGATTTGCAATGTCTGTACCTACTATTTCGTATCTTATTTTTATATAAGCTGTGTAGATACTATAGTATAACTTTGAAGCGTAGCGTGTGCTGTCTTTGAAACTTTTGCTTTTGTATTATTGCATTGCATACGTCTGACTAAGTGAAGTGGCACCACACTGGAACTTCACTGCTATTATTTTAGACTATTTTTGATTTGTAAAAGGATCATATAAAAAAACAGTAGGAACCGAGACGTAGTTTGTTGCCTGTTCTTCTACGCTTGGTCGCGTGGAACTGGCACCTAGACTCACCTAGCTATAAGACGTTTCAAAGTGATTCTTGCATCGTAATGAATAAAAAATTATTGAGTTTGAGTTTGAGTTTGAGCAGTCCAACTATATATATACTATATTGTAAGTAAATCAATATTATGGATCCACACAACACTATATCTAGCCCCAAATTAAGAATAGCTTGTGCTATAGGAACCAAATAGCTGATATAATACTGAAAAACATTTTTTTGTAAATACATACTGAGAAAAAACATGCATGTTCACTAAACTAACATTTGTTATCCGTGGGGACCAAACCCACGCCATCCAACGCAAAAGGCAGATCTACTACCAACTTTGCTAAAGACCTACAAAAATGATTATAGTAGGCTTTAGAAAAAACTAAAGTCTGCTATAAGTAGTCTCTCATTGTAGTAGTACTTACTTACATAACAAATTAAACCGGCGTTGAGGTCAAGACTGCACAAAAGCTGGTATTTCAATTCATAGATGAAAGCACTTAGGTACTCATGCAACCGCAAGATATCACATACAAGTGTAAAATCATTTATATTGACGTTGTAAACTACGCAAGCCAATATAACACCCACTCACTAGCTTTGTGTCGAGAGAGTGTGAGTATAATAAGAAAACATCTAAGTATTTTCTTATAATTACTATTAAGAAACACAGTGATAAAGGTGTAAGGGTTTTGCAGCTTTTGCGACCCTTTTGCTTTTTACCCGACTGCCCCAGAAGGCAATCTGTTGTAGGTATTTCGGTTCCTTTTCATTTCTTTCTTTCTTTTCTAATTCAATGTAATTAATTTCATACACATAAAAACTTAACTTATTGTGCAGCAAACCTTTGTGAGTCGGTGCGTCCTAAATTGCTCGATAAATTTTGGTCTTTGAGGTATGGTTGAATTCCTCTTGATCACAAAAGTTACATAGGCTTTAAAAAATCTAAAAATCTGTACACACAGAGGCAGGCGGGTGTTTTGTTCCCTAAATACTTACTTGTTATTTAATCACATCTTGCTACAAATAAATGTATAAATGGTGTGTTTTCTATTGAAGGTGGTGCGCAAAGAGAAAATGTTAGAAGAAGAACCGGAGAGACTAGAGCTGGCGTTACGACGATGCAAGAAACTTACTGGCACGCTGGTTACACTAAAAAGGTTTTAATTAATTTACCAGTATCAAAGAGTACGTAAAAACACGATCTAGAGATAACAAACTCAATTCTACTGGCCGAGTAACGACGCCGTGCGTTGGTATTGCTTTGTTTAAGTTAGAAGGTGGGTGAAAGTGAAATTACTGGCACATGAGGCTGAACATCTGTACGCCTCAGTGGATAGACGCAGGGCAGTGCATCGAAGGTCACGTTTCTGACGAACCAACCAACAGAAGATCAGCGTTGTGTTGCCTACACCAAACACAACATCAAGCTGAGTTGGCTATCATTTTGTGACGTCTTCATGTGGGACTGAGATACACCATTTCAATGACCTAAGCATATTATGTATTCTTCTTCTACCACTACATTTCTTCTATTATGCTAACACGTGTTTTTTGTTCGTTAGTTATCTAAAATGTTCATGGTTCTCCTAACTAACCATGTGCACATAAGCACACGAAAATAGATACATCGATACTGGAGAAGTGCGTCGAGTTATGTGTGCTACAGCAACAAAAGGGTATTTAATCAGCATAATGCCTAGCTACTAAGAAATTTAGGTCAATGACAAATTAATTATTAGCCGAAATTTTGGCTAGATTGTAATATCATTAGAGTAGGTTATGAAACATAGCGTACACTATTTCTAAAAAAAAATAAGGACACGACAAGTAAAAAGAAAACACATCAAATAAATTTGTCAGTTTGACGATAGGTAGGCTCAGCACTAATTCTGAAATGTTCTTCTTATTTTGATAGATGCATGCATTTCAGACTGGCTTGCGTGCAAGAGCAACGCTTGCCGATGGCGGACGGCCGTCTGTCCCCCGGCTCGTTGCATGGCTCTTCCACCTGCCTCGCAGGCCCTGACGACTATTCCGAAAGTTCACTCCCACAGACACCCAACAACAAGGTAACCGCTGACTCACATACTAGCACATCACACTATCACGCGTAGGAAGACAATTGAGAGTACTAAATTTATTGCTATAGATTTATTTCAAATTCAAATTTCAAATTCAATTAACTTTTATTCAATACGATACAAGAATCACTTTGAAACGTCTTAAAGCTAGGTGAGTCTAGGTGTCAGTTCCACGCGACCAAGCCTAGAAAAACAGGCAACAAACTACGGCTCGGTTCCAACCGTTTTTTTATATGATCCTTTTACAAATCAAAAATAGTCTAAAATAAAAGCAGTGAAGTTCCAGTGTGGTGCCACTTCACTTAGTCAGACGTATGCAATGCAATTCGCAAGTATCGAATGGCACGTTGGTGACGTGCGTGATCTGCGAGACAATACTTTGTTATATGATGGTTATTTATCATTAGGTGGGCCAATCATCTTACATTATTAGCTAATTTCAACTTGAATCAGATCGTTGATTATAATGGTTATAGATGGATGGAAAATACGTTATTGCTCACAAAAACGTAGTACAGAAAATTGGCCGCCTTATCGCTACGCAGCGGGTTTTTGAATTCGTTGTCGGGTAGCAAAGATCTAAAAGTATTATTGGATGATTACATGTTCAAGGACATCTTCAAAGAGCCTTTGATAAAATAAGATCTGCGGGGTGCCTGAAAGAAGGCAATTATTTATATCATATTTTCTTGAATTTAATAAGTAAAATATGGATTGCTTTCACAAAATGATATCATAGATCTCTCTCAAGACTCATCAATTCTCTTCCTAAACTTATTTAATCCACTTGAGTTACAGAAATATGCAGATGACAATTGTTGTTAGGATATATTGTCTGATATTAATTATATTGCGCTTAACAATTGCAGGTTTGCCAAAAGTTATAAAATTTGCATTTTTTTCCGACTCTATTTAAATGGAATTCTAGTTTGCTCCCTTCACCCCTTGGCTATTAGTAGTAGATCCATTTCCGTTAAAACCGCACTCAGTTTACCTTCTTTATGCATGAATCCTTTTTACGACACCTGCACTCAAAGTCCCAGTGCATTTACAACATTACCAAATGTAGTTCTCGTTTTGCCTACGTGTCTCTCTCTTTTGCAAGGAAAAATGATGAGACAGCAACTCTAACCACGTAACGTATTTTTGCTGTCTCATCTTTTCTCCATACAAAAGACGAAAACAACATTTGAAAACGAAATGTGGTAGCAAAACTCGGATTTCGGGTGCTGAAGATTATTAGAATGAGTAAAGCATGCTATTAAATCCTTTCAGTCATCATTTTCCTCTTAGTCGTTGGATGAATCACTTTGTAACTTTATTTCAACATTTTAGAACCCTCTAAGTAGATCTCCGCGCATTATGAAATGTGTATCCCCATGTATTCTGTGTATATCAACATGAATTGGCTATAATTGTATAACAATACGACGAATATTAATGTAAGAACCTACTTGTAAACATTTACAAGAATTGGCTCGTAATATATTCCAAATTAATTAGTTTATATCACACTCTGTCTTGTTTTATGAAATAATGTTATATGTTATGATATATGTATATGTTATATGTACACGATTATAAAAAAAATAACCGACGTGGTATCTGTATAACAACGTGTACCGAGGGTGTAATCATTACGTCGATATACCTACGTAAAAGAGATATAATCCATAATTAATTACTTCGCTCTTATAAAGTTTTATTGAGTTACGACGTATTTTATGATCGGGTTTTAATTGGAGATCGTATAAGATAGAATAATGATGCGCTTCGATACATTTTAAAATTATGCAATACAGGCTAACAAACAAGCTAATAAAGTTTTAGTAACCGTTTACGTGCACAATATTGATTTCTTCATTCAAAAAATAAAAGATAAGTATCATAATTAACAAATTGTTTTTATCAATAATATGTCATTCTTCACGAACGATGAAAGCTTGACAATAATGTGAGAATTAGGCAATAACCTGTTTTTCAGGGTCATATATATGAAAAGCCATGGTCTCGGATTATATCGTTTTTATGAAATAATAAACTAAAATAGAGACAATAAAGACAGAGTGTGATAATTTAGCATCAGAATACTGAGAATTTTAAATTCTTTTGCACTTATTCCCGCAAGAAGAGCACTACCCTTGCTTCAGGAAAACAATGCCAATTTTAACTACTGAATATTTGGAATACATTTATTATGCATACACATGAAGGTACAATAGATAAAGGTCCAGAAATAATATTACACCAACATGTCTTGTGTAGCAGTAGTTCTACTACTGTGTTGGTTTTAGATAGGCAGAAGGTGCAAAATTTTATTGAATTGTAATGTGCTATAGAGTTTGATTCAATATACGGTCAAAATTACAGGATTCAAAAGGAAAACAGATTAATAACAATTTGAAACGAGCAATTTGTCTAACATTCTCGATACAATTTCTGATAGTAATTTATTAACTCCTTAAAAATAAACAGCTTTTCACATCGTACATGATCTGAATAAGTTTGAAGAAAGAAAGAGATTTACTGTTTAATGATTGGTGTTACTTTTAAAAAATCATGTTACTTGGCTATTATATTGGATTAAGGCTTCCTGGATCATTGACCATGTACTCTGAATCACATTCTACGTATTTATCATATTGTTTACGTGGTTATACATTATTAGAGCCTTCCGTATTTTGTCGCCGAGTTGATTTAACGATGCATTTCATTTCCTCTCAGTTCGCGTGGAGAGAGCATAACCTGTTTCGGGAAGCTATTATTATAAACGAGTAATTCTTCGTCATTTTTACGGTTTATTTTTGATATTTTATCTAACCACGTCCGTATGTTTTTACTTTGATTTTACTTTTATTATATTCAAGTGAATTTCTTCCCACGAATTTTACTATATGTATGTAGGCATGTCGGTGCACTGAATTGACTCACCATGCTATATTGATCAAGACTAATTTATCCGATTTGAGTGCATAGCTTTTTTCGTAAATCATTGTGAAAATTTAAACAGTTTTTGCCTTTTTCAGTACTACCTTCACCACTGGTACGCATGCTTTTAACTTATAACATCAATGTCTATGTTTGTTTGAGTATGTGAATAGCGAATGAGTGTTTTTTGAAAACAGCGCAGTTTTTGTAATTCAACGTGTGCTGTTTTCAAATGTTACATTAGTCAGATCATATCCACTAGACGTTCTCCTATGCTTACCAATACCTAAATAAGGTTACACATTTATTAAATTATTGAACAATGATTATGATCAGTAATTCAGATAAGAACTACTAATACTATATACTGATTATAATATTTAATAATAGTGATTTGTCTTTGAAGTTAATAAAAATTGGCTGAGATAGAAAATCTTGCTGATAATTGATTGACACTTAGGGCTAATTGTTTAATCTTCAGATAAAATTATCCGTCGAATAAAGATATTATATCTATCTCTTGTTTATGCTTGTCAAAAACAAGGACTGTAATTTTTTATTTGCTGGATAGTGTTATTCCGTAGATTAACTTTTAATCAGGTATAATTCAATAACTTTGATTATACCCACCACCTGGGTCAATACAGTACTTCTATAACTCGTATTTTTTAATCATATAGTTTACGGTATCTCGTAATAACAGGACATAAAACTATAAAAAACAAGCGACACTTGCACGTTGCATGTACAGTACACATGCTTTCCGTTAAATTATTTATGCCATTATTATAAGTATTAATTATTATTTTAAAGCACAACTTATATTTTTTATCTACACTATACCTACACGTCTTAAAAATGTGTCCGTAGAAATTGATTTAACCTGTGTCGTCATTAACAAAACAAAACGATCGATTCATTTGATTTTAACAGAAACGGGTTATTTGGTCATTATTCTACATTCATAATTTAATCTAAAGGCAGAGTCTGTCTTGACTTGTCTACAAAAGTACATTATTTCAATTGAAATTGGCATACTATTTAATTAATAAATGTCTCCCTAAAGTAAAATGATCTATGAGACACATTTTTATGGCCACGAGAATACGAAAAATATCGATTCTAATGCCGCCTTCCTACGGTGCGTAAGGCAACGTTTTTGTCAACTCGACAGTCAGCAACGACGAAAAATATTGAATTTGCAAAAATAAATTTGAATATAATACCTGCCTCATTTTAAATGATGATAAACAAAACAGGTACGATGACCTTTGAAGTTGAAATATGAAACTAAATGCGATGATTCACCTGTCTTAGTAAAATGCATAAACTATAGATGCCTATCTATTTTATGCAGCGTCATGACCCGTAGTGCTCTCTGTCGGGTTGCGTCGATTTCAAACTTATCAATTTGGTGCAAGTACATACCTACTTCATCTGAAACTTTGTTGTATTCATTATGTACCATATTGTACCATAACACTTTTCTTTCTTAAATTAACTTCGAAAAGTTTATGCATTGTTAGTTAGAGGCGATAGTTACAACTTCAAAATCTACTATTTAGATTGAATCCATTCATTATAAACAACAACAACACATATCTGTTTGATATATCACGAATTATTAATAATACTAATAATAATAGTTATCACAATAATAGTTACGTAAGTATAGTATAGTTGCACCATATTGGTTGTTTAAAATTTAGGATGTTTATACATTTGCTTTTGATAGAAGTTATGCATTTATTTCCTTTGCGATTTACTTGAATAGTATTGACTATTCAAGTAAATCGCAAAATCGTAAAAGTGTATCTATTGGCATATCGTGTGCTTTTAAACGTTTTAGAGGCATCGTGATAAAAACAGTACGCAATAGTCTTGGGGCTGACCTGAAATAATACATGAGTACTATTTTTACCAACATAATTATTGCACGAAGCGTTTTGTAATAACAAAATCGACAGCAAATGTACAAACACCAATATTTGTATAACATGCATGTTTGTTGACAGTGGCTTTGTTAAATAGTTTGTGCATCTCGCTGTTTTCTGTTCTGTTGCAGCACATTGATATCAGGAGCAGCACACTCTCCAGTATCTTCGGAAACCAATGAAATGCCTTAAACCTCTCATTTTCCTTACCTTCTTACTAGATCATTATTATTTCTTTATAAGTACTTTAATCACTCTCCGCGTCGTTGCTTCTATCGCAACAATATAAACGCATATCGAAGTGTGATTGAGTATGAAAGATATAAGAACAGCACCACGATGTGCCTGCATCTAACATAACCCCACCGATTGGCCTTTTAGCAAGTAGATCAATACTAACCCACCACTCTGGAGCACAGGTAAATTATATTCTAAATTTATACATGCTTTCACGTAGGTTGTACTAGTCGAGTATTCTCGTTTAATAGCACATCGATTAATAAATTAAATCTGAATTGCAGTTATTACTAGTACTTAGGCTTTTAGTATTCTTTGATTTACTGGAGTTATTAATTTTAGCTTCCTTTTTAGTAGATAATTGGTATAATGCTACTTCACTCTCGTTTTTAAAAGCTTTTGACTAATGGCATAATCATCAATTGTTAAGAGTGAAATTAAAATTTCACTTTGTATCTTGCATTGATGAACACAAAAATGTATTTGTTATTTTATATCTTTCATATATTCACGACTATATAAATAAGTATTTACTTTACTTATGTTTATCATTGATATTTTTATTCACCAGTATTTAAGTTCCTTATCTACCACCGTTTTGGTTTTTATTTTATTGATAGGTTGCTGCAAAATTTATCGTCTTCAAGTAAAGTTTATCTCTTAGAAGATTCTTTATGAACATAAAGTAATAACTGCCTGCCAATATTATGATATGTGGCAGCTACCTTGATTGAAAAACTTATTTCACCTAAACAATGCAAAAACTTTGTTTGAAGACTTTACGGGCATTTGCCTCTTGTTTTATAAGTTTGTTTTATATTGTGTATGAGTGTCTTTTTTATTAAATGTGATACTTGTCTATATGTTTTCACGGTCGAATGATTGTTCAATGTTTAAGTGTTATAATTGTCGAATAAACCTAAGTACTGAAAACGCGATTGCAAACTCCACGCATTCTCAGTTTGTGTGTAGTCATAATCGAGTCCCAATTTCTCAAGCTATCGCATTATAAAATTTAAAGAATACCTTCGTCCTCCACCTATACACGTGAATTGGCTCACTAATGCATCATCAAGACATGCTTTTGCAATCGCGCTTTTACTGTACTAGGCGATGTTCGGAGAAAGCTAGAGTTGGTGGAATGGTGCACAGGGCGGGAGCGGGCTCCGACCCGGACGAGGAGCCGACGTGCGCCCCGAGAACGCCCTCGATGCGCTACTAGACGAGCTGCAGACGTTCGCGAAGCCGAGCGAGCGGCCGCCCGCCGCGTGCAACGGCGACGGACGTGGCGAGGGGCGCGGCGAGGGGCGCGGGGAGGGCGCGCTGCGGCGGCTCGCCTCCTACCCCAGCGGCAGCGACACGGACGCGTCGCCGCCGGTGCGCGCGCGCGGCCAGCACCCCGCCAAGCCGCCCGTGCCCGAGCGGCACCCCGAGCTGCTGGCGCTGGCCGGGCGCCGCGCGCCGCCGCCGCCGCCGCCGCGCACCACCTCGCGCTCCCCGCTCGCGTCGCCCGTGTCGCCAGCCTCGCCCGCCTCGCCCGCGTCGCCGCCGCCACCCGGCTCGCCGCCCGACTCCGACACCTCGCGGCACTCGCTGCTGGAGCAGCGCCACCAGGAGCTGCTGAAGAAGCAGCGCGCGCTGCAAGAGCAGTACGCGCGCCTGCAGATGATCCAGCGCAGTGGCTCCGCGCTGCCGCCAAACGCGCAGCCCGACCTCAAGAAGACTGGCAGCGAGTCTAACTTGCTCACTAAGATGAACCTGAACCTGGCGATCACGGGAAGTATGAGTCATCTAGGCATAAACAATGATGGTTATCAGACTCGTGCTTCCAATGGTGATGATAACCAGCCCGTCAAGGATACCGAAATCTCTATAAATAAAATATATGAAACTGACATATTGTAGTGCAGTGACTGAACAAAATACTTGAAAGTGAGTGACGTTATGAAGAGATAAAGTCGGTATTCTTGTCTTGCGTGTGCTACATCAACCAGGTTCACATTGAATTTCCTTATAATTATAATTGATCTCTATAGAATGTATTGACAAGTTTGGGACCGCGAGTCTCACTTGCTCACTAAGATGAGCCTGAACCTGGCGATCACGGGAAGTATGAATCATCTAGGCATGAACAATGATGGTTATCAGACTCGTACTTCCAATGGTGATGATAACCAGCCCGTCAAAGATACCGAAATCTCTCTATATAAAATTTATGAAACTGACATATTGTAGTGCAGTGACTGAACAAAATACTTGAAAGTGAGTGACGTTATGAAGAGATAAAGTCGGTATTCTTGTCTTGCGTGTGCTACATCAACCAGGTTCACATTGAATTTCCTTATAATTATAATTGATCTATAAAGAATGTATTGACAAGTTTGGGACCGCGAGTCTCACTTGCTCACTAAGATGAGCCTGAACCTGGCGATCACGGGAAGTATGAATCATCTAGGCATGAACAATGATGGTTATCAGACTCGTACTTCCAATGGTGATGATAACCAGCCCGTCAAAGATACCGAAATCTCTCTATATAAAATTTATGAAACTGACATATTGTTGTGCAGTGACTGAACAAAATACTTGAAAGTGAGTGACGTTATGAAGAGATAAAGTCGGTATTCTTGTCTTGCGTGTGCTACATCAACCAGGTTCACATTGAATTTCTTTATAATTATAATTGATCTGTAAAGAATGTATTGACAAGTTTGGGAGCTAGGTGAGACTGTAAACGTATTCATCTTTGTGACCAACTTTAAATTAAGTCTAGAGATCATTATATTAAATACTGTGCCAATTTTCACATCAACATTTTTGTTGATTTTTGTATCCTTGTACTCAACAATTTCACTTAGCACCTTAAACTTAGCACCTCACCTTCTCTATAGATACACACTCTAGAGGTAAGCCATCATGTTACAATTATCAAAAATGTATTACAATATAAGTATTTACCTTTATTCGTGTCTCTCGCAGGTCATCAAATAATCAATCCTTCTCGAAAACTATACGACTTTCGGACAAGTCACTGACTAGTGTTGCACTCAGGCTGTGAAGCACAAAAGTTAAAAAGTATTCTAACATTCTGATGCATCTATCCAACCTTTTAGATAGATCGTAAATAGAGAATGTTTTAAAACCAAGTAATTGGTTGATTCTTTTGATGACCATTCACATAATAATTGATGTAACCTTAAGTATTAAATATTGGTGTACGTAGATAAATCGATTTTGGGATTGATGTTCTTAGATATTGTTTGAATTTTATAGTACTGGGTTTAAGCATGAAATTGCAGATTGGACGTTTCAAATAGCTAGTAGGCTCCCTGCCTTCTGTCATGGAGGTTCACTGGTTTAAAATCCATCTAGCAAAGGCCAATGATGCAAAAATGGATAACCGCAAGGAAGCGTTCTGGCTCCGCCATTGTTCAATACTTATCTTCACTAAGCACGCCGCTCTAAAAGCGATTCCTCTATAGTGAATTTATAGCACTGGCACCAAAAGCTTTAAGGTCTTATCAGTACCTTACAAACGCTTTCGACCTTAGTATTTCCCAGTGCAGAACAGCAGTTTAAGTCTTATCCCATTTGTAGCATAGGCAATTTCATACTTAAGCTTATATTATTTTAAAGTTTAAAAAAATATTTACTCTAAATTTCATTTTACAACGAGTCGCTTATGATGTTTATTTAGGGTAGAATATATTTTAAATCTTGCAACGATATATATGAAATTGTGTTTAGATAGACATTGTGCTTTTTGAAATATATTTAATCTGTAAGCGTATGTACTCAATCAATATATTTCTTGTTTTATTTTCGAATCTGCAAATAAATTGTTCCTGAATTGGTTTTGTGCTCAAAGAAAGGAGTTGCCTGAAAATCTTCAAAAAAAATATTAAAGTAGGTACCTACAGCAAATGACATTTTTATTTCAAGTTAGTAGAACTGTGACATTCCTTTGCCATGTTTAATTTTAGAACCTGCTTACCACTTTAATGTAATACTAATGTACAATAGTACAATAAATAGGTGTTTGTGTGTTTAAACAAAATATAACTAAATAAATAGACATATTGTGCTTGGTAGGTTTTGGCTCTGTTGCCACCCTTGAATATGCAGGGTGCCGCTTAATAACTAAATTAAACCTAAACATTTTTAACCCCTGCACCCATTTTAATTTAAAAATACACCCAATAAAATCGAAGCATTTTCCATCCAAAATTAACCTGAATCTTTTTTTCATATTCGAAAATACTATTTACACAAACATTCTTCTGATTAAGTATAGTTTTATTCGATAAATTAATACATTTTCATCTGCACCCTGTAAGTATTATTAGTACATGTGAGCAGTACACCATACAGTAGTGGCATGGAAGTGAAGTGGGGGGGGGGGGATTGGAATAAGTAGTGGGCGCGATTGAAATCTTGTCTCCATAAAATATCATCTGTAGTTTTTAATGTTCCATAAATAAAAGTGAAAATAAAATTAGTTTCATGTAGGTAATTAAAATATTTTGTTTTTGTAAATGTAGGCTTCTAACAAATCTATTATAAATGTATTAGCGGTGTAAAACAATGAATGTAATTGTAAAAATAAATCTCTCCATGTAAATTAGACGTTGTTTTATTTACCTCCTCTTGATTACTAAAACCTACTTAGGAAGAAATGGAATTCAAAATACTTTCGACCCTATGGAAGGTAAAACTACCGAACCACTGTTACCAAAGTATCTTGGTCGTACCTTTATGGTTTACATAGGACACAGTCGTTATGTATGGAGCTGTGCGATATGACAGGAGATAATCTATGCTACAGTTATTTCATTCCTCCTATACGGATTAATAACACCCAGACAAACAAACATCCATGTGCAACACAATGTTATTTTTGGTTGGAATTGAACTACCCATAACGCTGATGAAGACATTAGTAGGTAAGTAGGTACAGTGACCGTCAAGCTAGACAAATTGTACTTATATAGTTCAATGTGTAGGAAGAGGTTGTTATGTTATAGGAAGAAACTGTCCTGTGATCCCTACCGCGCGTTCTGTCTGACGCCTGTCGCCACGTCTGCCACTTTTTTGTAGGGTAAAACGAAAAGCGCCCCTAGCCGACACATACAGAACTTTTTGTTTACATACATAAAATCACGCCTCATTCCCATTATAGGCAGAGATCACGGATTTCCACGTGCTATGATCCTGACATACCTCTTTCGCTTTATTAGCTCGCTTATAACTCTTCATGCATGGACGTCGGTTTATGGTACTCCTACCCTGGCCTTTCTCTAAAACGTATGCCATGATCGAGACACATGCGCCGTGGTCTTCCTCTTCCAACTTTTTGTTTCCATAAATTGGTTGTATCCTACACTCTGTCAACCAAGATACCCGAGAGTAACATCTACGCTGCTGCCTACAAATCACTGAACGGAACTTTTCAAATAATAGTACATAGTCATGCTGCCAAGCCGATAAACAAAGGTGCATCCTCGACGAGTCTTGTTTATTCAACTAAGGAATGCATCACCATCGAATTTTGGTGACCGCTAGTGACGAACGCTTCCACGTTGGAGAGTAGGTATCGTTTCGGGCTCAAGCGGCCTAAATCATGATAGTGACACTTGCTGAACATCTGCATGCCTCAACTTGAAGGACGCAAGACAAGTGCATCGTGGGGCACGTCAGGAACGTGGCCTACGAGGCAATGCTCTTTTATAGGCGATGGTCACTATAACATCAGATGGGCCATTATGCTTGTTCCATTAGCTAGTTGTATAAAGAGACCATCTGCCTGACGAATTCCACTGCTGGACATAGGCCTCCTTCATACATTTCCAGGATGATTCGTTTGGAGATTGACTTCCTAAAAATATCATAAAAGCTGACTAAAGTTCTCTATAAATTCATAACGTCTATACCGTCTTTTTAATAACCTTTACATTATTATTCTCCGATGACAAATATATAGGGGCGATGTGAAAATAAAACCAAAAGTTCGTTACAGAATTATGTATTGAACTATTTAGATACATCAATATAATAATACAAGTTCATGAACAGATTCAACTTAAGTTTATACATGAGCTCCTGCAGCGGCTTGCCGACCAAAGAACTTATAAACTAATATTAACATAACCAGTTTAGAGAGCATTTCGATTATAGCAGCAAAAAAAAAGCAGCAAGTACATTGAAATTCAAAATGCTCTCCCCTGACTTAGGAATGAGTAAAATATAATACAATTCAAAGATACTTAGATGTATAAACAGGACAGATATTAGCGAAATACAAATCTTGAATTTAAATTCAAAGTAATAAAAAAGGCGGAAATTCCTTATGATAGTAGCGTTTTGTGCGTCAATAAAAGGAGCTTCACGTGATATCAGAAAATTTAAAATTTGGCATTTTTGACTATTCTATTTGGCTTTTTAAGTTACCGCAGTTTTTTAATTAATTCTTAAAGACTGCCAGGTTAATAACTTTATTTTAAAAAACAATAAAATTATTTTAAAACAAAAAAAAAAAAAACATAATAATTTGATTTTAAAAGCGTAAAATAGCACGAATTATTACAAAGGTATTTTTATGTTGTGTTAAAAGTATAAAATATATTTAAAATATAATTGGAAGTGAAGACCGCTTTTATACTATGCAACTACTTGCAATCTGCAGGTCGATTTAATATCTACATGATTTAGCTAAAAAAAACGCGCTGTATGAACACGCGGTCTAATACTATAGTACAATATTTAGTTTAAAATATTCAGAATTCAAATTCATGTCCACGATTCTACTGTTTAAATATTGAAAAACCAGCGTTTTGTACAGTCAGCGACAAAATTAGATCAAAAATGATGACACTTTATTTAGTATTTTTTTTTGTAGACCTAATTATGGTGGCTAATATGTTTGTTAATAGTATGGTTTTCAAGAAAGATGCCCAATTTATTTAAAAACAATCAGTTTTACCAACGAGAACTCATCTAGTTCTGTCATTGACTGTACGTGAGAAGAACACGGCCCAAACTTTGCGTCATATATTTTTTTTAAGCTGTGTTTGCATTTGCACTTTCGAGAAACCAGCCTTAGATGCCACGTTGTATTCCAGCATGTAAGAGCTTACTCAATAAAAACGCAGCTTAAACGTCACGTGGTATGTCACGGGTCTTGCTTAAAACTATCAATACCATAGGTATAAAGATTATACTCAATCTACTTACACCGATCATATCATAATTAAAAGATTAAAATTTTGCTTTTGGTCACAAATTAGGATAAAATAACACTCTAAAACTTACAACTAATATACAATATGTTTTTAACAAATACATACAAATTAGGAATAAGCATGAAATATTTTATAATTAGAATAAATCACAGTCCTTTGCCTTAAGATCGGCCACTCTAGGAATTATAAAAAGTCACATTTGACTGTTACATTGATTCACCTGAATGTGGTCATTCTGTCAGAGGGACCTTCCAGGGCCCGAGTCAAGCGGAATTATTGATCAAATGGACCATTGCACAGCGATTCTTAAAGTAATCTACCTATAGAGTTCTAACGACCATGGCAATATCTAAACCCTCATAGCTTTCTTGTTCATTTGACCGTCAACGACTTTAAAATGACTTGGACATGCAAGCTTGCGTGATTTGAACGCTGCTGAGTTTAGTTACTCTGATAGCGCTATGAATTGGCAGCCAAGCAAACTAAATTATACAGTTCTCAGGTGGGTATATCGACTATACAAAGTAAAGAACGAAGTAATCTACAGCTTACAGTAATTACGACTCTACGTGATGTGGAATAAAGATTAATTTCATACCACCTTCAAGGACCTTCATATTCCATTAAAACTTGGATATAAATGAAAGATGTATAAATGATTAATATTGTTATACAATTACAAAACGACAGCTCATCATTTCGATGGTGCGAGACCGCTATACGAATTTAACCATCCTTCAAAACTATCTATCAACATTCACACACTACTTAAACAAGCATGGAGGTAACATTACTAACTGTTTAAATACAATACACTTTGGTCACGAAATTTTTGAAGACATTACTAAATAAATCAAAATAATGTAATCACTATGAATACCTTATTTTGAATTACCTGAATCTGCTAGCTCTTAATAAGCCGAATTACGGATACCGTGCCGTTAGTCGGAACACGTGAATATGTCTAGGTTACTTCGTGGCGCTTCGCATTATGTGCGTTACGTTATATCGCGTCACGTCAGGTCACGTCAGGTCGCGTCGCGTCACGGCTCAGACGGCGAACGCAAGGAATGCAATACGTTTCCGTATCCCGTCGGGCGTCGTCGATCCAGAAAGTTCTTGAGTTGCGTGACGGAAAGGGGAGTATTTGGCGCCTGAAAATAGAAATACTAGTGTTAATAAAGGAAAGAAAATAAAAGTGAAGCTGTCATTTAGTTGAGAGACGTAAGGAGACAATAGGGCTCTATCAGCCATATTAATAAACGCAATTTAAATTTAGTCATGGTTGGACTGGCCTCTAGCTCAGTTGGTAGTAGCTCTGCCTTCTGCGCCGTAGGTCGTGGGTTCGATCCCCACCGAGAACAAATATTTGTGTGGTGAACATAAATGTTTGTTCTCTGTCTGGGTGTTATATTGTATTCTAAGTATGTATTTACAAAAAAAAAAAAAATATTCAAGTATTATATCAGCTATCTGCTTCCCATATTACAAGCTCTGCTTAGTTTGGGGCTGGGTAGTGTTGTGTGAATTGTCCACAATATTTTTTTTTTTTTTTTTTTTTTTTTTAAAGTTAGCCCTGTCACTTTTTGTCATTACCCAGTGGTAAGAGATGGCAATAGTTTAAGCACAGCTTATCTTTTGACATTATTTTATTAATAGGGCTATTAATGTGTAGCTTAGTCCATGGAAACTACCAACAAACTTAATTCTGAAAAACTGGTTTTCATATAAATCAAAATCTAAAGTTATTTATTTAACGTCCCATAGCAATAGTATAAACAAGTGTTAACAATAAAAAGAAAAATTATTATTGGACATTTTATTATTGATGTAAGCACTCCTCGCTACCACGATAACGTAACCACCTGGGTTCGCTAGTTTTATTATATACACCACTATTACATTCATGACATTATGCCATTATGACATTATGACTATGACATTATGCTAGCCGGTTTTGGGAATAGGACATCACTACTGAGACCGGGCAATGAGACACATCACTAGTCAGAGAATACAACGATGGCGTCGTAATGTGTAGATTGTTGTTGTCCGTGTTATAAAGATAAACAGAGTTCTAACTGTATTAAATGGATAGTTTTCGCGCTATTAATTACTAGTAGGTACCTCGTTGAACCAGGGAAGTTGCAGCGCGTCCTTAGGCAGCAGTCGCTGCGCCGGCGCAGCTTGCAACAACCCCTGCACGAGGGGTTGTGCTGCCTCCAAGTCGCGCCAGTGCTCCGCGGGGAAGCAGTAGTCGCACTTTATTATATTCTCGGCTGTTTCCTCAACGCACTCGTCCAGGAATGGAGACAGCTGGAACAAACATTACGACTGACTTCTTTATTGGTGCGGGTTATAAAGATAACCCGATACATTAAAGAAGTCGCGGTATTTGGATATACTTGTCCAGGAATGGCAACAGCTGGGAACAACATTACGTTTGGGTGGCTTTATTGGTCCGGTTATAAATAGTGTTATACATCTCGTAATATCACTAGTTTCTAAGTTACTTTATTATTAAATAAATAAACAAATTTGATAAAGATAATCCGATACAATAAAAAAGTAGCAGCAAGTGGATTTTGTTGCAGAGCTCTTCATGAAGGGTACGTCCGGGGAATTATTACTGTTACAAAGCAACGTTACTGTTTCATTTTGAAGGATGAGGGTGAAATTACATGCACATAAAGGGTGAAATTACGTGCGTAACCATGCATGCATGCATGCATGATTTGTTATAGGCGATTGTTAACACCTATGATTAGGTGGGAATGTGCTGTACCAAGCTGTAATAAAATATATACAGGCAAGTACTTAAGTTATTATTGTTAAGTTTTATTAATACTGTTAGTCGGTTTTGGGAATAGGACATCACTATTGAGACCGGGCAACAAGACACATCACTATAGGGAGGATAAAAGATATCTCCGTAATGCGTAGGTTTTTTTCAGACATATCTTAATCTAAATGCTGTACTAAAAAATAACTACTTACTTTACAATGAGAACCAATTAAGATTATTGTTCTTGGTGTTATAAAGATGGATAGATTTCATCTTTGTTCATTCAATGAACATGTGTGTTCATACTAGTGTATGAATATTATAATTCTTCTATTAATATACCATTATAATTACTACTCTAACTACTGTGTATCGGCACACCTAAGCAGTGTAGCACAAAATACCTATCTGTTTTGTGACTGCAGCGTCAGCTTGACACAGATACAAAGTTCGTCCAAAATGAGAGCAGCTGTGTCGGCGTTTACACCGACGACACACTAGGTCAAAATTGTGTTAGTGTTTATTGAATAAAATTAGCATATAAGTTCATTATTTTGAATAATAAATCAATTGCCAACCAGTGACCGAGTTATACTGATCACCACGACCATAATTAGAAGCAACTACCTTTTGCTGGCAGTCCTGCTCAGGAATACCTAGCGGCCGCTGGAAGCCCTGCCCAGAAACACCAGCAACCATTGGACGAGATAACCAGTCGTCCCAAGCACCCGCTGGACGAGCTAACCAGTCGCCCCAAGCACCCGCTGGACGAGCTAACCAGTCGCCCCAAGCAACGTCGCTCCGAAGCACCCGCTGAACGACCTATCCAGTCGCCCCAATCACCCGCTGGACGAGCTAACCAGTCGTCCCAAGCACCCGCTGGACGAGCTGCTTAGTCGCCCCAAGCACCCGCTGGACGAGCTAACCAGTCGCCCCAAGCAACGTCGCTCCGAAGCACCCGCTGAACGAGCTAACCAGTCGCCCCAAGCAACGTCGCTCTGAAGCACCCGCTGAAAGAGCTAACCAGTCGCCCCAATCACCCGCTGGACGAGCTAACCAGTCGCCCCAAGCAACGTCGCTCCGAAGCACCCGCTGAACGAGCTAACCAGTCGCCCCAAGCACCCGCTGGACGAGCTAACCAGTCGCCCCAAGCAACGTCGCTCCGAAGCACCCGCTGAACGAGCTAACCATTCGCCCCAAGCACCCGCTGGACGAGCTAACCAGTCATCCCAAGCAACGTCGCTCCGAAGCACCCGCTGAACGAGCTAACCATTCGCCCCAAGCACCCGCTGGACGAGCTAACCAGTCACCCCAAGCAACGTCGCTCCGAAGCACCCGCTGAACGAGCTAGCCAGTCGCCCCAAGCACCCGCTGGACGAGCTAACCAGTCGCCCCAAGCAACGTCGCTCCGAAGCACCCGCTGAACGAGCTAACCAGTCGCCCCAAGCAACGTCGCTCCGAAGCACCCGCTGAACGAGCTAACCAGTCGCCCCAAGCACCCGCTGGACGAGCTAACCAGTCGCCCCAAGCAACGTCGCTCCGAAGCACCCGCTGAACGAGCTAACCAGTCGCCCCAAGCACCCGCTGGACGAGCTAACCAGTCGCCCCAAGCAACGTCGCTCCGAAGCACCCGCTGAACGAGCTAACCATTCGCCCCAAGCACCCGCTGGACGAGCTAACCAGTCACCCCAAGCAACGTCGCTCCGAAGCACCCGCTGAACGAGCTAACCATTCGCCCCAAGCACCCGCTGGACGAGCTAACCAGTCACCCCAAGCAACGTCGCTCCGAAGCACCCGCTGAACGAGCTAACCAGTCGCCCCAAGCACCCGCTGGACGAGCTAACCAGTCGCCCCAAGCAACGTCGCTCCGAAGCACCCGCTGAACGAGCTAACCAGTCGCCCCAAGCACCCGCTGGACGAGCTAACCAGTCACCCCAAGCAACGTCGCTCCGAAGCACCCGCTGAACGAGCTAACCAGTCGCCCCAAGCAACGTCGCTCCGAAGCACCCGCTGAACGAGCTAACCAGTCGCCCCAAGCAACGTCGCTCCGAAGCACCCGCTGAACGAGCTAACCAGTCGCCCCAAGCACCCGCTGGACGAGCTAACCAGTCACCCCAAGCAACGTCGCTCCGAAGCACCCGCTGAACGAGCTAACCAGTCGCCCCAAGCACCCGCTGGACGAGCTGCTCAGACGCCCCCAGCACCCACCACAAATAAAGTGAAAATCATCATTGTCATGATGGGTGATGGATATGCCACTTACCCCGGTCAAGAAGACGTATATAAAGACGCCGGCGCCCCACGCGTCCCAGGCGGCTCCGGGCGGACGGCCGAGCACGCACTCGGGGGGCGCGAACTCGAGCTGTGCGGGCGCGGGGGGGAGCACCTCACGCACGGACACCCCCCCTCCGCCAGAGCCCTCCCCCGCGACCGCCCCCGCCAGCTCCACGGCGGAGCCCAGGTCTATAAGCTTCAGCTGCGGCGACGACCCGCCTAACTCCACCAGTATGTTCTCGGGCTGGAATATAATACATTGCATACATTCATTATAATGGATAAAATAATAAATAAATGGATGTAAGATTCAGTTAAGGAAGTGAATTTTATTTTGTTATAATTAAACCTAGACAAGATTCTTAGGAGGTTGTGTTGCCCCACGATGTGGGGCAGTATGTAGTATGTAGGGTGGAGCATCGTAGGGCACGTTCCTGTCGTGCGTGACCTTGAAGAATACTTCAAGGTAGGCAATAGCCTATCATCATCTTCCTGCCCTTATCCCTATATAGTGTAAATATTGCCTATTATGCAATATTATGTATTGGATGGCTGCGCATGCGTCGTAGTGTGCGCATGGGATGTGCGCAGAGTGTCTTATTGGTTTAAAGAGCGGAGTGCGACTGGAGAGCCAATCAGCGCTACGCACGCCCGCCCTTCGTACCCCTTGCCCCCTCAGGTACCTTATTGTTGACTTCTGCGCAATAACGGTCAGCGCTAAAGTTATGTGCCGCTACCTATACTAGTATGTGTTAGGTGTGTATGTGTAAGTGTGCTCACCCTGACGTCGAGATGTGCGATATTGTTGTCGTGCAGATAGTGCAGCGCGGAGAGCAGCTGGCCGGCGTGCAGTGCGACGGCGGCGTGCGTGTAGGCGAGCGGCGCGGCGGCGGCCCACTCCAGCAGCGGCCCGCCGCCCGCCAGCTCCAGCACCAGCGTGTGCGCGCCGGCGCACGGCACCTCCGCGAACAGCGCCAGCGCGCGCGCCACGCCGCCGTGCGCCACGCGCGACAGGATGCGGTACTCGCGCCACGCGTCCGCGCCCACCCCGCCGCGGACCTGATCACACACACATACATACATACTCATTATACTTACTGCCCCATATTCCAAGCCATCATTGGAACGTCCGCTCACGGATGATGAAAGTAACAAAGGCACTATCTTATTACTTAGTTGTTTTATCTTTATGTAAACCTTGTTGGTTCTTCAATAGGATGTACCTGTTTGAGTGCGACGCGTTGTCCCGTGCCGGTGTCGCGAGCGGCGAGCACGCGCGCCGTGCGTCCGCGGCCGAGCTCCTCCTCGACGGCGTAGCGGCGCGCGAACCGGTCGCGCTGCCAGTTGCCGGGCCCGCAGGTGGCGGCCGCCGCACCCACGCCCGCCACGCCCGTCGCCGCCGACACCAGCCGCAAGCTGTACTGCCCCGCCGGCAGGTCCTCGAGGACGAGCGAGCCCGCGCTCGCGGCCGCCTCGGTGGCGCGCCGCCACTCGCCCTCGCCCACGCGGCAGTAGTCGAGGTGCACCGGCGCCGGCTCCTCCCAGTGCGCGCCGAGCCCGCCGGCCGGCAGCACGCGCACGGTGGGCGCGCCCGGCGCCGGCGCCGCGTCCGCCGCCGCCACGCTCAGCCGCGCCGACGATTGCACCTCGCCCAGCTCGTTGGACACCAGGCAGCAGTAGACGCCCGCGTCGGAGGGCCGGCACTCACGGATGGTGAGCGTGGCGAGTCCGTCGGCCGCGAGCGAGATGGCGAACCGGCCGCCGTGGCGCAGCAGCCGCGTCTCCGGCGCCGTCTTGCGCCACGTGGCGGTGGCGCGCCCGGCGAGCGCGCGGCACGAGAGCGTGGCGGTGCCGCCGGGCACGGCGCTCACGTTGCCGGCGGGCGAGGCGAGCGCGGGCGGCCGCAGCTCACCCGCATGCGGGTCCGCGCTGCCCTCGCCCGCGCTGGCGCCGCTGCCGCCGCCGCTGCCGCTCGAGCTCGAGCCGGCGCCGCGCCGCAGCTTCAGGGCCCACGGCCGCTTGGACAGCCCCTGCCGCAGGACACTCACCGATCACGTCGGACGTCTCAAGCGATGCATGCAAGCCCACATTTCTCTTAGGTTTATTTATATTGCGCTAACAAAGTTTTGTATTTAGTGACCGATAGTTGATTCAAAAGTTAGTAACACCGAAGCACACATTTATATCCTACTTGAACGAGGAGAGAAATAAATAAACGTCGTTAATGAACCTACAACAAAAAAAAATGTACAATACAATATGAAACCAATACAAACAAAATATATCGAGAAAGTTTGACAAAAGGATATTGTACAATTTAGTTGAATGCGACTGGATAATGGGCTTAAAAGGGGTAAGTAAATTATAGTTACTACAGAGCAAAGACACAAATAAAGATAAAAACCATGGTAAAACATTTTGGTACGAAATAATAACAATACAACATGTCCATAAGGTAAACCCCAGTGCAATATATTAGTAAATAATAGGACAACATATTCATAAAATAACCGTATATAACGTTCCAACATAGCTTAAGAGTTCGTCCGCCCCCTAAGTGCCGAGCCTGTACTTCCAGTCCTCGTTAGAGTACTGTGTGCACTTGTCACAAACAAACGGAAGTTCAATATTTTAGGTATATAGGTTGGTTTAGCTTATTTGTAACACGTCGCGTTAAAATGGTGGCGTTCAGTCTGATTGTGAGGACTGATGCACTCCGCGAGAGGACGTATCGCTGGCGCTCCCAGCTTTAGACAGGATCCAGGGCGTGGTACCTATTGCACTTATAGCTCTCCCCCCCCCCTCCCCCATCTCTTCCCCCCACCCTCCCACCTTCCGCAAGCGCAAGCGCGGTAACAGGTGCAGTGTTGCCAATTTACGCGATTTCCAATTTATTCACAAATTCACATAGAAAACAGGTTCTACCGGTTTCAGATTATTTTATTACCCCTAGCGATATCGACCAGGGTTAGCTTTTCATAGATGTCCCTGAACCAGTTTGTATTTGTTCAAAATTAATACATAATACAGGGTTATTCATAATTAGCTGCAAATACTCAGGAATTAAGTTCAACAAATAAAATAAAAAATATATATGTAATTATTTTTTTTTAAATTTTGATTTAAGTTTTTGTATCAAATTTTTTTTTTTTTTTTACGGCTATTGCATAATGATTGCCATGGAGAACAGGACGATGACCCACCCAGGCGGTGACTGAACGCAGAGTGTCGCTCACGGCGCGCGGGCGCGGATCAAAGGTCAAAATAGGTCAGGCGCCACTGATTCCAAAGGATATTCTTTGTCGATTTTCTCGGGATTTTCATAACAAAACTTAAAAAAAATCATTTCATAAATATTTTTTATTTTATTTGTTGAACCTAATTCCTGAGTATTTGCAGCTAATTATGAATAACCCTGTATAACCCAAGTCAGCATACCCGCGGATTTTTATCGGAAAGCTGGTACCGGGATATAATATGCCGGGAGTATGATTTCTTTGACAATTCAGTTTTGATGAGCCCGCTAAACCCGATTTAAGAATACGTTAACGTATTAACGGCCTCTGTATAGATACAGAGGCCGTTTATGTCATGCATGGATTTATGTTTTCAAGAGCTCTAATAACCCAACATATTCGAAATCATCAAATTTTTTAATATATTCTGAATCTTTCAAATTATTTTGTTTTTCGGTAGATGAGCCCATTTTTTTTCAGTAATAAGTATCATTTTTCTGAACAGGCAGTTAGTAGTTAATAGCGATTCAATACTTACATTGGCGTGCGGTGGAGAAGTGGGACTGATAGTCGCACTTCCCCCGACCTTCCGCTCCTCGTAGCGGATATTGGTGGGCAAGTTGATGGTGTTGGCTTTGGAGTGAGGCCGCTGGGAGCGCGACCGGAGCTCCAACGCGCCCGAGCTTGGCGGCGCGCTCTTATGCTGCCTTGAAGGGATGGGATAGGACAATTAACGAAAACAAAATAAAATAAAAAGGGCACTCCAGCTTTAAGCGACAGCATTTTCTTTGTCGATAATAAAAGTTTTACAGACTTTTTATACATAAACGATTATGTATGATTCAGATTTTATAATGGAATTTATGTAGGTAGTAATAGCGGGTTTTTCGGCGCCGGGAAATGTGTGCTGAATACCTGCTTTCTACGAAATTATTTTTTTCTATAATCGAAAATGCTGTTGCTCTTTCTATAAAAGGGTCCATGTTTAGTCTCTTCTATGTTATGTTAGATCCTATATTAATTACTCATTTTATGAATGTTATCAGCTTCTAGTGTTAATGGCGTTGTGTCATCTAATGCGTTTTACTTTGTGCCTAGTAGCGCTTGTCGAATCACACTGAGATATTGTTAAAGGGTTACTCCTTACTGTGTATGTGCAAGAGCAGTCATGTGAACGTTTAAAATTTAAAATACCTCGATTTATTTAAAAAAAAATTGTTATATTAAATCTGATTTCGATTATATTTAACCTGCTAGTGATTATTAAGATCATACAAAAGTGTGATCATACAAATTTCAATATTTCTTTGCAAACTGTTTCACACTACTGCTCTAGACTGTACAGTTGTATTATTCTAGGTGCCTACCTATACTAGCTATACAGAGTCATATTTTGTAAAATGTGCAAACCAGTTCAGGCACGACGTGGCACTACAGTCAACCACTTTTAATGACCATCCTCCATAGCTGGATTGCTACCTCATACCTAAATTTTCTTAAACCACTACAGCAATTCTGTAAAATTTCAAGTTTTGATAGGCATTGTTTTTTTTAACAAATATTGATTCTTTAAAATAATCTCTGGTCTCTACGTCTGGCGACGCGCCTGCGCATCGGAGGTCTTAGTCTGAGCTTTCACGTCATTTATCGTCAAGCTCACTCAACGCAAAATGACTTATCGTTAGCGTAGTCGTCAACTCGATAAATGAGCGCCCCTGGTGGGATTATGAGAACTAATATTATGACTTATGGTTATGACGGCTACGTAAAAAAAATAGTTCTCGCATCCTGAATTTAAGCTAACGCGAAAATTATGTTAGTCAAAATAATAATAATTATTATTATTATTTAGCCGTTTTTTTTAGTCAAAATAAGCCTACATATATATCTTTATGGTAAACTTTTAGAACTTTTTCTATGTAATTCGATTTCTTTATATAACTTCAATTATTTATTTAGGTAAAAACTATTATTATGCAACCAATTCAGTTTGCGCTATTTACAAATGACCTTGTATATTATTGTAATACATATTATAAGCTCGAAAAACGTACACTTGAGCTTAACTTTCAAGCATATTTTTTTGTCGATTGAGCATTTCTAATGGAATTGGTTACAAGCGGGTTTAGCAGTTTAAAAACTTTGTCTCACTTTCACGGAGCGCTCAATCAACAGTTTAATAGTGCTTACGCAAAATTTGCAATAATTTGACATAAGCAACCGTCAACTAATTGATCGGGCGATTAGTCATCCGTGGAATCTGCTTATCTTATACCTTTAAACGAGAAAATCTTGTATATATATATATATATATATATTTAGGATCTCGGAAACTGCACCAACGATTTTCACGAAATTTAGTATACAGGGGTTTTCGGGGGCGATAAATTGATCTAGCTAGGATTCATTTCAAGAAAATGATTATTTCTTTCAGAGTTCAATAATTAAACATAAACTGAATATGTGACTGCTCCTGCCATCTATTGACGAGTGTGAGCAACTAACTGCAAGCATGTCCAGTAGATGGCGTGTTCAGTAAGAATAAACCAGTAAAGATGATAAAATGACTCTTATGATTTCTTAAAAATACAAATTAACGAAAAAAAATCCGAGCGAAGCTCGGATACCAACTGCTAGTTAAGTTAAAAAGATAAAGACGCTTTAAAGCCACAGTTACTTAACTCATTGCCGAAAATTAAACATTATGCCCATTTTAGGTTATCAATTGTGTAAACAAGGCAGTACGGTAGGTGCCACACCATCAGGTGGTTTTTAATATTATTATTTTTTATTCTGTGTGATTAATTTTGGTTTCAGAATTGTTTATTTTCTGTTCAATAGTCAAGTTATGACGTACGGAAATACCAAAGTTTCTGATGTGCCTATGATCACCTATAATATGATCTTTGCCTCAATTTTTTTCCTTAGCACTTTTATCTAACCGCCTTTGGAATATTGTCTATACTATGATAGGACATATTGTAATCATAGGTAGAAGCAGGAATACATTCCCTCTTCTTTTATTATTGACGTAAATTGTACATAAACTTTCAACAACGTTAACCTGTTTAGTGGATACAACTCAATAAGATAGTAAGTACAGAGAGTAAATCCGCATATGATAAGGTCTGGGTTCTGGTCTCAGTGTGTTTCGACAGTTGTTAGCTCAAGCTGGGCCCTGAACAAATACCAAAATAAAATCGAACATTAAAAGCATGCGGGACTAAAAGCAGAAAACCACAAGCATTTTAGTACACATTTATTTTCAATTAAATACTAATATACAGTAAATAGATATGTACATAAATTAATATAGCTGTCAAATATACACATATAAAGGATACAAAACTATTGACAGCGCGAAGTTTTTAATTTTGGTCGATATGGAAGTTCAGAAGTATTAGTAACATACATCATTTCAACTAATTTTAAGTTTAGATTAGAAACAGTATAACTTCTATGCTGGTAGAGATGCTTTCATACCATTTATTTAGTAAGTTTCTACAGTAATAATAAGAGACAGTTATAATGAATTGTTATAGTTAAACATTTATAAAAAGCCTAGGGATTATTTTTTAAAATAATAATTATGTTTTAAAATGGCTACAATCTGAATGTAAGGACTGAAGTAAGGACGTTAATATATAGGTTGTGTTAATATTGTTATTTTAAGCGGAGTCTAAATAAGATGTTCTCTTAAAGCCAACCTATCGGTGCGGTGAGTGGAGTATTTCATGGCTACCAAATACTTTCTTATAACTATTAAACACCGAAAGCTAAGTGACTATGCTTAAATATTGACCTATTTTGAATGAATAATTCCTATTTCTTAGAGTGTAAAGTCCATTAGAACATACAGTTAAGTGAAGAGTTACAATTAATTTTAAAAATAAAATCGTTGTTTGAAGTCCATACATGTAATATTTATTTTATTGCATAAAATGAGCGTGTATACTACGGCAACGTCCTACTGATTACAAACAATCTACTTCACGTTAAGTTTAAAATGATGCACTAGATACCTCGATTAAGATATGTTATATAATACTATTAAGATGCATATTGGAATATATTTTATTGGATATGAGATTGACTAAGACAATAATGTTAAAAAGTTTGAATATGCGATTATATATTTTAAGTATGACCTATCCTAGCACCCAGTAGCGTATTAAATCACTGCGATATTTTCGGCCAGTCTTTGTTTCCAATGAACTCTAACTCGAGAGTGTTCGAGCCTACAACTATGATGATGAGACATTGCGTGTGCGCATGTTGGCAGTGTTGGCGATTAACTATTACCCATTGCTTTCTAGTAGATGAGACGATTGCATTGCTAGGTCGATGATGTAGAGCGGACCATTCAAGCGTTACAGATCGATTGTCAGAAAGCGTTCCCCGAGCTACAGAATGATTACAAAGATATAACATTGTACTCAGCATTGCAGACGTTAGTCCCTCGGTTCTATTAGAGTCCTAACGAATGTATTAATATTTCAGGAACTTTGGATAATTAATATCTCCACCGTGCCGGGTCCGGTCTTACCTAAGTGTAAAGATTAAAACTTATCTACTTACATTTTGATTACATTTGAAATATTTAATACCGAGTTACATCGATTGGGGGTGTCTACAATTCATAATTATTAATGATTATACATGCATTTAATCTTAAAGAATTAAAAAATCCAATACATTTTGACTAGAGGGAATGTAACCAATCTTTATGTTTGAGAATTGAGATAAAATACTACAGATAGTTGGAATATTTCAAAGGGAGATTATCATAGTATGTTCAAAGAACGAACACGGGTTGAACACAAGATTTGTGTCTCGCTGAAGTCTACTACTAGGAGAGAGACCCTTTCTTTTGAAGCGTCTGGTCTACTCCCCATCCGCGATCATAGGCAAGTAAAGTATGTACGACTATAATAGTAGCAAGAGTCGTACAACATCTCGATGGGAGAAGCCACATTTCAATAGTGAAATTAATTTTCACGATCACGTTCTATGTTAACCGGTTGATATTTGAAATAAGTCATACAAAGCTCAAAAATACTCTTGCCTTCTGTTGATAGAGCGAACTGAAACGCGCTCAGTAACTTCATTAAAAAAACAATTACAACATCTTTTGACAGCATTGATCGGGTGCGTGTTCGACAGTATAATTAACCCCAAAAATTACATTAGCTATGAAGCATTTTTTTATTCTTCATAGTTAATCTTAATAATATCTGAAACATTAAAACTATATGAAAGTATATCTATATTATCAATTCCAATTTCATGATTACCTATAATGGACCATTTATCAAATAATCAATACCTACTACTGCCGATCGAATTAGCTACATTATCCAAAACACATTATTTTATCTAAATAACTTTACTTAAAAGAAATACAAAATAAATACGTACATAATTACAGTCATTGACAAATGACTTGCATAATTGTATGGCAGTACCTACACTTTTATAATACAAAAATCTTCGGGAGTTAAACGTTGAAAAACAACAGCCCGATCATAAATCACTATCAAAATGCTCGAACGGAATCGTTACAGCTTAATCTGTCTCGCAAACATCAAGAGACAGCTCAAATATATGCAACTATCAAAAACAATTCAACCCTAGCGACCTAAAATTATAGTACATTCATTAAGCTTCTATAAAAATATATATTAGCATGCTAACTCCTGAACATTTTTGCGTGGAAACAAGTAGCATTATCGTGCTCGGTTAGTAAATGGCATTACATTTCGGTTAAAATCATCCTGTCACATTACCATCGATTAGCGATCTCAATGGGCTCGCGTCGCTTATCGTGTTACGGACGATTGTTTATCACAATTTGTGTATTATGGCAAAATACTGTTGAAAGCGGTCAAGTAGACTCGAGCCCATCGGTGCATCGCGGCGACAGCAGCCTGCACCATCGAACATAGAGGTCGGGTGTGCGCGATCGATGGAAGCGCAGGTCACACCGCCGGCTAACCTAACCCAGCGTCATTGTGGTCGGTGCCCAGCACGAGCTGGTGTTAGCAGACGTGGCAGCCTGAGCTTGAAGCTACACCGTTTGCTAAGGGCACGCATTAGCGTCAGCAGATTGTCCACACGACCGGTCGCCGTCGCGCTGGATGGGCGCGCGACTATCGCGACGCGACTCACGACTGCTCCCCCCGCAAATCAGACCAATTTGCGGACAAATTCAAAACCACATTAAACGATTTGTGCGTATCGTTCATTTAAAAATATCTAAATATTTTGTTTCAAATATTATTGCATAAGAGCACCCACAAGCAGTTATTCTCACCTACAATGCGGATGCAACTCATCTGAAAAACCGCAAAAATTCAACCGGAAAACATTCAGCCGCCCAATTATTATCTAATCTCACTTTGAAAGATTAAGACTAAATGAATGGATGCGCTGGGTCGCGTCGCGTCGCGGGTCGCTGGTCGCGGGTCGCGGGTACTTACAGGGGATCGCGTAGTTCGCGAAGATAAGCGCCGGGGTTCTCAAGCGCGACTCCGAAGTTCAACTGGCTCTCAATGATATTCTTGAGAGTGTCCAACCACTCATGGCCGTGGCTGTCCGAGCGACACACGAACGACTGCCGCGGCTTGGTCGAGTCCAGCGAGTGGATCACAAACGCATCACTATTCTCACTGAGCTCCATTTTGTTCATCTGCAGGGAGTTGGGATACTTTAATCGGGGGATACGCATTCTTTCTAGACTTACCTAAGTTTAAGTCCTTACCACCATTATTGGTTGGACACGCCTCCTTCACAAAGAGCTACTACTGAAATCATTTATTGCTTTCACATCCTAAAACGAAACATTTATTTATTCATTATAGTAGAACAATGATACTGGAGGTTATCTGAGGATAGCCATCTCTTTGGATAGGGTATATAAACTATGATAACCCGGTGCTGCCTGTACCTACGATCAAAATAACATAACAAGCAACAAATTATTTGTTTTTAACCACCTTTGTCTATTTCGTCCCGATCCTGGCCATAGCCCACCCCAAAAGACTTCCAGTTCTCTCTATCCTAAACCACCTCCCACCATCTTCTTTGGAAGACGTCCAGATCGGTCGCTCACGTGGTCACTGTCCGTCAGGAATCTTCTTATTCTTCTGCCTGTCTCTATCCCACTTTATGTGCGGTCCACACAACATGTATTCCTCCTCAATTCCTCTCTGTCAGCCTTCATCAGTGAATTTATTCCTCTCTTATACATTTCAACTTTCACACAGTTTATCCATGTTTTCCTTGGTCTACCGCGGCTCCACATCATCCACACTCATCACTCTCCTGGTCACATGACTTACATCCCTCATGACATGCCCGTACCATGCCTCCTCTATGGGGAATATAACAAACGCTAAACTAACCTGGACATGAGCCCTGTAGTGGTAAGTGGGACTGACGAACTGCGAGCGGCGCCCGACTGGGTCGCTGAATATAACGCACTGTTCGAACAGGAAGACATGCGTCTCCTTCTCGCGGCCTCTGTCGCTGGCGTTGTTCGATATGTCAGTCACGAACATTGTGTCTTGGCGCAGTAGCTTGCCCTGGGCTTGGATGTTTCCCTGAAAAAATCATACTGCGACTTGAGCAAATTTCTGTAAAATCGAGAAAGGATTATTCTGTATTTTATTTTTTAGTCATGTATTGGTTGAAGCCCAAAATACAGAATCGAGGTTAAAAAAGCGATCATTCGTCGCGTGTATGGGAACCGCTGTCGGCAGTCCATATTTTAACTGTTTTATCTAAACAATAATTAAATAAAAAGGATTCTAGTTCTCTTAAGTTCTTTCTTCTTACATATCGCTTGACTTCTTGCATGGCAAGTAATTATTGCGCAAGGCCGATTTTATTTGACAACTAACAATTTTGCTTGCAGCCAGGCGCATATGCTCAGGCATTGGGCGATACTTTTCCGATCACATGACCGTTTTAGTAACTTATCTATTTTCTGTGTTTTAGAGTGCTGAGACTATCAATGGAGGGCTAATTGTATAGCATAATATAGTCATACTTTGATGTGTAGATAATATAAAAGTAAATTATTAAATATAGCTAAAATAAGCAGTAAATTAAACAAACAAAAAATAACCAAAATGCAAACAATGACGAGCCCTATCAGTTTAGAGCAGCAATGCGTTTCATGGCATATATTTAAATCGCTAGCGATGGCTTGGTATCTCATTACAAAAACCTTGAAAGAATGACTTAAGTTAGATTTTATTTGTAGCTAGCGCGGCCGCCCGCGCCGTCGTTCGCCCCGTTTCCGCTACGCCCCATTCCCGTTACTCTTTAAAGATAAAAAGTATCCTTTGTTCATCTTTTGGTTCTAAGCTACCTCCCAACCAGCTATCATGCAAATCGATTCAGCCATTCTTGAGAAATAAATATAATAAAAAAATCGTTGTCAATGAATTATTTTTTTTACCTATTAACAAAAAGGGAATCCATTAATTGTTTAAATGTAATACATTTTCTTTACCTATATATATTTTAAAATAACTCATGTTTGTCGCGCGCCCGTTTTGAGCAGTATATTGTTCTATTTATCATAAAATCCCTTTGTTTGAACGAAAGAGAAATGAATCAGTTCAAACAAACAAAAGCATTTGTACAAACAGATACGCAGACCACCGTTGTATTAAAAAATTAACAGTAAACAATCCATCGATTCGGCATTGTGTAGTGAATCGGCTGTTATTGTTTGGAATTGGCATTGGTTTGTGGGCTACTTCGCTGCTCGGCTGAACTGAGTGCAATCAATGCTAGGCGCAAATGATTATGAGAGCACAATCGCTTCATTCTCCATTATTCAGAGCTTGGAGATGCTCCATTATTCCTATTGATTACCTATACCTTGGTCGCGTGGAACTGGCACCTAGACTTACCTAGCCTTAAGACGTTTCAAAGTGAATCTTGCAATCCTACTGAATAAATACACTTTTGATTTTAGTTTTTGATTTGGATTACTGGTGTCATGTTTGCCTTTTTAAAACATAATTATGGTACGAACCGTGTTGGTCCCAGATTATACAAGGCCAACTCGGAATTCAAATTAAGATGTTTTAACCCAAAGGCTACAGATTAGGTCGATCGACTAAGGATCCAAGTAACAAAACTGCAATCTTTGCTTGTCCTAATAAAAAAAGATCATGGACTGCAATGAAACGGAATTTAATTAAATTAGGTGTACTCGCAATAGAGCTTTTAGTAAGATGAACGTTGTTGAAATTCCTATAATGCTGGTACGAATCGCGAACGGTCTAATTTGCTGTTTTTTTTCGCGTAATGCCTTTTTTACTATGCTATAAATTAAATTTCTACGTTCGATAGTAAAATGAAGAACGTGGAAGCTGTTCCGTACATTGTTTTCCGTAAGATTTTACTTTAAGTGAAACACGAGAAATTTATAAGTGTATTCCGTCAATTATATTTCTCCTCACGTAAAAACACAATTTAAATGCTTTTGCTCAGTAATCCGGTTGCTGTAGCTGCGGCGTGACATCGTATTCATAATCAGCAATTCAGATTTAACAATCGGCATTTCAAGTAGGTAGGGCTCGTCAGATAGGTTCGCAATGCAACACAAAATAAACTTAAAAATAGGCTTAAAAATAAATAAAATAATCAAGGAACCTAGAAGGGCTAATGCATAGTACCAAATAATAATGACATTTGTGTGCAGTGAAGTAAAATGTGGAGCTTACCGTGAAGCCTTGCAGGCGGCCGACGTCCATCATGTTATTAGCGTTCTTGGGAATGATGGAGGAGCATTTCATAGCATCCGTCAGCGAGGCTATAACGTGCGTGGGGCAGTTAGCCTGCTCGGTGTAGGCGAGGATCTTTTTCAACAGAAGGTGGTACTTCTGGATGCGCTGGATCGGTTTGATCAACAGATCCGCA
Organism: Thera britannica; assembly: GCA_939531255.2. Taxonomy (NCBI): domain Eukaryota; kingdom Metazoa; phylum Arthropoda; class Insecta; order Lepidoptera; family Geometridae; genus Thera; species Thera britannica. The sequence goes on from OW618044.2 coordinate 16,331,324, forward strand.
AGCTGAAAATGTTCCCCTACTGTTAAAGACTCCATCATACTTAAGTACCGACGAATACAAGACAACAACGTTTCGAATATTCGTCGGCGGCTAGTGCAAAGACTTAGAAGCCACGACATATATGTAAGTGTGGTGTGTGTAATGTCTGTTCGTGAAAAACGAAATAAGGCCCCAAAATCAAAAATATAGATTGAGACAGTTATGTGGATGTGAGAACAAGCTCGTAAAGTCATGCAAGCGGATACCAACACACAAGGAAGATTTTTCATTTATGGTCCGGAGCATTCACTGAAAAGTTAAACGGAATCACAAGCGCTGGTTCCGTTTCTTTAAAGGTTAAGAGTAAAGACTTGTTTAGTTCTTAGACCATCAAGAAAAATTCAAAATCACTAAGTTACCGAGTGAGGCTAAGCCACACTGCAGCGTTAGAATCAGAGCTTGGCTGGTACTGACAATAAACTAGTAATTTAGAATAAAAATTAATTTAATGTTTGTAGATAAATAAAATCAATAGGCCGAATCGAATTCATTATATAGTAAATACCGATACCAGCGCAGCATCTAGTTTTAAAAAATGAACAAGCCTGTGTACCTGCTCTAAAGTACAGCGTAGTTTGCCCAGCGCTGAGCGCTTATTAATCCAAAACTAAAATGCACGTCACAAATTACACGTTATCAATAACAGTGGTAAAAGTAAGGCTGTAACATTGAGGAACTACAGTATCCTATCGCTTAGTAACTTTAGAAATTTCTATGCTTGGGGTTCAAAGGCCGGGTCTTAGCTCAAAAGCGTTTTGATTAAATTGTTCATACACAAAGCGAACTGGACATTGTGCGAAGATTGGATTCATAAAATATATTTGGGGTAAATCCTGTGAATAGTGAAAGCAAATGATAGAAGTGCCGTTGTGTTAGTGATGTGCCGCTACAAGGGGTTCATCGTATTAACACTGACACATTCACAAGTTACCTACAGTAGATAGCGTGGTATGAGAGGCAATCTGGACTTTTTGTTTTGTAGCTTTATAACGACATAGTCTCCATTTTGATACACTGAGAGATATTATTTTGTCTTATTAATTGTATGTGTTCAAATATTGAATTTAAGATCAAACAGAACATAATGCAATCTGAAGCCACGCCACCTAGCTCGTATTGAGTTAGATAAAACGTCTACAAACTAACCTGTAGTTTTTGTCCGAGCTTATTACGGATTTCCTGGAAGTATTGATCATGATCGGACACAATATATTCAGAGACGGGTTTGTTCCTGCAGTAGTGTTCGTACATGAACATTCTCTTCTCTAGGAAGCGCCTGAACAGTGGGCCGAGCAGTTCGGGCTTCTCGACGCATTTGCGGAGGTCCTCGAGGAACTTGCTGCAGAAACCACAGGGCACATGAGCTTTCAGTCAGAACGGGCCATCGTCTTAAGACTACGCGAGCAAGATGTTAGTTCGCCAGCGAATTGTCATCGAGTTAACGGATACCAGTGAAAGTGCAATAATTACAAGATAGATATACAGCATGAGTTTGAATTCGTATGTTATCCCGAAAGGGGGTTATGCTACTCCTGAATGTCAACAGCATTAGTTCTATGACTTTTCTGAATCAGGACTTTTTCATTCAACAAATGGTGTGTAAAGTTTACGCCATGATTTTGCTTAAATGCTTGCTAAGCAACCCTATAACCAGCTGATTACTTGACCTCTGTTGAACTATGTCTTATTTGACACCCAAAATCTGCCATTAGCAAGTCAAAAAGCAATAAAAATTTATTACCGCCACAAGTGTCATTATTGGCTAGCGAAAAATGTGATTGGATGCCTGCAATGGCCAGAATCCAATCAAATTAGCGCCGGCCCCGCTCAAGATGTAAGGTTTTCACACAAAACATTTTGTTTAAGCATTTCAATTGATTTTTTTTTTTGTATGGAAGATTTAGATTTCGTATTTCACAGAAAGGTTTTCATAGCTTGTGCAAAACCATGGTCCCTATCACATACCTTTCGGGATAACATACGAATTCAAACTCAGGCTGTATAGATATAGATAGATAGATAACTCTTTATTGTTCACCACACAGAAACATAATACAAGATTCATGAAGATTTTTTAGCAAAACAATGGGCGACCTTATCGCTTTGAGCGATCTCTTCCAGGCAGCCCGTAGTACAAGTTTGTATTTATTATCTTTATAATCTGCATTTCATATGTATCTGTTACTCAACGACACCATCAAATGTTTGTGACAAGACGGTTCGCTATTATTTAGTATTTGCTACTGTTTTCGAAACATTTTATCACAAGCATTTTAATGTTATAAAAAAAATCTACCTATTGTTGTCTGTTAAATTATTTGAAATATCGCCAGCCGTAGGAACAAGCGCTCAGCACGACACGACCTAGAATAGATGAGTAAACAATGATATCTACATGAAGATCGCTCTGATAAAATTACTTCCAAGGTGAGCTGCGTCTTCAACCGCTAGTGTTTTTCTTGCAAATAATACCAAAATTCAGAAACTAAAATACTTATTTCGGTTTATCGTACGTTAAGAGGGCATCACACAGGCGACTCTCCATACAAACGTAGTCCCCTATTTTCTCCCTGGCTATTGCCTCTAGATCTAGAGTAACCATTTTGTCTCATAAAATCCAGATCTGCTATATACGTGCTCCGTATATTTTCCTTTTTTTCAGAAACTTATTGATAAAGAAAATATGACCCTCTTAAGATTTATACGAAATATGAATTGGAGGTGATATTTTCTTTATCAATAAGTTTCTGAAAAAAAGGAAAACATACGAGCACGTATATAGCAGATCTGAATTTTATGAGAAAAAATGGTTACTCTAGAGGCATTATCCAGGGAGGAAATAGGGGACTACGTTTGTATGGAGAGTCGCCGGTGTGATTCCCTCTTAACATTGTTATTATTAGTTTGAAAGGTGTACAATAAAGAATGTTCTATTCTATAGCTAAATCTTTATTTGTTAGGCATATTTCGTGTCCAATAGGAGATGTAAACGTCTTTCGCAAAGAAAAGTCACTGAAGCGATATAAATACTTCCAGATCGAGTGACAGACCTTTTTATACGGACATAATGCCTTTGAATAGGTATTTTATTTATTCTCAGCCTATTTCGTTTAGCGAACTGCGAGGCAAAGGCCTTTCAATAGGTATAGGTATTGTTTTATAAAAACTAGCGGCCGCCCGCAGCTTCGCTCGCCCCGCTGCTGTTACGCCCCGATGATTTTTCTTTTAAGTTTTTCCTCTTTTTCTCCACTTAGTGCAATAATTTTCCTATTTCCTTTCTTTGTGCACCCTTACGCTATAAAAGGAACATACCCTACAAGTTGATTGTCAGTCAGTCAGTAACGTAAGAGTTTTATATATTTAGATTAGGCATGACATACATTGTTACGGTTTAAGTCTCATCTGTTTTAAAATAATTTGTCACACAAAATTTCTGCATTGTTGTTGTGGCATTGTTATTGAAATAATAACAATGCCACAACAACAATGCAACATTTGCAAAGTCAATCCTAACATATTGAGTCGATCTTCTGTCGATATCTTTGAATACAATCTATCTATATTTATAAGCCACTCGCTCATCTTAAAATGTACATAATACTGTAGCCAAATTCAATGTAGAAAACAAATATGTATAGTGGCGGAATGAAAATGTTCGTCGATATTCAACTTGATTTGTTCAACGTATCACGATCACATACTACCTTTTGAAACTGAATAGACAGAATACACCGATAAGTTAACGTCAAAAATTATGTCAAAATGTGTTCATGATCAAGGCACTGGTGCAAGCGAAAACCGACTCTAAGGTGACAAACATTTTCATACCGCGACTGTACGTACCTAACCTAAAAATTACTTCATTTCGTTGTTTTTTTTACAGATTTTGCAATACCTACTTGTCAATTTGAGATCTTGCCAATAATGTTGAATTCTAACAAAACAGGTTTTGTTGACAAACATATTACATCGAATTTGGCTAGAGTATATAATAGCCTATCGGAATGGTACAGGCCCGTTTGAGGGGTGCTTAATTAAATAAAATAAAACAATTTTTATTTTATTTAATTAAGCACCCCTCAAACGGGCCTGTGCTCAATAAAAGACCTTCTCGCGGTATTCCAGTAGAATATTATTGAACTAATATGAATTGAACTATTTAGATTCTAAATGTAAAAATTACGGTAGTAAGTAACAAATGACGCATAAGTTAAAAGAATACTCACTCTCTATGCCACTCGTATATAATCTCAATGTTGCCGAATATCATTCTGTTGCGGCGATCGCGCAGTCCTTCCGGGAGAGGCGGGTCATTGGGGTGGTCCTGCAAAGATATAGGTATAACATAACCGATGATATTGCAAACTTCGGCAGGTGAAACTTCCGAGTCTGATCTAAGCCGTTTGTACGAAAATGGTCAACGACGAATGACCAAGCAACTAACTTCAGAACGACTACGCCAGCCGTATTGCAACAGATCTTGGGAATTCGGATGGAGAGGGCTAAGAAATTTATTTCCTAGAGCAGCTTAACTGGATTTTTTCAGACTGATGATGATGACATTGATGTAACAACAGATGTAGTAAATCAAATACAAAAAGAGCTGAAAGTTACATCTGACATCTTTTGTTGGTCCCTTAGATTCTGCTTCATCAGTTTGTGACGTATCTTTTTTGTAGTTGGTCAATTGACTCGGTCACGTCCCATTCAGTCTCATCCAATACACGATCAAGTACTTCAATGGAAAAGCGTCCGTCCCCCATCCTTGTTTTTTTTTAAATATACATAGCTAAGCATTTGGCTGCCATCACAATTTTCTATCAAAGTTGAGTTCCAATGCGGATGCAGCCCAAGATGAAGCATGCTTAGCCATAATCCACCTGTTCACTCTTGTCCTGAAAATTCCTAAATTAAAACGTACCGGAAGTACTGACGTCGGTAGAGAGTTCCATTCTTTGGCAGTTCGTAGTATAAAAGAGGAATCAAAAAGCTTGTTGTTGTTCGACTTACATGAATATGGGCCATGTATCCCTCGACGATAAGACGCAAGTCAGTCACGTATATTTCCTCAGTGTCCACGAGTTCTTTCAGCACGTACTCCCGCTTCTTGAGAATGGCCTCGTGCGCCTCAACAACTTGGGTGCTGGTTGGCTGTTGCTCCCCATCCTCCTCAGCCTTGGACGTGGCGGGAGTAGCACCATGCTGCTCCTATTTGTATGGACAAATAATTACTTCCGCGATAATGATAGTAGCAGTCGAAATGTGCAGAGGATGACACGCGATGTGCACTCATGAAAGTGTGAAGCTTACGGGGTCAAAAAATTATTATTTCCAAAGACTCAAAGACTATTTAAATTACTGAAATAATTAGGTGTATTCTGCATTTTCGTTTGAATAGTTTTCTCGAGAGAATAGAATATTTCCCGTGATTAAAATCGATCGAAACGTTCAATATAATCTAAAAAATTTAAATAAAAAAAGGTCAGGAACGGTTCTCATTGCGTGTCGTGCTACCGCGTCGCGACTCAAATGTATCGTTAAGTATTATGCTTATTGTTTTCACGCCTTTTACGCTTACTGACAACGAACAATTATTACTATAAGACAAATTATATAAACTCAATAAGTGGATTTGTTCAATATTATGAGAAAATAAATGTTTAATGCCAAGCCTTTTGTAAATTTTGCCTTGTTTGGGATAGGTAAATATTGCCTTGCCGACCTTTCGGAACAATGCAATTTGATTAGAAGGGACACATGCTTGTTTAGCACTTCTTCTTCTTCTTATATTGTCACTGGTTCTTTCGAACCAAGTGTGGTGAATGGATTTTAAGTGCGCCTTAAAGAAGCTTCTGCCGTGCACTTGACACATATTTTCGAACTTTCTAGGTTCTACGACATGACGGTTTCATCACGATGTTTTCCTGTTTAGTACTGTAAAGGAGCAATCGGATCAAAACTTGGATTGCGACGGAGTGCCACGCTACACAAAAGGAAAGCATCCGATTTTAGCTGTTAAAACGTAACAAACATACAAACCTTGTCGCATTTACATAGGTACAATACTATATACTTAAGAGCACACACAAATGAACACCATGCAGAATAAAACCAAACTAGAGAAAATATACTGAAAAAGCAAATCCAAAACCAAGCCTATACTAATAAAAAGCAAACTGATACCAAAGTTAAGATTTTCTATCAGTAAGGTGTCAAAACAAAATTTTAAAGTACGAATCTATGTCTACGAATAATAATTAATTCGTATCAAATCCCAGAATATTTATTTCTATGGCTTTATTATTGGTCAAAAGTTTTGTAAATTTTATTTGCAGCATCATCCCTCCCGCGATGTTGGATGCTGATTGTAGAACAATCTTTTGCATCTATTCAGTTTTGTAACTCAATATTTACATCTGTCCTTAATAAAGTTATAACAGGAACAGCAACATTTAAACATAAATAAGCGAAAAAGTCCGAATAATTATCTATTTTTACCTGACAGTACAGAAATGTATAAGGAGGGCATTTTTTTATAATTGTTGCCACAAATACTTATATTGAACCTAGTCATCATACTAATAAACCAAAAATAACGAGGCGTAACAAAAACAAAACTTGTACGTATATGCAACCAAAGGAAAACCACTCTCCAAACACTGTAAAGTACCGGTAAGGCGATAAATGCTTAAACTATGCTATTTTAATTTGACACCGTAATTGTGTTTTCCACGCATAATGCCTTTACAACTGAAGAAAAAACCCTCACGATTGTAATGATCCCCTCATGTCTCTTGCCACTGGAAATGATACAAAAGATGGTTATTATTGTTGCGTGATTGGGCATAATACCGTTACGTTGAACCATATAACAATTCATCTTTAAATAGCTATTGATGAGTTCAAATATACAAAGGTATACCAATATTTCATTAAATTTACAGATACTCATGTCATTCAATCAAAATGTAGGTCCCAAATACATTAAACTACTAAAGTGATTAATGAAACTATGTTTGTTGCGTTGCTTTTGCATACTATCATAGCCCACACAAATGGACCACAAAGTTGTCTGATAAATAAATAAATAATAAAAGAATCACTAAAAACTTCAAACAAGAAAATACCACCAACTTCATTAGTGACTATTAGTGCGATTTGCGGTTGATAAACGGAAACGAACACAAACAGTATTTGGAGAGAGATCGCAAAACCAAAGCATGCACACAACATGCCCCTAGTTACTGAGTACGAACAATGCTAGTCTTCACGATCTGTTCGAGATCCGCGATATCGGCCGAAGCTCCGTTCGCTTCCATATCCATTTGCAGATTCTGAAAATGTTCACCATAATGAAACCGTTGTGAGCGACAAAAGTCTATAAACATCATTTCTATCTCTTCAACTATAAATTATTTATAAGATACCCTTATTCTAAATTTTATTCAATCAGTTTGAACAATTTGTTTTGCCTTCGTCCCCTTTGTGTAGAGAAATGATGAGACTACAACAAAACGTTACGTAGCAACAATCGAAACGTGTTAATGTCTCATCATTTCTCCATACAAAAGAGAGAGAAACGTAGGCGAAGCGAATTGTTCAAACTGATTGAGTAAAACTCAAATTATGAGTACTGGATGTAGAACTTGTTCTGGACTTTTGTCGCTAACTTTGCCAATTCCCGATTGGTTAGGTAAATGTTAATTGAAATGTGAAAGTTATTTTATTATATTTATGAGGAAGGATTTAAAACAATGCCGTAGTAAAACTTACGCGTTCTATTTGCGGAGTCTGTGTTGACGGCGCAGGCGCTTGCAGGACAGTCTGCGGGTCCTAAACATTAAAAATAAGTTAGGAATGCTTAAAGTAGCCTTAAAATTGAGACAATAGACCTTTCATCCAAAAGCTTGTGCGAAAACATCGCCTACAGATCTTAAGATAGTCCAATGTACTTTGCTGTAGATAACGTTAGCATTGTTGTCCTTGTGTCGTACATTTTATATATCAACTAGCGATCCGCCCCAGCTATGCACGGGTGGAAGAATTCAAAGGTTCTTCACATTTTACACTTTCTCTTTTCTAAATGCGAAACCATGCGAAGCCGGGAGGTCGCTAGTAAAAATTAAATCATGCAGGGATAATGTAGGTTTCTGATGGTGAAGTAATTTTTGATATCAGTACCAGTATCAGTTTATTCGTTACACACAAAAATACCTTTCCTCTTTATAATATTAGATAGGTAGACGATGAGCGTCTATGAGTTTTTGTGGGCTCGTGAGATTACTGTTGCTAGATTACATGGTGATATTCTTACCAGCCTAATAAGCTTACTTTGTAGATCTCATCGTTGTCTATAAGCCTGTGCCAAGTGCCAATTACTTTTGAGAAACTTTGGATATCCTATGCAGAACTTAAACTTGGTAAATAAGTTATGAATTGAACGCAATTGCACAACACAGGGTTATGTCGAGTGTGAGTAACTTTAAGCAAGTTATTTCCTGAACATCTATGAATCCGTTTGAACCCAGCACAAGTTAGGGCGGGGAACCCAGGCAAACGAGAAGTTAGCCGTATGGTTTTCCGGCAGATAATTGAAGACATGCAGTGACATAAAACTATTTTAGGGGCTGCTCTCATAGATTACCTTATATACGATTGCCTTATCCCCTGATTATCACAATAGTGATTTTTAAATTTCTGGTATAAAACGTAGCGCTGTTCTGCTTTTCGATCCTTATATCTACATTTATAATAATTTACCTTTTATTCGAACTTAAACATCCTACGACAATTTAATTACAAACACTTCTAAATATACGTTTGTAAACACATTCAAGTTTAATTATAAAGGAAAGTGAGCTCGACTGATTATACTTAAGGCAAAAATATTTACAAGAAAATATCCTTAAAATTTTCATAAGCTCTGTAGAATAAGTCTGGTAAATGCTTTTATTCTGCAAATAAAATGTCGTACCAAATATAAAATAAGTAAATTATGTTATGAAAATTGAATAACAAAATCGCGATGTTTTACGTATCGAGGTCTTTACAATTGAACCGGTAGTTTCAAGAAGGGAATAAATGACAAAAATTTATAATTTGACATTTTGATGAAAACGTCATCTCTAAAGGTAGACACATCTGTTAGCATTAAGAACGGAACAAAATCCGTGTTCGCTGCGGAGTTATAGGCAGGTAAACGAGCTAGAGTCGGGGCCTATTTGGCATAGTTCTTTATTGTTATATGTTGTGAACGTCTACACCTATGTACCTATTATGTCAAATAAATGTATTTTCTTTCTTTCTTTCTTTTTTTCTTTCTAAAGCCTACAGTGGTAAAATACCAATAAATGACAAAAAGATGGAAGACGTCCGCAAAATCATTCAATACATCAGGAAGATAAGAAGGAGTTTTACCTGAACATACTGACGTGGCCAACCACTTTTGCTGAGACGACTGATGATGAATGAGAAGGCTGAAGACGATAGACGATGTTTATGTTATTTTATTTTCCATTTAAGTTTCATTGTAATTTGCAATAAATAGTAGTTTATTAGTGACTTTTTGTTTTTTTTTTCATATTTTAATACATTAGTTTGAAGAAGGGAATAAATCCAAAACATTTAAACCATTATATCTAACTACTGAAAACCTACAGAAATAATATTCTATTGCTATAGTATATTAGGAATACAATCTACTTTATTCCATCCATAGGTCAACCATCAGAAAACAGTAAAATATAGAAGTTATACAGTTTTCGCTCTGCTGAAAAGTTACGTCAGGTGATGTTATTCCCTTCTTGAAACTACCGGTTCAATTTATCTAATTATAATGGTTGGCCCTCGGTACAATTGGTTTAAATACTAACTGGATGTGGGTTGAGCAGTATTGTTTTGTGTTCGTCAAGCTGAAGTAGGTACCTAATTCTATAGCATTGGTAATGAAGGCTAACTGAAATATTTCATCAAATTTTTCTCTATTAACCAGACGTTTTTATTTGCAACATGGGGTAGAAGCGCAAAACAATACAATTGAAGGGTAGTAGCTTGATATAACGAGTTGCAATATCAATCAAACGCGCCCTGAAGTGTTCTTGTTAAGTGCCCCCGGAGCGAAGCGTAAACCTACTATGCACAGTTTTAATGTGGTTATTTGTTTGAACGTTTTTTTTGTTTCAATGTATAATTTATTTATAAATAAATACGCAGGTTTTGTAAACTTAATCTCAGCTCAAAATAGATCGGAGAGTAGGTACCTCTTTAAGTACGAGTATATAATCTGTTCTGTTTTCAGTTTGTCGGTTTGGACAAAAGCACCAAACACTCCTGTGATATAATATGTAAGAGTAAAAATGCTGAACTGGTGGATTTGTTGATATGCATTGTGTGTATTGAGGACCTGAAGAGGTGGTCCGGTCAGTCTGTCTGTGCCCGTGGCTCGAATTTGAAAGACGCGTGCCTAATTAAATCATATTTAAACCAATTGTGCTTTAATTGAGCTTTCAAATAATAGATTCCATTCAATCTTCTTTGCGTTAGCGTTAATAGCAGACAAAACCTTGCTTTCGATAAATACTCGGAAAAGTTTTAATTAATGTAAGCACGTACTTCTAAACTTTGCTCAAACCTGCTCTAAGTTCTACCAAACAATAAACGATCTTACAAGGAATAGTTAAACCAAGTGTCAACGGCATAGTTGTTTGTTAACTTATCAGGGGTTGAAAACCAATTACAAACTCTGAAAAGTGTGACTATTTTTCTCTTGTAAAACTCACTCGCACTATGTTTTTTTAATGGGTTTAAGTTAAAAGTATATTTATTGATTCGTACACGTAAAAGCCTGCCAGTTTTGTACAGTTTTTGTGTGTTTATGTATTCCGTTTACAATTTTTGGTATGACGGTGTTGTAACTATCCGTTTCTGCTAAGCCTCTTGGATGAGTCGCCGCCGGTCATGACGTCAAAGAGCTCGCCTAAATATTTCCAGTAGCGAGTGTTCAGATAAGCCACTACATCGACACATATCACGGAACACGCGACGCCAAATCATCACTCATCAATATTCTATCTATGGGAAGTCACCTTGTTTGTGATTATAAAATAGGATAAAAGCTTTTTTTCATTCATGATCAACCTATAAGTAAGTAAAGCTAGACGTTGGTCTCTCCCAAGACGCACCACCGAACTCAATTTAGGACGGTCATCGTATGTTGTCGTTACAAAGTAGTTCGGAGCCATTTGAGAAGTTTATTCTCTGAGATGCATTTTGTTACTTTAATCGCCTTAGTGGGGATAAAAAGCTGAAACACATGAAACAACTTCTCGCTCGAAGTAGGAAAACTTGTCAGGTTTAATAGTACATTGTTACCTGAGTGTTGAAAGTCACGTTTTTTGAGTCCCGAGACGAGTTTGGCGCCAGAGCGTTAGCGAGGGCGCCAATGGAGCTTGAGGGACTTAAAAGACTTTCACCCGAGGTAAACACTGTGCTTTTCATTACGAATACAAGGAAAGTAAAAATAAAAACATGAAAGAAAAATTTGTGAAAATGAATATTGAATTGCCGCCTTCCCGGTTTTTTTTTCTTTTTCTCTGGCGGGCCTTCGGCTTCGGCTCGCCAGCAGTATTCAGCCATTATTTTCATTCTCATAATTTAAAAAATGGTAAATGTCAAATCTATGTTATTTTAAATAAATAGTTGAAGCTATATATTAATCAAGTAATTTAGAAGATATATTATTTATTCAATACTATCTTTATGTTATTTAAATTTAAATTTTACATTGCGCTATCTTATTAGACTTTTTAAACTTCTTACCGTTGTAATGGGTTTCCAACCTACTTGCTGAATAAAAAGTTGGAATTTGGTTGAACCTCCCTGCAGTTACAAAGACTTTAGAAAGTTGGAACATGGTTGAATAAAATAGAACTTGTTTTTTTTATAATTTGACAGCTGTCAGTAGAAAGCAATTCTCCCTAGGGCTGAAAGTTTTACTTTCAATTAGGCCCCTCAGGCAACTTCAGATCTACTTTCAGAGTATGAGTAATGAAAAATTACTTATTTGCGTGCAGACGTATGCTCGCGATTTTCGATAAATAAGTTCAGTTATTTTATATTGATTTATTTAATAAAGAGTATAGTACCTACATTTTTAATTATCCGTAGCCTTAGTTAGGGTTGTCGATATAACTTATTATAGCAGTTTATAATGATGAAAAGAGAAATCACTTGAAGCTATGACGGTCTAAATAAGTACCTTATCAGGACAAATACAAATTTAAATAATCATCTAAAGGCAAGCGCACATTTAAACAACATAGCCAATGCGTTGCATCTTTCGAGGGGTCAAAAATGTGCAAGCGATAAGTATTTATGTACATCAACGTCTTCACCTTAATTTAATCCGTGGAAAATTCAATAAAGTGCTAAGGCCTCTCCTACACCTTAACTACCCTTAGCTCAGTCACGCCTGGCCCCTTCTTGTTAGTCGCTGCCTAATTTACGGCCGAGTCGAACAGAGTAAATATTTTGACAGACAAATTGGATACTCATTACTGTTGCTTGGCTATTTGTTTTGTGGTGAATATTTAATTTATATAGGCCAGTTAATGTCCTTGTAGGAAAAATAACAATTGTGGGTAGCGATGTAGGCATTTGATTTGTTTTATTGATTTTAAGAAGAGAGATGTTGGTGATATTTGATGTTGAGGGTGGAATGGAATAAAGTCAGTCTATGCATGAATAGTTTTTCATTGTGCGCTTCTTTTGTTATAAATATGTACTTTACAACTATCACCTATTTTTGGAGTTATCTATGTTGTTTAATTCGGGAAAGTAAATCTGTCACCGAAAAGCCTTCCTTCCTTTATTGCCCTCAAAATCTATTTAAAAATAGTAATGTTTTAGAATAAACTTGCATGCATATATTTCGTGACTAAATAATATATCATAAAGAATTTACCTAAGTCCTATTCTGTTTAAGGAAAACCCACACATAGCACAGTTTCATTAAAGTGGGTTAGTTTGAAAATGATGACGTAGCTATTTGTATTTTTCCAGACACCACGTGCCGTTTTTATACATGCTTCACATGAAATGGCGCGATAAATAACGTAAAACGTAGTACAACATGTAAGAACCAGGAATTTAATGTAACGTCGATGAGTGAGTCATGTTGGACTTCGGCAGACGAAGCAATTTATTAATATTACTTCTATGTATACTTCCAGCATGATGATCTTAATAACGCTGGCGGCTGGAAACAAAATACGATTGCCCTTTTTAAGGCTCGAACACACCTAGTTTGCTGGCGGTAGCGATCAGTGAAACGCTGTCAAATATCGCTGTCAGATTTGAGATTTGACAGCGATATTTGACAGCGTTTCACTGATCGCTACCGCCAGCGAACTAGATGTGCGCAGGCCTTTAGCGGTTAGTAGAGCAGGTAAACAACCAGATCGCCCGTTGAGACTCTAATAATGAAATGAATTCCGACTTGCATTGCGTTTAATGCAAGTTTATGTTTGTGATTGTGAGATAGTCTGACTCTATAAAGCCATCAATCAATGGCTACATATAGAGGGGAATCGTCGAAAGGGATTAGTGGTTTGGATCCTCTGTCTGTACGTATAAATTAGCTTTATACAGGGTGTCCCAAAATTCAACGATAAGCCGGCACCAGAGGATGGACCTACGAATGACTATTCGAGAAAAAAAAAGAAAAAAAAAATACCTCTACTTTTTTTTAAACATTTTCCAACAACAAAAATCTATTTTGGGCACATAGTAGAAGTGATTACTATTAACAACAACTTATGAAAATTGGTTCTTGATTAGAAAAAGTGTCATTATTTTTTTTTTGTGGCTAGTTTTCCTAAAGTATTATACCATTTTAAAATCTAGGTTAGTTGCGCTAATTTTTTAAAAAACTTGCCATAGTAGTGTCCATATTTTTTTTTACACTACGATGAGTTAAAGTTTACTGAACGTTAAAACCTTTCAAAATTTTAGGGAAATAATTTGTTTTGGTTGTTTTTTTGTATAAAACTACGAAAATTCTGTAATTTTCAAAGATTATGGTGAATAGTAGTACTACTTAGGTTGCCGATACAAACAAAAAAACTGAAATATTTGAAAAATTGTGGTCATGGAAGTGTCATAAGGGGTATACATTTTCGAAGAATTTCAATTTTTTTTAAGTAATTTAAAAAAAAGTAGAGGTATTTTTTTTTCTTTTTTTTTCTCGAGTAGTCATTAGTAGGTCCATCCTCTGGTGCCGGCTTATCGTTGAATTTTGGGACATGTTGTATATATACGTATTTTATAAATTATCACATTTTTAAACTTATCGAATATCTTATTCAGATAAATAATTATATGCTTTTAGTGAATATAAAATTTTATAATTTTATATTTTATAAGTACTTGTCCTATCTTACTTATTGCTTAGTTCAAATATTTAGAAAACAGCTCCATTTTACATATTTATTGTGCACTACCCGTTATGAGTATCAAAATTACACAAAGGCTAAGTGGAAGTTAATGCGTAATTTTTGTTTGTGCAATAAAAAAACTTATATCTGTCTGTTTATAAATTTTCAGCGAACCTGTGTTTTCCTAAACCTTTTTCTACGAGTAATTCATGCTTTTTTCGTTCGAGCACGACAGCAAAATACATTCGTGTAATCAAATACACCTAGCCTGCGCGTCCTCCATTATAAATTAGAAGCTCAGAGAGACTCGACTCAACAAAGTTTGGATAATGCAAAACTAACAAATTCAGTTGACTGACTACGTAAGCACCTACAAAATACTTGCTTTTTTATCGGATGACGAATATAAACTAAGAAAATTAATTATCGTGGAGCCTGTACGCTCACGCTCCGCGATAATTAATTTTCTTATGTAGTTAATAAATAGAGTTAAATAAAAAAATAAATTTGAATATTTTAATTGAAAGTTAATGCACGTAAGCCACTTTATATAATGCGAAAATTCATTATTTATGTGATAATTAACTTCTTCTTCTTATCGTGTCACTGATTCTTTCGAACCAAGTGTGGTGAAAGGATTATAAGTGCGCCTCAAAGAGGCTCCTTTCGTATATAATTAACTGTGTGTGTGTGTTATTATTTGTCGAACCATTAATTATTTTTAAAGTAGTGTCAAATCAGTTCAATAGAAAGTTAGTTCATCATTCCATATGGTTATGACTAATGAGCATCAAACACGATTATTTATGAAGTAACTTTATTGAACGTGAAGTGGGGAGATCAATAGACTCACGACAAAAGTGTGCAAGTTCAACTTACGCCATGCAATTTGAATAACAAAATGACCGAACAAAGAACTCTTATAAACTTCACTGCTATTATTTTAGACTATTTTTGATTTGTAAAAGGATCATATAAAAAAACAGTAGGAACCGAGACGTAGTTTGTTGCCTGTTCTTCTACGCTTGGTCGCGTGGAACTGGCACCTAGACTCACCTAGCTATAAGACGTTTCAAAGTGATTCTTGCATCGTAATGAATAAAAAATTATTGAGTTTGAGTTTTGAGTTTATACAAAGAATGTCGGCCTGATGATCTTGGAAATGACTGCAACGGGTTTTTCGCAGGTTTTACACATAATCGGGTATTTTCGATAATGTATTTTCTTTAAATAAGGCTCACTATATTTAGTTAGTAACTAACTATTTTGTACAAAATGGCTCTCGGCACCACTGAAAACCAGCGCCGTATTAAGCCCTTGCGCTTTTATGGCAAAAGCTGAGTTATGGCAAGAGCTGAGGAAGCCTTTTTAACCGACTTCCAATCAAAAAGGAGGAGGTTCTCAATTCGGTTGTATGTTTTTTTTTTTTTTTTTTTTTTTTTTTTAATTTTTTTTTTTAATGTTTGTTACCGCATAACTTCGTCATTTGTGAGCCGATTTGAAAAAATATTTTTTTATCTGAAAGGTACTGCTTCCAGATTGGTCCCATTTTAATTTTATTAAAATCGGTGTTGCCATTTTTTTTTAATGTTTGTCCGTCATTTATGAACCGATTTAGAAAATTTTTTTTTTATTTGGAAGGTTATTCTTACGTCCAGATTGTCCCTAACAAATTTGATTGAAATCGGTTTAGCCGTTTGACAATGAAGTCGATTTCTCAAGTTTTTTAAACTTAAATTATTTATTTTCGTCACTTATTGCTTGTTGTATATTTTTTGTGTGTACCATGTTTTGAACGTTAAATAAATATTTCTATTTCTATCTCTATCTTAGAGATGGCGGTCAAACATCGCTGTCATATTTGACAGCGTTTCACTGATCGCCACCGCCAATCGCTTAGATGTGCGCAAGTCTGTAAAATGACATACATGACGACCGGCGCTTTGACAAAGACCGAGTTGAAATTGAAATGTCTGTTTCAGAGATACGTGGCCACATTGTTGACATTAATAATTTGAGTTGGGGGAATAAAGTGTGCACTGACGTCCCGCTGTGGGGTGTATTGTGCATTGTCCCCTAGCTAACTTTTTTTCTTGGGCGGGTAGTTGCCAAGTAAAGTAATAAATAAATTCAGCTCCTCAATTTTTCCTTTATAAAATATATTAAATAGATTTTTATAGCAACCCAATGCACTAAAGTATAGCTCAGTTTACAATACCTGTCTGGAAGTGTTATCTCCTATTTATTTTAACCATCTTTCCACTCAATTTGTGAACTAACTGTGGTGCCATGTCACAGCTAAGTTTGGAGGTTATGGCCAATTCTGTGAAACAACTTGAGTTGATGTTCACTCAGCAAATGGAGGACTTCAAGGGCCGAATTGATACTTCCACTTCACCATCCAGAGCAACAGCATCTAGCATTGCTACAGAGTTTGCATCGTTCAGATCATTCATCATCGGTGCGCTACAGCTTCTTCAAAACCAGCTTCAGGTGGTCAACAAAGAAGTTGACAACTTGGAAATGAGGAGCCGTCGAAAGATTCTGTTGCTCCATGGTGTCACAGAAGACAAGAACGAGGACACAAGTGAGGTAATAGTGCAGACTGTTGTGCAAAAACTGAAAGTGGCTGGTTTCAATGGGTCTGCCATCAATCGCTGCCACAGAATGGGCCGGGCTGCAGAGGACAGGCCTAGGCCTATCTTGCTCAAATTGCATGACACTCAGATGAAGAACAAAGTCTGGCTTGCCAAAACCAATCTAAAGGGCACTGGTATTACTTTGTCGGAGTTCTTAACAAAATCCCGGCACGACACTTTTATGGCGGCAAGGCAACGGTTTGGTGTATCCAAGTGTTGGACGAGTGACGGCAGCATATTTATTATGGCTCCGGATGGAGTACGTCTTCGTATAACCTGCCAGCAAGAGTTGGACAAAATACGCCTCTCGTCGGATACGTTGAGGGCCCCTGTGCCTCCGGTGGTCATCAGAGAGGCCGCTGCAGCGCCTGCAGCCTCAAGGAGCAGGCGCGCCGCGACCACCGCCGCCGGAGCGGCCGCCAAGAAGTAGGGCCAAATCGTATATGACTTGCATCGTTAGTCATTCCTGCCATCTGTCGGTAGTTCTTACAGTGAATCGGTGATAGTTTATTTATCAGTGTAACTACGGTAACTTTGTTTTAATTCGTTCCATAGACATTTCCAACTTGCAGCAGAGTTTTCCAATCAAAACAATTCAACCAAATTACGAAATCAACACTAGAAATGTAAATGTCAGAAATCCATGATTGTCAGTGTTTTTTGTTTGACAGAAGACATTGACATTCTAAAAATCACCATTTATTTCGTTCCGTTCTACGTAGTTTCGAACGCCGATAAACTGAAAATTTTTATTTGTAATGATTGTTTACAGTATCTTATTTAGTATGGTATGGTGGGTGGGCACGGTACGGTATCCTCATTGCTTGATAACTTGTTCTGCTGTTATCTTTTCAGTAGTTAGATGGTACTGTGCTATGTGTATCCAGCCTACTGTTTATTTTGTATGTTTCTCAGCACAACCAGTAGGTAAAGTAATGAGCTCAAAAAGTAATCATTTGGCACACCTAAAAGTAGGTAGATAAATAGTAAATAGGTTTTACGTATTTTAAAGATAAAAAAGTAGATATTAGATATTCTTATATAATATAATTGTTAAAAATGCTACACAACATATTCGATAATTCGGATGATAGTGACGAATACTTATCCTTTCCTTCTTCTAGTGAATCTGCTAGTAGTGATGATAGTTTCGTCAGTATTCCTTCCCTGTCTGAAAACCTTGCGTCCCAGTTCTCTGATGTACCGAAGAACTTTAACGTAGTACATATCAACGCTCAAAGTGTCCCTGCTCACTTTCCTGACATGTTGGAGGCTTTTAACCATAAGTCCATACATGCTATTCTTATCTCAGAATCTTTTCTTAAGCCTTGTCTTCCATCCACTCCTTTCTGCTTACCTGGTTTTCGTCTTATTCGTAATGACCGGACTGGTAGTGGATGTGGCGGCGTAGCTATCTATCTTCGTTCACATTTCTCTTTCTCCGTTATTAGCACGTCAGCACAGCCACCTCCACCTTCGGCTGGTGAGCATCTATTTGTTGAAGTTACTCTATCTCATACTAAAATCCTTCTTGGTGTTTACTACTGTCCTTCCCTTCGCATTAATTTCTTTTCCTCATTTGAAAAGTTGCTAGAAGATCTTGTCCCCTCTTACAGCCAAACTATTATTATGGGAGATTTTAACACCTGCCTCTTAAAAAACGATACCCGTTCTTCCCATCTCAAATCAGTTGTACAATCCTGTAACATGCATATTCTCCCTCTTAGCGCAACCCACCATTTTCCTAACTGTGAGCCGTCGCTTCTTGACCTTATTATGGTAACGTCCCCTGGTCTTGTCGTTAAGCACGGCCAATTTTCCGCTGACTCCTTTTCATACCACGACCTCATATTCCTATCGTACAAGATTCGGCCTCCTAAAGCTAAGCCTAGGGTGATTCTGCAGCGTAACTTTGGTGGAATGGATAACGATATTTTCCTCACTGATGTGCAAAGCATTGATTGGTCGCCTGTTCAAGGTGCTGATTCGATAGATGATAAAATTGCGATCTTCAATTCTATAATCACGCAGCTGTACGACAAACATGCTCCTTTCCGTGAAATAAAATTAAAACATCTCCCAGCTCCTTGGCTCTCTACCGAAATTAAGTTACTAATGCACAAGAAATCGGCTGCCAAGACCAAGTACAAAATAAATCCTAGTGACGCAAATAAGTTGAAATACGCTAACGCACGAAATCGCTGCAATAGAGTGTGTAGGGATGCTCAACGCTGCCATATCCATAAATCTGTTTCTGAGGAAGATCCAGCTAAAGTCTGGCGATTTCTCAGATCTTTAGGAGTTGGTAAATCCAAGCAGGACTCCATACCTTCTGACCTTGACATTGACTCCTTAAATCAACATTTCTCCTCTGCTTCCCCCATAAATAACGTCGATAAAACGAATACCATTCATTCTCTCTCTTCTTTACCAACTCCTGATCATTCTACATTTACCTTCAGTCAAGTTACCGCTGTAGAGGTTAAGAAGAGTGTTCTGTCCATCTCTTCCAACGCTGTTGGGCTTGACGGCATTAGTCGTAACATGATCGTCCCTATCCTTGATTTCATTCTACCGATCCTATGCCATCTCCTAAATCATTCCCTACTCAATGGTGCTTTTCCGACCAGCTGGAAGGAAGCCCAAATCATTCCTTTACCGAAAAAGCCAAATCCAAAGTCTTTCTCCGAATATCGTCCAATATCCATTCTTCCTTTCCTATCAAAAGTCCTTGAGCGTCTCGTCCATTACCAACTAAACTCCTTTCTTTCCTTCAACAACCTTCTAAACCCTATGCAGTCTGGTTTTCGTAAAGGTCATAGTACTGCCACAGCTCTAGTTAAAATTACCGACGATATACGCCTTGGTATGGAGAACAGGCTACTTACAGTACTGACTTTGCTAGATTTTAGCAACGCTTTCAATACAGTTGATTTTGACATCCTCCTCGCCTTCCTTTGCTCTCTTAACTTATCGCCAGTGGTGCTTGAGTGGTTTTCCAGTTATCTTCGCGGGCGCCGGCAGCGGGTTCGCCTTGAGGAGTCATTCTCTTCATGGTGTGATACGTCAGCTGGTGTACCGCAAGGCGGCGTTCTTTCTCCTCTTCTTTTCGCTATTTTTATAAACTCTATCTCACAAAACCTTACTTCCTCCTATCACCTCTACGCAGACGATCTTCAGATCTACACGCAGGCTCCTCTTAGCAACATAGCTGATGCGGTTGATTGTACAAACATTAATTTAAGCCGTATTGTAGAGTGGAGTAGGGCACACGGGCTTACAATAAATCCTATCAAAACACAAACCATAATTGTGGGTAGCTCCAGATTGCTGTGCAACCTTGATTGGTCCTCCGTTCCTCCGGTTATGTTTGACGGCATTCCTATACCGTTCAGTGAGACTGTCAAGAGTCTTGGAATAACAATCGATCGTTATCTATCTTGGGAAGATCAAATGAAGCTCACTTGCCAGAAGCTCTATGCCTCGGCGGGATCCCTAAGGAGGTTAAGAAACTTTTTGCCAACCGCCACCAAAGTTTCGCTTGCACAGACCCTTCTCTTACCTGTTCTGGATTATGCTGATGCTTGTTACTTGGACATTACTGAGGATCAACTTAACAAGCTGGAGCGCCTCCAAAATTTCTGCATCAGATTCATATTTGGGTTACGGAAATATGACCATGTTTCGCCTTATCGCTCTATGCTTAAGTGGCTCCCTATTCGCCTTCGCCGTAATTTTCATATTCTTACTCTTCTTTATTCTGTTCTGTTTAATCCCTTCTTTCCCAACTATCTTAGGGAGCGGTTTGAGTACCTGTACCTGCACGCCTCCAACACCTTTTCCCTTAGGTCATCAGAGAACCTAGCCTTAAAAACACCCGTGCACAGCAGTTCATTCTACCGTAAGTCCTTTACTGTCAAAGCTGTTCGACTGTGGAATAGTTTGCCCGTAGACGTTAGACAGGCATCATCACTGCTTACCTTCAAAGCAAAACTAAAACAATTCTTTAGCAAAGATCCCCCCGTTCTATAATCGACTATCAGCTCTCCTCTCATTCTGTATTCTTTTCCTACACTCAAGTAGTAGCATTTAGTTGTTAGGTATAATATATATTAGTATGTTATGTTTTTTTGTTTATATAAGTATTAGGATGTTATGTATAAGTTTAGTAGGTTCCTGCAGTTTAAATTATTAAATTGTTATTTTTACGACACATGTGCACCGCCGTCCGTCACTGCTCTATTCAAATTCTTTCCATGCTAAGGTTGCCTGGAAGAAATCGCTTTCAGCGATAAGGCCGCCCATTGTACTTTATTTTTGTTACGCCTAGATTTTGTAATGTATCCTTGTGTACAATAAAGTGTTATCTATCTATCTATCTATCTAACTTCACCCCAGCTGGCTCAACTCTTTAAAATAGCGCAGTAGGACCTAGGGTTGATGGCAACAATGTTCCAGTGGACCGGTTGGTGGATGTAGAAAACAAGACTCAATTTGAGCCTTGTCTTGGACCTCGCTTCTTCTGTTGCGTAGCAGTGCTATATGCTCCACAGTTTCAGGGATGTCACTTGTTGGAACTTCTGGCAAATCCCAAAGGTTTTTGACCAATAAGTTCCGCCATGCGCAGATCGCTTAAAAACCCCGTTACAGTTTTCGTACCCGTCCCGTTTCAGTAAGTCAATGAAGAATAACCATTCTGCGTCGGCTTGGTAACTTAATAATTATAAGTTTAAAAAACTAGAAAAACCGACTTCATTGACAAACGGCTAAACCGATTTTAATGAAATTTGTTTGGGACAATCTGGACGTAAGAATAACCTTCCAAATAAAAAAAATATTTTCAAATCGGTTCATAAATGACGGAGGCATGCAGTTACAAACATTAATAAAAATATTTAAAAAAAAAATGGCAGCACCGATTTTAATAAAATTAAAATGGGAATGGGACCAATCTGGAAGCAGTAGGTAACTTAGATTAAAAAAAAATATTTTTTCAAATCGGCTCACAAATGACGAAGTTATGCGGTAACAAACAAAAAAAAACTAATTGAGAACCTCCTCTTTTTTTAATTGGTAGTCGGTTAAAAAATGAAACTATACATATACTCTCACCTGTATCGGCTTCATCGGCGGCGGCAATTCCAGCTCGGCCTCATCGACTTCCGGCTCGTCGGCAGCGCTGTGGCTGCTTTCGCCATTGTTTTCCGATGCATTCGAGTATGGCAGCTGTTCAAAACAAACAACGAGTAATTATAGGGAAAACAAAAAACCCGCTCAACACTAGGTTTGAGAAAATGGCGTTTTAATTGGTCCTGCAGCAACATCGGTGTTCAGTTTACCGTATGTTTTCAATAGCCCATGTCACTCTCGAGTTTATTTTTTATTTTTAATACAACAGTTGATGGTACAAGCATAAGGCCCACCTGACGTTAAGTAGTAGCGATCGTCTATAAAAAGGCATTGCCTCGTAGGTCACGCATGTCAAAAGTTGAAGCACACAAATGTACAGCCTCACGTGCCAGTAATTTCACCGGCACCCACACCCTAGACCTAAGAGTTGTTAGAAACCAACATAACTTTTTTACCAAAATCTGTCGTTCACGCTGCACTGACGCTCAAAGGAACTGACAAGCACATACACTCGAAACACGTTACCCTCCTGGACATTTGAGTAAATGTTAGAATCTTGGTCTGTTGGTTTTAGTTTGTGAACGTAACGTAACGTAACTTTATCCAAGTTAATAATTGCTTAGCCAACGTAAATATAACTTTTCTCGTTGAAGAAGCAACAACTTTATAGGAAAGATTTATTTATAGAAAGCTGTTTTTGATTTACCTTTCTGATCACATAGTTTTTAAGCGATCGTTCCAAAAACAATCATCATTATAATAATAATGTTAAAGTTCGCGTCCAATGGATAAGAGAATATTAGAAAAAAAATGAGATGAAACATTAATATCATAAACTCTAATCAGTTTAACACAATCTCTTTGAATCCAAGATGCCAGTCCTCGTTTACGAAACGAATTACTGTTTTTCTATTAAAAGTTCTTGTTTTTGCGATGAAACGTCGGAATCGTCTAAATAGTAATACATCGCAATTTTTCTTTTGTTTTGCTGTGAGTGGAGTATTTTGCAAGAATGAAGTATCAAAGCGTATAGGAACGTGAACGTAATTTAGACGTTACTACTAATTTTATCTTTTATTTAGAATTTTTCCTTGTTTCCAGCAAGTAGTATAAAACAAATATAGAAAAGAAAGAAAAACATATTATTAGTTTAAACTATTATAAATGAAACTATAATGTAACAGTAAAACGCTGCGTGGTACGATGAATATAGAGCGCAGACGTAAGTGAGTTACTGTTAGTGAAGGGTTAATAGGTGCTGGCTCAACACCACCGAGACCTATTTAACATGGGTGACAGTGCAACACTGGTATAATGCCAGGGGTTCTTGAGTAATAAAATATCACAGTCATGACATCCGGTTGGGCTTTTCAAATTTTCGTAATAGTAACGTGCGTCTGGGAACTTCTAGAACTGTCAAAAACTTATTTTGCTTTAAACATGAATATTCATCATCAACATCAGCCTGAAGAAGTCCACTGCTGGACATAGGCCTCCCCAACACATTTTCAGGAAAAACGATTCGGAGCTCTTTCCGTCCACCGACTTCCCGCGATCTAACAATGTATCTCGTCATTCGTCGATATGTCAATCGACGACATTGTTGGCATTGGGATATTGTTGGGCGCCCTACGTTTCGTTTTCCGGTTCGTGGTCGCCATTCGAGAACCTTTATTCCCCAACGGTTGTCGGTTCTTCGAGCTTTATGACCTGCCCATTTCAACTGACTTATTCTTAGAGCTATGTCGTTGACCTTGAACATTACATGAATATTATAGGTTCAATAAAAATGTAGGCATTACTAAGACTTAGGTACCTTGAGTTTCTTGTCCGATGGGGTCTTCTTCAACGGAGCTGGTCTTTCAACGTGTGCTGGTGGTCTTTCAGCGTGCGCAGGTGACTGGGACCCGCTTGAAGACGTCTTGTCGATCTTAGGCTGGTTTGGCTTCCTGCTGAGCCCCAGCCAACGCCTCCTTGCAAGAATACATAGGAATCACTATTTCAACTGATCTTATCAGGGCATTTGCAACAGAAATTAGTATTTATAATTTGTTACAAGTTAATAAAAGTTAAAAAAAAAACTAGATTCCATACTAAAATGTTGGCACCCGTAACTTCCCCTCCTTCCACCCTCGTTCGTAAATAAAATATTTGATAGCCTATTCTATTAACCCAAGGTTTTACTGTAATAGGGCCAATCTCGCTTCATTAAGGGTCTCGAGTACCTAGGAATATTGGACAAGGGTTAATTTAATTAAACTAAAAATTATTATTTATTGAGTAATAGGCATTCTAAATAATAACGAATTGGAACAATCTGTAATGTTCGATGAACATCTCAATAAATAAATAAACATTGTAGAAATTGAAAACGAGCTAAATAATTGCATAATTATGATCGATATAAGTCAAAACAGTTCTTAGTAACCAAACAAAAACTATATTATGTAACTTTATCCCGATAGACACTTCGTCTAGTAAAAGGAGAAACTAAAAAGGAGACCTTAGTAAAATTTTAACTGATCTTATTTAAAGTTCAAATGAACCTCAAAAGCCCTTATCATTCAGTGGGGAAGTGTCGTATTTGCCTTTCATTGCGTGTCAGATAACAGCTCAAGGCTGCGAGTATAGTACTTATAGACCAAAACATGGTTTATGAGGCGTGCCAATGAGCCTACCACGTATGGTCGGGAACCACAACACTATGCAATAAGATACCTCGACCGCAAAGCTCGGATTGATATCACGCGTCTCACACTAGTATATTTTACTATTATTCCAATAAATATAAATTAATTTAAATCGTTTACAATTCTATAAAACCGCCACCGAGGTGTTGAATATCCTCAGAGCATGGAAAGGCCTGCATGGATTTCTTCATAACAACCTTCTCAGAACTATAAAAATGCTCACAATAAGGCCTAAACTTTAGGTCACCCCTCTTTTAAGTCTGAAGCAACTAGAAACGAAAAGGTATTTTATGTAAGGCACATAATAGATGGAGGAGTTTATGAAATTACATCGAGGTTCAGGATTGTATGCCATCACGAGTGTCCTGAATGATAGAAATACAGTCGAAATTATGATCTATATCGGCAAGTAGGCCTCGAACGGGCCCTTTTTGCGTGTCACATGACACATGTTTTCGATCTTTTTAGGTTCTACGACATGCCGGTTTCCCCACGGACCACCGTCAACGTAATTGTCGCTGACACATTTTTACCGTTTGAAAGACATACAATTTTCGAATTCATTTACCGAAAATCGCGAGCAACTAAATTGTGTGCAATTCGATTTCAAACACCAGTTTAACAAAAAATATTTTGATCCTAACACGTTTTCATATCTGGTAATCGGCATCCGTCATTGATGGATTAATTGAGATTTTGTGCGAGTTTAGTAACGGTAAAAATCAGAAGGTAAGTATACATTAAGCAGCGATATACGAGTGCTTATACGAGCGTGTAAAAACTTGTTAGGCTCACATTTCTCGGCTTCTCACATAATGTAAGGTGAGATATCAGCATTTTATTTGACAAGTTCGAATCGGCGAAAATCTCTGATGTAGATTAGAACCTAGACGTGTGCACTTTCAAATAACACACGTAACATCGTCGAAATAAAGTTCAAATCAATATAATTGCGATGGCACTTACGCCAGCCGCTAGGATCAAACAAAAACCAAAATCAAACAAAAAACAGTTATTTGATGATTTTAAATTTCAAACGCGGTAAAAACCTTCGTAATCAAGTACTTTATTGACATACACATAGAAATCGAATATTGAAAATCAATGTAGTAGGTATTGTTTTTTTTGTGGGTAAGTATGTCTATAGTTCCTTAAATTTTGAAGCCTTTAAGCCCGCTTATTCCTTGCTCATAACCGGCGTCAGATAACTGGTGATCTGCGAAGAATTTTTCTTCAGAGATAACTTGTTATTTTAAAGGATTTTGTTTTCTTTGTAGAGTCTTAAGTAGTTTAGTTTTTAGTATAACTCTACAAATAAAATATTAAATAATAATAATAAACAAATTTATTTCATTTTATTATTTTTTTGTTTTTGCCCAAAAACAAATTTTTTGGTTTCCAAATTTCATCTATACCTATCAGTCTAGTGGTTAGGGTAATTGAGCCACCAACATCCAACAATCGAAGTATCCATTGTAATTTTATCATTTCTAATAATAAGTTAAACGTAGTTCAAGAAAAAACATTTTTATACGATAACCAGTTTCAGACAGTTCATCTTTTAAATATACAGTTACCGAGTATCTTCCAAGAAGCAAAATTACCCCTTCCAATAAGTTGTTTATTTTTTTCTTAGCAGATAACTATTTCAAATGTCGGTTATCTACGAGGCAAATAAAATACTTTGAAATAAAAAAAATCGCAGATTACCGGTAACCTGCAAAAAATAAGCGTTTAAACCTACCTCGGACCCTCCTTTGGGAATAAAGATAGACGGTAGACCGATAGACGGACACACCGGGGTGAGCATGGCAAGGAGCTTACATAAGGTTCAAAGGAGTTATCGTCCATAGATTTATTTATTTGCTGTTTTACTTTAAAGTGTACTTTAAGGCTTTCGGTATTGAAGAATAAGGTTATTATTTTATTTTTAGTTTTATCTCATTAAAATGCGGACTGATTCTTTAGCCAAGAATTTCCTACCGCACTGCGGTAGAAACGAAAACACTCATAAAATAATTAAACAGATCAAGCTAGATAACATGATAAGTATCCGCCATATAGCGAGAAGCCGCGAAACTTACTTCATGAATACCACTCGACTCCACATGTTATGTAAATTACGAGCACGCATCACCGGCGTTGACACTAGCACATTTCCGCGCACACTAACAACACCATGCAAATGTTGGACGCTCACATACTGTTATCTAGAAGTCATCGTAAAAGGAGCCGATATCTGATCGGCAAGGAGCAAGGAGCGGACTCAACAGATTACACGACTTGCAAACGCCAGGACGTGTGCTCTCTGTGGTTACAATTACGTTTCAATTATGAGTCCGAGTGTACCGACAGTCAACACTGACAATTCCAATTTACCAATTAACACCTAGTTAGACTATACAACTACCGGGCATCCCCTATAGGCCTCCCCACCACTAATTACGACGATTTACAGTCGAATGCGAACACGATTTGAAATAGTTATTAGAAGAGGGTGATTAGATAATGATAGACGGTACGATTAGCTGAAGTACAAGTAACATTTTGTAACCTATTGGTGAATTGTGCCAAGACGGGGACTACAGGACAAAGGGGAAGGATTCGGAAATTAAGACGTTAGAAACCGTGAAACAACTTTTCGCTTGCAAACTTTGATATTTTGAAACATATACAAACCCTGAACTTATTTATCGTAAATCGAAAGCAACTAATTTGTGTGCAGTTCGATTTCACAGTTCAGCCAATAAAATTTTCTATTCTAACACGTTTTCCAACATTAAACTTCTATCAAGTACACAAACCATCTCGCGATTTTCGATAAATATGTTCAGTGATTTTATATTTTTCAGAGGGTTAAATTGTGCGGCCGAAAAGTACATCGACGGTTGTCTTCGCCTTAAATGTCCCGGATGTCATGCTGTGAGCGGTCAAGGAAGGAAACAATTTCGCTGTGAGCCGCCGCCAGCCCCTCTGCCTATTCGGTGAGTGTCGACGAGCCGACAGCGCTTTGTTTTCTCATATCAATACCTCGATTGAAACATTATCGTTCGACCAATCGTTTTTACAAAGTGATCGAATCGTTATCGTTACTGAGTTATTATCCTTACATTTAACTCAAAGAAAAAAGAAAAAAATATATATATCAGCGACGTTTTACATATTTTAATACCTGCCATAAATAAATTATTGAACCCAATAATTAAACGCAACCAGATGTTTATAACAACATCATGAGGGTAATCGTTTGAACTCCAAAATCGATTAACTATTCTATCCGATACAGTGAACGCAGCTGCACCTAATTACTCAGTTGATAATATTTACCTGGGTTCAATTTTAAAGGCATAACCAAATGAATAGGCATTAACATTAACTTGCTAACAGAATTATGTCCTGTTGAAATAACACGGGGATATCCGATATAACGATGAAATAATGTACTGGGGGCAAGAAAAACCTTATAGTGCGACAGCAACAATGGTCGTAATCCTTCGAGAGATCGTCGTGATCGGTCATGACGACGACGTTGTACCGCGACACCGCGCGACGACTGAGCGCTCAGCCACTATCGCGGAAGAATTAGATAAAGTCACAGAAAAGATAAAATATGACTAATGAAAAACGTTGACAATTGCTAGATACAGATAACGAGACCGTTCTGAAGGAAATCCTCATCAGGCGAGACACATTGTTTTGGCTACACCTGTTATCGTGCCGGTCACGTGACTCGATTGCATCACACAATGCCAATTGGCTAAAATGATACCTACTAGCTATGGGTGCGTTGTTTCTAAAGACTTCAGCTGCTGCTTAAACTCAACAGTTAGTGGTACTCCTCTAGAATTCTTAGCAAGTGGAAAAATATACTCAATCTTACAAATCAAACCACCCAATAGACGAAAACATAGTACGGAACATTTTATTCTAAGAACGATTTGTGTAGCTTTGGGTACCAACAGTTTAAAGGTAAACTAAATGAAAAATAAAATAATTATCTGTACGTATGCGACCTGATAGGTGGACTAAAGGAGCCACGGAATGGGTACCCACAAAGGGTAAAAGACGTCGCATCCGCGAAACGACCTAGACTCCTTCAACACCCGAGTAAAATCTTGGAGTAGACCTATGCCCAGCAATGGGACAGTACACTTTAGGAAAAAGAAATAAAGTAGATGCATAATTTAAGCAGTTGGAGAAACTATCTGTGTCAAAATAGCGGTGCCAGGTGAAGTTGATCAGTGGATTGGGGCCTTATTTCAATCCTTCTACCCGGCCCATCTACATCCAACCCCAGACATAAGACACCAAAGGTAGAGAACGGCGGATGTCACGACAGACTCACCCACTAAAGCCGCGTCGCTGCTTGCCGGGGCTGGCTACGCTCGCACTGCCATTACCGCCTCCTGGATCGGAGCTTGCGGCTTCTGCAAAAGAAAAAAGAAATTAATATTTTTGCCACATTGTTTCTTGTGATACAATCAAATGAACGAACTTTGACTTTGGTCGCTACATCATTATCATAAAACCACAAAGTAAATGAATTGATCGTTAATTACGAGTATAATATTCTCGTTCTACAACTGGTTTTTAATTCCATTAAGATTTTTATAATGTCCCAAAAGTTAAGAGTCGAGCGGGATTTGAACCCGCGACCTTCCCCTCGGTACGGGGCTGCACTGACCTGAATGCAACTTCGGTTATCGAGCAGGTTAGTTGACTATAACGTGAAACCTGTAGATGGAGCCACGGTCGCGTTAGTGCCGAACAGTCCCTAAGAGTTATTCGTCGAGTGTGATTAGGATCCGATCCGATGGCGCAGTGGTCAGCGCAGCCCCGTACCGAGGGGAAGGTCGCGGGTTCAAATCCCGCTCGGCTCTTAACTTTTGGGACATTATAAAAATCTTTGTGATTTCCTTAAGTGTAGTAAAGCACTATAAAATCAATAAACAATTTAATTCCATTATGAAAAACTATGTAAAAAGAGAGCTGCAAAATACTAGTAAAATACATACATATTATATGTATGTACGTTGTGGAGGATGGGGGAGATTTCAATCACAGAGAACCCATCGGCAATTATGCAGAAACATAATAGCCATTAAGACCCACTCTGTTCTACCGTTACAGATCTACCTATGGGTACCATAGGTATCACAATTTACTCGAGCGGCCTTTCGTGAATGCCTATTATTTTAATTGCCTTGTGTTTGTGTTATATTAACACAGTTACGTACGAGTATGTAGAAATCCCTGTCAATAGTGTATTCTTTCTGCATTATTATTCCGGAAAACTCGCGGGTTCAGAACTTTTACGAATACTACTTTTACTAATCATATTTATGTTTACATCATAAAAGTATGGCAAATAAAAACGAATAAACATATATTTTTGTAGTTATTACAATAAAATGGAACTATTGTATTCATGATATCTTATTTCACTAACCGACGTAAATCGAACCGTGCGTGTTTGTGGCTGAAATTAAAACTTGTCGGTTTATCGCTGAGCAAAAAAAACCTCCAGGTAGCATCGATTTAAACTAAATATGTGATATCAATAACCGTGGACGTTCTAGTAACAAATATAAAAACACTATGTTTTTAATTGTGATTGCACTTACAAAAAAGCAGCCAAGTGCGAGTCGGACTCGCCCATGAAGGGTTCCGTAGCATCAATTAACATAATATAAAGGTTTTTGTAGTTCGTCGAAAGGTAAATTGCGGTTTACGATTTATGACGTATAAAAAAAAACTACTCACTAGATCTCGTTCAAACCAAATATCGTTGGAAGTTTGCATAGTAATGTACAACCTATATTTTTTTTAGTTTTATCATTCTCTTATTTTAGAAGTTAGAGGGGGGACCAACTTTTTTCCACTTTGGAAGTGTCTCTCGCGCAAACTATTCAGTTTAGAAAAAAACTATATTAGAAACCTCAATATCATTTTTGAAGACCTATTCATAGATACCCCACACGTATGGGTTCGATGAAAAAAAAAAAATTGAGTTTTAGTTTCAAGTATGGGGACCCCCAAAATTTATAGTTTTTTTTCTATTTTTGTGTAAAAACCTTAATGCGGTTCACAGAATACATCTACTCACCAAGTTTCATCAGTCTAGCTCTTATGGTTTCGGAGAAAAGTGGCTGTGACACGGCCGGACAGACAGACAGACAGACATGACGAATCTATAAGGGTTCCGTTTTTGCCATTTGGCTACGGAACCCTAAAAAACCCCCCATAGAGTTCGGCTGACCATTCAACACAACATCTAGCAATCGTAGCGCACGAAATTTGAGCGGCATTGGCAGACAGACCCATGAAAAGCACGTTCTGTTTGTCAAGGGTTGAACTCGTATGCTCACTGTTGCGAAATGCTTTGATTACGGAGAAATGGATAAACCCCGTCAGGGCTCGTATCTATTATTTTGTACCATTGAAATTTGACGAACTTTTAGGTAGTTAGTTGCATTGTTTCTGACTGCGGATTCAGTAAATTTCGAATTATATTGCTGCCTCTCTAATTTCTCAGTTCCATGTTACCAAGATCTAAGTTTTCTTCTACCTAGAGTGTTTTGTACTGTGTACCTTCCTAATGTTTTCATCAATCCAGCAACCACCGCTTAAACTAAGTTTGTGACTTATCCAAGTTGGACTGCAGTCCTATTTGTCTACTCCTGACTTCAATCTGGTTAGATATACGAGTACATACTTAGGCAGGGTTCCCACTACGCCGGACCGGCAGATCTGCCGCGCCGGTAAATCTGCCGGAAGGGCTAGTGGCTGTACAATTTATATGAAGCTATTCACATTATCCCGGGTCCGGCATTTTTGCCGAGCCCGGCATTTTTACCGAGCGTTTTGTCACTACAAAATGCCGGCTAAATCACCGGACCGGAGCAATGTGAACCAGTTCCGATCCGTGTTCCCCGCCCCGCCCGTGCTCCCCGCACTTCATTCGGCTCGCATTTTCTGAGTAAAGTAAACGTGTAGCATCCAGCACGACTTTGATCCGTCACTTCTAAGTTCACCGATCAATGTTTCAAATGTCCCAAGTGTAAATCTTTCCCGTAAAATAGGATGTACCCAATACTTTCTTGTTTTATTTTGCCTTCTGTACTACCACCACCACAACACAACAATTTCGTCGTCCATTGTGGGCACAGGTCCAAATTCTACTGAGGTGCTTGTCCGATTTTCTTGTGGGATCCGGTGTAATGTGAACACTCTGTCCGGTGTCCGGTTTCCGGCAGATCTGCCGGTCCGGCATAGTGGGAACCCGGCCTTAGATGGAATAACGAGCGAAGGATCGAGTAATAAATAAATAAATTATGTAGACAATTCACACAGCACTATGTAGGCCCAAACTAAGCAGAGTTTGTATGATAGGAACCAGATAACTGATACAATACTTGAATACATTTTTTTTTTAATACATACTTTGAATACAATATAACACCCAGACAGAGAACAAACAACTGTGTTCACCACACAAATATTTGTTCTCGATGGGGATCGAACCCACGACCTTCGGCGCAGGAGGCAGAGCTACTACCAACTGGGCTGAGAGTCAAGTAACTAATAAAGGCATACACGTAGAGCGGAGCAGAGGTATAACGAATATAGAACATAATAATAAGTGTTATTTTTATTTTATTCAATTGAGAACCTATTAATAACGAGCATTGTGCTTCATTCACGTACAATTTTTATACGAGGAATAAAAAAAAGCACTTAAAAACAGCGTTTATCAACGCGCTTTATGCATACTAATTTTTATGGACCTCGTTCTTTGAAAAAAGGCTCTATGGAAACAATAATAAAGCTCCTCTTGGGGTTGAGACCCTGGGTTCGTAAGGAATCGTTGTAAGTTAATTTGTGTAAAAAAAACTATGCACAAAAAAAATAACTTACGAGAAGGGCTTGAGTTGTAACAAATCGAATCAAAAAAATGTGAAGGTAAATTTAACCCTTTCCAACTAAATTTAAATGCATTTTTAAAAACATCACTGCTGACGAACCCTATATTTACGCGGGAATTTCATCATGCATGCTGTTTTTACTAAAAGGTATTTTGATGGATACGCTAAATTGAATTTGTTTCCACGTTATTTAACGTTAAATTGTTTTCGACATAAAAGCGTGGAAAACAGGAAAAACACTACGAAAATATGTTGCCGGGTACTAATAATCTGATCAATGCTACATTTAACTCTTAATCCTTAAGTTAAATAAAGATGGTTGGCACATTTAAATGGAGATGTACATCTTTGAATGAGTATATTAAAAAAACAGATTAATCAGCCACAGTAATGTTACCTGCTCGACGAAGGCATCATCCGCTGCTTTATAGCTCTTGAGTTGTGCTCTTTGAGGCACAATTAAAACTCTCTACAACACACTGTTTCGGAAAAACACTTATGATATGACAAGAATAAAAAAAAAACTAAGGCAAAAGTGAAATTGGAGATCTCGATACCCAACCCGCACATGTGCATAGTGTTTACGGATGACGACTCAATAAAGGTGAAATAAATATATAGTCGGATGTCAATGATATTGATTTAAGTGTGGGTTTAAGCTCAGAGAAAAATGGCTTAAGTGTCTCGATTTTATTTATTTGTCTTATCAAACACAAATAATCTTTACAAGAATTTTTGACTCCCCATTTCTAGGATACTCAGAACTGCAACAAAGAACCGCACTGAACTCAGAGAATTGGTTACTGGGCAAACAAATCTACATTTCCACGCTACGACGCCAACGCCACAGACACCTTAGGTCTCAAACTTAGCACCCACCTTTAAAGTCAAGAAAAACATCATAAAAATATTGTTAGGACAACAACATTTTAACATTTTTACGAATAAAATGACATTCTCTAGCCATTCATTTTATTCGTAAAAAAATTAAAATGTTGTTGTCCTAACAATATTTTTATGATGTTTTGCTTGACTTAGACTTAGACTTTAAAGAAAAGGTTTCACTAATAATTCAGCAAGTATTTTATAATGAAAATAATGCGATTTTTTCCGTGCAGGTTGTACAATAAAAAAAACTCGCACGTTTTCACATTCTCTAGCCATTCATTTTAATCGTAGACTTTAAAGAAAATGTTTCACTAATATTTTAGCAAGTATTTTATAATGAAAATAGTGCGAATTTTTCCGTGAAGGTTGTACAATAAATCCGGAATTTTGCGTTATTCATAAACATAGTGAGCGAGGTTGGAGTGCCGCCCAGTGCGGACCGTGCCGGGCCTGTCGCCAGCTTGGGTACATCCAAAACCAATCTTCCGAAAGATCGCGCCCGTGCTCTATATCGATTCTCTGAAGCTCAAAGATGTTAAGTAAAAGAGAAGCCACGTTCAAATTATTCGTTGGCAGTTTTGTTTTGTAGCCTACTCAGGGTTAGAAGATCATCTGATAGCAGTTAAATAAAAAGATATAAATCGAGAAGCGTTTCGAAAGTGATTAGACAGTACATTTTCTTTGATTGAACTTGTTTAGTGACACTATTTTTGTTGAACTTCTTGACTGTAGGAATTTAAAAAACGAATAAATCATTAATTCTGAATCAATATTTCGTCACATACGCAGTTGTTAAAAGTTAACGACTGAATAATTCGCGGTACAAGTGAACTCGTTTCAATATTAGGATGATTGACAGTAGTTCTGCCGAAAAAATAATAAACGACGGATAAAAGCTTTCACTAAGGTCAGAGGCGCAGGCTAAAAAGCCACAACAATTAACAGTAAAAGCGTGAACATATCTGTAATCTATTTGTGACCGATCGAGCGTCCGTGCGAAACAGGTTGGCGTTTAGCCCAATTGTTATTTTTTTACCCAGTAACATTAATGGGTTGTGATGTTTGTCGGATAATCGCGTTCCGTTGTGGCTGTTTGTAGATCCCGGTTAAGTGCTTATTCTTTAGAAAGAGAAGAGCTGCGGTATTTTGCATTTGTAATTGAAAGTATAGGTAAATGTGCCCTGGGAATGCTTAGACGCATCGTATGTTTTGTTTTTAATAGCGCTAAGTCTATACTTTGCGCTATTTAATAGGTAGTCTATATTTTGCGCTATAAGTTGTGTAATATAAATGAAATAACGACATCTTAAACAGTTGTTACCCAAGACTTAATTGGTTACCAGTAATAATTCCATGATCACTTTTGTTTAAAATGTTAACATCGATGGCCCACAGTTGGGCAAAAGCCTCTCTCTGCGCTTGCTCTTAAGCTACGCTACGCTCATCCAGCCAAGACTGAGAAAAGAAGCGTCAGGCATCCAGTGACAAAAAAGTATTATTTAAATGAATTTTTAATTATCAGCGTTGGTGGTAAAATCCATTGGTTACCCGAGTTAATACTAGCTATATTACCAGCAGTACTGACAGACCCAATGAGTTTAAAGAGCCTTTACGAATATAATCAAAAACAAAGTCCCAAAATATATAATTGCTACAAAATACGTACATGCATTGAACCTTTGTGAAACCGCGGGTTGAATTGAATTTGACAAGCCAGCTAGAAGATGATAAATTACCGCTAGGGTCAATAGCATTTTAACCGACCGTTAAACTGTCCAAGCGCAATTTTCGAGGCTGTTTACCGGGATATTACTGTCACCCTTCATCCAATCAGGTACCCAAAACGTCCCAAAGTGGGATTCTCAAGGATGATTTTTGCAGTCAGTATCGTAGACATTTTGTTTTAATTTTATCCAAAAAGTATATTTGTACATATTTTTAAATTCACGACAGTTTAAATTAATATGTTTCTTATTTTTGGTGCGTGGTTGAATATTTGTACATTGTGTCGTAAGAGTACTTATCTACAATGCTGTTTTAACAACCTTGAACCCTTTAACATGGCGACAACACACGGCTGGCATCGAAATACACATTTTATTCGGTTTTGGGAAAGTTTGGATGTTTATCGTAGAACGTAGAGACATTTCTAAACTCGCCGGTTAATCGATTACACTGTACTTATAAGCTGGTGCAAACATCAGAATAATAAATGTTATGATGGTATAACTGAAGCTAAAACTTTCGCTGCAGAAAAGAAACACGGTCTTTGATAAGTAATGGTCCGGACCAGACCAGCCTGACATACAATTAATGATTAGTTTCATACACGGTAATCAGGATGGTCATTCAAAAATCCATACAGACACGTTGGAAAGTTGTTCGCGTCGTCGATTGCCAAATAAAAAATGTTTTAAATAATGATTCGCCGCGCAATCCCTCTGTATAAGGTCCGGGTAACCCAGTGGCCGAGTGTCGGCTACGACGCGGCCCTGCGACGCTCGCACGCACTGAAAACCCTAGCGCCACTCGCAACTCTGACGCCTCAAGAATACGGCCTATATTGTTACAACCGCAACAAGATGTTTGTACAAGTATACAGATGCGAAGTTATATTTAAATCATGGCGCTCATCTGCAATGTTAAGGTTGAATTCCGGAACGTTTACGTCACGCATACATGATAATATGTACGTGTATGGGATTCAAATATCAAGAAGAGCCTACAGGGAGTTAACGCAAAATTTTCCAGCATCTTTAAGAAACATTAAACTATTTTTTGTATGTTATTCGTGGTAACTCACGAAAGAACTATATAAGTTATTCGATAGTTTGGTTTGAATTTCAAACCATAGGTACTGTTTCTTTTCTATTCTATGGCACTCATTGCAGCTCAATGCAGGCCGCTAAGCCTTTCGCCATCCCTACACATTGTCATGAAAAAATATTCCAGAAGTTTGGTCAAAAGAACTACTGAGAAAAACGACCTTTAGCACTAATAGGTGGCAATTGAAAGCAATGAATGAGTTACGCAATAGGGGGACGGCACGGCGTTGCTGCGGTACTCTAGATTTGTTTACGAACGAGCTATAATGAGACTTTGCCATCTTCTAATCGTGTCAATGATTCTTTCGGACAAAGTGTGGTGAAAGGATTTTAAGTGCGCCTCAAAGAGGCGACTCGACACATATATTTTCAAACTTTTTAGGTTCTACGACATGCTGGTTTCCTCACTTTGCCATCAATGCTATCAGAGTTGAAGTGATAAATCGTATAACCGGCAGAATGAAGGGTTGCAGTACTAAGCTACGACCTACCACGATCAACAAACTAAGTGGAACTCTTTACAAGTGGCTATAGTACCGTTAAAATACATGTTATGTGGTATTGTGTTATAGTTCATTATATATATATATATATTATTATATTATTAAATTGATTTTTGTACACATACCATACCTAATAAGTTTATTTATGAACTAAATACATCTATAAAATTGGCTAACAGTCATAAATTTTCCAGATAATCTATAGACATTATTCAGGCTTCGTTTACATTTTCGATTTTTTTCCTACGTCTAATCAAAATAAACCATTGTATACGGTTCCATTCATTGACCTTTTTATCGAGATTAACAAACGAGTTAACTAGTTTTGCAAGGAACCCTTATAGTAAAGTTACGCCTGACCTCGGCCAATGTATTATAGAAACCTAAAACTAATAGTTTTGGGTTTTAATTAGTTAAAGAAGTTCAACAGTTACTGTAGTCTTTAGCTATCTCTTGAATTATTTTATTTACATAAAAATAGAGACAATATTTGCATGTACTTTTTAGAGATCCAGAGAGAAAATATAGAGGCTTTACCCTAGCAGTTAGGGTCATTGAACTAGATCGCTCTAAAACGGAGACTTCGAGATGCCCGCGATCTGTTTAATAAATCTCTGGCAAACGTGAACCCACACTATAGGTGTATTTGTTCCTAAATTTTCTAAAATCTCTCTAATTAGATAAAAATATAAAAATCTTCTTTAAATTGATGATTGATGATTTGTTTTAATTATTAGTACTTACAGCAAAAACATATCAACTACCCATGCTCATAATTCGTAAACTACTACTAACTTAAAATAATCCACTTAAATTTGTGACTCATATAGGGCTTGAAACCGAACTAAATGCTAAGTCACTTCGATATTCATATTTTCTACTCGGTATAGAGCAGCTAGAATATTATAGTGGAAAAATATGGATCGAAAATAGAAAATAGTGGGAATATGGAATGTCAGCGATAATTCAATTTATTTTCAGGGTGTGCGTGCATCCCTCTGCTCGGGCTAGTCACACCGACATCGGCGCCACTCATGAATATATTTAATTATTAAATATATTTAATAAGCAATATTCAGATTCCTATCTGAATATTGCATAATATTCATCTTTATGAAGTCCACTGCTAGCCAAAGCTTCCAATAGTATATTAAAGCACATAATAGGTATATTTGAGTTATATGCGTATCGTCTTACGTTTGTGACAACTGATGGATGGGTACCGATGCTTGAAATATATAGACGAGATCAAAGGCCGCTCTTAAGGGACTCCTATCCATAAATTAGGTTACGCAAATTACGAGAACCCCTTCTCAAGTATTGTTTCTGATTTAAGGTTATTTATTCAACGACCTATGCCAAACTGGATTTGGTGAAGCAAGTGTGTAAGTAATTAAGTGACCCTAAAGGCTTGACAATACATAGTAACTGTTTATTATCGAGGTTGTTTCACAATAAAAGCCGGCAATGCGACACAAAAGTAGTCTTAACTTGTGTTATACAAAATGACACACTTCGGTGTGGATTAAAATAATATAAAAGCTAAAAAAAGCGAACGATACGATGGCTCGACGCAGAGAGCACGTGCGCCGGAACCACACTCACAACGTCGGAAAATATATACAAGATCTAACCTTGTATTTACTATAATTCACGACTTTAAAGTAGGCTGACATTGGATGCGAATACTTTTATTTTACTGATTGTGTTGATGGCGCGACGCGACGACGCGGCGGCAATACAACTCGTCGACGAGCGCACTATATGCCTTGCCTGCCAATTAGAACATGAAACATAGTTACGTGACTATGAATGACCACGTGTGGCTTTTTAAATCACGATATTTCTGCCAAATCTTACCAATAAGCAGCCAGATAAAGTATCGGACCGAATGTTATCAAAACATACTTATATTATTTTATCAACCTATACTTATTCCTTATTCCTTTTATTTATATTTCTTAATTTGAAATAAAGAATGCATTCAAATTCATCGCGTTTCACCAGGCACGTTATATCATTCGTAGCTGGAAACTTAATTTCTAAAACAGACGACTTTGTGTATGGATAGTGTACCGTGAGAGCGGTGTTCGGTTCCGTGCACAGAGCGCCGGGAAACAGTAACTGTACTCATTCATTTAATCAGTTCCCGACCGGAGCGATTCGCCATATACATTATTAACTATTTTACGATACCGTTTCGTTTAAACTAAATTAATTATCAAACATGCTTAAATTCAATTCCGGGTAAAATAGACCTGAAATTTTCATGTCATCTCGACAACACAGGAGGAAACAGATTTCGAGCTTCGACGTCGTCAGCGTCGCCTTCTGAATAGGTTATTTTAATAAAACTCCGGACAGAATATTTAGTTGCGAGATGTTTTTCAGCTAGAATATGTTTTCAAATAGCCTCTGATGTCTTGACACTTTTCACATTCACATATGAAGTTTGGCGTTGATAAGAAATAATGACGTCAACTACACACACACAAACGAAGGTTATTATACTAAATACTATGCTCTGTAATGAATTATTCAAAACCAGCTGCTGATTAGCTCGACTAATGTCTCGAACGAACAAATTCAAAGAAGCTAGTGTCAATACTTTCGTAGATATTTCCCTTTGGAAGGCTTTTTCTAGGGAATAATTTAACTAGACTAATGTTTACGGACGGGCGGAGAGCTTCAATAGCGTTTAACATTTTATGGCTCAATGGTTGTTTTATTGGCTGAGTATTTGCTAGCGGTCAGTCGCTACGATGCTTATTGGTTCGATGCCTGGATAATGTTCTGATAACGACGTGAAATTATTTTTATCAGAAAATCTTAAAATTTGATTCAATGAAGTAGTAGATTATTTAAAAGAGGCTAGTTCCAAAATGTATGAAATAGAACTCTTACCGTGTCTTATGTTCATTTGTAGTAAACAGAAGAATGTTCAGTCGCGTACCGATTACCGCATGAACGGCGATTCGCGCGCCGGTTAGTGCTTCACTAGCTCGCATTATGGAGCAGGACCCATCCATGATGGAATCCATTCAATTTCAAATATGGAAGAAGCGCGCGCGCGCACGTCCCGGTCTACAGCCACGGCCGGCGCGTGCCAACGAAACGGTCACAAATCGAATTGAAAATAAATCAACCGATCGATGACCGTAAAGTCGAATATTTAATTATTCTTTATTTACGCATATAAACCCACAGTTGATACAAGTATTGACAAAATACACTAGACACAGTTGATCTATCTGCAGACAAACGATTTAAAGATAGCTCAACTGATCTAAATCAGTGTCAAACGGAAGCTCCCCCAAGACGCTGGCGGCATTGCCACGATGAATAGCAATGCTAATGCGCTGCGCCAGATACTCACCAGCCCTTGGGTCACGCGTCGCTTCGATCAGTCGCCTAGACAAAATTAATGTTTAATTAAATCCGACGGTCGGAAATCGGAAATGAGGCAGCTTTGCTCATGTTACTTCGTAATTACCTGTTATCAACAGTCTGCCTCGAAACATCAATCAATACGAATATTGATTTAAAGGTGCATTGTTATGAATTTGCAGTAAAGCTGAAGACAACCGTCGATGTACTTCTCGCTCGCATATTTTAACTTTTACAAGCATAAAGTTGGCATTAAGTTGGTTTTCGTAGTTGGGTAAACTTTTAAGTAGAACAACGTCATAGGTTCAATTTTTTTTTCTTATTTATTTGCTTTGATTTTCACACAAGATAGCTTCTCGCAATTTTCGATAAATAAGTTAAGTGTTTTTTTGTCGAAAATATGTGTCAAGAGTACGAAAAGAGCCTCTTTGAGGCACACTTAAAATCCTTTCACCACACTTGGTTCGAAAGAATCAGTGACACGAGATAAGATAAGTGTTTTTTCATCTTTTCAGATGGCCAAAATGTGTGAGCAGGAAGTACAACGACGGTAGTCTTCGCCTTAAGTTCGTTAAACTTCGGGATGTGTCAATAGCCACCGGGATGTGGTTGCGTTTGTTTGCGATAAAGCATAGGATCCAAACGCAACCAAGCTTTATTGGTTTAGGAGCTTTTGCGTTATAGGACGAAAGCTTTAGACCGTGCTAACTAATATTGATTAAGCGATATCTTCCAGGTTGCCTGGAAGTAATATCTGTCATTAATAAAGCCGCCCGTTGTTCAATGTTAGGAGAACGCTACGCTACTTTGTTCCAGTAGCATCCGCGTAACTTTCCCCTTTTGTACAAGCTTATTATTATTGAAATACTAATTCCTCAATTGAAACTAATTTTAAACCTGATTTATTTTGTTCTTAATTTATTATTTTTGTCTGGGTGTTATATTGTATTCTAAGTAGGTATGTATTTACAAAAAAATATGTGTATGAGTATTATATCAGATATCTGATTCCCATAGTACAAGCTCTGCTTAGTTTGGGGCTAGATAGTGTCGCGTAGATTGTCCAAAAATAATGATTTATTTACTTTTAATTATAAGTTTGAATTCCGTAGTTTAATTTTCCTTAACTACAATAATATTTCATAACTAAAACTGTTGCCGTTGTTACTTTGTAAACTGAAATAACAAGGG
This sequence comes from Thera britannica, assembly GCA_939531255.2. Taxonomy (NCBI): domain Eukaryota; kingdom Metazoa; phylum Arthropoda; class Insecta; order Lepidoptera; family Geometridae; genus Thera; species Thera britannica. The sequence goes on from OW618044.2 coordinate 16,372,973, forward strand.
AGGGCTATAACTTTAGCGCTGTCAAAATAAGTAGGTTTAGATTTAGACTAATGCAAAATTAGAAACGACCGCAAAGTGTGTTGTCTTGTTGTTTCACGCTCAATAAAACTATACGTTTTCACTAAATATTGCTGCGGAAGAAGATGCATTCGCAATCCATTTCCGCCCGTCTGTACCTCAAGCCAGCGGATTTCCTCTAGCAGGGAAATCAGATCAGGTATAGCGCCGGTGAAGCGAGCATGAGCAAACCCCTCTAAGAGTACGTACATCTTAGACTGGAGGGGTGCTAGGAACGCGAAACCCATTATCAATTTGAATTTCCGAACACATGACAGAAGATTTCAATCTTAAAGGTTTATTTTGCGTAATTTGAAATGAAGCTTAATATAGATTTAGATTCGTTTTTACATAGTTCCCGAATCATCCTCAGCTCTACTCAGCTACGTTTGGAAATTGAAAATACTTAATGATTCACTTGAAATAAGCACCTAATCAAGTAGGTAAATGTGGAATACTTTTAATTTATTTAAAATAATAAGTGAGCAATGCTCTAACTTCACCACTACGAACATATTTTATTTGAGTTTGAAGGACGATGAACCAACAATGTAGTAAATAGGGCTCTAAATTAGTAATTTGCAATGGACCGTATTGTACGTGTAACTTTTTTGTTCTCGAGTAGCGAGTAGTTTGGTAAGTGGATAGCTTTTGTTTTTAAAGCTACTTTGCTAATCACCCACGTGCTATAAACGCGACTAATCTATCTTTCGTTGCATTGCCATACAACGTGGCAATGCTGCCAGCATTTTGGGAACGCTGCCATCAGGTAGCGGTTTGTTAGATTAGTGTAGGTATTTTTAATTTATTTATTTAAGTTGATATTGTTATTTTTTTTTTTCTTAAGTTTGTGTTTAAATAAAGAAGTTTTTGCATAGATAAAAAAAAAATTTTTAGAGTAGTCAGTGTATTTTACGAGTAAAGTAGCGTTTACACAGAGATGAGACACCCATCTATTTTTGCAAAAATTAGATATGGTTTATGTGCATTTTTTGACATGATCCTTACATGTCTGATGGCGATAGTAAAAGCCGAGGATGATTAAACATGCTGAAAGGCCACCAAAATGCGGGTGGTACACATATAACAAAGGAGTCTTTCAACCACGGCGATCATGTTTAAAATTTCTGACAAAATACCAATCAAATCACACGTAGGTATTGCCTGTAAATGATACCAATGGGAATAAGGAAGGAAAATGTCAAGCGTAATGGGATATGAGAGAGGCTCCAAAATAATGTGCGAATTTTAATTTAATAGATAAATAATTTAAACACGCTGAATTGAGAAAGAACCGCATCAAACATCAACTTTACAACTGTTATTGAAGGCGAACAGATCATACAGCTTCAGGGGAACATTCACCCCTAGCCCTTACTGCGGGACACGATGCAAAGCTTGGGAAATATAAAATATTTTCCAAGCTTGAATAATGAATAATTGAATGATTTGTACGATTTTTTTATGTAATTTGTAAATGATTCAATAAAGTGTGGGACGTTTCAGACTTCCCATCACTTTATTCACGTTTCAGACTTCTCATCATTTATTTGTTGAAGGTGCAAGTATTTACTCGTGTTGACTATAAAGCCGTGTCACCATGGATTGGCACAGTTTGAACTCCAAACTAGCTCCGTGAATCGTGTGCATGCTCGAATGGTTTAGCAGACTGGTGATTTATTTTCTACGCGCACAAGGCACATTCACTCTTATGAATAAAATCATGAGGTCGGAAATAGAATACACGAATGGGAATCTCTTACTAAGTGGTTAAATCTTGATAACCACCGTAGCAAAGTTTTACAACTATTAGCAACAGGTTTCAAAGTGAACGCGGGAAAAGTAAGTAATTTTGCATTTTATTTCTAATTTATGAAATAAATAAAATTGTATTTGTTTTATAAGCCATTCAGTGAATTAATTAAACGAAAAATAAAGCAGGACTTAGACAAATAATATGATGTGATGTTATACGATAAAATAGAATAAAAAATAATTTTAATATCAATAAATACAATTTTTTTTTATAAATTTTTGGTGAATTTAAAATGAAATAGTTTTTTCTGTACTATTTTTTGTTTTCTGGTACGTACCGGTATCTTCACCGTTGGATGACGTTAAAATTCTGGACATGGCACTGCAGGCCCGCCTGAAGGATAGAGCGCGCGAGGATCGCGAGCGCGAGCTGGTGCTGGTCGAGACACTGGTGATGGCCTCCGAGTCGCTCGCATGGCCCGAGTCGGACGCCATGCCGCGTGCCACGCGGAACATACGGTCCGCTGACATAAGCCGTTCACAAGTAAGTGCAACGCTCTCGACTGCGACGTGTTATCAAGCCGGATGTGGAGGATGCTGTGAGCGCATCCGAGGTCCGGTCGCGAGTCGCGAGTCCCGGTCCCGAGCGGGCGGGAGGCGTGCCGCTTGCAGGGTAGGCAGGTATGCAGCGCGCGTGCACCGGCCGCGGGGCCTGAGCGCCGGGAGGGAAACGGGCGGGCGCGCGCGTCCTCTATCACCGCCCGCCCGACTGACCGTCGCGCACCGCACCGCTCTACGAGTAGCAAGCACGCCCATATCCATTGTAACCGTTTAGCGACCTTTCCGCGTAACGAGCATGGGGCAATGGCACGCAGCGTGCCCCGCGCGAGTGCGAACAGAACGACAACAAGCCGCCTGCTTTGACGATGCCGATGCCGGTGCTGTTGTCGCCGATTGTTGCTCTCAGGTGGCTACCTCCATATTCGCACGCAAGACAGAAAGAGACGACGCCAAACATCCTGGCCTGGCACAGTTTATCATGAGATGCTGTCTGTTACCTTCGAATGCGCTTTATTGAAAGAGACATACTGCATCCATAGTTACTAAAATAGGAGTAATTTTAACACATTTATTTAAAACTAGTGGCCGCCCGCGGCTTCGCTCGCCCGTTCCCGTCACACCCCGTTCCCGTTACTTTTTCGGGATAAAAAGTATCCTATGTCCTTTTCCTGGTTCTAAGCTACCTCCCAACCAATTTTCAGCCAAATCGGTTCAGCCGTTCTTGAGTTATAAAGTGGAGTAACTAACACGACTTTCTTTTATATACAGGGTGAAATTTTGTAATGCCACCTGGAGGGAAAGTACTCTTAATACTGCAGATAGAAAATTTTACTCAGAGGAAACATTCCTTTATTTTTGAATAGAAAGCAAACTGCATTCAAATTATACCCTGTACTTTTATTGCATCGATCGTTAGGGCCAATTATAAGGATGAAATCTCTCTATGCGTCCAATGAAAAAAAAATTCAGTTTCAAGTATGGGGAGTTGGGGACCCCCAAAATTTATAGTGTTTTTTTCTGTTTTTGTGTAAAAATTTTAATGCGGTTCACGGAATACATCTACTAGCCAAGTTTCATCAGTCTAGCTCTTACGGTTTCGGAGAAAAATGGCTGTGACATACGGACGGACAGACAGACAGACATGACGAATCTATAAGGGTTCCGTTTATGCTATTTGGCTACGGATCCCTAAAAATACAGGCGAATTGAGAACCTTCTCCTTTTTTATTTGAAGTCGGCTAAAAATAACAATCTTTTAAAATATTTAAATAAATATTCGCTCTGTGTATACGTTTGTGTACCACCTATGGCAGTTCTCTATTCACGTTTGACGCAAGGGGTAAATTGGATTGGAATATTTTTGTGGAATTGCGAAAGGGCATTGATTTTCATTGGTATGTACATACATGCGTTCATACTTTTAGAAGTCTCCCGACGTTTTAGGTCAAGCTCTTACGGGACCAGAAAAATTGGTCAAAGTGCAAGTAAACTTGCGAAATAAATGTTATAAAAATAACCAGCGTGCGGCTCAAAACATGTATTCCAAAATTTTCTTTATCAACAAAAACTAAAGCCAACAACTTTTTTTATACAACTAAGTTAGCAAACAAGCATACGGCCCACCTGATGGAAAGCGGTTTCCGTAGCCTATGGACGCTTGCAACACCAGAGGCATCACACGCCCACAAACTCAACTTAAACAATAAACTTCAACTCGACTCAAACTCGCCAACAAATGGAACTCTCATTCTAAGGAAATTTTAATAACAGGAGTGAACAGTTGGAGTGTGGCTTAGCATGCTCCATCTTAAGCTGTTTTCCTAACTTTCCATCAGCTGTGATGGCAGACAAATGCAAAGCTATCTATTAACAAAAATGCTTTATTAATAAAATGATATAAAGCATCAACCACAATCAATATATATTTATCTTCATATAAGCATCCGATATTTTTCAATGCTGTGGCATGACAGACAAAACAGATGTATAATCATAAAACTGATATTAAAATAAGAACCAAATCAACTCCTGCTTTTATGGAGGTTGACTAGGTTGTCAAAGATCTGAATACCAAACTCAAACTCAAACTCAATAATTTTTTATTCATTACGATGCAAGAATCACTTTGAAACGTCTTATAGCTAGGTGAGTCTAGGTGCCAGTTCCACGCGACCAAGCGTAGAAGAACAGGCAACAAACTACGTCTTGGTTCCTACTGTTTTTTTATATGATCCTTTTACAAATCAAAAATAGTCTAAAATAATAGCAGTGAAGTTCCAGTGTGTACCACACACCGAGCTAGCTTTACAATATCAAATCCTTTTAGACCCCAGCGACGATAATCCCTACATGTGAGAGGTATGCAAATCTGTGCAAGACAGTGAAATACTACACGTATGGAGAATATTTTTTAAATGCATTAGAATTTTATGAATCCTCGTGTCTGCTCCGTGAAGCGGTAATTAAATTACATCCTTCTCTCCGGTTACGTGGGTAAAAAATAAGTCATGTTTATTATGAAAGTGAGTTAGCTTACATTATTTGTATTGATCGAGCGCTAAAACTTCTGAAACAAATCAACGTAATAGTTTTTGTATGTTTGTTATAGCGTCACTTTCGAACTGGCAATCCAGTCTGAATAGGCGGGTCAAAAGTACATAGTTCTTTTATTATTAGTTGGAACTGTACGATATGAATCGGTCTTGTCAAAATCGGCTTTTCATCGTTCAAACATTCCTAAATTACCATACTAATATTATTAATAGGATCGCTGCTGAACAGAACGTGACCGTGTTATTAGCAACATCATTTATTAGCACACCAAAAACCAATAATCGATACTTGTATTATAGACCGGTGCCACGTTTACAATATCTAATTAAAAATCATGTCGCATTTTATTAAGGTTCCGCAGCCCAAGGGTACAATACTCATGCCAGCCGCCGCGCGCCCCACATGGCTGCCCAAACTTTTTGTTAAACCTTCAGTTGATCCTGAAATAATCAGCCGTGCTGGCAGACGGACGGACGGATCGCACCACGGCTTAGTTTATCTAAGTAAAAAATAGACGGTCAAACAATCCGTTTTCTTCAAATACGTTACTATTTTGAATTCTTTTCAGTTTCTTCATATATATGAAAAATTCAAATATTTGATATTTGTCACTTCTTTGAAATCCAAATTCCCACAAAGTGGTTAAAACTCCATCTTTACTTATATGTTCTTCGTAAAATAGTAAAAATAGCAATAACAAACTATTTCGGTCCGAATTCTTGCAAGTCAAATAAATAAATAAACATTGCGGATATCAAGAGTAAACGTGTACCCAATTGCACTTAGAGCTTTGTAAAGAGACAGAATACGTGTAGAAACCAACTCGATTCGTTCGTACCTACACTTCTGGCCTAATTAGACTCTGAGCAAAGCCTAATTAAAGACGTACAGACCGACGACAAACTTAAAGTCACTTTATTAGGACTAAACTGTAAGGGTTCTGAAGTCCTGTCCTGGACTCGACGGCAGGACGGATAATGAAAAAAAATTATCCTGTACTCGTAGGATTAAATCGTGGGTTTTCCGTTAGTTAGCTCCGAAACCTTTGGAGAGGAGTACAAATCCCTCTTGGATTGTTTTGGGGAATGCGTAAAGCATAGAGCAGTCCCTTGGTATGTCAATATTGGATAACCAAACCTATATATTACCGCCGTTGCTTTGACAAAATAAAGACGCTGAAAACCATGAAACAACATTCCGCTCGCATAATACTTTGACCGCTTACTGCGTGCAATCCAATTGCACACAGTCGGCGATTTTCGTTAGGGAGTTAAGCATAAATATATTTTTTATCCTAACACGTTTTCACGCTTCAAACTTTACCCCAGTACGAAAACCGTTACTCGCAATTTTCGATAAATAAGTTCGGTGACTTTATATATTTCAAAGGGTCAAAATGCGCGAGCGAGAAATACATCGACGGTTGTATTCGCCTTAACCTCATCCAGATTTTGCCGGTCCGGTGCATCTAATCCACCCGAGGGAGGTTTACCAATCCACGTGCAAAAATAAGGAGTAGATCGAACCATCCAGTTCTTTGGTCCAGTTCTATGTTAAATTTCGGGGACTAGGTGGGGTCCACATGTCTTTTTTCCATTCTACCCTATTATCGTCATCTTAGTACACACTCCTTTCTTGGACATATCATCTTTCACACAATCCATCCATCCAGTTCTTTTTATATATGTTTTAGATTTAAGCTGTATTTAAATAAATCGAAACGTAAAAAACTGGAAGTCCATTAAATCTAAAACAATTTTAACGATAATGGGTATTGATCGACACACTTCAAGTGTGTTTTATGTAAAGTCTGTTCGACGAGTAAATCTGAGTTTCAAAGTTAATAAATTGTCTTGTACTAAGAAGGAGCTAAGCTCGGCGGCAACGATGAGTGTAAAAATAAAATAATGGTCAAGTTTCCAGGCTGCATCTCGTAGCGGAACGGCGCTTACTGCAACTTGGCGAAGTGGGAACACTAAAAATAACCAACAGTAACAGCGATCGAAGAAAGTCTTAAATACTTTGGTCCGTAGGTTGCAAATAAACATTTGTTATCAAAATAAAATGTCATAGATCCGAACGAGGTATTCAATATCTCTATATTTATAAAATAAAGTCGTGTTAGTTACACTATTTATAACTCAGGAACGGCTGAACTGATAAGGCTGAAAATTGATGGGGCTTAGAACTAGGAGACGGATATAGGATATTTTTTATCCCTTAATAAAAGTAACGGGAACAGGGCGAAGCCGCGGGCAGTCGCTAGTTTATGATGAACGTTAACTAGGATAAGTTAACAAAAGGTTGACGACATTGTCAGCGTCGTGGGCTGCTGATGGATGACCTATGCCCAGCAGTGGGTCAAGACGGGCTGGGGATGATGATGATGATGATTTATTATTAACTTAATAATGTGAGTAAACAGGTCTTCACATATATATTGTGGAGGATTTACACAAAACCATGTCTTAGTTTTCTAAGATTTAGAAAATAAAGTATACTATTCGTATATGCAAACCTACGTTTTCTATTTCATAAAATGGTAGGTAGTTCAGGCAATGCGTGCCGTAATGAATTTAGAAACCGCAGGGGAATTGCCGTGTTTCGGACCATAGTGTGCTCTGTGTCTGGATCTGGGACGTAACTAAGCAATTTCCATGCGTAATGCAATGTCGCTCAAATCTGGTTTGATGAACGTGATGTATTCCAGATATATGTATACACAACCCAATATGCATCTTATTACATAGATTATTCAACTACCTTGTTGGCTCTTAACTTTTGGGAAATTATACAATATTCGAGAATTTACGTACATTTTAACAAATCAAATGTTTTTTTAGTTTACGTCACACAAGAATAGTATGAAAAAAGTGTTAATCATAAAAAAGGAACAATAACACAACTATGGTGCTGGTCTTCCGTGAAAAACTTATTAATTTTAATTACAGTTTTTTACATTTTAGTTGAAATAACGTGCAACGTGTAGGTTTGATGTCCCTATACTGTTACACGTTTATTTCCACCGAAAAGCTGGACATGCACATACACTTTTGTAACAAGTATTTGCATGTCCAGCTTTTCGGTAGTTCGATTCAATCTGTTAAAAACGTACACGCGAATTCCTAAAGCATTTGTATAGGTTTACAAATTAAAGATGTGCTATCTTTGTGAAATGAAACATTCATTAGCATAAAAGTCGTTGCGAGGGGACGCTACGCTAAACATAACTCGTAGTTTACTTCAAAGGTAGATTTTTGGATAAATAGAAAATGTCTCTTTCATTCACCAGTAGCGCAGCCTTTGAACATACGTGCCTATGCTTTTCATTTAAAAAAATCCCCGTCTGAATGTCCCACTTTATTTGAATGCAGCAGAATTTGTATGCTGCAGCACACTCCTTTATTATTATTTTGTAGGAATTATCATACAAAATAACGCTCGGACAGAGCAACAAACTTCCTGCAAATACGTCTAGGCTATATCTCGCAGAACTGGTTCTTCGTCTAGTGTCTTAACCACGCTGGATTGAAAATTGTTCGCCTATTTTGTAGCCTTCCGGGAAAATCAGGGTGCAAAATGTTTTGCTGCATAATGAAACTGAAGTCCAACCAAACCCACTAATTTAACCCTTGTGTGGTGAATTAATATTATTATTGGCCTAAGATCATATAGGTCGTAGCCAGCTGTTTTTATTATTTTCTTAATCATAATATTCGATACACTATCTAAGCAGAAAAGATGTAATTTTCGCCATGTTTCAGGTAGGAAACTGAAGACTTACCTCAGTTTCCTACTTGAAAAAGGACGAAAACTTCATGTCGTAAATGAGGGGAAAAACCGGCAAGCGGAGAGAGCCACATAGTTTTTTCATTTTTACAGCAAACATTTATTTTTTATAAAGTGTTTTGTAAAGTTGTTGGTGATCTGGCAGGAACTAGTTTGTCATGGATTTTAGGACCCAGAACAGTAACCCAGAATGTTCAATGTAAAAGAAGGGCCTGCGTCCTATTAAAGCTGTCAATAGCAGAAAATATTTAAGAATGTCTACTCACACTCTGTTCCGATCTCAATTAATCCGAAAACGATTATGTGTGGCTCAAAAATAAATCCACTAGAGAAATTATTTTACGAAAAACTGCCTCGCGCTTTTCAGGAAAACATACGAGCACGTATATAGCAGATCTGGATTTTATGAGACAAAATGGTTACTCTAGAGGCATTATCCAGGGAGGAAATAGGGGACTACGATTGTATGGAGAGTCGCCTGTGTGATTCCCTCTTAAGTGAGGTAATAGACGCTGAAACTCACTCCAGCCCAGCGGAATTGCCCGACGGGTTAGATTGTCGAGCATTGTATAACCGCAGGGCACCGAGCCTTATTAATAACCTGCGGGCACAGGCTCTCGCGGTTGTTATTTGTGTAAGCGTGTCATGATCATCATCAGCTTGAATGAATTCACTGCTGGACGTGTTGTGCCTCCCTAATACATGGTAAGGTTTGCTTGTGAGGTTGGTCAACACGATTGCCAAGCTGAAGTAGCGAGTTCTCTTAGTCAACTTTTACGACAACCAGGGATGGTACTGGCGCGGCTTCTAACTAATCAAGGTAGAATTTATTTCTTTGCAGGCTTGTTTTTCTGACCACTATATAGCTTCACCATTAACTTATCAGTAAAGTAAAAACATTATAAAACTCTCAATTTGACAGCGTTTCACTGATCGCCGACGCCAGCGACCTAGGTGTGCGCAGGCCTTTACTACTAGGCACATCTTAAAAGCTTTACATAACGTTATGATAAATTGGCCAATATGCATGTTATTTATGCTTGCTAAACTAGTGTAGTTTACCGTAGCTTCGAAACTTGTTAAATTTAATATAAATTAATATAACCGTTCGTGCTTTACAGAGTTTGTACGGCGGAATAGTTATTCTTGTTGTTTTAAGCCTGAGTTATTCTACGATTATTTATTGAATAGAATACCAAACAAATATGTTGTACTATTTAGCATTTTTCTAAATTATTTTGCTTGTTCACCTCTGTCACGTCTGTAATAAAACAAACTTCAAGCCTTTGCTACGACTACGACAGTAGTAACTTATTCCTATGATAAGTATCTTACAAATATTACTTGTAGTTTTGTGAACCGCAAGGAAAACTAACGGGAAAAGGTTTTGTCCAAAAAACTCGCCAAACATTTATCAAAATCTGAAACGTATGCTTTATTTATAGATTCAAATACGGATACAAAAAAACTCAGTGCACGAGAGACAATGATGTTTTATTTTCAGATGTTTGTGTTTGATAAGAGTCTCATTCAATTATACCCGGTAGCAAAACGTTTGAGTCTACGGGATGCATATTATGTAGATAGTAGCGTTGATGGTCCTCCCTAGAAGTTACAACACGTGCACTAGGGTTAGCATTACGACGTGTTTAGTCTAGCATTCACTTAAGGTTACAAGCACTTCCACGCACAGGGAGCATGTTTAAATGTAAGTGTAGACTATTACCTGCCATCCCTACGGAACATGGCGGAGGACATTTAATCTATTAAACTCTACCGCTCGGGCTTGGTACCCTGGCTGATACGAAATTAGATTTTTACAGACGAAATAATATTTTAAAGGGTTTTCTCATGTTACCTATCAGTCTAAACCAGCCTTCTATCTAAAATGGAAATGAACTGAACTGTTATTGAAAGTTACATGGCACTGCCATCTCCTAAAGCTAAAACCACAGAATACGTAGAACGTCAAAATAATGTTTTCCAAGCTGTAGGTACAATGAAAAAAAACGATCTTTTATATTCATAATGGTCTTCTTCTTCTTCTTAATTAGATGGCATCTGTCCATTTTGGATCATGGTCTTCTAATCAGCAGATCGATAAATCTGTTGTCATATCTATTTGTTGACATGAAAGTGACATTGACGTGATACTTTTAGGGAGCCGTTTAAAACACTGGCATAATTGATACGAAAAGGACAGATGCCATTCATTAAGAAGAAGAAGAAGAAGTGTCACTTTATTATGATTTATATTTATAGTATGTTGTGTATAATCTGCCTATAGATTCATTTTATTAAGCAGTTTTTCTATGACAGGATTTAGGATTATTCTATTAGAGGTTTTAAAGACGTCGATGTGCCAGTCGCACTCGTAATTAAGGCTGTTTTTTATTATTTTTTTGTGCTAGTGTAAGAAATAGTTCAAGTCCATTATTCAGCACAGCATAAGAGGTCTGCGACTGTACTGTACTAATCTAACTAGGTCTGTTGGCAGCTTTGCGAGCAGTAGTCGTCACCAATCCTTGGGGAAATAACTCTTGTAGCTAATCAATAAAACTTAAATGGGGTTCTTTACGTCCCTAAACTGTTTGCGCGTTCAAGCAACTGAAAAAGGACAAGAAAAAACTTGAAAGGTTGCGCGCCTACGTATGTTTTTTTTGTGTTGCGAAAGCTTGCCTGAAGTTCAACACACAGTTAAATGGCGGAGTTGAATTAAAATTTTCGCGAAAAATTATTTTTATTAATATTAATCTAAATTTTTCTTCAACCTAATATAATTTTGCTCAAATAAAGACCAATATAAATGCCAACCAAAGTTGTAATTTATTTATGAATGTTAAATATAATTTTTATGGAAAACGGGTTACCCAATTAATAAGCTCTGACGGCTCTCACATGGCATTCTGTCACTCACGATTCGTCAAGAATTAAATATGACCCGAATGCCGATGATGCTGCGTGTATTTAGCGCTGAAAGGGTGACGATTACGGTAGCCAGACAATTAAACCGGAGTAAACATTTATATTATAATGTTATATTAACTTTGGAGTGTACTAAAAAATGCTAAAAACTAGTACTAAAAAATATCATTTATTTAAGTCTAGACTGAATTATTAATTCAGTTTCTTTATTTATATGATATTACTTTATCTTATATTATTTATTAATTTAGATTAATTATTAGGCACCGAGAAACATACAGCCACAATATACAAGTATCATTTATACAAAAAAAGATAATTCAACGACATACATATTTTTTATATTTGCATCGGAAAAAATGTGTATTCGCAAACGTATGGCAGAGTCGTCTGCCCTCATGTGTCTGCCTGTTTATGTAAGCACACTTAGGCTTATTTCCCCAACTACATCGCGCCGTACCACGCTGCCCTCCCTCCCGCAGCGTACCAAGGCGCGCCGATCTCCCCGCCCTTCTTTCTCGTCCCCATCTCATTCCATTTTTTCGCATTAAAAAAGCAGACTAAGTTTTTTATTAGGCTCTACATTATCTGTCTACCAAATTTCAGTTAAATCGGTTTAGTAGTTTTGGCGTGAAAGCGAGACAAACAGACAGACCGACATAAAGAGTTAATTTCGCATTTGTATTACATATTAGAAAGAGGATCCAATATACACTTCAACTATTCCGATGAAAACACGTGCGATTTCGTAATATATTTGCAGAAGTGAAAAGATTCTCAATCTTATTTCACAATATAGACGACCAACAAACCATCTTCAACTACGTTATCTTATAGGAATCCCAACAATAGGAAAATGCTCGGTTTACGCTGAAGCAAGCCACTATTCAATACTGATTTCAAAATAGAGTAAATAACGTTCAATTGGAAGACTATATTTCTTTCTGTACAACAAAGAGAACGAACGCCTGTGCCCATTGATGCAAACTGGAAATTAAACCTTTGCAAGATGTCTCGCTTGAGAAAACGGTAAGAGTCTACGCAATATCGACATGGCGGACTTCCACTTACCTATCGAGATTTTTGCATCATTATTTTGTCTTTGTTGCGGTCAAGTACCTGTAGTACCTACCTATAGTACGAATATACCCTCACCTACTACTGACAAGCAAGCTACATGCTTGTCAGACAGAGACAAGAGACAAGAGCTCTTTGTGAATCCTTAAACGGTCTCCGTGTGTGGACAGGTAGAGAACGTATTTGAGACATTTTGAAAGCCATTAGGCATTCGAAAAGTGGTATTAAAGGTCTGCGAGTAAAAACTGATTTAAATAGGAACGAATGGACGGACACAGACAGACGGTGACCGCAAGAGTTCTTTGTGAATCCTTAAAACGGTTTCCGTGTGTGCGACAGGAGCAATCTCGCACAGCGGTGATATTCATTTACGTGGAATATTTTATGAAAATCTAGAGATATTCAGCTTGCATGCAAATTGAAAAAGTCGGTGAGGTTATTGCCGAATCGTTTCCATTTCAATTATCTACCGTTGACATAAACGAACATCAAGAAAAATATAACAAAACCAACTTTACTTTACTCTCTTTCTGGCTACCCCTAAGCATTCAACATCTTTCCGAGGCAAGTCTTTTGAGGTGGCGGCTGTAGGTCTTTGGAATGCGCTCCCTATTGACATCAAAAAGGCTCCCAATAAGTCAGCTTTTAAGCGTCTGGTTTATGAGCATTTCCTGAAGCAGATCTCATCGGACTTTAACTAATAAGTATTGTACCTTGTTGTTAATTTTAATACCTAAGCTTTCCTTTTTTTATGTAAGCACGCCAACGCCATTCCTACCTCTAAGGTTGGCAGGTAGAAAATGCTTAAAGCATTAAGCCCACCTTTTGTACATAGCATTAAGTTTTGTGCAATAAAGAGTTAAATAAATAAAATAAATAAACTTTCAGCTTTCATGCTTTATTTTATTCGTCGAAAAGCGAAGTGCAGCACGAACTAACTTACAACAACTCGTATTTAATTAGAAGATTTATTGTTGAAATGTATGTAGCTCCGGTTCACAATGTTTATTTTAGACCTTTTATTATACAACTTGCTGATGGAACAAGTATTAGCCCACCTGATGTTATTAGGTAACCATGGTCTATAACAAAGCATTGTCTCGAAGGTCAAGCACGTGATATACGTGCCCTACGATGCCCTCTACGTTAAGTATCCTCGTATCTAAATAAAAGTCGCCGTTAGATCTACAGAAATGCAACCGAGTTTATTTACCTATACAAGAATGAGTTCGGACGTATTTTTTTTAAGAATCTTTTTTATACTGCTTAATGGCGGATTGAAAAAGTCAAAAAGTTTGAAAGAATCAGCAGCGCTGTGTTTCGGGTGCCGGTGAAATTACTGGCTCATGAGGCTGAATATTTGTAAGCCTCAAGTTGACGGACGCGGAGCAGCGCGTCGTAGGGCACATACCTGACGCGCGTGACCTACGAAGCAATGCTTTGTTATAGGCGATGGTTGCCACTTAGCATCAGGTGATTCTACATAAAGTTGTACATAATAAAATAAAATAAAAACAATTTTATTTTGGAGCTGGAAGGAAAAGTCTTAAATTTTTCATTAATTAGAGGTATGGTTGGCGATATGAAGAGCCGTGAGTTGAAAAGCGAGATGAATCGCAGACGATAATCTGCCTGAATGAGCCTAATTAATTAGTATAAAGTTCATTGATTTATGAAGGCGCGCGTACATTTGTACGTTTACGTGGTTGATGCGGAATTGGCTTTATTGCAAACTGTTGAAAGTACACACATCAACATGTTCTAGGGATATTCAATACCAGAATATTGTAGTTCAGTTATGAATTTTTATCATATTATTTTATGATAATTAAATGTATGCGTACTAAATATTCAATTTACATATCAACGCGCTCAAAGGGTTCCCAGTAATTCATCATCCGTCAATATTATGCGGTTTACATCATTGCGGAATATTAAATGGTCCACAAAACCAGTACTGCATAAACTGGTATTTTGAATCAGTATTAACACTGAATGGATAGATTTTCCGTGGACAGAGTGGTCCACGGAATGATGAATGATGAATGATGCTGATTGCGGTGTAATTGTTGAATATTGTGAATGCATAATACATAGTATATAATTAATACTTCATTTAGTTAGTAATTTACCATGTAAGGGTTACAGGGTAAATTATGTATTGATCCTAAAAACTTGGTCATAAGATTACTAAAGTTATATGCATAATAAGGGAAAACACATTGAATACGGTACTTTTCACATCTAACCGAATAGAAAAGTTCTGCATTTAATTGCGTAGTCGTAAGAGAGTTCTAGAAAAAATTAAGAATATGTTTCGGTTTGAAAAGTGTGGGGTGCCGGTGAAATTACTGACACGGGCGGCTGAACATCAGTATGCCTCAAGTTGATGGACGCAGGGCATCGTAGGGCACGTTCTTGACGGTTACCCTGGATGGTTACCACTTAACATTAGGTGGGCCATATGCTTGTTCCATCAATTATTTGCGTAAAAAAAGACAAAGATCGCTCACATGACGCAGTTCGCGCTGGTGGCAAAACAATAAATATATTTTTGTAATGGGTTTAATATCGTGCTCTGTTATACCATTCTAAGAATATAATGTGTTATGTGTACTATTAGAGTTACTATTAGAATTGGAAATAATTATGATTGCCTAATTGGATAAACTAAGGCCCGCCTCACACCTTATCGATTTACACACACGCATATACCACCTGATTCCCCCAAAGCTGGCGACAAGTCTGATAAAATCTGCTTAAACAATTGGTTTTTCGTTTCCATACATAATGTTTTTCTGTTATCATTACCGTTATTGATTCTTACTTCAGTTTAGTTTGGCATAAAGGATTTTTAATTTTCGTAGTATACAGGGTGTCCCATAAGTCAACGTCCAACCGAAAACGGGGGATGCGCCAAGTCATGACAGTTATCAGAAAAATATAAAAAAAAATATTTGTTATGTAACTTTTGAGTTATGAGTATTTAAAAAAAACAGGAAAAACTGACACCCTGTGATGATCTTTTAAGTCCTGTGACTACAAATATTAACTTTTCATGAAACTTTTTTCTGCAACGTAAGCAAGAATAACCCTTCTGTAAATTACAATTCAAAATTAGGCCATAACTACCTCAGTTTTCAATGAAATCGTGGAGTTTTGGCCAACATTACATTTCAGATAATTACATCACCCAACTTTAACCGTCAGTACCGCAAAAAATATGTACTACACTATCATGGCAAGTAACTTTAAAAAATGGCGCATTTATCCAGGATTCCAAAATGGTATAATACTTGCTAGAGTACTCCTTAGTTTTGGAAATAAAAAATGTTTTTTCAACTAAACCGGATTTCCAATCAATTTTATTTCATGAGATAAAATGTTTGTACCCTTTAAATTATGGACTTAAAATGCCTACGCTGTGTTTTTAAGTCGCTCACAATTTACAGGTACAAGTAAATACCATTTTGACAATGCAAGTAAACAAATAGAGCCACCATCTTGTCGAAAGAGTAATGACCATTGGTGTTCAAGTAGTTTGTTAGTTGTAGGTGAAAGTTTGAAATAAAATTCAATAGGACTATTAGATTCATGTAAGACTGCACTTCAAGTATTAAATGGAACGCCTCAGAGCGAGGTAACGCCACATGAGTCATGTTTTTTCGTGCGTGCAGCCGGCTACATCGAATTATAAGACGTTGTCACGTCAATAACCATGTAATAAGACCGGCGACGGGCGAAGGCAAACTTTAGATTAAAATCACGATTGAAGTTATCCTATGATTGAATTTTATTTCAAACTTTTACCTAAAACTAACAAATTACTTGAAAACTTTACACTAACTTTACACTTTTTACGCTAAGAAACTTCAATTAAACAAATATTTACAAAATGTACAAAATACACAAAAAACAGTTGAGCTCTCCCGACCGTTACAAACGATCTAGAGATAGCTCAACTGATCCAACTTGAAAACCCATGGTTATTACTCTTTCGACAAGATGGTGGCTCTAACTGTTTATTTACATCGTCGAAATGATATTTACTTGTACCTGTGAATTGTGAGTCACTTAAAAACGCAGCGTAGGCATTTTAAACCCATGATTTAAAGGGTAAAAACATTTTATCTAATGAAATAAAATTGATTGGAAATCCGGTTTAGTTGAAAAAACATTTTTTATTTCCAAAACTAAGGAGTACTCTAGCAAGTATTATACCATTTTGGAATCCTGGATAAATGCGCCATTTTTTAAAGTTACTTGCCATGATAGTGTAGTACATTTTTTTTGTGGTACAGACGGTTAAAGTTGGGTGATGTAATTATCTGAAATGAAGTGTTGGCCAAAACTCCACGATTTCATTAAAAACTGAGGCAGTTATGGCTTATTTTTGAATTGTAATTTACAGAAGGGTTATTCATGCTTACGTTGCAAAAAAAAGTTTTATGAAAAGTTAATATTTGTAGTCACAGGACATAAAAGATCATCACAGGATGTCAGTTTTTCTTGTTTTTTTAAAATACTCATAGCTCGAAAATTACAGGACAAATATTTTTTTTTATATTTTTTAGATAGCTGTCATGACTTGACCTATCGTCCGTTTTCGGCTGGACGTTGACTTATGGGACACCCTGTATATTAATATAATTTGAATGTGGATCCTAAATTGACATATGTATTTAGATAACTCTTTGCCGTAACAGCCGGAAGGGCTTTTACATTCTTTCATATTTTTATTTGTCAATCACCTCCACACCCAAAGGTGGTCTGGAAGCGACAGTTTTATTTTATTTTATAAAAGATGTTGACAAACTAATTACAGCGCTTTTGTGTGTGGCTTTCAGCAACCCCTTTATATAAAGTGTTGCTCTGGATTGATGGGCGCAATAAAGTATTTCACTCATTCAACCATTCATAATTGATAGCATTCCTCAGATGCTCAGGTACGTTCCGAGCGGCAAATCAATAAATGCTTCATAGAACGCGGGGTCTATGCATTTCGAACGTGAGGGCACATCGCGATATCTCGATCTCAATAGAATTGAATAAAAATATTTGCCCAGGTTTATTTTTTACAGCATTCGTTTTACTGCTTCTCTGTTTTTTGTTCGTTATATAAAATGTTCATATTTCTACCGTGTGTCGTCAAAAATAAAAACGTTTCCTATCATTCCCACACTTGTTAATTAAAGTACTCGTGTATTTAAATTTGAAATTTGAAATACGAAACGTATTTTTCAGACGCAGCACTGCCTCGCCCCAAATGTCCACCCTGTATACAGTAAGTTTTATTGTTGTAAAATTTACGAAATCTTTGCACAACTTTGCAACTTTGGTTGCATTGCAAACTTTGGACTCATGAAAATCGAAAAGATGACTCTCATCGTCTTTGATTGTTTGTTTATTTGTAGGAAACGTCTTTGCCCAGCAGTGGGACATCAAGACTCACAATAATGGTTAATAATAATATATTGTAATCTACCATTGTTGCCTTGTTTCATAGATCCACCCATTAACATTCGTTGCCAACTTATCTTCACGTCTTGGATCATTCAAACTAGTTTGCTGATAGGATTTAAGTGCGCCTCAGAAAGCCTCTTTTTGTGCACTCGACACATAATTATGTTTACGATTTTTTTAGATTCTACGATTCTCTACACTTAAGATTGATATACGAATGGATCAGAAGGCGGGGTCGTTACCACTAGGCCGCTAGTACTCTATAATATTTTCACGAATAACAGGTTAGTCATAATGATTTGCGAGTTTTGCATAGACCTATGTCGATATGCCGGGAAAATTAAAATCAAACAAAGGAAACAATCAAAATCACACATCATCATATTCATTGTTAAATGGTGAGTTTAAACATCCATTTGTTAGTAAAAATAATGATGTAACACAGTAACTTCAAATATTCTATTCGTGTACAAAGAGAGCAGCGGAACTAATTGTTAGCGTAGTGTTTGCCGCAAGAGTTTTGGTTGTGTTAACCGCAACAAACGTACCTATTTGTTAGGATGATAGTTGTGGCCAACTTATTTAAATTGTATATAAAGTGGTTCGGTGGTTTAGTTATGAATATTAATAGTAACTCCATTGTATTTCCGCCTGTCAACGCGCTGAAAGTTAAAGCTAATTGGTCACGTGATTTTTCGCCTTCAATCTTTCCCTGTGCTTTGTCCGACCCAATTTTTGCCACAATAAAGTACATAACGATGGAACATTAACGTCTGCCGTGATTAAATTTCAGTATGACTTACCTATCGTCTCATCACATGGTTGGCTCAGCGGCCTCCGTGATGGCGACGTCTTCGTTTGGTGTGTCGGCTGCGGCTTCAGTATGTGAATCGGTACCGCGCCCTCATGAGGTGGCTCGCCTGGCACGCGGACCACCCACCACTCGCTCCTCCCCGGACATGGCTCCACAACCTCTACTTGCTGCCCTTTCGACACCGACAGCTCGCCGGCTCCAGACGCTGTGTGCTCGCCTACCACCCACGTCATTTCAGGACCAGCCTGTGTACAAATGTATTTATTTAATTATAGGAGCTTTAGTTTTAGTTAATTAAATTTATTAACCCTTACTCGACCTAGTTGGGTACTACAATTAAAGGAGGCCCTCGTTTAATAACCGACCGATAGTCGGAAATATTAATTGATGCGGGATTAGTTAGCAGTAAGCTTGGCGTGTGTTTTTGATATTCTTGGTATAGGGCAACCAATCCAAAGTAAACATAAAATTATCGGAAAGTAATAATGAGTAGAAACCATACTTCAACTAGCAAAAATAAAACGTCGAGACGAATTAGAAACTAGGTCGTCGGTATCAAACGCCTGAGCTAGAACGGCGTAAGGTAAAAGTGCTCCGTCGTGAAAAAGCGAGCTGAAATTATGATGCAAATTGCAGTTGAAATTCAAGTTGTAGTGAAGTCCGGTAGCGCAAAATCTACGGCACAAACAATACGGGGGAACAAACCCATCGATTGGGGAATTCGCTCATACTCGTACAAGATAAGACCCACGGCGGACAACAACACAGATACTGATAACGTATACAAGTATAGATAGCGTCTCTAGTGGCTTTCGACAACTGTCAGATAAATGTGGCCCCGTCACGCTTGACAAATAATGGAAGGTTCTAAAGGGAGTCATTTTCGTTCCATAACGGAGACGATTATCAAAAAAAGACCGATAATTTTTACGTAAAGATGACAACTTCCATACATTTCATATTGGTTTACGGTTTATGACATTCGCGTGTACACTTTAATCGAATACGCTCTAAATATGTGACAGACATTTCATGTTCACGTTAGCTGATAGATGTCGGAAACACGCTCCGGTCTACATAATGCATCAAACATTCATCTAGTGGAACATAATCACGCATGTAGGTAGGACATAATTTGAAATAGGTGTAGCTAATGAAGTATCGACATAGTGCGTGCCAGTTGACGAGATTTCGGAATGCTGTATGTAATAGCGACGAGCGCTTTGTCAATAGCATTAGCGAATTCGTAGCATTTTGACTATCCACACACACCGGTATGGACTTTCGCAGAAATAGGATAAATTGTGGACATGTCACATCCATTTGCATGATTGATTTATATGAAACAGCTTTCAGCATGATGAAAAATGAACTATTTTATTAAGCTGGGCACCGGCTAACGTGAATTTCGAAAACATGTACATATATATTAAAAAAGCAGCCAAGTGCGAGTCGGACTCGCCCATGAAGGGTTCCGTAGCACGACGAACTACAAAAACCTTTATATTATGTTACTTGATGTAACTTAGTAAGGTTCTTGTAGTTCGTCGAAAGGTAAATTGCGGTTTACGGTTTATGACGTATAAAAAAAAACTACTGACTAGATTTCGTTCAAACCAAATATCGTTGGAAGTTTGCATAGTAATGTACAAAATATATTTTTTTTAGTATTATCATTCTCTTACTTTAGAAGTTAGAGGGGGGGGGACCAACTTTTTTCCACTTTGGAAGTGTCTCTCGCGCAAACTATTCAGTTTAGAAAAAAACAATATTAAAAACCTAAACATCATTTTTGAAGACCTATTCATAGATACCCCACATGTATGGGTTCGATGAAAAAAAAATTTTTGAGTTTCAGTTTCAAGTATGGGGGACCCCCGAAATTTATAGTTATTTTTTTATTTTTATGTAAAAATCTTAATGCGGTTCACAGAATACATCTACTCCCCAAGTTTCATCAGCCTAGCTCTTACGGTTTCGGAGAAAAATGGCTGTGACATACGGACGGACAGACAGACAGACAGACAGACAGACAGACAGACAGACAGACAGACAGACAGACAGACATGACGAATCTATAAGGGTTCCGTTTTTGCCATTTGGCTACGGAACCCTAAAAAGGCGAGAGCGTTTCAAGCACTTCATAACTGCTAACACAATATTTCGGAATATTAATACATAAAATAAATTTAAAAACTTGAGAAACCGACTTCATGGCCAAACGATTTTGGTGAAATTTCTCTAGGTCCAATCTGGAAGTATCTTTCAGTAAGTTTCTTTTTGAAAGTACCTTTCAGAAAAAAAAGCTCATAACATTCTTTATTGTACACACATACAGATGATAAATAAAAATTATAAAGCGGGCATTATTGACGAAGTTATGCGAAACCAAAAACGTTACAACCGAATTGAGAACATTCTTCTTTATTATTTGAAATCGGTTAAAATTGCATCTCGTCGCATCATGCAAGTTTTTTACTACATGATTTATATACAACTTGTCGAATTTAGATATTTTCTTTCAAGGATTAACCCTAAATCTCCGTCACCAATGGGTTGGCCACTATAATATGGTCTAACAAACAGAGAAATACATAATTAGCAAAGTTTAATTTTCACTAAACCCATAAGTTTCACAGTGCGTGTCCATGTGATACAACAGAATAAACACATCTTTGACTTGAATCAATTTTAATCGATCTTCGCGCCCCTTTTCGTGTAATCCAACAAGGGGTGGGGCGTTTGACATTTTATGAGAATATTGCGTACAGCGTTTTCATTAAAAAATAAAATGTAATTTCCGAAAGACGTGTGTAAAACCTTCAGACAGCGCCGCAGGCTGCAGACGTAGACTATTGCTATCGTCGTTAAAGAGATATCGACAAATTTGATGTATGGATTGATTGTTTATTAATTTGATCACCAACACAGTGCACTAACACCATCACATTCGTTCGACAAGTGAATTAAGAAGAGAAAGAGAATACAGCTAAAGTAACAATACCTTTTATTTTGACGACAAAATTGAATAAAATTAAAATTACAATAGGTTCATAACCCAATGAATTTACCAACTCGCAAACATTGATGGCTAAGCCTGGCGTAAATCAACATTTCAAGCTAAAACAAATCGCTCGAATTCTCGACTTACTTTGTTATTTAATAATCAACGTGAGAATCAGCCTACATAACTAATTAAGTACCTAATTAAATAACATATTTCTATCAGATAATATTTACGACTTAATTCATTAGATATAAAAATCATTAGTGTTTTTATTTATTTTATAGTGTTTAATACACTTAAGGAAAATCACAAAGATTTTTGTAGAGTCCCAAAAGTAAAAGAGCCGAGCGGGGCATCTATGTTTGTTAATTTCCATACCATCGAGCCATCAGAGAAATTCCAATTAACGCGGTAATGGCTACGCCATCAAATAGCTAGCGTTCTGTCATTTGCCTCTGGTCGGTCTAGTCTGGTATGATTAGCATGATAGGTACAGTGGCGTAGCGTGGCGGGCCCCGCATAAAATCTTTTTTTGGGCCTTTTTGTAGTATAAAGATTTCTCACAAGAGAAAAAAAATGTTTGCAATTTTGTATCTGTCACGTTTACCAAACAATATAAATTAAATATACACTTTTTTTTCGGAAAACCGGTTTATTAAATCGGATGATGACTTTAGTTTCCTAAAGTTTCTGCCTCTATGGACATAGTGACAGGTCTGACCGGCGTTCATGTCCCATAGCAGTTCTTAGGTTATCAGTTAAAA
This sequence comes from Thera britannica, assembly GCA_939531255.2. Taxonomy (NCBI): domain Eukaryota; kingdom Metazoa; phylum Arthropoda; class Insecta; order Lepidoptera; family Geometridae; genus Thera; species Thera britannica. Next base: position 16,395,738 of record OW618044.2, read on the forward strand.
AAAATTGGATTTTTTTGTTAATTTTAGCATACGCACGTCGGGGGTCGGTTTATTTAAATATTATATCGCAAAGATCTCTTTGCGATAATATACAACATTTTAATAACTGTGATGCCAACCTATCATCCTCAGTCATTTTTAACCGCTTTTAAATAAAAAATGAGGAGGTTCTCAATTTGGTTGTATTTTTTTAAAGGTTTTTATCGAGAAATTCATTATTTATGAGGCGATTTATTAAATGTTTGTTTATCAGGAAGGTTATACTTACAGATTGGTTACAAATCTCATCAAAATCGGTTCAGTAACTTGGCCATGTAGTCAGTTTCTCAAAAATGTATCAGCTTTGACAAATAGGTGTTGCATGTTTGTCCGCATATTATCCTGATGCGCAATAAGACTAGACCTAGACTCACCTAGCTTTAAGACGTTTCAAAGTGATTCTTGCATCGTACTGAATAAAAAATTTTTGAGATTGAGTTTGAGTTTAAGTAAAAAAAAAATTGTCCCATTTTGGACGTTAAATTACAATCCTATAATAAGAGTGAAAGGAGGATAAACAAAACAGGTGCATCAGGTGAGTGCGAATGGAACTGCTGGTAGGGAAAGACCTCGGCGTACGTATCTCGATAGCTGACGTTTTAGAGAGAGGCCAGGTTAAGAGTATCCTAAACCGACGCGCATGTATGAAGAGTGTTGATGAGAGTGAATGAAACGAGAGAGGTATGTCAGGATCGAAGCAAGTGTAAAACCGTGATCTCTGCCTACTCCCATGGGAAAGAGGCGTGATTCGTGTATGTATATACGAGTCTGTCTGAAGTGAGTCTGAAGTCGGATAAGGCTTTGATTTATTGGTCGGAAAAGCTCTTGGGCTTTTCGTCTATATTCGTATCAATACATTATTAAATTTGCAGGCGATTTGAAGTTATAAATCTAAGAATTCGCAGCAAAATACACAAAAAAATATTTTCATTTTCAAATGAAAAAGAAGAAGGTAAGACGAGAACAGACGTAAGATTGAATTTTCTCTATAGATATTGTAATCCCGAAATCCCCGAATATCCTATATCAATTACCACCCTTGCTCGTCTAAAAACTTGACTGTCATGTACGTTATTTCAGTTGGTAATGAATTTGTAATTAAAGGTTGCTCGTAGGTCATACCTGTTTGATTTACTAAATTACAATAGGAAGGTTTACTTCTGTGTGTTCTACGAAGTTAGGTTTAGTAAAAATAACAATACTCTATGGTATTTTTGTGATTTTCTGTTCAGAATATATATAAAACACACAAAAATAAGGAGAGAAGCTCGTGCCAAATTAAAAAAATATACCTACTAGACATTTTATTATAAAGATTCTTATGTCCCAAAAGTTAAGAGCCGAGCGGGATTTGAACCCGTGACCTTCCCCTTGTGATTTCCTAAGTGTAGTAAACACTATAAAAATCGATAAAAAATCATTTTATTATACTTGGGCATATAGGCCTCTCCGTTTTACTTTGAATATAATCTGTAGAGGCATGCAGGTTTGTTACTGATATAGATATTATTTTGATATAGATATAGATTTGCAGTTATGACTTATGACTGCTAACTTACAACCAAGAAAGAAAGTAAAGCATTATATTCTAGAATAATCTACGAGTGCTCTTTATCGTTTATTTACATCAAGCTTGTTAGCATCGCAATCGTTAACTCGCTTGACAACACCCATGTCTGTGGCTTCAAGTATATCCCTTTGCAACGAAATGGGCCCCTATCATGATACCCTACACCAGCGCGTATTCAGAAGAACTTTGCTCTAACATAATGAACCGTATTACCAAGGAATAAAAGTTCTCAAACCCGATACACTAAGCCAGCGCGTAATCACGTTTGCTTAATTTCAACATTAATAGACCCCAGAGCTCCTCACACTTCTGACTGGAATGGAATATTAAGCGCTCTATTAAAAAAGGTTTGCATACCTAAAAGTGCAAATCATTTAAACCTTTCTGAAATGAGTTTACTCGCGACTTTTTCCATTTTATCAAGCCAGTGCGCTGTCTAACGACCTGGATTTATTCAACATGGAAAACCACCTTGCTTGCTGATCCAAGTTCGAAAATTGTCCATGCATGCTATTTGCCGACAGAGTGTAAAGATTTAAGGTACGACCACATTTGTACCTTTGCACGAAGACATTGCGCTTGGATTGAAGGTCTGAGCCTATATCTTTTGAAACTATCATGGTTTTTAACACTATTTTTATGAAACAACGGGATATTTACCATGATTAAATTGTGTGAGTTGACTTCCGATATGTCGGCACAGTTGCTTGCACCATGATCACTGTTGAACTGAAGTCCACGAGTAAAAGAAATGTGAAACAAGTTAAATTTAAACATGGTAAATATCCCGTTGTTTCATAAAAATAGGTCTGACCCTGACAGTAAAAGTTCTTCAAAATCAGTTTTTCTGTAGTGTTTCATTAACTTTCTTGGAGCAACATTATACTACATTTTAAACATCTGACACAAGATTTACAAAAGTCAGTGTCACGTATTAAACACAACAGATGTTAAATTGTCCCCTGGCGCGCGGGCATTCTATTTAGACAAGATGTAAATATTTTCTTAAGATTTTATACAATACATGTCTGACGAATTACAAAGTATCTGTTTAAGGCGTAAATCAGTGTTATATAGTTTCGGAACTCTAACCTCTGTACCCACTACACGCCTGAGAGAACCATTTAATGACTAGTTTTTTACCCACAAATAACCATCATTCTAGCAGATTAATTAGCTATTTTTTTTTATAATAGACAATTGAGTCTGCCACCTGATAGAACACCTGATGGAAAGTGCAGCCTAAAATGGAAGCATGCTCCATTTTAGGCTACATCCTCACTTTCCATAATTCCTAAATTAAAACGTTCCGAAAATACTGACGACGGTAGAGCGTTCCACTCTTTGGCAGTTTTTTTACTATAAAAGTCAAAGCGATTTGGTTAAATTAACCTGTAGCCTTTCAGCTAGTATGTAAGGGTTGGGTCATAAGGTAATTTCTACTGCGCCTGGGGATTAGTCGTGAGGCTATTCCTTAAAACTGTTTTCTCTTGATGCCTTTCACGTCGAATTCTGCTCAAATATGATCATAAGATTATGAAAAATCCTATATTATCTATATTTGATCGTTTCACAATAAAAAACACGGATTACAAGTCAGTCAATGATTTAGCTAGAAGCAAGCCTGCTGTGCTGATTATGATAGAAAAAATAAAACAAATAATTGTGCCAATCCAAAAATAAATATTTTATTAATTTTTGATGTATTTTTGAACATTAAAAAATCTAATAAGTTAGTTAGGTATGTATGATATTTCCAAATGTTCTTTTATATTAGGCATAATGTTAAATGCGAAATGTCACATCATTCACAACAAACCTAGATCGCAATCCGTAATTAAAAACAAAGACACAATTTTTCACAGACAAATATTTATTCACAGAAATAAAACTAACATGTTGGAGTGAACATAACGACCGTTGACCTTTACATAATTACGTCCTTCGAACCATGAAAATGTAAAACAAAACTCGGTAACGAAAACTGATGAAAGCGATGGTAATGTTGGGGGAGAACTAGGGTTGAAGTGCCGGGAGCATGTTGGTTGGGTTGCGTTTGTGGAGTGCAGTGAGCAAGCGCGAGGGTGGAGCATGCGCTATCGAGTGCGCCGTCAGAGCGGTGCAGCGCCAGCGGCGCGCCGAGTGCACTGCGCGCGCCGCCGCCGACGCAGCCCGCGCTGCATCACCTGTCGCTGGCGCTCGCGGCCTCGCAGCAGCCGCGCGTGGAACGAGCTCGGCGTGTCGATGGTGTGCTGCCGCGACAGGGTCGCATGAGGCGCGCTCACGGAACTCTGACGGAACCATGGAAGCGAAATTTTACGGCGGCTTTTGTTCTGTTTGGGCGTCCCGGGTTCCATCGCGGTATGTGCGGCGGCGGCGGCGGCGCCGGCTGAGGACGGCCGGGCCGCGGGCGGAGGGTTCGCGCCGTCCGTCGCGGCACGCGGCGCTTCGGCCACTGAGGGCGACGTGCTCCGCCCGCAGCCCGCAGCCCGCAGCCCGCGCGCCCACGACACCCGGACGGATCGCACACTACGCAGCCTCCGCTACGTATCGAGCTACACTTCCCCAATTTATTTTGCGAAGGTTCCCGCAGCCGGTGCCCGCTTAGGACACGCTGCGATCCGTACTCGATTGCGGCTGCTGGTCGCAAGTTTCTGCTTCGAATATATTCAAGGACACCTGACGGACTTGAAAGGACCTCTTTCATTCAGTTTCATGTCTCGTAACGGTAACGTTATTGAGTTTTCGGGGGTTTCATTTCAAGTCGTTTAATAGAATCAAATAACATTAAACCTAAAATTCATTGCAAATATCTGAAATAGATTTCGATTTGAATCGCGATATTTGAGACACCCGATTAGTACCTATTATTAGTTTTACATTTTTATTATTAGTTTGTACGATTACTATTAGTATTATATAACTTAGTCAGAATATTTGTATACTTTTGATTTATTATATTTAAATAAATAATTTAGTAACTTTCACTTGTTTCATTTTTCTACAACGAAAAAATAGCACAATAAATCATTAAGTATATCACGAAACACGTGTTAAACCATAGATCAGGCATGGAGCCTTGACAAATGATGATGAGTTGAGCGTCGCCAACAAAAAAGTTGCGTTGAAGTTGAAGTGGAAAACTCCATGATAAATTTCCCTTAGATCATTACTGTGCTTATAATATGTACGAGTAAAATTTCAACGTTCTTGTATTTATTGAACAATTGATTAGTTAATTGATTGAATTTAAAACTCGCCATAAAAAATTGATTTCCAACACACTTGTATAAATATATAAATATGATAAATGTTACAAATTCAACGTATGTAATACAAATAGAATTACAGTATAGGATAGGTAGGTATTATGTACGGTGCTGCAAATTGGACGCTAACTCAGCTTGATGTGGGTTGACAACAACCCACGCTGGTTTTCTTTCTATCTTTCAACAAAAAATTAAGGTTATTTCATTTCGATACCACAATCCTCACTTAATATTATAAATGCGAAAGTAACTCTGTCTGTCTGTCACACTTCCACTCATGTATATTATATATCCATTATCTAACACACCTCACCTTATCCCACGCTAAGTGTGGTCGGTACAACAGGTTTTCTTCTAGCACTCACCTCTATCATTCGTCATCTGAGTGCTCACTTCATTCTTCCATCCAGCTTTTCTTTGGTCTCCCTCATTTTCTATAACCACCATCCACATCCATACCTAACACTTTTCTCGTAATAAAAACTTTCATCCCTCCGCATGACATGCCCATACCACGCTAACCTATTTCTTCTCATCTTGTTTGTCACAAGCGCTACTTTCAGACCTTATCTAAATACTCATTCCTTATTTTAGCCAAATCTATCGCAACATTCGCATTCCTGCAGCATGCACTCTTCTCTCATCCGTGCCTTTCGTTGTCAATACTCAGATCCAGTACGACAGGTCTTATGATCGTTTTGTATACTTTCCCCTAAAGTTTAAGGAGCATTCGAGTAACACATTCATGTTGTTTCTAAGACCTGTCGCCATTTCATCCATACTGCATTTATTCTATTTTTCACAGGTCGGTCTATCTCGCCGTCATTTTCCATTAAAGCAACAGAAGGGCGATCCTGCTTATCTTCAGTACGACACTCTACAATTTCTCCTGCCGTTATCCCAGCCTGCTTTGGAACTCAACAACAATGTCGTCAGTGAACAGCATGCAGCAGGGTGCCTCTTCCTGTATGTCTGATGTCAGTGCATCCATAATCAGGAAAAACAAAGGGCTTAATACCGATCCCTGGTGTGATACCTCACTCTCCTCTCTCATCCGTCTCGCTGAGACTCCCATATTTTCATACAACATACAATGCAAAAAAACAAAAGATACTTTTCCACGAAGACGAAGTTGCGGGCATGGCTCAAACATAAAAATTCGCCAAATTTTGTATCATCCGCACTTGGTGTGCGGGCTGGTTTTTCCGCAAGTATAGGCCGCTGGCGGGTCCTTTTTGCGTGACCCATGACACGTGTTGCTCGAACTTTTTTAGGTTCTACGGCACGCCGGTTTCCTCACGATGTTATCCTTCACCGTTTTAAGAGTACTGGCATAGTGCATATAAATTTTTCGAACAGAGAAACTCATTGGTACACGACTGGATTTGAAACCACGACCTTCGGATCGGAAGGCGGGGCCGCTACCACTAGACCACCAGTGCTCTCCATGGCTCAAACATATAAATAAATACAACTGAATTGAGAACCTCCTCCTTTTTTATTTGACGTTAAAAATAACAATTGTTGTACGGCCTTAATGTTAATGCATATCGATTGTATATTCTTATTAAACCACCTACGCACGTGGTCCTCGCTACGCGTTTCTTTCACCGCACCCAATTTTGCCATGCCAGTGCCAGGAGAGCGATTTTCTTATAAATTTAAAGACACAATAAATGCAAATCGTAAACTTGTCAATTTATAATTTTGCTTGTAGACTCAATAGACTGTCATATACATTCGTAAGTTCGGACTATGTATATGCTTTGTGTGGTAAATAATCTAATAAACGCTAATTGCATGGCAGCCTTTAAGTCAGTTAAGGTCTGTTTAACTCACAATCGTCATAGTTGAGTAGTTGTAAATTAAGTTATGAGACAACTGTGTTGGCGGACAAGCGTGTGCATTTTGTCTTGATGCATGTTATTAAAATGAAACATATTATATTTGCAAGATGTATGACACAATTAAAAAATATTTGGAAACAAGTATTTCATTAGTTACGAAGTTTAATAAATGCATGTAGACTCGAGAGAACTACAAGCGAACGACAAAGTTTTCAAACGGGAAGCTCCCACTCGTCGGAGATTCAAATCAAAAGTTTTATTTATTTTATGCCACATAATAAGAGTTGTGATAAACAAGGATGAACAATATAAATAATAATAGATACCTACAGATAGGTAGATAATATAAATATCTACACTAATATTATGATTAGGAAAGATTTGTATTTTTGTGTGTAGGTTTGTAATTAATAAACTCTAAAACTACTGTGCCGATTTCAAAAATTCATTCACCATTGGAAAGCTACATTCACCCTGAGTAACATAGGCTATATTAAGGTTTATATTTAAACTATTACACGGGTATTTATCGCGTATATTACCTTATTTTATTTATTTTCCCGACATATTGTCGGTTATTGCAACATAGCCGAAAAGTCGGGAAAATAAATAAAATAAGGTAATATACGTGATAAATACCCGTGTAATAGTTTAAATATGTTTTATGATCGCGAAAGTTTAAAAAGTACTATATTAAGGTTTTCATTTCGGTTCAATTTTTTTAAAGAATGTTATCGCATAACTTCGTCAATTAACAGCCTATTTCGTATTTTTTTTTTATCTGGTTTGAATTAACTAAGTGCTGCTCGCGACGTCGTTCGCGTGGACTTTGACGAGAATGCTGACGCTTTAAAAAATGTTTTTAAAAGTGATTGGGAAGTGGTTAGGGATTTTTCTGAAATTCTTATTTTTATATTTTTTTTATTTTTATATTAGACCTCATATAAATCCAGGTTATCACAGTCAAATAAGATTTCTAAAAGGAATCCTTTCAGATTCTAAATCCATTAAATTTTCTATTGTTATTCACCACAAAGGGTTTGGCATTGGGTCTCTCCAACTCCCTCCAAAGTTACTATAAACTTTAACTAGGTCGTAAAAGGGTTCTATGTGCAATTGAAAATAAACACCATTTTTTTTAGTTTCCTCAAGTTTGATGTTTTTGGAATTTTGATCAAAATCCAAATCACAAGGGGAATAATTCAATCACAAAGATAACTTTGAAACGTCATAACACTAGGTTCCTAATTCGAAGTGCTAGTTCCATGCAGCTATACATTTTATTAAAAAAAATCATTACCAAACCAAATAATAAATCCTAACAAATAAAAGTAGAACACAGTCTTTGTAATAAAATAATCATTCTTCAAAAAACAGACTAATTGGTAATAATGAGTCTGGTAATTTTTGAATGATCACTTCATTAATAATCCCTCCCTATAGCATTCCTCGCATTTCTCATTTCATAAAAATGTTTCATCTTTAATTAACCAAGCTCGATGATAAAAACGACTTGAGAAGCCAACTCAGTTTTAATCAGGAAATGGTATTACCGCCAATAATTAATAGCGAACTCTTACTACTTAGGTAATACAATACCAATTCGTAAGCCGATTAAACTAAAGGTTTTTATCGGTCTGTCTGTTTTTATTTGTTCAGTATCTAAGATTAGAGAAGAGAGATTTTTTTAAAGTACGGAGAAAGGAAATTCACCTGAGAAATTATAGTAAGATGAATTCAAAACTGATCCTTACAACATTAAGGAATTCAATACGAACAGCGGGTACTTCAAATATTTGCTCGATGAATTTAGGACAGCTAGGATGCGAGACTTGTCGAACCAAACTCATACATTTAAATCCAAACTAGAAGGAACTTTCAAACATAGAATACGAATTTTATCGCTTTTAAACTTTAAAATTGGCAAACATTTACTAAGTGATCTGAGTTAAGAGTTGAACTTGTTTCTCGTCAAACATGTTTAAGACGTTACAGTGTGTGAGCAGCAGTTTAGTTTGAGTAGGTGGAAGAATGAAACTCGTTAATCAATGTTTGCGAAGAGGAAGAGCAAAAGTATTAAATTTAATGGTTCAGTAGTAATAGCAACTACGCTTTCGACCGTTCGTAGGTTTGAGTTCGAAAGTAAAACAGTAAAAGGAAATCTCTCAGGTCATCGGCTTAGCCAACTCCGTATGTTCTAAATGTTTTTTTTTCCGTAAGTAAGGCCATAGTTGAGGAGATGGTATAGCAGCTATAGGCATAGGAAAGCCTTAACTTATAAAGGAAAACCTTTCCTTTAATTCACAACCCCCCACAAACAATGGCACGGGAATACGGGATACGGGGTGTGTAAGTTGGCTCCTGATGTTAAATATACACATTAAGGTCGATTAATTTATACGTTGTAGTTTTACGTCATTTCAAAACTTTATGCATGCGGTTAGTTATAATTCGGCCGTTCAAAGAATGCGTTTCTGACACGTCGCGATTGAACTGACGACGTAACTTTGTAATGGCGTTGCAGTTACGATAAAAATATTTTTGCTGGTTGTTTGTATTTTTGCTGGTTTTAACAATTGATGAGCATTAAAACAACATTATTATATCAATAATCAATGAATTTTATAATTTTGTGCCAAACTGAGTGTCAAATAACTTTTTATACAATATTTTTCTAAATCTATACTGCGCTATTACAAGGTTATGTCAGCGCTTTACATTTGTAGTGCTGTACTAACTATGTGACTAACTGTGACTAACTGATCAAACTGTCAAACGCATTCTCTGAACGGCCGAACTATAGTCGAGTTTGTTCATAAATGAGCATTGGCGCTCGCACCTGTTTTAGCAAAGTTATATTTTCTATCGTTTACATTAATAATAAAGTCCGATAATGTACGGGTCGGATGTTGACTGTAACTTTTGCTTAGCTATAGGCATAGGTAACTGGGTCTGTGAGGTAATGTGCTATAGGCCTTATGCAATGACATTACCTGACATACTTGTCGTTGCGTTTTAAAGAACAGTATAAATTTTGAGCATACATTTTATTTATTTAATTATTGAAATTTGGCTACGACCTTTTTATGACTCTATAGTCAACATTTGAATCTCTTAAATTCTAGAATAGTATCAAAAAAGTGAGAACTAGGCTAACTTTAGTAGTTTAGTCAATTTGAATCAGCCATTTTATGGTTTGATTAATAATTAATTAAATAACTAGTCAGAGCTCTTGCATGATCACGTCTAAGATTCACTGTTTGCGTTTGAAAGGGGGTATACAAACAAGTCTGGGAGGATAGTGGGGTAACTGGGATGGCATGCTTCATCTTATTCCACTTACAGCGTCCCGTAAGCAGTCATGCCAACAAAGTGGCCATTAGCGTTACGTATACTAGAAAATACGTAACTGACTCTATAACACTTTTGAGAAAACTAAGGTATTAAAATTCCCCACTTTCAATGAAAACTAAAGTAAAATAAAAAAATATTGTGGACAATTCACACAACACTATCTAACCCCAAATTAAGCAGAGTTTGTACTGCTGATACAATAGTACCTACATACTTATATTAATTTGTTTTAAAAATACTTATAATACAATATAACATACATTCAGAGAATATACACATATCTGTTCACCACACCAATGTTTGTTCTCGGTGGGGATCGAACCCACGACCTACGGCACAGAAGGCAGAGCTACTACCAACTGAGCTGAGAGGGCTGAGAGTAGTTGGAGTAGCAAGCAATTGTGACGTAAAACAAGAAACCTGGACTACCGAAGTAGATATATGGAGAGGGCTCAAAGACGTTATTAAGGAAAGAAAGGTATATCCAGTAGTGGACCTCGTCAGGCTGCTGATGATGATAACTAAGCGAACGCCGAATTTTGGACCAGAACACACTCGAACCGGTGTATAACTAATACAGACGTAGGTAATACATATTAACGCGGTTGGCATTGCTTATGTATGATAAACTAATTTGAGCTTCATTACGTGTTCAAATGATACATTGATACTCGTACAATCTGATTTGATTAGATTTACTAATGAACTTTTTGTTTTACACGAATGCTTAAAATTTCATGACAATGTTTGGAAATACAGAAATTTCAGTAACTGCTTGTTTTTCTTACTCATATCGCCGCCCCTCTCTTATGTATAAGTAACCAGTAATATACCCAGATCTCCCCCAAGCACTTCCAGCTTTCTCTTTCCCGAGTTCACTTATTGGCTGTGATATTAATTACATTTGTATTTGTTGTGTAAATAGTCGATCGTCCATAGCGGGGAATAATATATATTCCTTGCAAACGCAGTCGCAAAGATAGCACTTAAACTGATTTGATTTCAAATATCGCATTCACCAGCATACTTAAACAAAACAACGAATCAACCAACGAGACCGACACTCTCCTTAAACTTTAATTACCAAAAAGTTATAGCGACGTTTTAACTGTACACAATGCACATCACAACTATTACAATGTTATGTTGCTACTTACACTGTATATTATACTGAATGAATATATTATACTGTATATGAAAGAAAAATTTGTAGTTTTAATCTATTTTTATTCAATCGCCTTTCAACACACTCGTTACACTAAGTTTAAAAAAAGAACCGCCCCTTCTTTAGTCTTGTCAAAAATAAAGATAAACATATTTTTGACTGTTGTCTTTTGACGAACCGCTACTTGTGGAATTCCACAATAACATTCAAATGCATTGCGAGTAGAACACAGTGCAGTCTGCAGGACTCATCGAAGCTCTATGAATAGATGACTATGTTGCCCTTCTCAAATTAATCAAACTTTTTAATTACGGTTCAAATCAATGGAATTCAAAAGGCGAGCCTGCGGGGATTACTCAGCCTACTAACAATTTTACCCGGACGAGCTCACGTTTCGAGGGAGGCTAGCGTGGTCGGACATGCTAAGCTGGTAAGCCCGGATGAAGGGTGATAGTCTTGTGCTAGGATACGACTAGTACACAAGGATACGCATCAGACTATACACATCTAGCTCTTATGTCCTTGCAGTAAGCGTCATTTTTCTTTGTTTTTAGGTAACTTGAGCTGTATCCTACTGTATAGATAGTGCAATCCACGAAGGCGCGCCCCACTATTCCTCATAACCGTTTATAGTATATGTGTGCAAGCTTCCGTCAATGTTTGAGTGTTATCGGTACACACTAATTACCTATGAGTGCACACGCACACTACAATGAATAGACTACGGTTCGCGACTGCCGCTCGGAGCAAACTCCCCGCACCCCGCGAGGGGCGCGTCTTCGTGAATTGCACTATCTATACCAACGTAACTCACATAATATCTTTTCAATTGTAAAATACTGCCCGAAATACAATAGTACAATGAACTTTATTTGAAACCCATCTTCATGAAAGTTGGTGATTTAACAAAATCGATTATTTAAACCGATTATGAAACTGAAAGAAATCACTAATAACGTAGGTACTACGAGTATTTTAATTAATGGAACTATTCGGCTTAATACTTGACACACACACGAAAAAGAGTTTCCCTGACAATAATGTTACAAAATGATCGTATGATGATTTGAAAATTGCAAATTGAATAGAATCGGCAATATAAAACATAGTTCAAAATCTCAATTAAGCAACAGAAACATTTAATATAAACTGCTATGAAATCACAAACCAATTTGCGAAGTTTCGAACTGAGATCAAGCTGTTTGATTTGGGGAGAGAGGTTTAATCGAACCAACTTTTCATCGAGCCACATTTCCTATTTAACTATCTTTGCTATGAATCAGTGAGTGAAATATGTTTAATTTGTGTATATTTCATACAAGAGGTGTACCTAGTTTTTGTCTGAATAGAACTGGCGCCTTTACCTAGTTTCAAGCCGGTTCAAAGAGATCCTTATCATTTAACGTAGAAAACACTTTTTGACTCTCATTCATTTAGTTATTTTACTAAGAGATATTCCCGTGTTGCAAGGACCTTTGGTTTAGTTTCTCAAAGCTTTTTCAAAGTAATCAAGATCGGTTAAGTGAAATAGTTGAGTAGAACCATAAATATATAGTATTAATCCGCTAATCTAATCTACGTAAGCTAATTCAATGTAGACCAAAAATGATGAAAAATCAACATTCAAACAATCATAAATAAACAAAAACCACAGCCGAATTGATCCTTTTTTCTAAAGTCGGTTAATAAAACAAGTGCGAGGGATATCTTAAAAGCTCCGCACTCAGTAACCTATATTTTATGCATTGATCGCTAAATTCTCCGATCCGTCAATTATTTCGAAATCATTGGAGCCGTTTCAGAGAAAAAGGGTCTTCGTTGACAGACAGTGGGCTAACGAAGTGATCCGATAAGGGTTCCGGTTTCCTGTTGAAGTACGTAACCCTAAATCAATTCTTTTGATTATACTGTTGATAAGTTGAAGTGTTTTTCCTGGACCCGAATACGATTAATTTTATTTCCCATAGCTATATTTTTATTATTACTATTTAAACTGGGTTTGTGAAGTATAAGAAACGCAGAACCCAGTTTTGATTAAAAATATCTCAATCACAGCGTATTTTCATGGCGAAGAACGATTTTAGTTTTACGGTAACTTATATCAAGTGTAAAACAAAGATAGATAGATAGATAGATAACACTTTATTGTACACCACAAGAATAGGAACATACACATAGCGAAAAACTAAAACTATAGTGAAGCACAATGGGCGGTCTTATCGCTATGAGCGATCTCTTCCAGACAACCTTTGGATGGACAGGATTTGAATAACGAGAAGGCGGTGCCATAAGGGCTTCTACACTATATATTATTATGAGAAATTATGATATATTTATGTAGGAACTATAGAAACATTACATATTATACCTATACATATACATACACAATACATATACCTATAGTTTATAAACATGAATACATAGATAGCAACAATAATATAAACATACATAATTATACTGATAACATAGATAAATCATAATGAACCTCCTAATTCAACTGAATAGTGGCTGTGCAAAAGCTTTTTGAAGATGGGAAGGGATTTCGCTTTTCGAATATCAACAGGAAGAGAGTTCCAAAGGCGGGTAGCTTGTACAGTGAAAGAGTGCTTATAGAAAGAAGAAGAGTGGACAGGAGTACTAAGTTGTAGGGTTTCAGAAGATCGTAAGGTACGAGAGTTGGCGAGATGTAGGTATTCAAAGCGTTCTTTTAGATAAGGCGGGGTGGAGGGATTAAATAAGATACTGTACAAGAGGGAAAGGTGATGAGTATTCCTGCGAAAACGAATAGGCAACCACTTAAGCCTATTACGAAAATCGGAAACATGGTCATATTTGCGTAAGCCAAATATGAACCTAATGGAGAAGTTTTGGAGGCGCTCAAGCTTATCCAGTTGCGCTTCGGTGAGATCAGGATAGCAGGCGTCGGCATAATCAATGATTGGAAGCAAAAGAGATTGCGCAAGCGTAACTTTAGTGGATGTCGGTAAAAAGTTTTTTAACCTTCTCAGTGAAGCAGCTGACGCAAACATTTTCCTGCTCAGTTCAGCTAGATGCGGCTCCCATGACATGTTTTTGTCCAAAATAACTCCCAAGTTCTTGACTGAGTCACTAAAAGGAATGGGAATGTTGTCAAAAACTACTTGCGCAAGAGTAGACCAGTTTATTCGGGAGATCATCCGGGAACTGCCTAAAATAATGACTTGGGTTTTTTTAGGATTCACAGAAAGCCCAAAATCTTTGCTCCATGTGAGAATACGCATTAGGTCGCTATTGGTGTTAGAGATCGCCTCACTCAAGTCATTAATTGAAGCCTGAGTGTAGATCTGGAGATCATCTGCATAAAGGTGGTAGGAGGAAGTTAACTTTTGGGAAATAGAATTTATAAAAATTGCAAAGAGAAGAGGAGATAAGACGCCGCCCTGAGGCACTCCGGCAGTGAGATCGCTCCATGATGAAAAAGTATCATCAATTCGGATGCGTTGCCGGCGTCCAAACAGGTAACTTTGAAACCAGTCAATAGCCGTTGGAGATACGTTAAGAGAGCGAAGTACACCCAGAAGAATATCAAAGTCCACGTTGTTAAAAGCGTTACTAAAGTCAAGCAAAGTCAACACAGTTACATGCCCGTTGTCCATACCCAGACGAATATCATCAGTGATCTTAGTCAGAGCCGAAGTAGTGCTATGACCACGACGAAACCCGGATTGTAAAGGATTGATGAGGGAATGTATGCTTAGGAATGTACTGAGTTGGTCGTGAACCAGTCGTTCTAGTACTTTGGATAGGAAAGGAAGGATAGATATGGGGCGATACTCAGAGAAAGTAGAAGGATTAGCCTTTTTAGGTAGAGGAATGATCTGAGCATTTTTCCAGATATCAGGGAAGGTTCTAGTGGAAATGGAGAAATTAAGGATATGGGATAGGACAGGGATGATTTCATCGAGTATGGGCACTAACATATTGCGACTAATGTTGTCATTGCCGACTGCGTTGGATGAGATGGATGTTATACTTCTCTTAACGTCACAAGCTGAAAATTGACTAAAAGTAAAAGGTGAGAAATCTGGGGGTGGTATAGCTGAAAGATTTTGAATAGTATTAAGCTTAGTTAGTCCATTGATATTGGAAGAAGAGGAGAAATGCTTATTTAATAAGTCGAAATTTAGGTCTTTGGGAATAGAGTCTAGTCTGGATTTACCAACCCCCAATGTTCTTAAGAATTTCCAAACTTTCGCAGGGTCATTACATTCTACTGATTTATGAATAAAACGGCGTTGAGCGTCCCTACACACCTTATTGCAGTGATTTCTTCGCTTCAGATATTTGGAATAGTTCTCATCAGATGGATTGCACTTATATTTGAATTTGGCAAGATTTTTTATATGCATGACCGCCTTAATTTCTGGTGTCAGCCAAGGAGCCGGAAGATGTTTGATTTTGATCATCTTATATGGGGCATGCTTGTCATAGAGCTTAGTCAGAGCCGCATTAAACAGAGAGATTTTCTCATTTATGGTGTTCGCTTCGGCAACCTCGGACCAGTCCAAATTAGAAGCATCCTCACGTAGACGCTCTGGATTTATCCCGCTGAAATTTCGCTGTAAGATAGTTTTAGGTTTGGCTTTTGGAGGACGTATTTTATATGAAAGAAAAAGAAGGTCATGATAGGAAAATGCGTCCGCCGGATATTGGCCATGAAGAGAGACATTGTTAGGAGAAGAGACTAGGATTAGGTCTAGGAGAGACGGAGTACAATTAGGAAAATGGTGCGTGGCATTAAGGGGGAGAATAGTTAAATTGCAAGAATTGACAAGTGTTTCAAGCTTATTTGAGCGGTAATCATGTTTGACAAGACATGTGTTAAAATCGCCTAAGATGATGGTATGGTTGAAAGAGGGAGAAATATCGATAAGAAGTTGCTCGAAGGATGAGAAGAAGTTAATACCAGAGGAAGGGCAGTAGTAGACTCCGAGAAGTACCTTGGTGTGTGAGAGTGCGACTTCAATAAAGAGATGTTCACCTTCGCTGGACGGAGGTGGTTGTGGAGATATGCTAACCACAGAGTATGGTATGTGTGAACGGAGATAGATAGCAACACCTCCACCAACTCTTCCGATGCGATCATTTCGGATAAGTACGAATCCCGGCAGTGAGTATGATGTTGAAGGTAGACAAGGTTTTAACCACGTCTCGGAGACAAAAACGGCATGAATATTTTTGATATCAAACGACGCCAACATGTCAGGATAGTGGGCAGGAATACTCTGAGCATTTATGTGGACTACGTTAAAGTTTTTGGGGACTACAGAAAATTGAGATTCTAGTGACTCAGATAATGTAGGAATACTACTAAAGCTATCACCAGAGGAAGAACAAGATTCAAAAAGCTCTATATCACTATCCATAAGGCTCATTATAATAATATAAAAATAATATAATAATAATTATAATATAATATATTACAATATACTAAATAGAAGTACCTACTTAATAATATAGTATAATATAGTACTTAGTAATAATATCCAAGTAAACCTACTCAATAGTTTACTTAGCTGGTAAGAGGTTTACCCACAAACGCAAGTATCCATCTGCCAGCAGTGTTGGTAAGACAAAACAGTAAGCAAGTACATACCCATCAAAAAAATAATTGTGGCATGTACCTACATACGTACATAAAAAGAAACTAACTTTAATATTAACAACAGCAACGTACATACATCCTAAAAAGGTAGGTGGCACACAAAGAAGTCGCATGTTACTTAGCACACTTGACTGGACGGGTTATTTCTATTTCACAAACACAAACACATTGATAGGGAGTAACGAGAATGACTTTTTTTTAAATTTGATTCGGACTTTAAAAAAGTAGGATAACGAGAATGGCATTATAAAATAGCTTACAGCGGATCATTCATTCGTTCAAATCAGTCAATGTCACAATGATGTCACAGTACAGTTCGGAAATAAAAAACAAAAAAATAGGAAATAACAAAACAAGGAGGGTTGCATGTGCAGTGCATAGACACATTTGTGACTGGTTCAGGACTAGAACACAGTCTAAACAGGAACAGAAAAAGTACCTACCTACACTGAAAGGCCACTAACTCAATGCATCACTTTTTGGTCGCGGCGGCCGCGCGCCTCGTCTTTGGCACCACCACTGCCGCCGCCGCCTCCCTGACCACAGCTAGCAGCTTCGGGGAAGCCGCTGGTAGTCCACTGGAGGTCGATGCTGCCGCAGGGGTCGTAGACGCTGGTTGAGGGGTTCCCGCAATCTTGTTGAGGTCGCCCATCCAATTTACGCGCTGCCTACTGCCGTCAGGCATAGCGACGAACACATTTCCTCCCAGTGTCCAGCTCCTCTCAATACCAAAGCGTTGTCTCGCAGCCAGGAATACTTCGTGACGAGACTTTGTGAGAAATTCCGATAGTGTAATGCCAGAGGCCTTAAGGTTCGTCTTGGCATACCAAACTTTGTCCCGAAGCTCAACATCATGCAACTTGAAGAGGATTGGTCGCGGCTTATTGGACGAGGCACGGCCCATTCTGTGGCATCGGCTGATATCCGCCTTGGTGAAATTTGGCATCTTCAACTTACTTGCAACTGTACTGGCCAGCAGCGAAACAGTGTCTTCCTTTTGGTCTTCAGGGACTCCATGCAGTAGAAGAATTTTCCTCCTCCCTCGCATCTCAAGGTGATCAATGGAGCGAGCATTTACCTCGATTTGGTCTTGAAGCGCTCGCAAGGCAGTCAGAGTAAAAGCCTTGAAGCTTGCAAACTCTGCACTCAGGGAAGAGACGTTTGGCGCCTGATTGAGGTTCTTCTTGAGCTCTTCTTCGAAATACTCCATTCTCTGGGTGAAGTTAAGCATCATCTGATGGGCCGAGGAGTGGGACTCGATGTGATCCATTATTGTGAATACAAAAAGTGAGGTTATACAGTGATGAAGTTTTGTGTTAATACAGGAAATAACACTTTTTGGCAGAGGATATATATCAACAGTGCATGTGAAACATAAAAAACTTATGTAAGTTCACTCAGACTTATTAATTTAAATAAATAAAAAATTTTACGAAATTGTAGATGTGTCTGACTAGACTACCCGCCGCCGAAAAACAAACTTACCTTATCTGAGTCAGTGGTGTTCCCGCTCCCGAAGGAAGCGAGCGAGTTCCTGTCGAGGTTTTCGGTCGTGTCATCCAAAAGTGTCGTGTCGTCTAGATCTCTGCAACAATTGCTTTTATTAGCACTAGGCTAGGGATCCATAAAGTTGATCAAGCGAATGGGGGCGAGCCTCTCTCAAGTAATATTGAGCGATCCCGTTTTGAATATTTGGTGTAGTATTTTTATTTATCCGTTACATGTTGTTACGTTGACAATGGATATATTTACGTTAAAATAATCATCTAAGAAAATTTCTGAGAAGAAAACACATATAGCATATACACATGAGCAATTATAAACTAAAGTAAATCTACTCGTATATTGTTGAGCGCGTAGAAGTTATAATATGAATCCTACGATCATAATGTTAATTCTGCGACGGAAATGCCGCGCAGACATCACGCATTATGCTCCCATTCGAAAACTTGGTGATAAAGTTGAAGCAAAGCGAACTGACTCGAACACAAAGTGGCCGCAAAGCATTGCTCTGATGAGCTCGGGGTAGAAATATCTATTTCTATGACATACCACGGCATCGTACACTCCACAACTCACTATAACGGCACATCACCAGATGAAGTTAGTTTTGAATGAACAAATTGTTCAGAATGTGGAATTTCATCAAACGGAATGCTTGAGGTAGCAATGTTGAGTCCGGTTAATGTACGGCCAGTTAATGTACTGTTAAAAAGATGCCATTTTTTTCCACTGGAAAATTGTAAAGGCACATGTACACTGTCGCAGATTAATATTTCGATTATTGTAATTTTTATCTAGCGATGAATAATTATACTAAACAGGCAGACCCTTCGAAGTTATTGGGAAAAAAAACACTCTCTGGCACTGCGGCGGCCGCTACCGCGGCACGCTCGCTCTGCTCGCTCGCCTTGTGCGTAATTTATATGTTCTAACATAACCTAACCAATCTAAGTCGGATCCACCCTATCAAGTATCAAGGACAAGTATCCAGTGCCAGAACAAAAACTGAATGATTAAATTGCTGCAGTACACTGTATAAATTCAATGATTGAGTGCATGAGGCTCAACTGGCATCGTAATTACGAGGTATACAATAACTGGAAGTTCATTATCGTCTCCCCAGCGCGGCACGGTCACCCCGCGGCGCGCACAGAAATCAATTAAAACATCAGCGTGTCGCGCGGCAGTGCTGCTTGCGGAATTGCCGAAATTAGAGTCAAACCTTCAATCAATGAACAAAAATTTAAGAGTTTTATATTTCAGGCAACCTTTGTGTAAACTTACCGACTAGACCGCTGTGAACTAGTAGGACGCACTCGGGCTGGACTGGGCGGACGTCTCAGGGCACAGCTGAAGTACGTTTCCTGATACAAAAATATATTCGTCAAAATCCACAAGCAGAACGGTTAAACAAATGCGTTCGAAACTCGGTGTTATCAGCAGATTTGACAAACGCTAAACTTAAAACATCGAGTTGGTAAACTGCATAAAATCACGCCTGGTTCCTGAAGGCTCAGACAGATATCTACCAAAACATAATTGACCATGTCTCTTGGTAGGCATGTAGGATTGAACATTCAAACCATACTGAAATTGAATATACCTAAATTTAGACATAAAGTTTAGTATAATAAAGAAATTAGTACATTTAATAGGCCCCGTATAATGCTTTCCTAGACATGTTTGTACAACAAAGACATTTCGAGAGTACGACCATAAACGGCTCTTTCCAAACAAGGTTAACAATTCGGAGATTAAACCAGTACCTACGCAATAACCTTGCATACATTTTTACAGTACATTTGCGTTTGTTCACCTTGATCACGTGGGCTTTTGACCCGGCTTCAAAACAAGGCAACGATTTTTTTATCACAATAAAATACTCTCCTATTTTCTTTGAGCTTGGCCACACAACAGGATCTACTACCAGCCCTCAATCCAAATCTCAATGTAGTTGGAATTTACACAATGGTAGTAAGTTTTCTGCCAAACACAAATCGCGCAATAAACTTTTGTGTAATTTCAGCTTCAAAGCACGTCAAATCTTAAAAGAGCCCGAAAGCTGAACAAATTCATTAGACTCCTTGAAAAAGTTCTTATTTGTTCGAAGTTTAGTTAGCTCGACAAGCTCTCCTTAGAATGGTTTCATTAGCCAGCTCAGTCATTTTGTTCAATGGTTCAAAATGCACTCGTTATTGCTTAGATAAGCTTCAGCCTTGAGCGATAGCGTGTTGAGTCACATCACGAGTACCTCCCCTTATGACTCAATATTTACATGTACAATTATATTTACAAAAAAAATATACAAGAATTATTCTGTTACAAAATTATAAATAACAGTTTGTTGTGTTTATAATCCAAGTTATTTTAATTGTGTTGAATATTCATTTAAACGGCAACTCTATTTGTGTTTGCGTTTTTACGCATGTCACATACTTGTAACGAGTCCAGAGACGATGACGTACTGTGTTATGGTGGTGTCACATTCAGAAAAAATTGATTAGGTCGTGACCGTAGGTTTTTTTACCTGTATGACCTCTCTGAGGCGGCGCACCCAGGTCTGCTTGACCTCCAACGACGGCGCTTTCAGCACGATTCGGCAGTCACTGGCCATCGGCTCGCGGCCCGTCCACACTGAGAACTTGCATTCGTCGCCTTCGATGTGTTCCGTCACGCCGAGCTCTGACGTCTAAACAACAAACAGATCAGTCAAATTACTAACATCCTAGTCAGTACCAAATCCTTTACAGTCTTTTAAAAGATAATCGGTGTTCAAACTATTGAAAGCTGCTACCACTGCCTTACAGTGACAGAGCTGCAGTGTCTCAAACATAAGTAATCTTTGTATTTAGGTCAAATGTATGGAAGACTCAATGCGCAAATCTTACTTTAATTTATCCTTGTTGTGTAATAACGAAATTGAGTGTTGAATACAAATTGCCGAAGGGCGAGACAATCAATGTTGAATTAGGGATTGTCTATCTTTTGAAGAGATCCCAAAGTGCTTTCAATAAATAAGAAGAACTTGAAATCGGGTAGAGACTTATTGGTAATTCAAACTGAACTTTGATTCGTGAAATCAATTACGTTAATGTCAATCAACAAAAAAAGCAGCCAAGTGCGAGTCGGACTCGCCCATGAAGGGTTCCGTAGCACGACGAACTACAAGAACCTTTATATTATGTTACTTGATGTAACGTAATAAGGTTTTTGTAGTTCGTCGAAAGGTAAATTACGGTTTACGGTTTATGACGTATAAAAAAGAAACTACTGACTAGATCTCGTTCAAACCAAAAATCGTTGGAAGTTTACATAGTAATGTACAACATATATTTTTTTTAGTATTATCATTCTCTTACTTTAGAAGTTAGAGGGGGGGGACCAACTTTATTCCACTTTGGAAGTGTCTCTCGCGCAAACTATTAAGTTTAGAAAAAAACTATATAAGAAACCTCAACATCATTTTTAAAGACCTATTCATAGATACCCTACACGTATGGGTTCGATGAAAAAAAAATTTTTGAGTTTCAGTTTCAAGTATGGGGACCCCCGAAATTTATAGTTTATTTTTTATTTTTATGTTAAAATCTTAATGCGGTTCATAAAATACATCTACTCGCCGAGTTTCATCAGTCTAGCTCTTACGGTTTCGGAGAAAAATGGCTGTGACATACGGACGGACAGACAGACAGACAGACAGACAGACAGACATGACGAATCTATAAGGGTTCCGTTTTTGCCATTTGGCTACGGAACCCTAAAAAGGATTCACCGATACCGATACAAATAAAGACAAATAAATATTTACCCACTTATTCATATTGATCGCTGAGCGTTTTTTGTTGTCATTATAGTGATAAGAATAATTTAAAGAGTCGTTATGTGTCCAGAAAATATGAATACGAGGGTAAGTATCCTAAGAGCTGCGGATCGTAAGGCACGTTCGTAACGTGCGTGACCTGCGAAGCAATGTTTTGCTATCGGTGATGGTCACCACTTAATATCAATTGGGCCATCTGTAACATTAGCAAATGAAATACAAATTATAGCTATTATATAACTCACCATGAATTTCGTTTTGTATATGTATTTCGCTTTGCCGTGCGAGTCTTTGACCTCTTTAGCTAGTAGGAGGTGGAGGTCGAAGAGGAAGACTCTCCTCTCGCGGCCCTTCTTGATGATTTGCCGAAGGTCCCACACGTGGAAAGAGTCTTGGAGCACCACTTCTCCGAGGCTGTCGGTGGGCACGTCACAACCCTCCAACAGGGAGAGGTGCATGGCATCGTTTGCCTTCTTGGGCACGGACAACATGACTTCAAGACCGTCCTGTTTGGATAACAAATATTGTGAGGTACAAATAGTAGGTATATGACTATCGAATTATGACGCTCAGTGAAATTCACAAAGTATAACTAGGTAATTTATTTTCTCAATATATTAAGGTTCCTTGGTCGCGTGGAACTGGCACCTAGACTCACCTAGCTTTAAGACCATTCAAAGTGACCCTTAGATACAACCGAATAAAAAAATATTGAATTTGTATTTCCTTACAGTCAGTAATCGGTACAATTTTAGTGACATTATTAAATAATTTGAGTGAAAATGGCACCTGAGAGATTTTTTTATAGAGTTGTTAATGCGCACTGCTTATAAAATTAATTAAATTTTAAGAACGCTTGATATTTTTTACAGCTCTGAATATACTAGATGGATCACATGAACCCGTCCAGTAAAACCTCGGCGAGTTAACAAAAATATGTACATATATTATAATAAATGAAGACCAGTGTATTTTTTGTGATACGATAAACAGGAAAAACACGCAATATCTGAAGCCGTTGTAGGGATCCTTGCCTTCCTCAACTTTGTAATTCATATGCTATAAGAAAATACAGAATCTATTGTGGCTGGCTCTTAGCAAAGCGCACCAACTCATTTCCGATCCCGGATGATAGGTAAAGGAAACAATAACTAAACTGATGCCTCTACCAACTTAAACATTAGTTGTAGATACGATAGAGTACATTGAACCCAAAATATTATCACATAATATAATTTCACATTGTAATCAAAGAAAAGTTTTTCAAAATGTAAACCTACAGAAAAATATTGTGGTGAACACAGATGTTTGTTCTCTGACTGAGTGATACACTGTATTATTTTTTTTATACAACTAGCTGATGGAACAAGCTTATGGTCCACCTGAGGTTAGGTAACCATCGCCTATAACAAAGCATTGCTTCGTAGGTCACGCACGTCAGGAACGTGCAATACGATGCACTGCCCTGCATCCATCAACTTGAGGCATACAGATGTTCAGCCTCACGTGGCAGTAATTTCACCGGCACCCCACACCCACTTGATGAGCGGACTGGTTTCCGCAAGTAGGCCACAAGTGGGTCCTTTTTGCGTGACGGGTGGATGCTGCTAGTTCAGCCACCCGTACCCCACACCCTATCTAAGTAAGTTTCCAAAAAAAAAAAAATATTATATCAGCTATCTGGTTCCAATAGTACAAGCTTAGTCTAATTTGAGGCTCTAAATGGTGATATGTGTGGATTATCCACGATAAATATTATTATTCTAACCGAATACATTTCTAGGGCTTACCGTAAGCCCTAGAAAAGGATTTATAAGCCGCTCATGTCGTCGGTCGTGCATAGATACTGCAAGCGTTGATACGCATTCGGTATCGCAACGATTGTATATATTTAGAGATGATTAATGACACTGACCCAAATAGTCTCCGATTTGTTCGAGCGTTTAGTTAAGAAATCTGAGCAAGTATTTATATGCTTCGGCTACTTATAAATTGAGCATTCGAGATAGAGCTACTGAGCCCATTTGCACGAATCGCCGATCAAAGCAAAGACTATTTCCAGAAAACATTTAACACACCTTTATATTGTGTTGTGTTTATTTGCATATTGATAAAATGAACATTTTGTGATATAAATTGATTGATGATAATTTTATTTTCAAAATATTTTGCAGTTGCAAAACGTAGAAATATTAAAAACTAAAAAAAATATTAAAATTAAAGATGTACCTAATACCGCAAAACTCTATGACGAAAGAATAAAAATTATATGTTCTTTCTTTTGGAAATAAAGGGTATAGTTTATTTACACAAAGAAACTTACAATTAAACAAATATTTACAAAATGTGCAAAATACACAAGAAACAGTTGAGCTATCTGCAGATCGTTACAAACGATCTAGAGAAATAAATGAAAAAAATATTTCTAAATTTTCAAATATTTTTTTGTTTGTGTTTGAGCCAACTCGATTTGAACATAAGAGAATACGAGAATTCTTAAGAATAATTGCCAAGTTTGAACAGCTTCAATCATTCAGGAGGTGAAAACCGCGAACAGTGAATATTCAAAGGCTGTGGAATTTGAAACAATTGCACACCCATCAATTACACATCTAAGTTTCCGAGGTATGCAATATTCGACGTAAATGTCAGTTTCATTCCCTATACGTCGTTGACTCATTTGTACACTGTTTACAAACCTAAAGTTATGTTCAACGGGAAAATTATATGAAATCACTTTTTTACAATTTACTTATTGAAATACTGTTTCTGTGTTACTTTTGTATGTATTTACATTACTAGTGATGACAAATGCAATTAAACAACGCCAAACTTATTAAAGTTAATAATACAACTTGTTTTTCGGTATTAAAACATATAATTTTGTTGTTAGTACACTAGTTTTTACGGTTAATAATATTTTTTTGGGAATACGTACATTTTCCAAATTGTGTAATGACAGAGGCCCAATACGGTTGTTGCCTCTCAGTATAAACTTCAGCATAATGGATGTGAAAACTTCAAAATTCCACGGAAACATAACTTCAACAATTCATATTAGCAATCCAGGCGAAATAAGAGCGTCGTTTAGCAGTTCGATGTGAGACTGTGGGCCGCTGTCCGTGCTATGACTCACGAGGAAAACATTGTACTAAATCTATTTAATTCACCACACACTCCACTAGTAGTTTAAACATATCAAACGTCTAACACGCCTAACTTGAAGCTAAACAATGCCAAAGAGGGTAATGCATTTGCTTTAGTTTAGTTACGCACTCATTACCGAACATCGTTAGGGGCCGAAGATAAAACTGACATACCAATTTAGATACTTGTTACTAATTTAAACTTTATCTAGATTGACCGGTCAGGAAAACAATACAAATAATATTCGTTTAAAAAACTCGAAAACCCGACTTCGACTGCTGAACCAATTTTGATAGAATTTTTATGGGATTAACCTTTCAGCTAAAAACAAACAAACATAAAAAAATACAACCGAATTGATAACCTCCTCCTTTTTTATTTGAAGTCGGTTAATAAACCAGCTACTTCTTAAAATATACAGCGGCAAATTTTTTGATTTCATAAAATCTAATACGCATCAGCTGTTAACAACTCGAATATAATCAAACAATATTCCGCGTTTAAAACGAGAAGGCATCTTGTACATCACCCCTTTTAAAATAACCACTGTACTTATAAACAGGAGCTATTGAAGGTTGGGGGTCGCATGGGGACCGTCCCCAAATTAGACAGTAGTAGGTATGTAAATATGCCGGCGGCCCGCATTGGTACTGAAGGGGAGATTCATGGCTGCCCTTGAATAATATCGTACTTAACGCACAATTGCGATGCTAATGTTGTTTACGTCTGTGGATTACACAAACAAGAGTTTTTTAGACGTTTGGTTCATTTCCATTTCAAAAATATTTTTCATTGATTATTTTTACTGTCATGTCTTTGAATGAAGTTGATTTGAGTTTTCCGTCTAAAGAGTAACGCTATTTTCCATCCAAATCTTTTATCCTAGATACATCTATTTTACTCTCTATTTATTTTAAACAAGCCTAAAGAAGAGAAATACATATTTTTAACTAACGAATTTATTCTAGAGTTACTCTAATCTACTTCTAGCTAGACTGACCTGCTACATCGTCACTTACCATCAGGTGAGGTCGTGGACAAAGGATAGTCTAAAATTTAGACTATCCTTTAGCCACGACCTCACCTGATGGTCTCTACTCTACTCTAAATCATTAAAAAAATGGAATAATCCCCAATGATAAAAATAAAAACAGACACTTAAATTCATTTTCAACAGACAGGACAGTTTCATCTAAACTTCTTAGATAGAGGATATCCGAAAACGATTACTGTCACTTTGCTGTTCGCCCGAGAACAATAACACATTTTGTAGTTTATGTCGACACCCAATCGACGAGACAAATAAATAGAAATCGACGATGAAGAAATCGAAGAATTCAACGTCAAATGCGCTCTTTTCTATAAAAATGTTTAATAAGACAACTTTTCTTCTTCTTGTTAACTAATGGAATCTGTCCATTATGGGTCAATTTTGCCAGTGTCGAGTGAGTGAGGATATAATTACCTAAATAAAATAGTTCATAGTCAAATCAAGTCAGTCAATAGACAAGTCGGCCCTAATTGGCTTTGAAAACAAAGGGTGGCCGTTTTTTTCAAAACCATCGGAAACATTTTCGATCAAATTAAAATATCACATAATACACTCATTTCAACTGCTAACACCTTGAGCTAAGACCTCAAGTAATGTTGGTTAAAACACCACCGAAATTACACAACAGAACTAAAAAAAACATCAGAAAAACAATTAAAATAAAAAGCTATGTGACTTCCCAAAATGACAATAAACGAATCCGACAACTTTTCTACTCGTAGCTATTTGCTGGATTCATGCAGAATAGGTTTTGTTATTTATTCATAATTTGTCCCGTAAGCCTACGTCATATTTCTAACTAAATTAATGACTAAGATCCCATTTAGTACAAAATCCGCTGTATTTAGTTTAATTTGATGAGTTCGCACAAACCATTACTAAATATAAAGATTTTCTGTTATTCACAAGATAACCACTTTTTATCTGATAAACGAAATAATTTCTTTGTGCAAATTTGTTTTTTATTACAATGCAATATCATTAATTTTTGCCATATTGATTATTTTAAAGCAAACTATTTAAATATTTATATTTTTAATTTTATGTTCAATTTTAAATTCATGTTAATTTAACAGCCAGTTTAGATTAAAACACTATCACTTTTCTATCACTGTAAAATTGTAAACTAAACTAAAATTCTACTAACTTGAATCATCTCTCACTTTACGCACATAACACTGATAATACTTTACATGCCGTGAGTGTACTTACTTTCACAATTTTTTTAGTACTATCGTAGAAGACTACTATGATTTTTTCCACTTGTTTGTACCGTGAAATTACAAATGGCTGTCCTGTCGATGTTAGGCACAGCGTCTTTATCTTATCAGCGCTAATCTTGAGCATTACAACAGTTCAGATAAAGCCCCTTATGTACATATTACGCGTACATACACAGGCGATTATCGTCTATCAGTGCATACGTTGTTCTAAGGTTCGGTCAGTCATGTGTAACATTAGCAGATTTCAATGTAATTAGAGCTTTATTGAGTCAATGTAAGATTCCTTATCAAACAACAAATTAACATCAATTTGGAGGAGCTTGTACGAGTATATCCAATGTGTTCAAGATGATGAATCCTATAAGCGTTTAATCATGTCAGAGGTTATACTATTATCCATACTGTTAGATGTAAACCTAGATTTGTTCAGATTATGTAAAATGCCGACCAATGTATGATTCATTATCTGATTCTGTAAACAGGGCGTCCCACGGATATGCCACATGGAGTGAAAGTACCTTGAATATTATAGATGGAATATTTTACTGAAAGAAAACATTATTGGATTTTAAAAAACGATTTAAACTGCTTTCATAAATATTTAAATAATTTCATGGTTGAACCCCGGTTTTTTCAATTCCCGAATTAGGCTTCACCATAAGGGTTATTTTTGCTAAATAGATTGATATTTTAACATTTATGATAGAAAATAAAACAATTATCTATCAAAATGAGAAAAAAAAACTATGACTGAAGACTCAAATTATTTGTTAAAATTTTTAAACCCTATTTCTGTTTGTCACGCCATCACGCACGCGTGAACGGCGGGACTGATTTGGCTAAAAATTGGTGGGGAGGTAGATTAGAACCAGGAGACGGACATAGGGTTTTTTTATCCCGAAAAATTACGGGGCACAACGAGAACGGAGGGAGCAAAGCCGCAGGCAGCCGCTAGTCATTATTAAAATGTAAAATCGCAAGTCAAGGAATGAATAATTTTGCAATTCGAACGATTTATTTCAATTGGCGGTGGTGGCTTTGTTCCCCAAGATTATCGTGGATAGGCATTCTTCAACTTTGATCCAAACTTACTTCATTTAAAGGTCTTTGTTTACTTAGGAGTACACCGATTGGATTTTAGCGGTATCTCCTATAAGCTTCCCAAAAGGTTTTCGTTTTGATTTATTATTGTCTGTAACACTAATTAACTCTGTCCTTCCTTCAGTGAGTACTTTTTCGTCATTGTGTTGTTCATTTGTAGTAAATAAGTGTTATTCAGTACGAGCGTCTATTTCCTTAGATATAATCACAATACTATGAACATAATATGGTGGAAGATAATGTAAAGATGGGCTGAAGAGCGCTAAAAAGGCTGCAACTTTTTTTTATACACAGCAGACTATTGCGTTACCTATACAAGCATACGTTCAGCGAGCAAAAAAACATTTCTAATCCGGAAACTGTACGAGTGAAACCGCAGACGGTAGTTAGTAGGATACTATTTATAGATCAAGTACTAACAATGCGACTTCACAGGATAAGTCAACAAAACTCTACACGTAAATATCCAGCAAATACAAAACAGGAAAATTTATTAGGTAAATGGAATGTTTGAAGAATAATACGAGCAAAGTAGACGTTTAGAAAATAATTTGCTTCAATTCGAATTATTTTCCAAATCAGAAATCAAATACCTCCTATAGTGGGAATTGGGTTATCAAATACTAGCCGCGCCCGATCGCCCCTTTCCCGTTATCTTTTCGGGATAAAAAGTATCCTATGTCCGTCTCCTGCTTTTAAGCTACCTCCCATTATTTTCAGCCAAATCGGTTCAGCCGTTCTTGAGTTATAAATAGTGTAACTAACACGACTTTCTTTTGTATACACAAAGATTAAATTTTTAAATAAGTTGTAGTTTAATAGTATTTGCAAACAAATTTTATCATCATCATTTTGTTGTCCTTATCCCAGAATAGTATAAATATACATTAAAACAGAAAACGATCCCTAAAAATATAGCTACATAATCCCTAAAAATATAAAACTGTTAAAGAAAATGTTCTATTATCAAACCAGCAACGCCATCTATCGATGTACGGACAATTTAGCTAAGCGACATCTGCCGGCCGCTAGGAATTCGTGTTCTAGCTTGGGAAAGAAACACAACCCTTTGAAAACAGGGGTGAGAACCCCGTCTGTCCAAGAACCCTTACTAAGCCGATGTTTTGCTGAGCTTCCAACGTTTATAGAAAGAGGGCGCTTTCCGCAAACGAGGGTGAGAGGCCTACTTCGTCCACTCCTTTATTTAACTTTTGGCATCCTATATGAGGAGTCTATTCGAGGCGCCACTTTAAAATCCTTTCACCACACTTAGTTCGAAACAACCAGTGAAACGATAAGAATAGTGATGTCCTATTGCGTTACCCATTAAATTACCGTCACTTAGCTTTCATGTCCCGTAACTTAAAATTAATTACCGTGACACGACAGCCTATGCCAGTCGCCACACTATTGAAAAGAAAGTTTACTTTCGGGCGAATCTTTAAAGAAAAAAAGAAAAGAAAACACATTTATTCGATTTAAAGGCGAACACGTAAGCCAAATACATTAAAACACACAGAACGGAACGGATTCTGTGCAACTATTTGTCACGTCATATCGTAGCTCGTGTGAAAATGCTTCTAACATCCAGTCCATCATCACAATCATCAGCCTAAAGAAGTCCACTGATGGACATAGCCCTCCCCTAAACAGTTTTTTTTTTTTTTATACAACAAAGTTAGCAAACAAGCATACGGCCCACCTGATGGAAAGCGGTTACCGTAGCCTATGGACGCTTGCAACACCAGAGGCATCACTCGCGCGTTCCAGTTCCAGGAAGAAGGATTCTGAGCCCCCTCCGTTTACCTACTTCCCACGATCTTTACAATATCGTCAGTCCAACATGTGAGTGGGCGTGAATACATTTCGCCTTCCGGTTCGTGGTCTCCATTCGAGGACCTTTATTCTCCAACGGTTGACGTTTCTTCGAGCTATATGTACTGCCCATTGCCACTTCAACTCTCTAATACTTCTAGCTATGTCAGTGACGTTAGTTCAGTAGCACTTGTAAAAAGTCCTTACCTTGATCTCCCCTTGTCCTTCTGCGCAGCATGCCTGCAGATCTTTCAGCAGCAGCTGGTATTTAGTTATCCTCTGCACTGGTTTGATGAGATACGCTGCTAGAGGATGCTCCAATTTTTTCTTTCTTTGCACTCTGTAGACAATGGATTACTATGAGAGACTAAACTTTGTTATTTTTCTTCTTGGTATACAAAATGTTAATCTGTTTGAATTTGCATGTTCAGTGCTTTATTTTAGTTTTAAACACGGACCCGTTTCTCGGACAATTAAAGGGTAAACCCATAAAATTATGAAGATTGTGTACAGGATGAACCCACGCAATTTTGAAGTAAGTGTGAAGATTGACCCGACAAAGTTTTGTAGCAAACCCGTAGCCGTCCCCAAAATTCATTTTGACACAATTCATTTTTATTTTGAACGACTTTCATTTATGATTTTTTGTCAAGTGCGCATATCCATAGTGACTCCTATTTGTTTTAGAATTGTACGTTTTTATAGTTATTCTATGGCGAGCTCGCAGTTTTATACGGCA
Source organism: Thera britannica (assembly GCA_939531255.2). Taxonomy (NCBI): domain Eukaryota; kingdom Metazoa; phylum Arthropoda; class Insecta; order Lepidoptera; family Geometridae; genus Thera; species Thera britannica. The sequence continues at coordinate 16,427,025 of OW618044.2, forward strand.
TCTATATAAACTATACATCAATACAAATAGTTTATAGAAAACCAAAAATAAATTCGTTCATAATGTACAGTACGTGGAAAAGCAACCAACCAAGGAGTGGAATTCCTTGCCGGCGTCTGGTTTCCAGGCGCTTATAACTTGGATGTTTTCAAGAGTAGAGTGAACAGGTATCTTCTAGGTAAGCGTGTTACACCGTCGACCACATCATCACTTAACAGCAGGTGAGAATGCAGTCAAACGCAAGCTTACATTATGTTAAAAAAAAACGTGGACTTTGTTACCTTTCAAAGTAGTCGCCAGCGTGCGAGACGACAGCCGCGTTGCTGTCAGGTTTGTTCCGACAGTACGCAACGTACATATCGAACTCTCGCGCCCACGTCACGAAGCAATGCCCCACGTCCTCAGGCATGGTCTCGTACTTGTCCAGTTCGCGAAGGAACACGCGCTCGTGGAAGCGGTGGATCTCTTCTATGTTGCCGAATATTATTTCCTCCTGTTTGGATGGTAATTAGACATGTTATCACACACTCACCTCAACAAAATGCCTTGTAATAAAGCATGTGGTAGATTGTTTGCTTTACTCTATTATGACCATGCAGGATCCCAGACATAATACAATTTCTATTATTCCTTTCTCCAGATGGAATAAGTGAATTTTAAAAGGTTAGAATAGAACTTGACCAAACTCAGTCGCAAACTAAATGCTAGATGCATGCGCTCTGAGTAAATATCTATCAGGCCATGATGACCTTTGTGGCTCTAGAGAGGATAATCTATCTCGCCCTGAAGTGCAATGATTATTTTGACCTTAAGGGGGCTATTAATAGAGTATAATTCACCTTGCCCTGCAGCGCAGCAGGCACGGCCGAGGGGTCCGTTCGCATTTCCCGCAGGTAACACGTGATGCACGTCTCTAGGTCCTTGACGTAAGCGCGTTCTGTTTGCAGCAGCTCGGCCATTATGAATCTAGGGGAGAAAAATTCTAATGATTATGAGTTATGGGATCTTCTAACTCTAAAAATGTTTTGGAATTCTTCACCACATTCAATGAAATTGAAATTTAGAGTCGGCTTTTGTAGTCAACTTGAAACGCACCAGCATTATAGCAGTCTCATAATTATGCGACTTCTCAAAGCCAATGAGGGTAGACTTCAGATTTTGAGCGCTCATGCCGGAACAAAAAGACGCAGATCAAATTGACAATTTCAAAGATTTCGACAGCAAACCGCGTGGTCGCTTGCAATCATCATGCAGTTAGTACAGTACATAAAATCTTCAGACAAACAAGTCAGAAAATTCAATGCTGCACCGCAATGTTTGGTGAATTTCGTCAAGCATTCCATACAACTGTCAAGTGTGGTAATGCTGCTGGTATGAGTACTTACTCTTTCCTCCGCGCTGAGCGTCGCTTGTCGTCTGCGGCGGCGCTGACAGGTGCTGGTTCGACGCGGTCGACGTCGGCTTGCGATGACGTCAGCGACGGCGCAACTCCCGAGTCACTCTCTGGCTCGCTCTCACCGCCTTCCATAGAGCCACTGAACTCCGCATATCTGGAAAATAAAACTTATTATCACCTAGCTAAATTGAACCCCCGTATCTCATTTATAATGCTTGGCACTTTTTAGCGGCTCGCGGAAAGTCTCTTTGTCACATTCATGTCAACAAGGTGTTGCAAGTGTCTATGGGCGAAGAACCATTGCATTAGGTAGCCCGTCAGTTCGTTATGGCATAAAATATATATAGTAATAGCAACAGACTTGGCGGCCCCCGTAAGCGTAATAAGTGCTTTAGGACTATTATGAATTTGAGTCTAAAGCCCATTTTCAGTTCCCCTGACATTTTCAAGCGGCTGTGTAAAGTATACTTGTCACTGTCAATGCAATGTCAATGAAAAGAGACAGCAACAACTATATCCGACATTTTAGCTAATGTAGCTCTCAACGACCAATATGAACAAAATCAAAGAGCTTTCCCGAATATCATTACGTTGGAAGAAGTTATAGATTTTCTAAGAAATTTCTGATTGTCAAATCAAAACGACGCGCGCAATAACGACGGAAGGCTGTGAGGAAATGATAGACCAGTGACTGTGACATCAAATTAGTACATTGTTGTGGTTCTGATTTACAACCAATTTACACAACGCATCTGTTTCAAACATAATATTACGATTTCCAAGGTATTATTAGGGTCTTTCTGTAATGTTGTAGCCGGTAATTCGATAGATTTATTGCATCTCTTATTAGCCTAGTTAAGGTAGAAAATACAAGGCTCACCTAGTATTTTCTCATAAATCAAAACAACTATTACGACGACACTTCTGAGTGTCGTTTGACCCAAGTGATTCAGTCAATTAGGTCTAATTGGCGAAACGCCTCGTGCAAATACTCGGCAACAATGTGTTTTTTTTACTTTTCGATACTTATTACCGTAATAACTTGCCAGCACGTTTCTAGTTTCAGTTTACAAATGTAAATGATTAATGGCACATCGCAAATGGGGATGCTTATTGCCTACCAGTCTTCCCGCTATCTGATCCAAATATTCCAGGTGCATTATTACGAGTGACAGATATCAGGTTCATTTAGCATCAAAAACGACCCACGTCTTGATCTGCACCGCATATGAGTGCCCCTCTTACACCAGTCCAGCTGCTAGCAGACACTCGCTCGAGGCATTCCCTGGTACCTCGTCAAGGACCATGAGCTGGAAGAAACTATCTCTCACCTAGCGTCAAAAGCGGCAACCCACTCCTTGTTCTGCACCGCATGTGGATGCCCCACTTCCACCAGTCCAGCTGCCAGCAGACACTCGCTCACGGCTCTCCCTGGTACCTCGTCAATGACCATGACCTATACGACTCGGGTAAAAACAAACTCTCACCTTGCGTCAACAGCGGCGACCCACTCCTTGATCTGAACCGAATATGGGTGCCCCTCTTCCCCCAGTCCAGCTGCCAGCAGACACTCGCTCACGGCTTTCCCTGGTACCTCGTCAAGGACCATGAGCTAGAAAAAACAATCTCTTGCCTTGCGTCAACAGCGGCGACCCACTCCTTGATCTGCACCGCATGTGGATACCCCTTCTCCACGAGTCCATCTGTCAGCTGTGCCAGCAGATACTCGATCGAGGCTTTCCCTGGTACCTCGCATGAGTTGGAAGAAACAAACTCTCACCTGGCATCAACAGCGGCGACCCACTCCTTGATCTGCACCGCATGTGGATGCCCCTTCTCCACGAGCCCATCTGCCAGCTGTGCCAGCAGACGCACTCGCTCACGACTCTCCCGCGCCACGCCAGCCGCTGCGGCCGCTGCTGCCGCACCGCAACGTTCCTGCGTTTCGCGGATCCATTCGACGGCCGCGCGCGCTGATCGCTCGAACAGCGCGAACTGCTGGCATTGCTCGAGCCGCTTCTTGCGTACCGTCCAGTGCTCCAGTACCTGGGGTGACATACTCAATTTAAAATCATACTCTTACTTACTGTTTATATGACACAGAGAGAAAAGGAAAAAGCGCCTAGCCTTTGTTATTATTTTTACCTTGACTCCTACACCGATTGGGTACAGTTAACCGAGGATCACGTGAGAAGAGTGGAGAAAAGCGGGAAAAACCTTTGCCCAGCAGTGAGACAGTAAAGCCAAGGTTAAAATAAAATTGGATTGTTTCGTTTCTTAAAAGATATTCAGCGTATAAGTAAGATAGGCAAACAATGACAGGGCTAACTTTGAGCAATGTCTCACACCTAAGTAACACTTGTAAGTAAAGCCATTAGATGACAATCAAGATTGTTCCGTCGTTTTCTCTAATCTACCTCCATAGCGACTTATCGTCGAATTCAATCGGTCGTTTTTATACTGTAATAGGGCTAAATACATGAATTCAGGTTTCCTCCAGTATCAGAAAAAAATGTGGACAATTTACACAACACTATTTAGCCACAGACTAAGCAGAGCTTGTACTATGGGAACCAGATTGCAGATAACACCCAGACAGAGAACAAAAATCTGTGTTCACCAGACCAATTCTTTTTCTCGATGGGAATAATCGAACCCAACCAATTGCTTAGAAGACAGAGCTACTACCAACTGAGCAGAAAGGCCAGTCAATCAGAGCCTCCAAATCTTCTACAAAAAAGTTAGCGATACCAAATTATGCATTGAAATTATTTTGACACTGCCTTCGCTTAAAAACGCTGTAACACGAACTGTCAGAGATACAAAACGCTATAATGCAAATTTTTAAACAAATAAAGTTGTTATTTTACCGGTTGTAACAGCACCTCGAGTAGGTTCTTGAACATGACAGCACAGATCGCTATGGTTTGCCATAGCCATGGCAGAGCGCGTGCGAGTCGCGACCCTGCTGATACCATCACTGGCTCAATAGACCCCATTGTCCGCTCCACTGGTAGTGACACTCACATTGAACACAACCGCCCATTACCTCTCATCACGGCGACCCCTCGTGTACTGACTGAGCTACACATAATTAGCACGCACTATTTGCACGATTGCATCATATTACCACGCAAATATTTATTGTTTCATAACGGCACAATGAAATAACTACAATAAAAAATTCGATAGCATCTTTATTCAATGTTATTTCCGTACATCCTGTGAAAACAATAAATTGTTTTTGTTTCGGATTCTGATTAACCAGATAACAATCCTGTTGCTAATTTTAGATCTTTTATTATAGTTTATGCTCTGACTGAACCTTTTATCTGACTTTGATCTTGGAGTAAACAAGGCATTCTTATACAATTATGCTTCTAAAAAACATCATGCATTTTGCAACATGTTATTACAACGTTGAACTTATATAAAGACTCCGTAACTGTCAGAAGGCTTTCCTATTTTAAAACAATAATTATAAGTTTAAAAAACTTGAGAAACCGACTTCATTGCCAAACGGCTAAACCGATTTTAATGAAATTTGTTTGGGACAATCTGGACATAAGAATAACCTTCCAAATAAAAAAATAATTTTCTAAATCGGTTAATAAATGACGGAGGCATGCAGTTACAAACATTAAAAAAATTATTTTAAAAAAAATGGCAAAACCGATTTTAATAAAATTAAAATGGGACCAATCTGGAAGCAGTACCTTTCAGATAAAAAAATATTTTTTCAAATCGGCTCACAAATGACGAAGTTATGCGGTAACAAACATAAAAAAAAAAAAAAAAAAAAATACAACCGAATTGAGAACCTCCTCCTTTTTGATTGGAAGTCGGTTAAAAAGGATTCCAATTTTGTGCAATGAGAATTTGTACCGATTATGTTCATGATCTTTACTCAAAACTAATCCAATTTGCCCAATTCGATAACTTTTATTCTCTGAAACGGTTTATGCCTTGGTTAATTATATCAGCGATCTGGTTCCCATAGTACAAGCTCTGCTTAATTTGGAGCTAGCTACTGTTGTGTGGATTGTCCGCACTTTTTTTTATATTGTATTATGTAAAACTAATGATATCAGAAATTGTTCTGCTCGCGCGTTTACGCAACTTTCAAAGTATCACACTGATCGTGCGAAGAGTATCATACTGACCTTGATAAAGAGTATCAGACTGACCTTAAAAAGAGCATCGAACTAACCTTGATTAGAGTATTTGACTGAATTTATTACGAGTGTCGGACTGACCTTGAGACTATCAGATTGACCTTGCGAAGAGTATCAGACTGACCTTGTTCTCTTGTGCGAACAGAGTGTCAAGGATGGCCCGGGTTTGCTCGTGATGCGCCTTGCTGGCGGCGGCCGTCTGACCGTGCACCTGCGCCGATCGTGCCGCGTACTTTAGGAACGTCTCAGCAGTACGTCTGGCAAGCGTGCACGCTTTTAGGAACGCTTCCTTTTGCTCTCCGTGCTTCACTATCAGAGCGGCCACCTGGAGAGAAACAAAGCTTTTTAAAATTGTAGTGTATGTTTCTAGAAGAAAGTGCAAGGACAAGAAATCTAATAATGCTAATATCACATAATTATCATAATATTCAGTCATAGCATATTTTTCAAATTAGCTTGTAATTTTTCTATAGATATAGAACCGCTTACGCATCTATAGTCGGATTTTTAATTAGACGATACCGACTGACAGTAGCTAATGTCACTGTAAAATAATGTTGCCTTATTTAAAGTAATAGTGCTGCGTTCAGTTCTCGTCAATCAGATGAATGAACAATGAGTGAATAGTTAATCATTTCAAACTATAAAATAATATTGAAATTTGTATAAAAAAATGTATAAAAGTGCTCTGATTTAAGTTACTTGTAGTATGTAATAATAAGACGAAAACTCTTCATTGATTATAGCTACAACTCTGTTAAAACACTGCAGATAATACAACTCTCTCAAACGACGCCATCTCTCCTTCCTCTTCTTTTTTTTTCTCCACTAGAGACGTAACTTCTTGCTTGATCCGAATAGAGATGTCCTATTCCCAAAACTGGTTAACAGTAACTACAATCAGTTTTTTGACGGTTTATTACAAAGCGCGGCGTGGCGACTAGTGCCAACACCGATGAACGCCATGCGCGTTGGTCACCATTTTGTTTGTAATTCGGCTTTTAGCCTCTGGTCTGATAGCACGAATGTATTTCTGCGCTCACGCTGTTTAGTTATTGTTTTTGGAAAGTTTTTCGTTACGTTGTGTTTGTGGTAATTGTTGTGTATTTTGTTGCTATATTGTTTCGCGCGAACGATATGGATGCTCAACCAAGCACTCAGCCAAGTCAAGTTCGGCACACTAACTATTCACTAGAAAAACGAGGCAATTTCATTCATTCAGGAGTTTTTTCAATCATTCACTTTGTCACAACACTATTTTTATTTCACCAAAAACTGACAACACAGTAAACGTCAGCTAGCTTCGTCTAATTAAAAATCCGAGTATAGCGTAAGCGATCAAGATCTAGATGGATTGTCTCCATTTAGCACGAGCTAGTCTGGTAACTCGCGCCACATCGAGCCCAGCACGAAGCATACATGCACTGTTGTCTGGTAGCTGATGGCTTACCTGAGCTGCCTTATCGACGGCGCTGAGCTGCGCCAGCTCATCCCCTGGCGCAGCAGATGAGCCGCACCAGTCCTCGTCACGTCGGTACTCTCGCTCTAACGAGTCCAGCACGGAGCACACTTGCTCAGCTGTCTTGTAGAAGTTGAGGGAAGCGGTCACTAGCTTGTGACGCTCCTCGGCGCACGTGACCAACCGCTGCCAGCGTTCTGTCACTTCTTCCGATATCTCCCTGTAAGATGACGTAACATTTATGCATACGGTTGTAGACAAAAATATTGCAAATCCGATTTTGTGCTTTTGTAGAGCGCTAGCTCTTTCTGACACACACTACGCTATAGGAAGCCGAAACTAGCAACAAATATTGCACATCGACTTATTTCGGTAGTGTGCGTCAGAAAAAGATAGTGCACTACGAATACTTATACTTTTATACTGATATTTTCTGATCAATTTAGAATGTGATTGTGATAGCTAAATTCAATCATTTACTTTCGTTTTATACTTACGTTCTTGGAATTATAAGTACACAGCATGCAATGGGCATCCTAATCAATACCGATTGCATGGTTGTTGATTTACAGTAAACGTTCAGCCGTGGAGTTCACACACACAAACAAGGAGGATCTCTTTGCTCAGTTATTCTTACAACATCATCATCAATCTAAAAGGACACTTTGCAGGACTTAGGCCTTTTCTATACATTTCACGGAAGATTAATTCCGAGCCTTCTCCATTCACTGTATTTCATCAATCTTTACAATATCCTCGGATATTAATAGTTATTAGAACATCTAAATAAAAGAAAAATGTTATGCGAGTGAATGAAGCAAAAGAGGTATGTTAGAATCGTAGCAAGTGGAAAACCGTAATCTCTGCCTACCTCCATGGGAATGAGACGTGATTTTATGCATGTATGTATGTAGAACTTTCAAAGACTGACCTAATAGTGTGTGGATCATAATGGTTAGCAGCTCTCAGCGCGTCCGCTCTATACTTGACTTGCACCGCACTAGCATGCGTCTTCTCCACAGCCACTTGGAACTGGTCGTGTTCCCGCTTCAGCTGCTCGGCCTCGCTCAGAGTACCGGGCACTGAGAATGAAGCCGCTAACATCGCTTCGCCGTTGCGTATCCAGCTGACTACCTGAGCCGCGTCCTTTTGGAATTGACCTGGAAAATAAAACGAGTTGTCTATGGATTGACTGTGTAAATGATGATAAAGTCCAAAAGTGAGTACACTATGGCCGGCGGATCTTGGCAGAGCTTTTTTGCGAAAAATGGTCACAGACTGACGGAAAATACGTAAAGCGGCTATTTTCTGACCCGCTAAGTTCCGCCAGCCGTTTCATACTTACGACGAGGATTTTTTTATTTAAAAATATGGGTGGACATTCTTTTTATCCCCGAACTAATCAAAGCTTGAACCAGATAAACAGATGGCTGATATACTATGACATTAGTTTTATTTTATATTCATCACACTGACACTTATTGTTTTCGGTGGGAATCGAGCCCACAGTATTGTTAGTAGAACAATGAAAGATGCAACATACCGAGCTGAACGCACTGCTCGAACCGAGCCCTCCTCTCCTCAGCCAGCTCTTCGAGATCCAGCTGTCGGTCGTGTAGGAACTCCAGCAGAAGTTGAACCCTGCCTTGCGCGTCGAGAGGCGTCGTGTCGGGCTCAGAACCACTGGCTGCCATCACATCAGACGCCTCGGCGATAGCCGCAGCCAACTCCTGACCTTGTTGCACGACCTGCGAAATACAGATGTCTTGTATTGCAGTCAATCGCACACTCCTTCAACGATCTCCAGCTAACTTAGAAGAAAAGAAGCTCTAGCCAGTCCCTACATTTTATTCATATAGATCATTGGTTCCTAACGTGGTCCAGGTGGACCCCCAAGGGTCCACGGATGGCTCGACGGGGGTCTACGATGGCGTGACAAAGAAATGGGGGTTCAAAATTAAGTTGGTTTACGTTTACTTACTTGGTAGGTAGCATGTTGCATGCGGGCCACGCTCTCAGTATGCGTTGCCAAGGCTTGTTCGGCTTGCTGCGGCTCCCGTGGCGGTTCTGTGCGCTGTAGCTCGTCGCCCCAAAGCTCCAGCCGGCTCGACACCTGCGAATGAACACGTGACAATAAGTGACAAGTTTTTTCGCTCGGAAGGGCAAGTCCCACTTCATTTAAGACATTTCGACTACAAAATGTTGATTCGTTTCACCTATTTGTCTCTCTATTGTATGGAAAAAAGATGCAGACAGAAAAAATACGTTACGTAGTTAAAGTTGTTGTCTCATCAATTTGCCATACAAAAGAGAGAGACACGTGCTAACTCTAAAACACCATTTGGTAGACGAAATGTGGTAGCAAAACTCCGACTTCGGGTACTGTTTATGGGAAATGTGTATTCTGTACCTACGTTATTTCAACAGATAATTATTTCAGTGTCGAGTGAGTCCGCATTAAAGTCAGCTGTTGTTTTCATTTTCGTTGGGATAAATGTTCTAGAATGGAGATCACAAAGCAAAAGACGAAACGTTCTCCTAGAAAATATATAGAGGACACCCATGGCCAACATGGACTAAATGCATTTGGGTTTCCTAGTTATGAATTTCACAAACATAATAGATATGATAATGAGTTTATATAGTTACTGCCGCTTTGCCGGCAAGAGTTCCGGTAGCCGGACATATAGGACTACACAGTAGGTAGCATTATTCATTTATAGGAGAACTATTCAATATGAAAATCATTCGATTGTATGGTAGCCTTTGAAGCGTGATGTGCAATGAATCGAAGTTTTTTCGTTGGATTGTTGCCAGCGAAAGTATAGCTGGTACGAAGTTTCAAATAATTGATGCAGGTTAGTAAAGGTGCAGTATCGAGTGATTTTCAGGTTTCAGGAAATAATTAACCCCTGAGAATCTGACAACCACAAGTTTATTATATGGCAGCCACGGAGAGAGTACGTAGGTATTTGTCCAGCTAAGCACTTTCTCTTGATGATCAAACTCTCTAACTAAGAAATATAACTCATACGTAATCCTATCTTATTTCATTGGTTCCTAATATTTTCATGATTTGCCGTGAAACAGGAACAAGAACAGCTTTATTTGGTTCCTGGTTCATGGCCAATACGAAAATATTGGCCATGAACCAGCAGGCACCAAACTAAACTATGTGTAAGCAATATTTTTTGAGTAGGTATAGGTAGGTAGCAATAGTAGGTATAGGTCTAAGTAAGTCGTAGACGTAGGTATGCGGATCACTAGTCTGAAGTGGAGATGGGCAGGACATGTGGCCAGAAGGAATGATGGAAGATGGACAACGGCGATTACAGAATGGTGGCCAAGAGACGCACAGCGACCACGAGGCAGACCACCCGCCTGTTGGTCGAATGATATTGTTGGAGTAGTTGGGCAGCAATGGCGGAGACTGGCACAGGACCGAATAGAGTGGCGTATTAGGGGGGAGGCCTATACCCAGCAGTGGGTGCATACAGGCTGAATAGATAGATAGATAGATAGGTATAGTTTTTAGTGCCACCTCAAACCACCAAATACCAGCATTCTTTTTCCGTGTATACTTACTTCAAGCGCGTCTCTCTCAAAGTGCCTGAGCTGCAGTGTCAGCTCGAGCTTACGCTCGCGATCTGACCACAACTCCTCTAAAGCACCACGCGTCCCTCGCAGCCGCTCGAGGGTCGTCTCCACAGCAGCCGTGCTGACAGCATCGGCGTCGCCAGACGATCTGCAACACATCATTTGTAAGCTCTTTGTGTAATAATCAATAGAAACTCTTTAAAACGAAGAAGTTTCAAAGTTCATCAGATGTGATGGCAGCAAAATGCTAAAAAAATCTATGGTCACATCACAACTGAGAGCAATAGTGGCCTAGTGGTAGCGGGCCGATTTCCAATTTTAACGTCGTTGGATCAAATCCAGTCGTGAACCATTGAGTTTGTCTGACAAAAAAATACTATGTGCACTATGGTGAAGGAAAAAATCGTGAGAAAACAAGGAGCATCATTGAGTCGCACTAAAGATCCTTTCACCACACTTGGCTGTAAAGAACCAGTGACACGATGAGAAGAGACTCAACACATAGTGAATAGCTCAAATAAGACATGGTAGCCAGTAGGTGGTTGAGACAGCGTGCCCGAGTTTAGATAGCCATCAAAACTCTGGAAATTTTGCATTGGATGGAAAAAAAAGCCATCATTCGAGTCTTGACTTGAAAGTTTCGTTTGTAGAACCGTCCCCCATGACTCTATAAATGCAATTAATTAAGGTTGTTCGATTCCGATACAAACTGAATTTACACAACTATGGGCAAACAAAGTATAAATGTACACTGAAATAGCTGTAATAGAATTTTACAGTGGTCTATATTGCCGGCCAGTTATATAAAGTTGGAGAAAACTGTAGGATAACAGAAATATTAATAAAAAACCAAAAAAGTAATTTTTTCGTCATTCTTTCTAACGGGTACTAGCTATTAGCATAGAGTCAATTTTGTACATCACTGTTTCAAAATAGACGTAAAAGTCTGTTAGTTCTTTTTCTGAAGCCCCGACTGCCACGATCAACGGCTGACACTCCAACTTTATATAACTGGCCGGTAATAAGGACCACTGTAACACTGCCTATTACAACTATTTCAGTGTACAATAATACTTTATTCGCCCATAGTTGTGTAAATTAAGTTTGTATGGAAATCGTACCCCCTTAAGCTACCGAAACTTAAATACATAGACAATGTTTTTCTTGCAAAGTATCCGTAACTGAGTAGAGAGTAGCCCAAGATCGTGGTGAATGGCAAGAGCAAAGAGAGGCCTATGCCCAGCAGTGGGTTAAGTCAGGCTGCGGATGATGATGATGATGATGATGATGATCCAACACTACGAGTACCCATATTACTGCAACCCATGTCTATTAACCACGGACAGAGGATGTCTAACCATTAGCTCGTGGCAAAGAATAAATAAGTGGTCTCACTATAACTTAAACATGCCCTTTCCGACATACATGTAGTCATTACGTATGATTGATTTATTACATCGTTATTCGCCACTGGTTACCCATGCTTTACGACTCACTGTAGTGGTTGGGACATGACTTTTACATTGATTAGAAATTTAGAATTGGCCATAAGCATAGTCACCATCCTCTTTGCTGACCACGAAAGACATATATGTAGAAGAAGGCAACAAATATTGCGCATCGGCTAATTTCAGCTTCATAGAGTGTAGTTATTTATTTATTTAAAACAAAATGCTGTAATGTGTAGTGTGCGTCAGAAAGAGATAGCGCTCTACGAAATTAGAAAAGCCGATGGGCAATATTTATTGCCTATAATCGTATACAGGGTGTCCCATAAGTCAACGTCCAGCCGAAAACGGGTGATGCGCCAAGTCATGACAATTATCAGAAAAATATAAAAAAAAATATTTGCTAAGTAACTTTCGAGTTATGAGTATTTAAAAAAAACAGGAAAAACTGACACCCTGTGAAGATCTTTTAAGTCCTGTGACTACAAATATTAACTTTTCATAAAACTTTTTTCTGCAACGTAAGCATGAATAACCCTTCTGTAAATTACAATTCAAAATTAAGCCATGTAGGGGGCCAGGTATTATTTTAGGTAATAAAATGCAATAATTTCGACAGACACGTTTACTCCAAAATTGACAGGAGGATGCAAGAGAAACGAACACATAAAAATAACATAGGGTAGGCACGATATGAAAATGATAAAGCGCGCGAAGGTTTAAACTTGAACATGCCCCCGCGCGTTGAAAGCTCGTCTTTCAACAGGAGACATCATCTTCTGGCAGGAGAGGTACAATCTTGCTGAAGCTTCGCCGCACGACGCCATTTGAGACTCGTATGTCAGCAACACGACATATGCCATCAGTAGGACCAGGATGCACAGCTACGACACGTCCAAGCTTCCATTTTAAAGGAGGAATGCCATCTTCCTTGATTAGGACCAAAGTTCCATTCTGGAGAGAGTACTTGTTACTTCGCCATTTAGTTCGCTGTTGGAGTTCAGCTACGTACTCTTTACTCCACCTTGTCCAAAAATGCTGGCGTAGTTGCGCAATGCGCTGGAAGCGTGTCAATCTATTGACTGGATCGTCGTGGTAGTTCCTTTCTGGCAGGGCAGTGAGAGGGCGGCCGATGAGAAAATGGCCCGGCGTGAGCGGCGTCAAGTCTTCTGGATCCGACGACAACGGAGAGAGTGGCCGAGAGTTAAGTATCGCCTCGATTTGCACCAACGTAGTAGTAAGCTCCTCGAACGTTAAATTACAATTGCCCAGCACTCTATTTAAATGATATTTGGTCGACTTGACACCAGCCTCCCAGAGTCCTCCGAAATTAGGGCTGTACGCGGGAATGAAATGAAAATTGATGCTGTCTCGAGCGGTCTCAGCAGCCAGAGTGTCACAATTACCTTTTAAAAACTTTGAAATGTCATTATACGCGCCAACAAATGAGGTACCGTTATCTGAAAAAATATGAGTGGGTTTTCCCCTGCGTGATATAAATCTGCGTAATGCTAGTAAGTAGTAATTGCTTGTTAAATTACCCACTAACTCCAGGTGTACAGCCTTAGTTGTAAAGCATACGAAAATAGCTATGTAAGACTTGCTGAGCCTACAACCTCGACCTATGCGACTAGCGACAGCCACTGGGCCCGCGTAGTCCACGCCTACACTCTCGAATGGGTATCCACCTGGTGCAAGTCGCTGCTGTGGTAAATTACCCATCAGCGGGTTATACGTTTTACCCTTCATGCGATTGCAGCGCACGCATTGACGGAAACATTTCTTAGCTAAATTGCGACCACCTATCGGCCAATAAGTTTCTCTTATTGTAGCCAGTAAAAGTTGAGGGCCGGCATGCATTAACCTTTTGTGTTCAAATTCAAATAGTAACTTTGTAACTTGATGTGTGGACTGTAATAAAATAGGGTGCTTCTTCTCAAATTTAAAATTAGAATTATCTAACCGACCTCCTACGCGAATTAAACTATTGTTATCTAAATAAACATTAAATTTAATCAGTGGGCTTTTATTAGGCAAGTTTTGATTTTTAACTAACAAATTATATTCAGGGAACGATTGAATTTGAGACTGCTTAATTATTAAACATAACGCATTATCTAACTCGTCAGTATTTAAATATGTATGTTCATGTTTAGTCCCTTTCTTTAAAATGTTAATGAACCTTAGCACATAAGCTACGGTACGTTGAAGCCTAGAAAGATTAGAGAAGCGACTGAAATCAATAAGTTCGCAGGAGGTTGAATTATTAACAATTAATGAAACTTCAGTTCGAGTTTCAGGCAACTTGTCACCAGTATCGCGTTTTAAATAATCTGGTCCATGCCACCATAACGTGAGAGACTGGAGAGAACTAACACTGGTTCCACGCGATATTACATCCGCGGGGTTCTCATCAGTCGGAACGTGTCTCCAAGTACAGCTGGCAGTTGTTTCTAAAATCTCAGCTATACGATTACGCACAAACGGTTGTAACTGAGAAGGCAACATTTTAAGCCAACCTAGGACAATCATGGAGTCCGTCCAGAACACAACATGATTGATTTGAGCTCGCAATGCATTACTGGCTTTTTCATACAAACGAGCGCCAATCAAAGCACCGCAGAGCTCGAGTCTTGGTATTGTTGTGGGCTTGATGGGAGCAACTCGGCTTTTAGAGATAAGTAAGTTAACTGAGACCTCACCTTTATCGTTAGCACTCCGAACATAAATACAAGCGCCATACGCACGCTCGGACGCATCTGTGAAAATGTGCAATTCCAAAGAGGAATATGAGTCACAGATGACGCGTCGCGGTATGCGTAAGCTGTTCAGACCTGGCAGGCTGTCGACCACTTCGACCCACACCTGGTTGATCTCTGGTGGCAACTCATCATCCCAAGACAGTCGTTGTAGCCACAGTTTCTGTAATAGAATTTTCATGAGGATAACACAAGGTGAGATGAGCCCTAAGGGGTCGAATATCTGAGCGATGACTGACAGAATATCACGCTTTGTGTTCCCTTTTACTATGGTTGGACTGATGGAAAAGTAGAACTGATCTTGCACTGAGTGCCACCCGAGGCCTAACGTTTTACTGCTTTCGGTATCTCCGATGTTAAATTCAGATGATAACAAATCAGTTTCTGGCAACAATTGAGGCTCACTGGACTTCCATTTCCTAAGAGGCATGCACGCTGAGGCTAGCTCGGCGGTAACCTGGTTGCGTATATGTAAAACTTCACTTAACTCATCACCTCCACTCAAAAAATCATCAACATAAAAATCGTGAAGAATGATTTCAGATATTTTAGGGTCCTTACAATCTAAACCTATTTGTTTCAGGCAGCGAGTAGCTAGATACGGTGCACTAGCCGTTCCGTAACTGACCCGGTTCAAAACATAACCTTTGATAACGGAATCGGGTTGAGTTTGATCACGCCAAATTATTTGTTGCAACGGTCTAGAATCAGGATGTACTGCGATACATCTATACATCTTTTCAACGTCCGCAACTATAACATATTTATGCTGTCTAAACCTTAAAAGTATCGACAATAGGTCATCTTGTACTGTAGGCCCAATCATTTGAATCTGATTGAACGAGACTCCCGAGGTAGTAGGACTACTTGCATTAAAGACGACCCGTAGTTTGGTCGTCGTACTACTCTCACGAAGCACGCCATGATGAGGGATGAAATAATGAGGGACCGATGTAATCGGTTCGCACTCTGTCATGTGATCTAACGATTCATATTCAGACATAAAGTCTACATACATTTTACTAAATGAATCATTACCTTTGAGTCTGCGCTCTAAAGAAAGCAAACAATGTTTAGCTCGCTGATAAGAATCACCTAACACGCTCGGTGTTTGTTTTAATGGGATCCTAACGCAAAACCGACCGTCTGCGAGGCGAGTTGTATTTTTTGCAAAATGTTCTTCGCATTGCTTCTCCTCTGGAAAATAATGAGATGACTGAGGGCTAACTTCTTCAAGCTGCCAAAAACGCATTAATTGGTTTTGGATGTCATCATCAGAACAGTAGGAAGTCAAAGAATCAACTTTGGTAAAATTACATTTAACTTGTGAAAGCGTAGGTACGCGGCCGCAGTTAACAGGACCGGAAACTATCCAACCTAGTCTAGTTTCATAAAGTACCGGCTTACCATCTCCTAATTTAATATTTTGCGAACCTAAAATGTCCCAAAAAACATCAGCGCCAATGATTAAATCAATGGCGGAGGGCGAATAAAACTGAGGGTCCGCTAAACAAATATCTGATGGAATGTCTAAATTCCTAACATCAATATGACACCCGGGAACGTTATCAGTAATCGACGGCAGAATAAAACAACTTAGGTAAGTTGAAAAACTATCACATAATGACTTTATAGGCAAGCGACACATTTGACTGATCTTCGATGTTTTATTATTTATACCTACGACGGTCCTATCAGTGCGATCAGCTGGTAAGTTCAATTGTTTATGTAAACGCTCGGTCATTAGACACGAAGTGCTACCGCTATCTAAAATCGCACGGGCGATGACCTCACGATTGTCGCAATCATATAATTTTACTAATGCAGTGGATAATAAAACATCACACTGACCTGACTTCTCACATGCAGTAGCAATACTTCCAGTAAGTGTGACATTCGCGCTCTGAGAATTTGTTACAGTAGGCAGCGAGTTGCTCGTACGGCTGCTGCTATCGCAATCAGCTGTTGTAGCTGTAGGCATAGACGTAGACGGCTGTTTTGATACACTAAACTCGTTCATGTGGATGAGTGAGTGATGTTTACGCTTGCACAATTTACAACCTGGCCGTTTACACGAATTAGCGTAGTGTCCACTACGGAAGCAATTAAAACATATTTTATAATTAGGCAATAACTTGTATCGCGCATCACTGCTTAAAGCGAGAAACTTCGGACAGTTATTTAAATAATGTTCTTCATTACAATTAGGGCATGGTTTCATTGACGATGAAGACGTATCATTTTTATTGTCATTACTCTGATAAGAAACCATAGCTTTTATTTTTGACGCCTGTTTACTACTTGTCGCATTATTTTGTGACAACTCAATTGTCTCAATTAAATCTGCGCGATTACGCATAAATTCCAGAAAGGCTACCAAACTAATCGGCTTATCTTTAGATAAAGTACCCTTGCATTCTTCCCACTCACGAAATGTCTTCGCATCTAACTTCTGAGTGACAAGGTAGATCAAAAGAGTGTCCCAGTGTTCAATGGGTTGACCTAATGATTCTAATGCACGTAAATTCTTATTTATCTGATCTATTACGCGCTTCAAAGTAGTGGATGATTCTTTTGTGACCGGTTCGATGTTGAATAAAGCTGAAACATGATTTTGTATTAACAAACGTTTGTTATCGAACCGTTCACATAAGAGCTTCCAAGCCACTGCATAGTTATTAGCAGAAAACTCAATAGATTGAATAACTACAGAAGCCGAACCTTCTAATGACGCCCTCAAGTAGTGAAATTTATTTATTTCGTCTACCTGATCATTGTTATCGATTAAACTTGAGAAGGTGTCGTGGAACTCTAACCATTTTTCGTATGAACCTCCAAACTTCGGCAACTGAATAGTGGGCAACTTAACAAGCTTATTATTGGAACGAGAACTTGACGCACTTTCTGTTTTTTCTTGATCCTTTTGATAGGTATCTAACATTCCCTGAGCATCGGCAATTATCCGATAATAATGATTTTCAAAATCAGTTCTTTCCAACAGCTGGGCATCACTGTTATCAGAACTACACTCAATTTTTAACTGTACCTCATCGTATTGTTCGTATAAAGATTCCATCTTACCGATACGTAATTGTAACTCCCTGGCTTCCGAGGCACTCAGCGACTTCAACGTCATCAGCCAATTCGCGAACGCAGTAACACGACCTTTGATACTGCCGCGTTTTTTAATGAGCTCCTTATCCTCGGACATTCTGGGAGACCAGCACGGTCCACCTGGAACTGATACAGGCAACAGGTTTACTTAAGTACTTAGACTATTACACAAAGTACCTAGAAACTACAATGACAAGATAAATAACATCAAGATACCTATTTTAACTACGATGTTTAATTACAATGTAAATATATGTCTGAGTGTGAATTTTAAATTGAAAACTGACAAACAAAACTTAATGATTTTACACAACTGAATGGATTACTAATATGAAAGAACTGTTACTAACCTGTTTTAACGTCGAATTATACCTAATTATACCTGATTAGAGTGTTGGGTTCTAAATAAAATCACTTTTATCCTGCACGTTGCACTTTTAGACTTTGAACTCTCGACCACTCTGGTGACGCGCAATCCCCGTAGCATTGATTTGCGCTCCACTGCTTCAAATGTGATGGAAACTTCTTCCTCAATATTATAATGAACTGGTATGAATATCCGGCTCGAAGGACCATGTAGGGGGCCAGGTATTATTTTAGGTAATAAAATGCAATAATTTCGACAGACACGTTTACTCCAAAATTGACAGGAGGATGCAAGAGAAACGAACACATAAAAATAACATAGGGTAGGCACGATATGAAAATGATAAAGCGCGCGAAGGTTTAAACTTGAACAAGCCATAACTGCCTCAGTTTTCAATGAAATCGTGGAGTTTTGGCCAACGTTTCATTTCAGATAATTACATCACCCAACTTTAACCGTCTGTACCGCAAAAAAAATGTACTACACTATCATGGCATGTAACTTTAAAAATTGGCGCATTTATCCAGGATTCCAAAATGGTATAATACTTGCTAGAGTACTCTTTAGTTTTGGAAATAAAAAATGTTTTTTCAACTAAACCGGATTTCCAATCAATTTTATTTCAATAGATAAAATGTTTGTACCCTTTAAATTATGGACTTAAAATGCCTACGCTGCGTTTTTAAATCGTTCACAATTTACAGGTACAAGTAAATACCATTTCGACAATGCAAGTAAACAGATAGAGCCACCATCTTGTCGAAAGAGTAATAACCATGGGTGTTCAAGTAATTTGTTAGTTTTAGGTGAAAGTTTGAAATAAAATTCAATCATAGGATTTCTTCAATCGTGATTTTAATCTAAAGTTTGCCTTCGCCCGTCGCCGGTCTTATTACATGGTTTTTGACGTGACAACGTCTTATAATTCGATGGAGCCGGCTGCTCGTACGAAAAAACATGACTAATGCGGCGTTACCTCGCTCTGAGGCGTTCCATTTAATACTTGAAGTGCAAGTGAGAGCGCGGAACGAGCGACAAAGAGGCACAATCGGCCTCCGCGTTCGGCAGCGTTCGACATCGGTCTCTCTCCTACTTGAGTGAGCGATGCGTCTGCGTGGACAGCTGTATGACGTTGAAACGTTCAACTGTCGTCAGTTAACTGACTTTACAGACAGCAGATTTTTTTTAAGGAAATGTAGAGCTTTAGATTAAAATCAAGATTGAAGAAATCCTATGATTGAATTTTATTTCAAACTTTCACCTAAAACTAACAAATTACTTGAACACCCATGGTTATTACTCTTTCGACAAGATGGTGGCTCTATCTGTTTACTTGCATTGTCGAAATGGTATTTACTTGTATCTGTAAATTATGAGTCACTTAAAAACACAGCGTAGGCATTATAAGTCCATCATTTAAAGGGTACAAACATTTTATCTATTGAAATAAAATTGATTGGAAATCCGGTTTAGTTGAAAAAACATTTTTTATTTCCAAAACTAAAGAGTACTCTAGCAAGTATTTTACCATTTTGGAATCCTGGATAAATGCGCCAATTTTTAAAGTTACATGCCATGATAGTGTAGTACATTTTTTTTGCGGTACAGACGGTTAAAGTTGGGTAATGTAATTATCTGAAATGAAACGTTGGCCAAAACTCCACGATTTCATTGAGAACTGAGGCAGTTATGGCTTAATTTTGAATTGTATTTTACAGAAGGGTTATTCATGCTTACGTTGCAGAAAAAAGTTTCATGAAAAGTTAATATTTGTAGTCACAGGACTTAAAAGATCATCACAGAGTGTCAGTTTTTTCTGTTTTTTATAAATACTCATAACTCGAAAGTTACATAACAAATATTTTTTTTTATATTTTTCTGGTATCTGTCATGACTTGGCGCATCACCCGTTTTCGGCTGGACGTTGACTTATGGGACACCCTGTATACATCCAATACGTGCTGGGAACAACTACGCCACGCCTTTTTTCACTGTTCTTGATTTACGAGTTTGTATTCATAATTCTGTGATAATATATTCAATATACCCTACACGTGGTAACAATATATTATTGCTAGAACAAATCGATTTTTCAGTTACGTAAAGCTAATTTTACTTGTAAATATTGGAAGCTGTAGTGCTTTAGTATTTTTTTTACATTTGCTATGACAATTGACTAAAACAATACTTACTGAGCACATCTGCCTACTGTTAGCTTTTGAACAACAGAAAATCAAATAATTCCGATGTTGCTACTAATTCATGCACGGTACTGAATATAATACATTAATCAAAACTGTATAAAATAAAAACAAGCTCCGACATTCTTGCAGATCTCTTATTCACTTTATTCGTCAGAATTTGTATCATCTTATAAACTTTGCTTATTTCGAGATCACCAATTCTTCGCGTAAAATACAAGAAGACGCGAGCCAGATGATACAATTAGATAAAAACATATTTTATGTGTAAATGACCGCAAACCTTACCCATGTGCTGAGATAAACTTCAGTTATAAAAGGTACGTAAAAGAAGCACTCACACACTTCAATAAGTGGTGTAAAAGAAGTGAGGATAGAAGTAATGTTTTAAAATGAATGATACGTACCTCCATCGCAAACACTGCACCGGAGACTTATGCCTATGGGACCGTCGATGATATTTGAGCATTTTTCACCAAAATGCTCATTTCACCGACTATCGGAAGAGGTAACAGCCGAAGCTTCGGTAATCGTTATTCAAATAACTGTCGCTGGGAATACCAAACCGAGTAAGCAGTCACCGGACGGTTATGCGACGAGCACGTAACAAGGTTAGGGAATTATTTAATGGACGTAATTAAAAGCCTACGGTAGTTTTAAGCGCATCATAATTCATAAGGCTTAGGACTATCAACAATGGTGGTACTTTACCAATTAAATACATGGAAACCGATCGGTAATGCGATGAGAATAATTAACTTATCATTATTAAACTACCTTGTAACTATTGACGGAACTGACATAAATTTATTAATACTTAATAAGCTACAGTTTAAAATGAAGGATTTAGGTAGATCATTAACAATTCGTAAACAACCATTCAATAACATGATTCGAAACGATTTGTACGACAAAAACCTAATGTTATGGTAATTACAAATGAACCAACGCTATTCGTATTTGTCGGTTGATTTCGCAAGGGCTTCGGCGGCACCAACATCCCGTCATTGTCGCCAGGTACAACCCTAGTAATAAGTGGGTTGCAAGCAACTAATTACCTACTGATTGGTATTTCCACAAGGCTGCTCGATAGTTGTTGAAATTATTCTAAATTTTAAGCACACAGCCTTTTTGCAGTGGCGCTGGCTGGCGTGGCTGGTTGTTTACGTTCTTAGCGATTCAATAACTAATTAGATTTTTTAGAAACCATATTACCTTACATTTACAAGCCGTAAAAGCAAACATTGAAAACCAAGAATAGGTTGGGTGCATACCACCAATGTTCGGGGCAAACCACTAATTTTATCAATTTAACGACCTCTCTACTACGCTATAGTCAAGGAAAAAGAAAACAGATGGTTTTTGTGTCGACTGCTCAATAAAGACGTCATGTGTTAAATTATGCGATACTAATAGCAGCTTTAAAATTCAATTGTCTGGCTTTTAAGAGAGTAAGTAGGTATTGTTAGGAGTCGGTCATGAACCTCATATTTGACAATGGCTCATTTCGCTTGCATTCACGGATATAAAGTGAGGAAGATAAGCATGTAAACAAGATCAGGTAGCGTTGTGGAGAGCGGTACACCGTCGCTCAGTACCGTATCTAGCCGACTGACAAAAACAATAGCACAGCGTTCTCTACGATCACTACGCGAGATTACCATAGCCGTGCGGTTGAACGCGGTCTGCGTGGCTAATTCGAAGAAAGTCCCACTACCTAGGTAGGTAGATCCCATATTTTGCGGCGAAATTACCCGACCAGGTTATCTCACATTTAAGATCACGACGCGAACTGGTTTAGAGGTTAAATACAAAGCACAGTCATGCCCATAGACTTGAATACGTATATACGTAAGACCCATCGTTTGAACAAAAGCCTTGGTCGAAAGACGCAACAAGTAGCCAAAGGAACTTCTAAGGCAAACAAATTGCGCAATTGAACGACACCTAGTTTCCAATTTCACTCGTATTCAGAACTCGTCGCGTTGCATCAGAGGGAGAATTATTGAACATGTAGAATGTAATTGAAATAAGCTACCTCTGGGTTGGTTCTTCATAGTTTTTTAATGACAAATGTCTGGGAAAGAAAACTAGAAAATAGACGTGATAATTTATGAAGTGATTAAAACATCGATGAACGAGGAGATGCGAGCATTCCAGTGGTAAGACCGTTGCCGGTGTCACCGGAGCGAGGCGCATTCCTCACGCGTCGGCGCCCAATCGGAACCGAGAGATATCGTCAACATCTGCACTATTCCATAATTTACTAATAGAATATGAACGCGTTATAAACACTATCAACTAGCAAATACTATCACTACAAAAAGTAAGGCCCTAGGTGCCTACACTACCCACTTTAAAGGAGCTAATAACAACCGACACCCTAAGGGAAATTAACGACGAAGGCACGCTTGAAGTCATAAAACCTATATTACTTCGTCTATCATTATAGGTAATTTAATTTTAACAACAGCAGCCGGAGCATTCTCATTTCACGCTACTGCTGGCTGAGAGGCGTATAAACACTCATGTTATTTATTACAATGAACTCTTATTTTATACTAAAAAAATTCGTATTCACTTTTCTATTACAGGTTGAATATCGGCAAGAGCGGTGCGTCTCAAGTGAAACTACTTACGATACTGCAACCTCCACAAGATGGCTCAGCACTTAGAATACCAAATGAGGAATTAAAAAACGTAAACCCAAGAGAAGTTTCTCCGTAATCAATATTACTCGAGTGAGCCGAGGTAAAACATAAGCAATAGTAACTTTTTTCGAAGTTTATGCGTCAGACTGGTGCTTTTCTCATGGAATATGTGAACTTGAAGTGGAACTCGCTTGCAACATATTAATTTCCGAGACCTGTAGAGAGCGCGTAAATTACACATAATTGAATTTCCAATTCAGGGTTGCCGCCATTTTCCCGCGTTGCAAGTGTTCACAAAGTGGCGGAAAGCGTCGTCTTTCCTGAGCAAAGGACGGCAAAATTAAATAATAATTCACTTATTATTGGTGAAGAATCGTTGGACAATAACGAAGTCGTATAGTTGTCAGCCAAAATATATGTATGTACGCCCATACTAGCGGGCACCAAAGTGTGCTCAGAAATGTAACCTTTTATGAGTATTTACTCGTAAAAATGAATTGTGCATTCGAGCAAGTCTCCTTTGACGGACAATTAGGCCTCAGTAGTGGTTTATGGGCAGTTAAATGCCATCCATCGGCGGTCATTTAATATACGGTTTTATAGTGTAGTGAAGAAAAGCCAGGGTGAGACACGAGAGGGCACAGCCGCACAGCTCACAAAGAAAGCTCGTCAAAGTCGCAAAAACAATACAAGTTTCATGTCCGACAAAGTGTTTCAACGTTTTCCAACAAAAAGATTCAAATCCTTATTCGCATAGAAATAAAGAAATCTAAGTAACTGGGCTAGAAAAAACGGATGGATGACAATAAATAAACGTTGCGCTTAGAAAAGTAGCGTTAGAAAATACCATGATCTCCTCAATTAATTACTTTGTTGGAATGAGAAATCATGGATCATCAATAGAGAAGCCTGAAATGAATGATTACTCATATAATATTATTGGGAATTGGGATGTTTATCTAATTGAAATCGTAGGCACTGTTGAATTTGAATGTAATCGATGTTTTTAAACATATATAATAGTTATGGATCGACGCTGACAGTCGCGGCTGCCTATTGTCTTGCGCGAACGCAACGTCTTTTTGATAAACACATTCCGCATTGCATTCGTGCATTAATTACGCCAGCAAAACATCAAGGATATCTGATAATATTGAACAAAAATGGATAGCGCCTGATTCATAAATTCAATCCCCGGTTTAAGTTCTATTGTATTTGGTACATAGCTAGCGGTTATAATACGCACAATACAATCCAAAGCTAGAGGAACTGCACCGAATAAGGATGGAATTATATACCAATTTGCCAATTGTGCTGGAATTGCTCAGAAAGGATAAGGATGCATCTATAACGACACATTTTTGTTTGTCATGGACTATGTAATCGGTACGAGAATATTGCGTTTTCCAAACAAATGTTGAAATCTGCTGCGTTTTTACGGGGTTGTGATTCAGGTTTTCCTTTTCCCCTATACTGCAACAGGACTACAGACAGCTACCCTCAAAATTTAATGTATTTAGGAATTCTAGTTAAGGATGCGCTTTGATTGCCAGTCAGTCGCAGATAACTCATTAGGCGGAGTTCACGTTTAAATATTTAAGAGCTACGTCTCAGAGTCTGAGAATTATGGATTAAGCCGCACTAGTGTAGTTTCCAGCAACCTTACAAAGAACACGAACATTATCCATCACTTACAAAACGTTGTAAGTACCGTAATATTGTTTTATCTATGGTGTAGGTGTAGACTACAAACACAACACAAGGAAATATATGAGAGGCATTAGGGGCACATCGTGATGCCATATAGTTTTATTTGTTGATGCACCATAGATTCACTACTTTCTACATGCGCCAGTGGTTGCGTGACTAGCGCCGACCGCTACCTGACACAGCATGGCTCTAGCATGCAGTGTAGCGTACACTCGTGCATTCATGCGCATGCGACTACGTAAACACATTTATTTATAAGACAATGCGGAACGGGATTTACGCAAAAAAAAACTTCAATTAACAGTTCTTAATATTTTAAATTTTGTTATATCTCCCAGATGAATACAAATGCTTTTATAGGCGCAGGGCGAACATAGAGGCATGTGGAGTGGAGATTAGATAAGTAAATGTTTATAAAATGACAGACGCGTTCATTGGAATTCAAAGGATTATCAGTTTTCTCGAATCAGCTTTCTAAGAGAGCTGGGTACAACGGATGCAATTTGCTATCAAAGAAAACTCATGTGAATTTTCTTTTTGCTTAAAGTTCGATTCACATTTATTATTTCCCTTACAATAGTAATAAGCTTTCTTTATACCTAAGAGAACCGGTAAACACCATAATTACCCACTACAGCGAGACAATGTTATGGTTCCGCGTCATAATTTATGAAATTGCCAAGGTTGTAGGTAAAACGTAAGTATGATTTTATAAGTCGTGTTTTTAGTGATAGAATTAGTGTTAATACGGAAACCAACAGGAATTGAGTTTCCTTTTTTTTACGTAGATTTTACGTTTAAGTTTTGACAGGCTCACAGAAGGAAAGACCCCAGATAATGGTAATATAATATGTTGGTTAGCCTAAACTTGACCGAAATATTAAAAAACATAGATTTCCGGATATGCAAAAAAATCTAAACATACGTACACAACAAGGATACGCATCAGACTATACACTGATACACTGTCCAACGTGATCTTTTAATATCCGTATGAAATGTTCAAAATGTAGTTAGAGCACTATAAATGTAGCAGGATTATTACTCGTATACCGGCGCAAAGCAAACACTTTGAACAGTTTCATTTGTTGCACCGTATACTAGGTGCACAATATGAACTTCTAATGAGGGAGTTTCGAGGGCACGTCGACTACCCTGATACTTTACTTCTAACCGAGATCCACATGAACAATACTTGTAGAAATCATTAAAAAAACATGCTCCAGAGATCTGAAGGGTTCTGTCGGTATAAAGACCGACATTGTCGAATCGGTTCGATGCAACCATAAAAATGTCGTAAACACGAGTAGATAAGATGTCAAGCACCCAGAAAGACCAGCACCGTCGTACACAAACCCAAGTTTTACTGCATGTACTCAGCTCAGTATTTCATAATAGAGAAATTTATATTGGAAGATCGAAAGACGCGCATAATAAAAAACAAAACGATCCCTAATAGAAAACAAAACGTGCGTGAGAGCGGGCTTCGATTACAAATCAGTCAGAGCTTCGTTACATGAGCAACCGATAGGAATAAATATTGTTATAACTGTCTGCGAATGCAGCTATTGCTCTTCATTTGAATGAGAATATATTTCCCATGTCGCAATTCAATTCTTATACGATGGACCCACGGTGGAGAATAACAACAGTCTAAGGAGCGTAACAATCGTGACTAACTTGAGGATAGGGTATTAGTGATTACGATTGTGTGGCGTGGCGGTAGCGGGCGGGGGCGAGAGCGTGAGCTCACGGCGTCCCCTCGCCGTCTCCCGGGGTCCTTACTCGACCGGCCGGAAGAGCCGATTGCGAGACAATTTGAATCACTGACTGAGACCCATCAAGCGTTGTTGTCCACTTCCCGACAATCTCTGCCATTGTGGGTATATCCACAACGAATAGAACGAAAAGCGCCCAACAACAACGCAGCGCTCCTCAATAATTCAGGCTTATTGGACCAAATATTAAAATTATAATGCTAGGAATTGAGACACAAAAGAAACTGTCAGTTGTGGCATAGGTCAGTAATCACAAGCAGTTTAAACATAGTTGCATGACGTAGCAGTATAATAACGCGCGTCTATGTAAAATATTACGGAACAATTGCATAGAATAATAACTTCTCTTAGGCACGGGGCCAATCGATTACATCTGAGAAAGGTTAAGCCTGCAAACGACGGATCTATTCGAACAAACAATGAAGAATGGTGATATTGGCCATCGGCTTTTTATTTTTACAAGGGGAGGTTAAAGTAACAAGTGAGATGCATTCTGCTGAGCTAATATTGACCAAGACCGGCCAAGAGGAGTAATAAAGGGGACTCAGACTGTGTTCCCACAAAGGGACTTGCAAACAATTGCATCTGTCCAGCAATATCCCGCCGGCAACGGCGGATATCGCATATCTGTGTTCTGAGCAAGACTGCTGTGCATTCTGTTGGTTTCATTAGTGATTTGTCCACCGGAAGCCGTACTACTAATGACCAATTTACAACTAGTCAATCGCGAAATTTTGTTAACCTCAATCTGATCTCATTATCCTCCAGATCCTTGGCTTTATGAAGTCCATGATATGGTTCAAAAAAGTCTTCTGAAAGTGTGAGTGAGTAATATGATGCATGGTAATTGGTATATTTTCTAGCGTTTACAATTTCTGAGTGTTTTTCGTTTATTAACCTAACCTAAACATAAAGCGCTTTTCTTTACTTTATCTGAGCTGCTAATTTTCAAACTTTTTTTGGTGCACTATTTCGGAGAAATGACAGTTTCGGATTCGAACTATAGCTGTCTATAGTCTTCTAATCAGTATTTATAAAAAAAAACTAGAGGTCAAACTTCGACATCAGAAAGAACCTTGAAAAAAAATCCCTTTACCTGTTGCCATTTATTTTATTTTCTCTAATGCAACCTGAAAAGCGGGTAAACATCACAACTTCTTTGGTTAACAAGAACGGAAGGCGAGACGGGGCGGCCCGGCCGAAAAGACGATAGCGAGGCGATCTTGAAGTTCAGGAGGATTGGTTGGAAAGTCGACAAAGATCGTGATAGTTGGATGATTTTGGGGCAGACCTTTACCCCCAGGGACAGTGACGGTTAACAAAAAAAAAACATTTGAGTTTTTAAGACCACGCTATCAATACCGCAAGCTAGAAGCTAACGATACCTCAAAATCCTCATTTTTCAAGAACTTTGTTACTAACTATTCCATACTCGTTGATAAAAGAAAATATAATAACGCTACCAATTAAAAAACTGCATTTTATATTTAAAAAAGACTAACAACGTAAAAAGGATCTGTTACATAGCCGTTCGTTATTTCAAGCTGCAGTAAAAAAGATCACAGAAAAATACCAGTCATTATTATTTAATAAAGTCGAAGCACCCTGACGACGGTTGGTGGTCGTTTTGCAAACTGCACTCTGTCCTCGAACAGAAAAGAATAAAAACAGCTAAGCAACGACATCAATGAGAGCAACGTGGAAATTTTAAATGAAAATTCGAATTTAGAAGGCGTAGTATTCATTTCCTGACCAATTAAGATTTAAATCAGCTTTAGATAGGCCATCAAGTCAATAATGCTTATTGAATTAAGAGCACTAACATTTTGAAAACTCTAAAGGGAAGGATTTGTCTGCTGGATAATGGATCCTTTCTTCATAACATAAGAATGGTCTCTTTAGATGTGCCTCTTGACACTCTCGCAGGACTCGCAAATCTATTAAAACTTTTAAGGTTGACGTAACTTTCCAAGGTATTTTAAATGAATTTGTAGCTCGTATCAATCTGGCGGGCCTTGCGGCAGCGTGCCAACTTGACTAAGTTCGGAGAGAAAACGATTGGCACACGATGTATGTCCATTTACATGTTACACTTAATGCCAAACTTGCTAAACGACTTTCCTCAGCCACAGTATTAGTAATTAGTACACCCAAACTAGTTCCCGTCAATAATACAAAGCTCGTGAATGGTAGGCACATCAAAAGGCGACCTTTTAATTTTGTACATTGATATAGATCTTTTTGATTTGCTCCCCTATCGAAGGGGGAGTTTGACGGACAGTTGGTTTAATAAAGCAAATAGGTATTATAGTACCTATGAGTACATAATATATACTTTTGATACCAGGTGCCCACGGCTGTATGCTGAGTGCACTTAGTAGAGATTGGCGACGAGTTTTTGTGCTGAAAATATGGTGATTCGATGTGTTACCTGAAAATTCCGTTATTTTAGTGAAGCTACACTAAAAATGGTATTTCATACAAAGTTATGAACTAATAGTATTTATATTAAGTCGGTGCTGTATGGGTATCAAGTAATGTACCTATGTATTTATCATAAAATGCAGTTGACTTGAAATGAGATTAAATTAACCTCCTAATACCAAACGAAACTACCTAGTAAGTATGTTTAAAGCGTCGCCAAAGAATTTATTTGAAGAAAATTATTACATCTAACATATACATCTAAACTAATTTTTGAAACAAACTAAATTAACTTCATGAAAAGCGTATAGGTTCAAAACGAAAATAAGTGCGCTACAAACTGAATAATAAATTAAACTAAATCTATGAAATGCTATATTAATTTAAAAGCCCTTGGGATAATACTCGCGAAACCTTAGCGATCAACGTAGGTACCATTGTTTAATTACAAGTAAGGGGCTATAATCCCTTAATTTTAATCTATTCCGCCAAAATTAAATACAGAACCAAATCTCTCTACAATAAAGCAAAAACAACGATATAATATCATGCTACAACTTCTAATTACAATTCATAAAAAAACTATTTAGGATTATTTTGTACGACCTTCCAAGTTCATCGCGGTATCTTGTTACGCATTCGCCAAATAACTTTAACTGCCGTTTCTTTATTAGCGGAGGAAGAACTATTTAACTATTTTTCTAACAATAAACTCTTTGCACTCCGGAAACACATTCACACGAAAGTAATTAAAGCGTTATAAATCTAAATACTGACATGTTACAATTATAATTTTTAGAAAATTATCTTTCATACGTATTCGTGATATTTGGATTTAGTGGCGCGAAATCGCGGTTCGTAGAGGCAGCGAGTGTATACGTCGTGCCTCGTACTTTCCCGAGCGAGTACTGAGTCTGAGCTAAGATGCAATGCAACGCGCGCCGGCCGTCTGTAGCCGCCTTGTGCATGGAACGAAACCGTCGATCACTGACAATTATCGCCAAAAGAAAACTTCGCCGAAGAAAACTCGTGAAAAACTGTGGCAATACACGAGTATCTAAATAAAAATTTGCAATACTGGCTTCAGAACTTGTTTGGTATCATGTAAAATGTAGAGTACTGTATATGTCATTATTAGTCGTTATACGTACCTTGATCTACTTAGTCTGCTATCACACATGTTTAATGAAGCATTGAGGAAACTCATTTTCCGTGTATCTTCGTTTATTATTAGGTTATTGATCAAAGGCAGTTCCATAACTGCCTTTGATCAATAACCTACGCTTTGACTGACTACGCTTTCATTAATCCATATTATTAATGAAAGCGTAGTCAGTCAAACTAAGTACGCAGTTAATTTATTACAAAAAATATTAACAAAACACTACCAAGCTCTACTTGTCTCTACTCTTCTCTCTACTGTCTCAATTAAATTTTAGCGAAAAAAATCAAATTCATTCTTTATTCGCGTTATTAAATTAAGCTTTTAATGACTGCAACATCCAATACTCAAATAATGCTTGAAACTCGACGACGACCGAAGGGCTGAGGGTCTTTGTGTTTGAACTTTGAGTCTACCCCCGACTAAGTAGGAAAACAAAGTCCATTGAATTTTGTACAAGTACTTTCGAGTGCCACCGGTGATGTACTTGTTTGGGCAAACTTTGTGATACGAACATGACCCAAGAACACTATAATATTCAAAGGTATTACGACAAAAGCTACCTGTAAATTATAAAATTATACTTACTGTATGTATTGATCTACCATCGTGTCCACAGAAATTTCCCACATTAAAATATAAAAACATTAAAATAAGAAAACAGTTCCTATTCATATTGCTTTTTGTACATTACCCGTTAAAGATGTAAAAATTAGGTTAACTGGAAGAGAATGCTCTCTAGCATTAGGCTCGTCTATGTACGAGCAGTTATGTCTTAGTGCAATAAAGTAATTTATATCTATCTATCTATACCTCAGCTATGCTGCTGCAGAAAACAGCAATGAGTCAGTGAGCTTAAAAAATATTGCTATGTTCTGCCCATATTCAGAACAAATCGGTTTTGATCGTAATCGGAAAATCTATTTCTATTGCACCAGGCGCCACTTTTTTCTCTTCGCAATGATAATCTTGCTAGTAGCCGTTTAATAAGGCATTCTGCGCTCAGTCCCTGAAGGAACCCGACGTCGCCTTTTCCTGTTACGGTAAGCTAGTTAGACAAGGGTTGATTCATTTTATACCACGAAGTAATAACATTGCGTACTTGCTTCAGTATGTGTTTTATAAGCGCGACAGGCTTACTTCAGCAAAACTGTTCAGATAAATGTAGTTGACAACAGCGATAACAATACGTTTAGGTAGCTAAGCTTCTTCTTATATACTTATTTCACTTGGTTCAATCAAACCAGTGTGACACACACAGAGAGGGTTTTTTCGAGCACTCGTCACAATGTTTTCAAACTTTTTAGATTCTACGACATCCCCGGCTTCTCATTAGCGTAGCACACGACTATATTTTAACCCACGACCTCATGATCAGAATGCGGGTCCGCTACCACTAGATCACCAGCGCTCTCGTGACAGAGTTCTAAGGAAAACATTCATGAAGCAGGTTGACGAATGATGAGATGATGTTCATGTACTTTAATTGACTTGCATTGCACATTCTGTTAGTTGTTAATAATTCCCAAATAAATAAATAATAATTTTGAAATTTATAGCTAGGCAATAAATTGCCAATACCATTCCAAATGCTTCTTCTAATCAAGTATTTCACACAGTTACGGCGGTTATTGCGTAGATATCTCACGTCCATTTTTCAACGGAGCGTCAACCATGGGTATGTAAGACTGCAATTTTGTATTGCAAACTGGCTTTACGATCGAAATGGCAAGTTTTTCACGCGTTGAGTAAGAGGCTGCGCGCGCGTCGGAAACCACTAAGTTCTCTGACCTTTTACGGGATACATCGATATTTATAGACAGGATACCAAGTACATGTTTATAACTTTTTAATCTGCCAATAGAATTTATTTTGCTCGTGGACAGTACAGTACAACCCGGGATCATGGTGCATGCAACTGTACCGAAATAAGCCAAACCGCATAAAATTAAATCATGGTAAATATCTCGTTATTCATAAAAAGATTTGTTTGCAATAAAATAAGATCAGTTTCCACCTAAAACGATGGCAAGAGATGATTTTTCAAAGCTTTCAATGTTGTTATGATGGCACTGTTATAAATCTCGCTGAAATCAGTCATTGTCTGCGTCCGAGACACGCGCTAAGGTTATATTTTTATATCCTTACATAATGTAGATTATAGCTTAAGATAAACAATATTGTAACTGTGAGTCCAAGATTAAATAAATAAATAAACAAATATGATGAGTTTACATAGAGGACTACCGGATCAGGCAACATTATCAGTTAGTTGAAGCCGTCAATATCCCAGATCTGCAGATAGCTCAACTATTTCTTGTGTATTTTGTGCATTTTATAAATATTTGTTTAATTGTAAGATTCTTTGATGGAATTTATTACTAATATGACTATTTTGCAGAGAACTATGACGAAGGATAACCCAATTCCAGTTCAATATAACTACGAGAACCGCAAATTTCTGAGAGTTTTAAAACAATAACGCTATGCGAGACTAACGGGATATAAACTGGAATCATTATCATCCTAGGTATTTGTTTTTTGTGGTTTCTTGTAGATACTAAATACTTGATTATTTTATTGTTCTTCTTGAGGACTGTGTGCGAAAATAATTATTCGATAGTTGCTGAAGTTTTTACGACAATTATAAAATAACGCACTGCATGTTCTTTTTTAAATTAAAATATTTCAAAAAGTTTTTTTTTTATTATTTCGCTTAAAAGAATAAGGCACTGCTGCTGCTACATAAGTTATAGAAATCAGAAGAGCAGCCATCATCAGCCTAAAGAAGACCAAATCTGGACCATCTCCGCCACAGATTTCCAAGATAGAGCAACTGATAATATGATTTTGTTAATTGCATAAACATTTGACAAAAGCGTATACGAATCGGATAAACATAAACTGTAGTATTATTACGCTGCGGCAATATTGTTAACCGACACGTAGTTATTACCTTGTAATTATTGGTAACAAATTACAAACCTCCTAAATTCGAGCACAAAATTATGCGATAAACAGCGTGGTCGGCGCTGGAGAATAAAGGCTCTCGAATGACGACCATGAACTGGCGAATTCGAGCAGCAATGGGTCAACCCCTAGAGCGCCGGAGCGCGGATATTGGATTTAAAATGAGATAGAGCCCTTGCTTTGCTTGCCCTGCAAAGGGACACAACAGGGACCAAGGACAAGGATAAAAGTACATATATTTCGACTTTGTTGCTATAAACAACAACCTCGAAGGTCAGGACTGAATACAAAAAGAGACGATGGAACTTTAACCATAGATCTGTTGACTAATTTGATAGGCTAAAGAATATTTTATAATGTAAGCATGTTTATTTAAAAATTATCACGGGACCGGAGAAAAGTAGCTGTAAAAAGAATTGACTTGAGGCTTTTTTTATTCCTACAGTAAATACGCAGGAATGTCAGAGGACCTTTATCAAAATACTGAAACAGTGATTCAGTAAAGGCACAGTTGTATTCATCTAGCAACAGCGGCGGCATGAACAATGCTCATGACACGAGGTGGACGCGCGGCGATGATTGCACCCTTTCCGACGCTTCTGTGGCGAGCGTCACGCCGCAGCTACTGTTTTCACAAAAAACTGGACAACAGTTGTACGCGATGCTTCAAGAAATTAGGTCGCATCGCATCGCAAACCGTTGTGCAACATCCCGAGCGAAGCACAAAAGCGACGGCTATTGTTGCGCGAATTTCAATGTTTGAATCCAGGTCCATGGATACTTTACTTTTGAAACCAGGACAATACTTGTACTACGGGATTATGAGGTTTGGGCGCGCCAGCTTTTATTATGCACATAATTTAAGTAAAAATGATAAAAATATTTTAAAACTTCAGCTTGCTATCATATTTATTTATCGTGCAGTTGTAATCTAAGTTGAATATGGCTTGAGATAGATTAACAATAAACTCATGCACAAACAATATTTGGTTTACCTACCAAATATTCTTGTAATTAAACATGCATAGCTCCCGAATTAACGGTAACAAATTATAAGCCCGCGCGCATCGCGGTGTAATTCTATACACACTCTATTATAACTGGAAATATCGTGAGCAAAGAAACTACTAATTTGTAATATTTTATGCTTAAAGATGGTTTCATTCGCACGCTTGATTAGCAAGAAAATAAACACAGGTTTATCTAGAAGCATGATCAAGCACTCGTCCAAACTCGTTAGGACACTTCTTACATGGAAAGCCGTGTAATGCAAACATAAGTTTTTAAGATGCTTCTAGGAATAGTTTTTAAACGGAACACAAGCAAGTAATGTTTTTATCTTGAACAGACTAGATATTCTTTGCAGGTACTTCTTTTTCACATAGAATAGAGCTATTTTTCGTTTTAGTCTTCGATGTGTGAAAGGAATATTCAAAGTTTTCCACTTTAATCCAGACAAGAATGTACAGAGACTTTAAAATGAGCGTCGCAGATTCGCAGTGGACATGAGCAAGTTCTCATTTCGCTTTAAACTATGCATCGGACAATTGAAGTGTGAACGGAGACAAAAGCCGCACGTGTCCAGCTTCACAGGGAGACAAGAAGTTTTGCTATAAGTTCGGGACCAAGTTTCAAGAACAATTCTGGATTTCTCACATTGCAGAGTTTAATTTGTATCTTATTTTCAATTTATAGTGCGTCAGGCGAGTATGAATTGGACTGTTTGAAAAGGAAGACTTCGGTGTACTAATCTAGATCAGATTACAGATCTTTTAGAGAAAGGCGACGAGCATGTGTGAAGAATGTTATGAGAGCGCACAAAACTAAAGTGGTATGTTAGGAAGTGCAAATCAGTAGTCTCTGCCTACCCCCAAGGGAAACAGGTAACTGAGATAATGTGCCAAGGTATCGTAAAAACTATAAAATGAAATGAAGCTAGGTCAGCTGTCGTGATATTTACGATACCCATCAATCTTGAGAGGAAAACTTCGTTGTGAAATTTAAAATTTATATCCAGCCAGAAGTAGGTACATCGCAGTTATAATATATTTGTTCGGTCAGTATGGTCGTGAAGTTTTGTTTCTATGACGAGTGGACCAGCCCTGGTTAGTGCAATCTGGGGCCTTATTCTCGGGCCGATCTCGATCATTTTGCAATTTTATTTTATTGCTTCTTTTCGAAGAGAGAATGGCAGATTTCTTTGAGTAATTCATCGACAACCTCATCGTAGAAGCCTCAACAGCTACGATATACGGAAAACGTAGAAAAAGTGCGGGGCTGTGCATTGGCACTGTGTATTTAAGAGACATAGAAAATCTCGGTCGGCCCGAGAATTAGGCGCCTGAATGCAAGATTCTCGATCTCGATCGGTTTAAAAGCATAACAGTGTAAAAGTAAGAAAAAAACAAAGATATTCTCCCGCATTTATGGTTTCGTATGAATAGGTTACATAAACTTAATGGAACTACTCGAAGCAACAATCTAAGCTCAGTTCAAAATAATAGGCCGTCTAGCAAAATCGCTGCATAAAGTACGAGTAAGAAAAGTACCTATGAAAGAAATGTCAAATGTAGCGAGTGCACTTTCCCGGTCGGTCTTTTGTCGTGCACTTTCCAAGAGTTCTTTGTTTAAAAATTCTACAGACGCTTTTAACGATAGCGAGGTTTAGTATCGTTTGAGAATTGGGTCACGTTTGAATTGTTCAACTTTCTATCCTATTATTGTAACCCATATTCACTGGATTTTACGTAGGTGAATATAAGTAATGGGTATTAAATTTCTTGAAAAAAGTAGGTCGTTTATCGTAATCGAATAGTTTCGACAGTTTGTATTGCAGCGTCATGATCTGAAAAAACCTTTGCGTCTAAATTGGGATTACTGTATATACATTATATTCGTGATCTCTACCTACCCATGGGGGTAGGCAGAGATCACAAATATATGTATGGGAATGAGTTTTTATCTAAAGCTTGTTTTTTTAGGTTTTATGAATAAATGTGGTAAAAATCATGCTTCCAATAATAAATATAAAAAATGTTTGCATCGAAACTGATTCGAATATTATATAATAATATTCGAACTCTCACAGCTCAGTTGGTAGGAGCTCTGCTTTCGGCACTGTAGGCCGTAGATTCAATTCTCACCGAGAACGAACATAATGATATGTGACGAACATAGATGTTTGTTCTCTGTCTGTGTGTTATATTTTAGTCTAAAACCGCACCAAAACCATACCGCAGTTCTTGTTAACGTGGGCCGTATTAACACCATATATCAACCCATACACAAATGTCAAGGTGAACTGGATTGACATTTTAAAATATGTTTTAGCTAGGTGTCGAGTATCATGTGAATAGTTAAAGGTACTGGACAGAGGCCTAGACCGCAGCCAGTCAAGTGGCATTTTCTGGCTAAATTATAAGTAGACTAGCTGTGCCCGCGACTTCGTCCGCCTGGAATAGTGATTGGGTAGCATTTATAACTTCCAACGAAAAAAATCTGTATTCGAGTGCATGTGGCACAGTAAGGGTCGGGCAGACGCCGGGTAAGCACAGTTAGGCATATTTCCCCCCCATTTTTTTCTTGTCGCAAGCTTAAATAAAACATTTGAATAAACCTTACATAATATTTCCATGCAAACTTTCAAGAATAGTCTTATTGTTATTTTACACCCTTTGTAATACATTAATTTGTGGGGAAGTAGAAGAGAAGATAAGGAAAAACAGAATAATAACTTTATAATCTTTTGTAAAAAAGTCAAAAAGTACCAACCATAGACGACGACTATTATGAAGAATATTATGACTGAAACGAAAAAGTAAGTCAGATTCATGGGAAATGGTAAATCGTGGTTTCTGCCTCTCTGAGAAACCGGCATTTTGTCTATTTTTGATTCAGAATGACAAAATCTATAAAATAGTTCAAAATTATTAATTTGCCGTTCATAAAAGTGGGTTTCAAACCGTTCGTCGTTATTATTGTTATTTATAGTACGCGCAATCATTATTTTATACCACCCTGAATTTACCCAGCTGTCGAGCATAGAGTTCGTAGGTGGAAACACATAAACACATTAGTATTGCCATGTAAAAGGTTACGAAAAAATGGTCACAGTTGACATATTGACACGTGACAGTGACAGTTTAGCTGCCGACTTTAAAAAACATGTTTCGATGTTTTTTCCTGTTCGATAAATCGAGCTGTACATCGATCTATCTTCTTTATTCTTTCGATGTATCGAATGACAGATTATGAAATGAAATGATGTTATGTTATGATATGTGTAGGTATTTCTGTTGCCGCTATAACAACAAACACCAATAAATAGAATTTACAGGTCACAGAACAGATATTCTACTTCAACTTAGCTTTCATGCAAAATAAGACTCACTCCAACATTTTTCATTGAGATTTCATGAGAAAAATCTTTAATGTACCTACCTAATTTACTTAGAACAAAAAAAACATCCACATGAGCTGAATCTTGAGATCATTAATAAAAATTATAGGGCTCTCATTTAGTCTGCCTACTGGGCTACGTAAGTAAATAAATAGTTTATCTGAAATATAATGGTCAGATTTCACCGTTTTCCAACTCATGAGTTACGATCGTTCCACAGAGAAAAAGAATTAAACTGGTCAAAGTTGAGGTTTTATGAAATTAACTGCTTACAATCGATTCGATATTTTTCTATTTAAAACCGAAAAAGCATCAATACATCGAGTATATCGAAAGCATTTCAAAACATCGGGTCGGTTCGATGTATCGCATTGTAAAGCTGGGAACAAATTAGCGGACGCGGCTGTGACGGACGCGGCTTACAGCCGCGACTGATAGTGTGCACAGTCGAACGGGACCTGGCTTGCCAGATTTCTGTCAGACGTCCGAACGCTCAAGGTTACGTCCGCGGCTTACATCCGATAGTTTGCACACTTCAGTGTACATTCATTATCTAGATATCTATCAGTCGCGGCTATCAGCCGCGTCCGCCTAATATGTTCCCAGCTTAAATATCGATCTTTTCAATCCATCGACGCTTATGACTATCTGCCACTGGCAACACTGGTCGGCAATCAGTCAGTCATAAGGACTTGGCGAAAAGACTTTGCATCCCCGCCAGCACAAAAAAAAAGTCAGACAGCCACTTACACAAACAGAAATTTCTCGATCGAAAGCCGTCGCAATTGTACAAAAAAGTGTAATTCTCATGAAAAACGGTGTTTTCAATAAGTGTTTTGCAATAATAAGTTGCACAAATGTCCTTTCTAATGATTTAACCTATCTGTGTACCAAATTTCATTGCAATTGGTGATGGTGATTGGTGATCGTCGGAGTGTTTTGGTGTCAGAGTGAGACAAAAACATCAATGTGATGCTCTTTTTAGCGTTTTAAAAGGTTTGTAAACCTTTTTTCACAATAAAAAGTAGCCTATGTCCTTCCTCAGGCCCTGAACTATCTGTGTACCAAATTTCATTTCAATAGGTTTAGTAGTTTTGGCGTGAAAGCCAGACAGGAAGACAGACAGACAGACAGAGTTACAAACGCATTTATAATATTAGTATGGATTGTTAAGCCCCTCGTAAGTGGCAACTACTAGAACGCACCATAGGATAAGCAACAGCATCTTCGGTCACCAATCGGCCTTGCAATCGTAGAGACTCCGGCAATGCCTACAAAGGGGAGTTATTCAGTCTGTTGAATAAAATGCTACGGTCGACGGATCTCATCGAGCTTGGTTAGCCGTGGGACCGCAAAAATGATACTTGAGTAATCAACGCCCGCAATATTTTTTTTATTAGCTGGCATTCCACACAGGACTATAAAAGCCGCAAACTAAGGAAAGCTTGTTGTTTATGAAACCAATACCTGATATTTTTTTAATGGTTTCTTTTAAATACGAACATAAAGACAAAACCAACATTCGGTTCACCACACAAATATTTGCGCTCGGTCAGGATCGATTTCACGGCTTGCGGTTCAGAAGGTAGGGCTACTACCAACTGAGCTGTATATTATGCTGTAATAAACGCTTGTCACTGTGTGCCAGTGTAGCCAATGCTACGGCAATCACCGTGTTATACGGCAATCAGAACAAAAATAAAAGCAGCCAAGTGCGAGTCGGACTCGCCCATGAAGGGTTCCGTAGCACGACGAACTACAAGAACCTTTATATATGTTACTTGATGTAACATAATAAGGTTCTTGTAGTTCGTCGAAAGGTAAATTGCGGTTTACGGTTTATGACGTATAAAAAAAAAACTACTGACTAGATCTCGTTCAAACCAAATATCGTTGGAAGTTTACATAGTAATGTACAACATATATTTTTTTTAGTATTATCATTCTCTTACTTTAGAAGTTAGAGGGGGGGGGACCAACTTTTTTCCACTTTGGAAGTGTCTCTCGCGCAAACTAATCAGTTTAGAAAAAAACGATATTAGAAACCTCAACATCATTTTTGAAGACCTATTCATAGATACCCCACACGTATGGGTTCGATGAAAAAAAAAATTTTGAGTTTCAGTTTCAAGTATGGGGACCCCCGAAATTTATAGTTTTTTTTTTATTTTTATGTAAAAATCTTAATGCGGTTCACAGAATACATCTACTCGCCAAGTTTCATCAGTCTAGCTCTTACGGTTTCGGAGAAAAATGGCTGTGACATACGGACGGACAGACAGACAGACAGACAGACAGACAGACAGACAGACAGACATGGCGAATCTATAAGGGTTCCGTTTTTGCCATTTGGCTACGGAACCCTAAAAAACACAAAATGCACGGCTTACGGCACAAACCCTGTTGCAAATTCTACGGTAATTCTAGATTCGTACCAATATTACTAACATTTGTACTTACCAGGAATAATAATTGGATAGCTAATTACCAAATTTTTTAATAAGTAGTGCATAACAACTTAAAACCAACCCCATTTAGCTAATGTTGAAAAATGTTTCTTTTTTTGAGCAGTGACACGGCCCATCGTTGACATCTTTTCTTAGAAGAACGGCAATTTTGCCCAATGTACACGGCAGCCAAAAAACCTTTTGGCTAATCTTGAACAGTGTCCTTTTTAAGCAGTGCTGCGGCCCACCATTGATCTCTTTAATTCAAAGCACGGCAACTTTGCCTGACGCTCACAGCAGCCTAAAACCTACCTGTGTTTACCTGAGATCCTGCAGCAGTACTTCTCCATGCAGGATGGTGGCGGCAAAGCCATTTGGCTAATGTTGATGCACCCTTTTTATGAGCAGTGCTACGATCCACCGTTGATTTCTTTGCTTCGAAGCACGGCAATTTCGCCTGTCGCTCACAGCAGCCAAACAACTGCATGTGTGTACCTGAGTTCCTGCAGCAGTGCTTCTCCATGCGCGATGGTGGCGGCAAAACCATTTGGCTAATGTTAA
Organism: Thera britannica; assembly: GCA_939531255.2. Lineage (NCBI taxonomy): Eukaryota > Metazoa > Arthropoda > Insecta > Lepidoptera > Geometridae > Thera > Thera britannica. The sequence continues at coordinate 16,467,643 of OW618044.2, forward strand.
AGAAAGAAAGAAGAAGAGACGCTCACAGCAGCCTGAAACCTGATTGTGTGTACCTGAGTTCCTGCAGCAGTGCTTCTCCATGCGCGATGGTGGCGGCGCAAGCGTCAAGACTGGCGGCTCGATGCTGGGCGCCCTGTTCCAACGCACGCCGCGCCGCTTCGGGAGAATCGTCTCCCGGACACACGCCGCCGCCGGCACGTAATGTATCCAGCCATTGCACCAGCTAAACACCAACATTATCGTTTAACCTACTTCATAATTTTTTTTTAAACAACTAGCTAAACTACGGAATATTTACCATGATTAAAATTTGTGAGTTTTTACAACCAAAAAGGGAGGCGTCAATTACGCGTCCCGATACCGTTAGTGTTTTTTGTCGAAATCGAGTAAAAATTGAGAATAGTAGTGAAGAAACCAATAAAAGAGCGCGAGGGTTGATCGATTTGTCTGCCAATAACATTTCTTTTACTCGTGCACTTCAGTTGAACCGTGATCATGGTGCATGCAACTGTGCCGAAATATCGGGAGACAAAACTCACAAAATTTAATCATGGTAAATATCCCGTAGTTAAATTAAATTAGAAATATAAGTATAGTATTAAGTAAATAAGCAAGAAAATAAATCTATGTATATAAGAAATAAGAAGTAAAATTAAGAAGTGTTAAAAATATAAGCATGTACATACTATTATAAAATTAGTGTAGTATTATAAAAGTGTACTATTATAAAAGTAGTAGAAATAAAGGCTCATTTTATTTTATTTTATTTATTTATTTTTATGTATGTATGAAACACGTACCTCCTTCTCGTGCGTGTATAGCAGCACAGCAAGGTCGAGCCGCTGCCGGCGGCGGTCGACGCGCGCCGCGAACGCCGTCACGTGCGCCTCTAGTTCCCGAGCCACGCCCACCACCTCGTCGGGATCGCACTCGCCGCTACGAGCCAACTCTTCCGCCGCTCCGAGCAGCTTTTCAGCATTCGTGTACGTATTCTAAGGAACAAACAAAGTTTATCATTGCTGTATATTGATAGTTCTAAGAACTGACACTGTTAAATTTACATGCATAATAAGGCAATAAATATACTGAATACGTAAAGTTTCAACAAAGTTGAGAAACCGACTTCGATAAAATTTCTATGGGATCTGGAAGTATTCAGATAAATAAGACAAAATATTATAAATCGGTAAATAAATGACAAAGTTATGCGTTATAAGCATTAAAAAAAATACAACCGAATTGAGAACCTCCGCCTTTTTTATTTGAGTCGGTTTAAAAGAGAGAGCCTCCGGGTAAAATTTTATAGAAACTTACTTGTGCAACATTTTCAAAATGTTCATGTGATTTCTGATAAACTCTAGCTTTATGGTAATTCCTTCCTATTCCAGTATTCTTCTGCAGAAAGACTTCCCCGTGATTCGCCAGCCAGTCAAGCACCTGAGGAGAAATTCATATTGATGAAAATGTAGAGAAAATTGTATATTAGACCTGCACCATTGCACAGACCTTCCCGCAATCATTTTTGAAAAGCCGCAATGCAAGTTGCTGGTGTGTTGGCCAGCCCAGGTTGCAGCCACGAAAATTCAACTTATTTCCCATACTAATAGAGTTCAAAATCAATTGACAGCCGGCCTAATGTAGCGTGAACCAGCCTTAGGTAAGCACAGACCTGCCGGCAATCCTCTTTGTAAAGCAGCAGTGCAAGTTGCTGGTGTGTTGGCCAGCCCAGGTTGCAGCCACGAAAAGTCAACTCATTCTCCATACTAATAGAATTCAAAATCAATTGAAAGCCGGCCTAGTGAAGCGTGAACCAGCCTTAGATAAGCACAGACCTGCCGGCAATCCTCTTTGTAAAGCAGCAGTGCAAGTTGCTGGTGTGTTGGCCAGCCCAGGTTGCAGCCACGAAAACTCAACTTATTCCCTATACTAATAGAGTTCAATATCAATTGACGGCCGGACTGAACCAGCCTTAGGTAAGCACAGACCTGCCGGCAGTCCTCTTTGTAGAGCAGCAGTGCGAGCCGCTGGTGTAACTTGAGCCGCGCCTGGTGGTAGCGGGCCTCGAGCGCGCGGTGGTGGCCGAGGATTTGATGGATGACGGCTAGCACGTGATTCGCGCCGGAACTGTAGTCGGCCGCGGGATCGCCACCGCTGCTGCCCGCACTGCTTACTGTACCGTCCGTCTGTACAAGACAAGTCTTTTTAATAAAAATAAATTATTATTATTAGAGACACACCACACAACACTATCTAGCCCCAAACTAAGCAAAGCTTGTATTATGGGACCCAGATAGCTGATATAATACTTATATACATCTTTTTTGTAAATACATACCTATAATACAATATAACACCCAGACAGAGAACAAACATCTGTGCTCACCACAGAGATATTGGTTCTCGGTGGGGATCGAACCCACGACCTTCGGTTCAGAAGGCAGTATACCAACTGAGCTGAGAGACCAGACCAATCAAATAAAATATGTATTTATTCAGTAGAGAGTAGAGAGCCTGTTTTGTAGGGTAGGTCGCGTGGAACCAGCAAGGCATGTTTGACTCACACTCACTTTGAAACGTCTTAAAGCTATTTGAGTCTAGGTGCCAGTTCCAAGCGACCAAGCCTACAAGAACAGCCTGTACTGATCTGAACTTGGACCAGAAAAGGTTGTAAAATAACATACCATGTCAGCTGGGTCTGTTTGATGACACACTTGAACCAAATGATCCAATTGGTACAGCAACTTTTTACTTGTTGAATGGACCTGAAAAGAAAGACTTATTTTTATACCATGGAACTAAGTTATAAGTCATGGGCTGGACAAAAATTGCCAATCATCCGCTCTTGGTTTCGGCGAGTAGACCGCTGGGGGGCTCTTTTTGTGCGACGCTTGACACGTTGTTTTTCGAACTTTTTAAGGTCTACGACATGCCGGTTTCATCAGGATGTTTTCCTTCACCGTTTGAGAGTACTGACACACACTGACACAGTGCACATAAATTTTTCGTCAGAAAAACTCATTGGTGGAATCCACGATCTTAGAATCTGAAGGCTATTTTAAACATTTCTAGTAGGATTCCTAGTTTTATTTATTTATGTTTCAAGAATTGCCTCTAATGCCCGTTGCACACCTCCGGCGCACACAATTACAGCGGTACCGCAAAAACATTGTCATGTCTTGTCCCGCGTTGGAGATGCGGATCACTAGCGAAACTGCCTGTTCTAACGCGTAGATTTGACTATATTCCATCTCTTTCTCCGCACGGTTTCGTCGTTCTGCTCCGACGCCAGCCACACTTCCGAGCTCTGGCCACAATTTTTTTTTACTTGGTCGCAACAAAATTCATCTAGAGGTGCCGCTTTAACGGTTCCGCAGCGGAGGTGTGCTACGGGCGTGATTAAATATCACGCTACGACTAGACCATAGTGCTTTCCTTCAAATAAATGTATTCTTAATTCTTTATTGCACACAATACAAAACATAGGAAAAGAACAGAAATAGAGGACATGTACTATCGACAAAATTTCTGCCTAACCAAGTAGGTGCTTTAGCTAGCTGACTCTGCCTATTTCTTTGTTCACTAATTTTGACCAATGGGAGACGTAAACATCTGTTGCACTTAGTAAAAGCCATCTGTTTTATGACATTTACACTTCCAAAGACTGGTTAAAATCTGGTCACAAGCAAATCACAACGGGATATCGGTGACCAGCGTCACAGAAAATGCCCCCTAAGGTTAGGTAGAACTTTTGGTGATAGTACATGCATGCGAGTTACCTCCGTGTACGCCTGACACATGTGTTCATACAGCTGCCTGTGTCGTTGCGTGTGCTGCTCTAACGCGCGGGGCTCGGCGCAGGGGGTCCCTCCCCCCGCACCCGCACCCCCGGCCCCGCCCCCGCTCGTCTGTCCCGTGGCGAGCTGCAGCGCGACCGCACACTGCGCGCCCCAGCCGCCGACTGCGGACGCGTACGCTTCAGCCTTGTGGTGGAACACTACGCTTAGAGACAGCACCGCTGAACGCTCTTCCAAACCTGCAAAAGTCAATCTGTAAGGCCTCTGCCTCGAATTTAGCGGGCGGCGGCGGCTCTGCAGCGGGGCGGGGCGGGGGGGTCCATTTGATTTAACGCATAAGAATCCTGCCTCACCCGCGCCGCCGCCGCTGCCGCCCCGCTGCCCGCTAAATTCGAAGCCTTACGGCGAACTCTCTTCATGGCGCGGTAACTTCAATATTTTATACCCCTATACAAGTTCACCAATAAAAAATAAATAAATTTGAAATTGAATACAGACTACAACTTTGTTTTTTTTTATAACACGGCAAACAATTACAACCACGCATTATACGACGCCATCCCCTTCTTCCTCTTTTTCCCTAAGGGATGTGTCCCGTTGCTTGATCCAATTAGGGATGTCCTATTCCCAAAACCGGTTAACACAACTTATAAATAAATATTGTGGACAATTCACACAACACTATCAAGCCCCAAACTAAGCAGAGCTTGTATGATGGGAACCAGGTAGCGGATTATAATACTTGAATATTTATTTTTGTAGATACATACTTAGGATACAATATAACACCCAGACAGAGTGTGTTCACTACACAAATATTTGTTTTCGGTGGAGATCGAACCTTCGGCGCAGAAGACAAAGCTACTAACAACTGAGCTGAGAGGCCAGTGTAAAAAGTTATATTAGGCTATAGACAACCGTTGGGGAATAAAAGTTCTCGAATGGCAAACACGAACCGGAAGACGAAACGTAGGGCGTCCACCCACCAGATGGACCGACGACTAAGGTCCAATTTCACCGTTGAAATTGAACGCGTTCTACTGACGTTTAAACTCGCTTTTCTCTAAACGCGTTTAAAGACCTGTCAATGTCGTTGCATTTCTTTTGAAAATGGATACGTGTGTACCCGCTTTATGAATGCGTTTACATATAAACGAGTTTAGTTAAACGCGTTTAACGGTGAAATCCCCCCTAAGATCGCGAGAAGTATACAATAGTAAATAAGTTAGATGTACTATTTGTAACTGTTTCGGTTTCATATCACAAACTAAGAGTGTCCTAGTTTAATGTCAAACTTGAGGGCAGCTAGAGTCCGTTCAGAAAGAGAGCCGTCGTGGCAAAATTGTGAACTAACGTTTCGATTTTTCCCTTTTTTTCTGTCAGCATTTTGCATCATAAAAATTAAATAAAGGAATAGTACACTAGTTGTGATAGGATCAAAACGCAACAGACGCGCTTTTGTATTGCCCACTAAACAAAATAGGTAATTAAGCACAGCTGCGCCCTCAAATCCCACGACTGCTCTCTTTCTGAACAGACTATCAATGAATTTAAATATATTTTTTAGAAGTTTTGATAGTGTACATACCGGCAGCTAGTTGCTTGTAGGCTCGTTCCAACCGCAATGCTAGTGATGTTATCTGCGCCTCAGCGTAGTGCCGTTTGTCTGAGAGTCGCCGCGCGGCAGTGGTAACGCGCGCGACGCTTGGCCGTCCGCCACCCGTGCAGGCCGCTGCAAACCTACCAACAAACATTTAGGTCTTATAAAAATATAAGTTTAGAAAACTTTACAAACCGACTTCATGGCCAAACTCTTAAACCGATTTTCCCGAACGAATTTTCAATAGGACCAATCTGGAAGGATTTTTTGCCTTTCAGATAAAATCGGTTCATAAATGACGTATGCAGAATGAGGGATGCCGTATCTAACATTAAAACAAAATTGCGTTTACAAGTATAGCTGCTAGTTTAGAATGACGGTGACGTCTTAATATTATACTGAGCACGGGAGCACCCCCGTAAGTAAGTTAGGTAGGTTGCTCTTATAGTTTTATCTATGTTAGTCTCTCTATCTAGTCTCTCTATCCAGTCTCTCTATTAAGTCTATCTAGTCTTTTTTTTTTTTTTTTACAATTTATAGGTTTGCGTTTGACCGCTATCTCACCTGCTGTTAAGTGATGATGCGGTCGACGATGTAGCACGCTTACCTAGAAGATACCTATTCACTCTTGTCTTGAAAACATCCAATTTGTAGGTGCTCGGAAAGACAGTAGTCTCTCTATCTAGCCCATCTATCTTATAAATAGTATTTATCTCGTCGAGCGGCGAATGACGCCTGAGCGCTTTAGATTTGACACGATAATAAACTCTTACCGTGCATGTTCCTCTTGTAACCGCTTTGCCGCGGCACAGGACCGTCCGATCTCCACGTACGTCGCGAGAAATGCTGTGCGGTGATTCACAATCCATTCCAACATCTGTAAAAATCGAAGATGTATTGTATTACGTATGAGTCATGGTCCAAAACTTGAGATAGAGCATTTTTGTCGAACAGTCTTTTACTAATATACCACAATCTTCTGCTCGTTTGATACATCTGTACCCGAAGTCGGAGTTACCAAATGTTGTTTTCGTTTCGCTTATTTGTCTCTCTCTATTGTATGGAGAAAATATGAGACGGCAAAAATACGTCACGTAGTTAGAGTTGTTGTCTCATCTTTTCTCCATACAATAGACAGAGACAAATTGGCAAAACGAAAACAACATTTGGTAACGAAATGTTGTAAATGCACTGGGACTTCGGGCTCCGGTACATAATATAGTAGTAGGCAACAAATATTGCGCATCGGCTAATTTCGGCTTCATAGAACGTAGTGTGCGTCAGAAAGAGCGCTCTATGCAAGCAAAAAAGCCGATGTGCAATGTTTATTGCCTACAACCGTACATTAGTATTTGCTGCCTATGTCTCGTTCAGGTCATACTCGATATAAATGGCAGTTTTATTCTTTTGGACGACGTCACTTCACTATTTACTTGCAATAAGTAGTGGCGTCACTAGTAATGGGGCAGTAAACTACTGTTTGCTCACTTTAACTTTAACTAGCAGCGAAATCGGCTGATACATAGAGAAACCGCACATGCGTACCTACTATCGACTGTAAATATGACAGCAATATTTTGAGTTGCCATCTTCAAAAATCTTTGCGTGTCCCATCTTCTTATTCTTAACGTATCAATGGTTCTTTGGGACCAGTGCGGTGAAAGGATTATAAGTACACCTCAAAGAGGTTCCTTTCCACCCCATCGCAGACTGCACAGACTAGTCACATGATCACCGCACCTTCTCGCAGTCCTGCTCAAAGAGCCGCAGCTGGAAGCATTGATCCAGCTGCATCTTCTTGTGCTGCCACAGTTTGTGCGCGTGCGCGTGGGCTGACCGCACTGCTGACAGCTGCCCACGCACCGCGGTCGGCGAGCCGCAGTGAAAGGCGGGGGATTCCCCGCCTCCGCTCGCTTCGGAGCACGCCGCCTCAGCCGCTTCCAGCCGCTGGAGGACGCGCTCACCTGGAAAACAAAACAATACATTCCTGCTATTAGAATTTAAAAGTATCTGACTGGGAATATATGTCGTAAGACCGGTTTACACAGGTTACACAGGGATCGGTGGCGTTCTATCGTCTCGAAGGCCCAGATCTGCTTCAGGATGGTCGGTAAGTAAAAGATTTTGAACAAATATCAATGATAAATAAAAACTAATATAATATATCTATAAATGTTTCAATCACGATCACAATATGTTGGGTATATCACATTTCAAGACCAAGATTGGACGATAGTTTTTGTTAGTCAGAACTATCACTGCACTATTATGAATTTAAGCAATTCCAATCAGAAAAAAGTTTTCATACCAGTATCTTTGGAATACCAAAGGCAATCGAAACACATAATTAGTATTATTCAACGGCGTCGTGCATTCTGTAAGACTAGCGTGAGGTGTTAGCCGACAAGCACTGCCATACTGCAAGTTGTTATACAATCGCGGCGGCTCACTGCCATTCGACCGTGGCTGATCGAGTATCCGCCAGTTAAGTAAACTATTACAGTAATCCTTTTCCGGCAATCAAAGTTTTCTAAATCAATTATTGAACAACCATATCCTCTGTCAGCTGAATTATTATACAGGGTGTCCCATAAGTCAACGTCCAGCCGAAAACGGGTGACGCGCCAAGTCATGACAGTTATCAGAAAAATATAAAAAAAAATATTTGTTTTGTAACTTTCGAGTTCTGAGTATTTTAAAAAAACAGAAAAAACTGACACCCTGTGATGATCTTTTAAGTCCTGTGACTACAAATATTAACTTTTTTTGAAACTTTTTTCTGCAACGTAAGCAAGAATAACCCTTCTGTAAATTACAATTCAAAATTAAGCCATAACTGCCTCAGTTTTTAATGAAATCGTGGAGTTTTGGCCAACATTTCATTTCAGATAATTACATCACCCAACTTTAACTGTCTGTACCGCAAAAAAAATGTACTACACTATCATGGCATGTAACTTTAAAAGTTGGCGCATTTATTCAGGATTCCAAAATGGTATAATACTTGCTAGAGTACTCCTTAGTTTTGGAAATAAAAAATGATTTTTCAACTAAACCGGATTTCCAATCAATTTTATTTCATGAGATAAAATGTTTGTACCCTTTAAATTATGAACTTAAAATGCCTACGCTGCGTTTTTAAGTCACTCACAATTCACAGGTACAAGTAAATACCATTTCGACAATGCAAGTAAACAGATAGAGCCACCATCTTGTCGAAAGAGTAATAACCATGGGTTTTCAAGTAATTTGTTAGTTTTAGGTGAAAGTATGAAATAAAATTCAATAGGATTATTAGATTCATGTAGGACTGCACTTCAAGTATTAAATGGAACGCCTCAGAGCGAGGTAACGCCACATGAGTCATGTTTTTTCGTGCGTGCAGCCGGCTCCATCGAGTTATAAGACGTTGTCACGTCAATAACCATGTAATAAGACCGGCGACGGGCGAAGGCAAACTTTAGATTAAAATCACGATTGAAGTAATCCTATGATTGAATGTTATACCAAACTTTCGCCTCAAACTAACAAATTACTTGAAAACCCATGGTTATTACTCTTTCGACAAGATGGTGGCTCTAACTGTTTATTTACATCGTCGAAATGGTATTTACTTGTACCTGTGAATTATGAGTCACTTTAAAACGCAGCGTAGGCATTTTAAACCCATGATTTAAAGGGTACAAACATTTAATCTAATGAAATAAAATTGATTGGAAATCCGGTTTAGTTGAAAAAACATTTTTTATTTCCAAACCTAAAAAGTACTCTAGCAAGTATTATACCATTTTGGAATCCTGGATAAATGCGCCAATTTTTAAAGTTACATGCCATGATAGTGTAGTACATTTTTTTTGCGGTACAGACAGTTAAAGTTGGGTGATGTAATTATCTGAAATGAAATGTTGGCCAAAACTCCACGATTTCATTGAAAACTGAGGCAGTTATGGCTTAATTTTGAATTGTAATTTACAGAAGGGTTATTCTTGCTTACGTTGCAGAAAAAAATTTCAAAAAAAGTTAATATTTGTAGTCACAGGACTTAAAAGATCATCACAGGGTGTCAGTTTTTTCTGTTTTTTTTAAATACTCATAACTCGAAAGTTACAAAACAAATATTTTTTTTTATATTTTTCTGATAACTGTCATGACTTGGCGCGTCACCCGTTTTCGGCTGGACGTTGACTTATGGGACACCCTGTATAGGTGGTTGACAAAATGTTGTGAACAAGTATTTTGAAAATAGTTACATATTTGTTGTCGTTACGAAGCTCGTTGTTTTCTGCACGACACGGGTAGTAAAGTTATTAGCATGAACCAATCAACAGTGGCTTTGTTGTCTCCTATCAGTGCATGACAATATTCTTAACGTATGTTGTGAACAAGTAATTTGAAAAAACTAACATATTGTTACGGAAGTGGGTACAGGGATTGGAAGGAAACGAACGTTTTACCGAAAGTAGCGATTTATTCGCACTACGAACACGTAACACTGCACTGAACGCGTAGCACTGCACGAAACGCGTAGCACTGTCCGACACTGTCCCCGCGCACTATGCGTTACACGGTCCAACGCTGTGCTCCGAACACTGACAGTCCACTGGGAGCACTTTAACACTTTGCACTTCACTCGACTATTCACTGTTCACTTCACTATTCACTTTCACTGTTCACTTTTTCCACTTTTCCTTCTTGTTCCTTTCTTCAGATCACTTTCCACTGAACTGCCCGTAGACGCGCTTGCAGCTCCTTATATACCCGGAATTTCGATTGTCATTTATTGGATTTCGATCGTCATTTATTGAATTTCGTTAGTCTTTTCGTTTTCTTCTGTTGGATTCCGATCGTCTTTTCCTTCTTACATCATTTCTTGTTTTAGTCCAGAACTTTCGGTTCTTTATTTGAATTCCTTAAAGAAGGCACTCGCCGCTACTAGAATTTTCTGGTAACATTAAAATGTCGAACAAAAATCTTCATAGCTGGACCGGGCTCGAACTCGGGTACGTCTGCTTTGCAGTCGTAGCTCTGACAGCCCGGCCGTTGTGACAATGACGATGTTTGCCAAAAACTTCACTGCCTTGCACGCTTACGTAGTTACGTCAGCACGGCGTCACACTACCCCCTCCTTAGACGTGCTCGTCCCGAGCATCGTTAGAGCCGTAGTACCGTGCCAACCTGTCCACATGAACCACTTTCGCTGGACTTTTTGGCGTTTTCCGAATTCTATATGTGACATCATTGATCCTCGTAATTACTTGAAAAGGGCCTTCCCAACTCGGTTGTAGTTTTGGAGATTTTCCTTTCCTTCGAACGGGGTTGTGAAGCCAAACAGCAGAACCTTCTTCAAAGGACTTGGAGTTGACGCTTCTGTCGTATCGCGTTTTCATTCGCTCACTAGCACGCAGATTCTCTTCCCTCATATGCCCGTGAACTTCCTCCATTTTCCTTCTCAAATCTTCCGCGTATTCCGAAATACAGCTAGGCGTATCTGGAGGACTACCCGCGAGAAGATCCGCTGGAAGTCGAAGCTCTCTACCAAAGTTCGCTCGGGCCGGAGTAGTAGAGGTACTCTCATGAACTGCCGTTCTATACGACAGAAGGAACAGAGAAATGTACTCATCCCAATTGTTCTGATGACTTTCAACAACCTTTGCCAGATGTCGCTCTAGGGTTTGGTTGAACCTCTCTACCATTCCATCAGATTGCGGATGATACGGCGTTGTCCGAGTTTTGTGTATCCCCATAATTTTACATGTTTCTTGAAAGACTTGCGACTCGAAATTCCTGCCTTGGTCACTATGGATTTCAAGAGGTAGTCCGAATCGGCAGAAAACTTCATTCACCAGTTTGTTAGCCACAGTGACAGCTTCTTGATTTGGTAATGCGAACGCTTCTGGCCACTTTGTGAAGTAATCCATTATTACCAAAATGTAACGATTTCCACTATTCGTCATTGGAAACGGCCCAGCCACATCCAAAGCTATTCGTTCCCAAGGAGCACCCACGTTGTATAGCTTCAACGCTCCTCGACTTCTTGTTTGTGGTCCTTTGACAGAGGAACAACTCGTACATTTCTTGCACCAGTCTTCAACATCTTCCTTGCAGTGCAACCAGTAATAACGTTGACGAATTTTCACCAAAGTTCTCTTCACACCGAGATGACCGCCTGATGTTCCGTCGTGATACGCTCGCAGTATATCAGAAATCTTTGACTTCGGCACAACTGTCTGAAGATGATTGTCTTGTCCTGATGCACTCTCCCATTTTCGACATAAAAGACCATTGTGTAAGAGCAGGCTATTCCATTGTGCCCAATAGCTCTTCGTTACTGCACTCATTCCAGCAACTTCACTCCATCCTGGGCGTGCGGATCCATCTCTCACCCAATTGAGTATTGGTCTAAGGTCTTCATCTTCTTCTTGTAGTTTACGCATGGCATCGCTGCTCCAATCATCATTTACTGTATCAGTTCTTATAACTCGGACTATAGATTTTTCTTTATCTTCCTGTTTCACACAGTGCTTGCAGTCTTCAGAACACGGCCGTCTTGACAAAGCATCAGCATTCCCATGAGACTTTCCACTGCGATGCTCTACTACAAAGTCGTACTCCTGTAGTTGTTCAATCCATCGCGCAACTTGTCCTTCAGGATTCTTGAACTGCAGTAGCCACTTCAAGGCTGCATGATCTGTTCTGACTAGAAATTTCCGACCCAATAAATACTTCTTAAAATGCTGAAGTGTTTTGACAACTGCAAGTAGCTCCCTTCGAGTGACACAATAATTCCGTTCTGGTTTTGACAGGGATTTACTGTAATAAGCTATCACAACTTCTTGATCTTCTTTTCTTTGTGAGAGTGTTCCTCCTATCCCTGTATTACTTGCGTCCGTGTCAACTACAAACTCATTGCACTGATCCGGATATCCGAGTACTGGTGTTTCACATAACCGGCTCTTTAGTTCCTCGAAAGCTACCTGGCATTGTTGGTCCCAAACGAAAGGTCGTTTTTCTTCTGTGAGTCTATGCAATGGCTTCGCTATATCCGAAAAACTCTTGACAAAACGACGGTAATAAGAGCAAAGTCCCATAAACGCCCGTACTTGTGTTTTGTCCGCAGGCACAGGCCAATCTTTAACCGCCGAAATTTTCGATGGATCCGTTTCGACGCCGCTTTCCGAAATAACGTGTCCCAAATAGTTCACTTGCCGTTTGAAGAATGAGCACTTCTTCTGGCTTAGTTTCAGATTAGCACTTCTCAACTTGTTGAATACGGATTCCAGCTTCTTCAAATGATCATCAAATTCTCGCCCCACTATTATAATGTCATCGAGATACACCAAGCAGGTTTCTCCCAGCAACCCAGCAAGGACACGTTCCATTAACCTCTCGAAAGTAGCCGGAGCGTTGCACAGCCCAAACGGCATCACTCTGAACTGCCAGAGGCCCTTTCCTGTGGAGAACGCGGTCTTCTCCTTATCCTTAGGATCCAACTCCACCTGCCAATAGCCACTTTTTAGGTCCAGCGTAGAAAACCATTTCATGCCGTTGAGAGTATTCAAGGTGTCGTCTATCCTTGGTAATGGATAACTGTCCTTTTTGGTCACGTCGTTTAGGCGGCGATAGTCAATACAGAACCTCGTTGACCCATCCTTCTTCTTTACCAAAACCACTGGTGAGCACCACGGACTGGACGATGGTTCGATTACTTCATTATCCTTCATGTCTTGAATCATGTCGTCCACCTCTTTTTCTCTGGCAAAAGGGATTCGGCGGGGTCGTTGTCGTATAGGTTGTTCATTTCCAGTATTGATTTTATGCTGAACCATGCTCGTCCTTCCGATATCACCATCATTCTTCGAAAATATATCGGAGAACCGACGTAGCAAATTCTTCGCCTTGAGCAATTCAATAGTTGTCAAATCGTGCTTACATTCTTCCAGTATACTGTTAACGTCGATTGAACTTGCATCCGTCTTTTTGGTTTCTTGACAATTCCGCAACCACACGATTTCTTCGCTCCGCCCTATTAGGGTACCCTTCTTTAACACCTGTTCCCCATTGCTCAAATTTAACACAGGTACCACTGTTTCTGCGGATGAATTTATGACCGTACGTGCTGGCAGCCACGATGACTCGTTATCCACTTTTTCTAGTATTGTCCACCGTCGCTGTTTCAAACTTTTACTACCAGGAAAAATTACTGGAACTAGCGTCTGTGATCTTGGCAATAGTTTAGTGTTCTTAATGCAGTACACCTTGCCTTCGCCACCGCCTCTCATCGGTATTTCGTCTTCCCCACACTTCAGGACGCCGGAGTGAATGTCGAGCTTGCACCGATGGTCCTTCAAGAAGTCCAGGCCTATAATGCAGTCATCCACAATGTCAGCTATTACCGCTTGTTGCCAGTAAAGTTTATCGCCAATCTTGATAGCCACTTTCTGTTCACCTGATACTGGTATGCGCTGGCCGGTAGCCGTTGTTAGCTGGTAAGCTCCCTTCCGAACGTTGATCTTTCCGTTTCTTCTTATCAGCTGTGTCCCAATTACCGTACGTGACGCTCCAGTATCCAAAGTCAATGAGCACGGAATTCCATTTACTGATCCATTAACAGTTAAGCTGTTGCCATCTGTGCTCTGATGAATCTTGATTTTCGGGGCTTCATGTCTACCGGCCAGCGCCCACCCCTCAGCCCTGGCTGGAATTAGTTTTCCTGGTTCTCCGACGCTTGTACACAAGCATCGGTTCCTCGTCTCTCTGCAATCCGATTCGGGCAGCCGCTTCTTAGATGTCCTCGTTCCCCACAGTTGTAGCATCTAGGGACGAAAGCTCTGCGTTGGTTTGCCCGCTCCACTTCCGTAGAATTAATTTCCCTCAGACGTCCACTCCTCGGGTCTCGTCGGACGGCCTCTACTTCGAGCGCATGCGCGACGGCTTCCTTGATGTGACCGTGGTGACCCAAGCGCACAGTAGCTCTTACTTCCGCGTCGAAAATACCGTCAACAAACGACTGCAAAAGCATGCTGTCAATGACCGATGCCGGCGATGTTTGGTATGCCTTCCGGACCAACTTTTCTACCTCCAGGGACCACTGTTGCAATGACTCGTTTGCTCGTTGGCATCGATCACGGAGTTGAGCGCGGAAAACATGCTCCAGGTGCGAGTCCCCATAGCGCGACTCCAAGGCTTCTAGCAATTGCTCGTAGGTAGCATCACTCCCCAAGGCCTCCAGTACGGTCAAGGCCTTGTCTCGCAGTCCCAAAGTGAGTGCGGTTTTAGCCTGACTCTTGGTCCACCCATTAAGGTTCATCACAGCCTCAAACTGAAGCTTGTAGGCCGCCCAGGAGGAGGTTCCATCGAAAGGCGGGACTTTGAAATTTCCGCCTGCAGTTGACGCACTTACTATGGACGCTGAGGCCGGGATTCCATTCGTTTCGAGCTTCTTGACGACTTCCTCGACGGAAGAGAGGCGGCTTCCGTGTTGTTGTACAGTTTTGATACCTTCCTCAATGGAACAGAGGCGAGTCTCATGCTGCTGTATAGTTTCCTCCACCGCTTCTACCCTCCGCATGCTGTCGGTGATAGCGGTCAAGAGACTTTTCTGCAATGCGCACATCTGTTCCTCTTGCCGGTGGCCTTGCTCCTCCTGGCGGCGGGCATCCTCTTCTTGGCGGCGTGCCTGCTCCTCCTGGATGGCGCGCAGCTGCTCCTCCTGCCGGCGGGCTTGCTCCTCCTGCCGGCGGGCTTGCTCCTCCTGCCGGTGGGCATCCTCTTCTTGGCGGCGAGCTTGCTCCTCCTGGATGGCGCGCAGCTGCTCTTCCTGCCGGCGGGCTTGCTCTTCCTGCCGGCGGGCTTGCTCCTCCTGCCGGCGGGCATCCTCTTCTTGGCGGCGAGCTTGCTCCTCCTGGATGGCGCGCAGCTGCTCCTCCTGCCGGCGGGCTTGCTCCTCCTGCCGGCGGGCTTGTTCTTCCTCCCGGCGAGCCTGGTCCGCTTGCATGGCGCGCAGCTGCTCAAATAAGGCGCCAAGGTCTGGTCCAACCTGGGTCCTCATCGACGAACTTTCCGGGGTTGCTCCACCGGAGTGGTCTCGGCGCCCAGGGGTATCTTCCTCAGGAGCCTCGGCGCTGGAGCCACCTGCTTGCTGCGAGGCAGTCTTAGCGCGAGTACTCATGCCTTCTCTCGGCATGACAGGCATTTTTCCTTCCAATCCCACTTCTGACACCAAATGTTACGGAAGTGGGTACAGGGATTGGAAGGAAACGAACGTTTTACCGAAAGTAGCGATTTATTCGCACTACGAACACGTAACACTGCACTGAACGCGTAGCACTGCACGAAACGCGTAGCACTGTCCGACACTGTCCCCGCGCACTATGCGTTACACGGTCCAACGCTGTGCTCCGAACACTGACAGTCCACTGGGAGCACTTTAACACTTTGCACTTCACTCGACTATTCACTGTTCACTTCACTATTCACTTTCACTGTTCACTTTTTCCACTTTTCCTTCTTGTTCCTTTCTTCAGATCACTTTCCACTGAACTGCCCGTAGACGCGCTTGCAGCTCCTTATATACCCGGAATTTCGATTGTCATTTATTGGATTTCGATCGTCATTTATTGAATTTCGTTAGTCTTTTCGTTTTCTTCTGTTGGATTCCGATCGTCTTTTCCTTCTTACATCATTTCTTGTTTTAGTCCAGAACTTTCGGTTCTTTATTTGAATTCCTTAAAGAAGGCACTCGCCGCTACTAGAATTTTCTGGTAACATTAAAATGTCGAACAAAAATCTTCATAGCTGGACCGGGCTCGAACTCGGGTACGTCTGCTTTGCAGTCGTAGCTCTGACAGCCCGGCCGTTGTGACAATGACGATGTTTGCCAAAAACTTCACTGCCTTGCACGCTTACGTAGTTACGTCAGCACGGCGTCACAATATTTATTGGTTTTCGTATTGACTCTCGTTAGTTTGTGCACGACACGGGTATAGTTAAGTTATTATCATTAAACATTCAACAGTGTCTTGTTTGTCCCCTATCATTGCATGACGGTATTGTATACCTACCTAGTTATAACATAGTGCAACGAGCTATTACGCCGGGGTTAATGCACTCCAAACTTATTAATTGTGCCTTTGCTATGCATTTACGTCGTCCGTAATTGTATGGTATGCAAAAGGAACAAAGTGCAATTAGCATGAATAGTGTGCTGATCGTTAGACCAAGGGTTATTTAAACCGCAATGTGACGTTTAAACACCGGCGTTGATTGACTTAAGTTGTTTGTTGATAGATTGCTTATTGATGTTATCGTCTTTCGACAAACACACTCAAGTCTTAGAACATGTTATTTACCGCACCCAGAGTCAATAAGTCATAATTTCACTGTTTGAAATGCCGGATTTTTCTAGCAAACGATGTGATTTTGTTTGTTATCGAATTTGTTCAAATAAGCCATGTAAGGCTATGTTTTCGAAAGCACAAATTTGTGTAATCTATCTACCCTGGTTGATGACTGGTTATCAATCCAGGCACAAATACTTTTTACAGCCAAGAGCTTATTTCACAGCTTAGTTTGACCTAGTGAAACACTTCAAAGTTCAAGATCCAATACTGACCTTGCGCTTCTAGTTCATCCACAGGTACTTTGGCGAGCCTTTTGTTAATGTCAGCGTGAGCATCAATGGCTCGTCTGGCGCCCGTGACGTCATCCGCGAAGTCAGCGCGAGCCACATCCTCTTGCAAGTCATCGAGACGATCGAGTAACTCACCCGCTTGCCACATCAAATCTTCCAAAGCCTAAAAACAAACCAGTCATGGCTATAAAACATTTTTTACTGCTAGCGTAGCTTATTTAAACCTAAAAAATCCACCGGTAAAATTTGGAAAAATCTATGTTTTTAACTGGCTTTGTGCAATAATCTTACGCCGTACACAACATAGTGGCATAGAACGTGTTAAGAAGTCAAAGAGGCTCCATTCGAAAGACTCAATTTGAGGAAAATGCATCATAGTCCCGACAAGATGAGAGATTACATTTAAATTAATGAAAAAAAATGTACACTTCACTTTTTGCACTTACCAATCTAAGATCTATCCATTGCGCGTGGTCATACGGCAGAGTGCCATCCAAATCTTGAGTTAGTTGACTGCTATCTATAACTTTAGGTAATGCTTCTAAGCTTATCATAGTGGTCTGAAAACAAAATTATAGTGTGATTATTTTTCTACACCAGAAATAAATTCATGTGAGAGGTACTCTAAAAGAAAATATTAAAAAATCATTAGAAACAAAGCAGTCGGGCATTACGTATTTTCATAAGTGGTTACTTAGGAGGATACGTAACATTCGTATTCCTTAGCATGATTGATTCAGATCCTGGCGCATGCAAACATTAGTTTACATAATACATACCTCAAACTTATATTTATGTGCTCCTATAGTAGTGCGTTGTTTTTGCCAGAAATTGTCGGGTTTAACTACCAAAGCCTGGTGGACGGATGAAGGGAAATGTTCCTGAAGAATTTTCAAGATAGGTTTGATTGCAGCCCAAGCTGACCCTCGCATATCGATAAGAATAGTAAAGCCATGGGATCTCACTGATTCACTGCAACAAACAAAATATCACACACGGTTTTATATTTTACTTAAACATAAAAAATATAGAGTTAAAAAGAGGATTGGCGCTGATTATGTTCTTTAGCTAATAAGCTGCACCCTATCCCAATCAAAGCATGTAGTTTTTTGAATTCCTGAAGCATACAGTGTGACGCAGTTGAACCCGTTGACACAATACCCTGGTATTTGGGTGTAGGTATGTTTCGTAGGCAAGTAGGAGCATCAATTGACTGCGTGATTCGACTGGCGTATTCACTCGTAACTCCTATACTATGGAAGGTATACAAAACAGAGCATCAATATAAGGAGTTGTCAATTTACCACGCAACTTGAGAAGGCTTTGTGGTTGCGAAGTTGATGCGCTAATTTGTATGCATCTGTTTACTCGACATCTGGTCATGAATACCTATATTACTCGTAATTATCCCTGGTTTATTTTATAAAACGAAGG
This sequence comes from Thera britannica, assembly GCA_939531255.2. NCBI lineage: Eukaryota > Metazoa > Arthropoda > Insecta > Lepidoptera > Geometridae > Thera > Thera britannica. Next base: position 16,486,100 of record OW618044.2, read on the forward strand.
TAGAGGATTTGAATGGGGGTTCATTATAAAGCGCTATCCACACCTTTCTGGGTACCCGGCCCTGCCGCGTTTCGTCAGGGACGGGGAAAAAATCGGCTACGTAAAACTTGCACGGATTTGTTCCGATAGCCCCGTCCCGATTTGCTCCGTGTCAGGTGCATCCGGATCGTCAGTGTCCCGGACGCACGGACGCTCTGACAGTGCTATCCAATTTTTATCTAAGTAAACGTTGACGACAACATGAACACAGAAAGGTTGATAAAACTTGTACGATAGAATACTTTACGATCCACATTAAGTATTTGAATTCTAAGAAAAAAATAAAAAACAGATTAAAGACAGAGAAAAACAGATTACACGATTTCCCCGAAACGAACCACTCGGAACATGGATAGCCCGAATCCGGAAATGTGTGGATAGCGCTTTAAGCAACCCTGCCGATGATAATAATTATTTTACAGAATCAATCGGATTTTTTAAAAACGGATGCTCTCTTCCGCATCCGTATAGTTTTTCATAGCGAAATTGAAGCGTGTAGTAGGTATTTAGTGTCGCACACTATTATTTGTAGCATTCCGGTGTAGCTATTACAACGCGGTTGAGACAAACCAATCAACTTTTAAATTTTAGCAGGTATTGCTGTCGCTACCAGAATTCGGCGAATTAGCACGCACTGGGGTCTCTTTCTATCGCGTGTAGAATTATAACTCATCTGTCACGCAATGCGAATAGTTCGTACCCTGATACTCCGGGCGCTGTAGCACGATGACGATATAATAGTCACGTAGGTATGCTTATGAGGCCGTACAGCAGACGCCTGTAGGCATCTGTAATGGGCCTGGAGTCTTTGCACGATAGACAATGTACGCACATAATACCCTCTAAGGGGAAGGAAAACATTACAAGGTAGTGAAGCAGACGCCTGTGGTCATCTAGAACCGTTGCTCGATGTAATCGTATTCACGTATTTATGAGGTAGTCCAGTAGACGCCTGTTAACCCTGGAACCGTTACACGATGAAGGATGTTATTCTCACGTAGGTATACCTATGAGGTACTGCAGCAGACGCCTGTTACCCCTGGATTCGTTCCACGATGGAGGTTTTAATACTCACGTAGGACTGCTTATGAGGTAGTACAGCAGACGCCTGTTAACCCTGGAACGGTTACACGATGGAGGATGTAATACTCACGTAGGTATGCTTATGAGGTAGTGCAGCAGACGCCTGTTACCCCTGGATCCGTTCCACGATGGAGGGTTTAATACTCACGTAGGACTGCTTATGAGGTAGTTCAGCAGACGCCTGTTACCCCTGGAACGGTTACACGATGGAGGATGTAATACTCACGTAGGTATGCTTATGATGTAGTGCAGCAGACGCCTGTTACCCCTGGAACGGTTACGCGATGGAGGACGTAATACTCACGTAGGTATGCTTATGAGGTAGTGCAGCAGGCGCCTGTAATCATCTGGCGCGATGCGATCGCGGCGCGAGTTGGCGGGGAAACAGACGAGGGGCCCGCCGCGGCGGTCGCGCCCGCCGGTAAGTGCTGCCACGCGCTCTTGCAGCAGCGGCAGCACGTCCAGCGCACGCGTACCCACCTCCATCACGGACCCTCACTAGTCGCACGCTTGGAGAACCCTGCATCAACATTATCACTATTAACGAATGGACTCTCACAAGGCAAGGCACAACGCTCTTCGAGATGCCTGCACCAATATTATCACTGTATATTCTGAAGAGAGCACTGGTGGTCTAGTGGTAGCGTCCCCGCCTCCTGATCCGAAGGCCGTGGGTTCAAATCCAGTCGTGTACCAATGAGCTTTTCTGTCGAAAAATGTATATGCACTATGCCAGTACTCTCAAACGGTGAAGGAAAACATCGTGAGGAAACCGACGTGTCGTAGAACCTAAAAAAGTTCGAGCAACTCGTGTCAAGGGTCACGCAAAAAGGGCCCGCCAGCAGCCTACTAGCGGAAAAACCAGCCCGCACATCAAGTGCGGATGATGAAAAATTGCCGAATTGCACTATATATTCTGGACCCTGGACTAGGAGCACTCTTAAAATACCTGCACCAACATTATCACTATGATAGAACAGACCTTGACTAGGTGCACACAAGATGTCTGCACCAATATTATCACTATAGATCAAGTACTTATAGCATAAACACTGAACTGAGACCCTTATAAGCCTGCTTGAACAATCATATGGAAGAAGAGAACATAGTATGCTGACCACACATAAAAGTGGAATAAAGGCAAAAAGATTAATAATTGAATCTACATAGGTACATAATATGATAACACTTGTTTCGTAGTAGAGACCACTGAACTTCCTCTACATAATTGATCTATTAGGAATTTGTAGGATAAGCAAATATTGAAGGGCCAGGAATAAATGCACTAAGCAGCATGTCAACAAAACTAAATAAAGAAGTATGCTTATACTTCGACTAGATTAAGTTTTTAAATAATAATTCATTGGGAATTATTGAAATCGAAAATTGGGTTTTTTTTTTTATAAGACATTCACACATTTTTAATCATTATTATTACAGAAATCCAAACAAAAATAGACACTGTCAAAGACTGTAAACGGGATAGTCTTAATTCGAATAGATTAAGTTTTAAAATAATAAATCATTGGGAATTTTCCAAATCAGCACAGCAGTTTTTGAGTTTATTCATTACAAACATACAAAAATAAAAATCTTTCCTCTTTAAAATATTAGTAGACATACAAATTATTCTTTTTTATAATATCAGTGTACAATGATGAGGATATCCATTGGGCATCATTGTGTGGTAGTGTGCATCCTGCTCACACATTTGTTTACATAGTCTTCATTATAAATACTTTGATACTCAGAACAGTTTAATAGATGTTGATACTAAATCAAATGATCCTGATTTGTTACATTAATAACTGTCTGATTCATAGACACATTCATAGTTTCAGAAGTCTAGGTATTTTTTAACCACCTTATTTATAATGGCAGACACTTTTTAGCAGCTCGCTAAAAGTCTCTTGCCATTATTGACTTTTATGAAAACAAATAGAGATCAATAATAAATATTATAGACAATCCAGACAACAACAAATAACTAGCCTTAAACTAAGCAGAACTTGTACTTGACAGCAACCGACTTAGCAGCCTGCTAGGCTAAATGACTGTAAGGGGAATATTTGTGTGGCTTGCACCTAAGGATTTAAATATTTTGTGACAAAATAAATGAGGAATGTCCACCATTCCTATGAAATAATAAAATATTATGTAACAACAATATAAAAATAACTCGGTTCATAGATAAATGACTCTGAATTTGTAACTTTAATTCACAATTTGTCAGTTTTGTAGAATTGGGTATATCAAAGTGTACTACATGATCCAATATTCAGCACTATTCCTACAAGGAGCTGTTTAACCCACAGTACAAAATATATCTCATGTGCCTGCATTGAGGTTCAATGACTCATTGTATACCTATTCAATTATGCCGCCCGCTGGCAAAGATTGAGGCAGTCATAATCTCCCTGTTGAATACTAGGCTAGCAAACAACTTCTTACTAATAAAACTAATAAGATAAAATTTGACTAAATAACTTAAATGGAACATTAAAAACAGTAGGTACTCTTAGCTTGTTATGAGTATTCCGTTCAATAAATATAAATGTGTAAGTCCCACTCCATGGCCATAAACCATACCACTGTAAAGAAGTAACTATGTTTTTGATATTATTATTCTTAACCTGGAACCAAGGAATTTAATTGAACAATGTTCAAAGTTGATTGTTTTGTTCTCACAAAGGAAAGGTCATAACAATTCACACTATGTAAACACTGGCTATGGTCCCTTACTCAACTGATAAACCACTTATTTAATAAACAGCACCGAAGTCAAGTTACATTCGTTTTGAGACATCACGTTGTTTCTTTGTAAAGCTAACGACCAACGCCAAGGAGGGGAGGGAGGCAGTTGTATTGTTGTAAAATGAATGGAAGAACTTCGCAGACACAATGAATGCCAAATGACGAAAGGCTCAAAACAAAATCGTCTTAGCGTGAGCATTTCTATTTGCGTTTAGACGTTCGTAATTTAATGAGATGCTGATGACAAATTCAAGCAAATTCAAACCACAAGTCACAACAAATAACCTCAGACATCATAGAACTAACCGTGATGGTGATTAAACCAATTAGCCAGTTATAAACGTTTCAGCACACATTATTAACACTGATTATCTTCGTCTTTCACAAACTCGTGCACAAAAACTAAACAGAAATGACAAAACTGGGATCTACGAAGAAACCGTCCCCGTCCACCACATACAATGGCGCGCCACAAAGTCTTGCCATCTCTAAAAAGTTTTTAAGGTTTGTAATATGCCCAAAAACACGCTAACAGAATAAATTACCGCTAAAATATTCTGTTTTAAGCAGTACTCTACTTACACGTTACATTACGTGCTTTTTTGACGTGACAACGTTTTATAATTCGATATAGCCGCCTGCGCGCATGAAAAAACTTGACTCATGTGGAGTTACCTCGCTCTGAGGCGTTCCATTTACGCCTTGAAGTGCAAGCGAGAGTGCGGAACGAGTGACAAAGAGGCAAGCACGGCCTCCGCATTCGGCAGCGTTCTACATCTGTCTCTCTCCTACTTGCGTGAGCGGAGCGATGCGTCCGCGTGGATAGCTGTATGACAACTGTATGTTGTCACGTTCAACTATCCTCAGTAAACTGACTTTACAGACAACCGTTTTTTTTAAAGAAAGAGTGAGAGAAATATATTTTTAAATCTAAAGAAGCATTTTTAATTGGATATCCGCACTCTTAACTCTCGTCGTCCTTCCATCCACTCTTCTTCTTTTTTCACTCTATCATAGACGTAGGTATCAACGAAATAAGCAGCAATATCCAATAGGGAGTAAGTCTAGAAGAAACAAACTGTCGCTCATCCGTATAGCTGGATTTTTACTATTGATGATCTGTGTGTGGTGGTGCTTCAGAAGCTATGTATATCAGAGACCGCTAGGTCGTGTCCTGGGTGACCCGGGATACCTTGGTCTTCGGAGGACTAAGCTAGTGCAGATAGCGTGGGGCTACGCATTATATCTCTATCTAATTGTCTGGCTCCATACTGTTAGCCGGTTTCGGGAATAGCACATCCCTACTGAGACCAAATACGACTACGTCACTAGTGGAGAGAGGAAGATAGGTCGTAATGCGTAGATGTTTGGTTTGCCGTGTAATAAAGTTATACAGAACTTTAGCTACAATAAATTATTGCCGTAACAATACTAAATGGAGTCGCTAACTGTGCATCATAATATGGACAATTGTATAAATAACACGGGATAAACGGATAGGCCTCCATGACTGCCCACAGGGTAGCCCGCATGCACAGTTGCTCTCTGCAATGGAAAATGCTAAAAATGTGCAAATATAATAAATTAAAAGATTGCATGCTAAATCACTTCAAAATATGCCAGATCTGCTTTAAAAATGCTTAGCAGGCAACACAAAAACCACGTTAAGGATGTTTGTAATTTGTTGGTTGAGTGAGACAATTCGATTCGATGGCTGCCAGAAACCGGTGAAAGTGGAATCGAGTGAATAAAGGGTACAGCATACCATCTCATAGGCAAAGGGCTCGTAAGATTTTTACTTGAGACTGATTTTCGCCATTTTGTATTTTCTGCTCATAAACAAAATTAGCTCTTTTTCTTCTTCTTTAATATAAGGGGTTAATTAGCTATTGTTGTGGTTTTGATGCAGTTTTCTCCAATTAAGCCTTTCGAATACGGCATGCTTGACTTCCTTACAAGGAATATAATACTCTCTAATGCTTCGGCTACATTAGCGGGCGAAGATTCGTGTCGCGTTGGCGCGACAAAAACATCGTGTTCGGGTATAGGCGATGTTCTTGTCTACATTAAGGCGGGCGAAGATTCGTGTCGAGTTGACGCGATGCATCGTGCTGGATTGTGTCTTAATCGATTTCTTAATTTTATTGAGATGGGCTCTGTAGTATGCCATCATCATCATCATCATCATCATCCACGGCCCGACTTCACCCACTGCTGGGTATAGGCCTCCCTTAGTTTGTGCCATCTACCTCGAACCTGTGCCAGTCTAAACCATTGCCGCCAATGAATCTTTTTTCTTCTTCATTTCTTCTACTGTGGTAGGCCAACTGAGCATATTTTTAATTCGAATCCACGCATCATGTACCAAGTGTTTCTTTTTATGGTTGGGGTCACTATGATTCTATATAATACTCTCAGTTTCATAAAATTGAATGAATTCTAACACTTTTTCGTTACTCCACTCCATAGTGTAAAAAATTAAATGCACGTCCGCCTCGGTTCAAAGTCTGGATGACACTGAAATGACGTAGATGTAGCCACCTAAGCGAATATGGTCGCGACAAATCCCTTTGATTCGCGCCAGTTTACCGACAGCTCCCCGATACTACATCGTCTTCGTCCGAATACTACGCGAAGACACGATGTACCCGGCCACATTCATCGCGTTAACACGAATATTCGCCATAGCCCGCTAATGTAGCCCTAGCATAAGAGAGCTTCCTTACGACATGCATGACAGTGACATTTTCTTTAAACCGAATTCAAATCAATTCGAGGAGACTCTCAATTCGGTTGTATTTTTTTATGTTTGTTATCTATAGCATAACTTCATCATATTATTTGGGTTGGGCCGATTAGAATTATTTTTTTTTCATTTGGAGGGTATTTCAAATTTCAAAATGTTTTTTTTTAAATTTTATCAAAATTGGCTTAGCCGTTTTGTTTTCATTGTGTTTTTTGTCTGAGAAGTCGTATTTTCAGATTAGTCCGATAGAATTTTCATCAAAATCAGTTTAGCCTCTACGTTTGTTACTGCATACCACTGTCTGTCATGTCATTATGTACCGATTTTGTCAACTCTTTTTTTAACTGATTTGTAATACTTCCAGATTGTTTTTATTTACAAACAAAAAAAAAAATTTTGGAAAAAAATTTTGGAACAAACTTAAGGCCCACCCGATAACCACCTGGTAAACTTCAGACTCCGAGCTACTATAGTTATGCCATTTTTGGAGCTCGATTATGATTAACCACCAGAGAGAATTTCAAAATGTATGTTGTTTATAAACAGTCAGTAATTAAAATATGTAGGTAGGTATGTACTTACACTACTTATGTATGAATAATTTGTATGAATGATTATTCCGATTTGTAGTTATTACATTTTGGCACAGAGTATTTCTTTTCACACATCTACATCACTAGCCGTCGCTGGTTGGCTTAGCGTTTGGCGTTTGGTTTATTGATTTTTCAAATCTGTCGCGATTCCAATCTCAGTTCGCGCAAAATTTTGGTCCGGTTTAGACCTCGAGCGTATCACACCAAAGTAAAGTTATTGTTGGAAATGGTGTTTGATTCTCTTCAGGTATAGTTTTCTTTCAAGCTGTAGTTATTTCGCGTTCTCTATACTAATTTTTAATTTATCTGTACAGTCTAAGACAGTGAAGTGTATATAGTTGCGAAGAATTTGAATTTGCTCGCATGTGAGTTTGAAACCGACAGAATTAGCTTAGGTTTTTGATTTTCATTGCATTTCTATATTATTCAATTGTTAAGTCGTCGCTCCTTTGCTAGATCTAGCGCTCTTTTCTCTGTACGTGTTCGTGCAGTGCCTTGGTGCCTGCTATCGATTTTATCCCATCTGCAATGGCAGCCTTTCCGAATTGGGTCATTGCACCGCGAATATTAGTGATATTCGAGTCTTTTCTATGATGAGAAGAAGAGTCATCCTGCGTGAGTATACTTACCTATAACTAGATCAGTAATTGAGTACCAGCATCTTAGTAGTATCTCAACAGTCAGATTAGGGTAGGTCAGGTATGTCTGGGGATTACTATCTTACTTTTTTTATTTTAATAAAATAAGAGAACCCTGTATGTACCTATTTGTTTCAAGTTATACAATAAAAACAGGTAAAAATTTATGAATTTTACTTTAAATGCAGCTTATCTAGAATCAAATAAATATAATCACAAGAACTGTGGATGCGGCAGCTGTGTGACCTGCCTTAATACTCCTTGTTTTGAATCGTAGAGGGGGTTTGATTCTTCATAGATGTACTTTTCAGCATAGCTTGCTACTGCTCTAAAATACTGGAGTAACTAGCTTGGTATAACCGACTGTACTTTTTCAAGCTAAGAACAAGAAACATTGGACAAGGGAGAGATAATGTCACTTCTTGAAGGAAAATCCTCATCTATTCCACATTCGGGTACATAAGTTTTCGGTAGTAGTCTGGAAACACCTGGTATAAGAAACTATCCTGTCTTGCCTATACTTGCTAAATATTATCAAATGGTAATGACAAATAGTGACAGGGCTAACTTTAAGCAATGATTATATTATAATGTATTTATTCAATAGAATCACATTACAACATCATAAAGCTAGTTGAATCTAGAGCCAGTTCCACACAACCAAGTCTAGAAGAACAGGTAACTTAGTTCCAACTTGGTTATGTTCTGTGTACCTTCTATGATTTAATAAAAAATAATTGAATATGTTCAGCAGTAACATTATAAGCTAGTAAAAAAAATTATTTTTAAAGCGGGCTTCTTTGCCCGAAGAACTAAAATGACTGAATCGATTACAAATTTATATTATTTATATTTAAGGGCTCTTGAAAAACGCATTTTACTAAATATAATCATAACTGTAATCCCCAGACAATAGATATCTCCTTCGATGTTTGGTACCCCTTAAGGATGTCTACGAGGGTAGACATATTCATATCCAATTTGCAGCTTTTTGATAGTAACAGGTAGTAATTATAGTTACTAGATAGAAATAAAAATAGGTTGGGTGTATTGTGGCATTCAAGGAGAAGAATGGCTGAGATTAGGTTATTTTAGGTAATAGGTGAAGGATAGTTTTTATTAATTTAATTTTTATTCTATTCTTCCAAGGTACCTTCCGGTTTGAAAATGTACAATCAGCAACAAAAGCACATGGCTAACCCCATACTATTATCTTGTCCTATTTAGCTAAATGTTCGAATAAAATCTTCTTCCTGCCCTTATCCCATGTTACGGGTTGGCACAACAACAAAGAAATAGTACATAAAAAACTACAGAGATGTTCATTTTTTAATAAATTTACTTGTATAAAATTGTAATTCATCACCACGCAATGCTGATTGGGAAAAAATACAAAATATAAATTCTTAATGACTTTAAATGATTCGAAAATTTTTGATGCTGGCTGTAAAAATACAGTTGGTTATTAAATTATAAAATAATACATGCTTGAATTGACTAAAAATCACTTCAGTTTGCAAAAGTCTTGAAATTTTGATGCTGACTGTACAATATTAATTAAGGAAAAAGATAGTTGATTGTTAATTAGTCAGATTGCTATTATGCTGCGTTTCGAGACAGCTATATTTCATTGTAGGTTCTAAAATACCAGATACTAATCTAGCATGGAAATAAGGCGCTTTGGGTCCTGGACCGTCTTCCGCGCATGTGCATTGTGCATCAAACGCGCGAACAAGATACCCACCTGCCGCCGGCCACGCCTTTATTGATTACTGTATGCAAAGTTATTGATATAGAGTCGCCTAGTCGCCCACTACGAGTAGGTTTCCGTTTGTAGGAGAAACGCAGAAAGTTAATTATGGCCGGCGTAACTTGGCGAGTCGGAAGTTAGCCGTGGTAAATCTTCCAATCGAAATTTGACCATTTTCAGACACCATAATAATGAATAGTTATTCTATTTGAACATTTTTAGTTTAGACTCGCCAAGTTACTACGACCGAAATGTAAGAGCAGGACAACAAATATTCGCAGATCATTCAAACATTTTGTCACACGATTTCAATCCTCAGTCGCATATAGAGCTATACTTACCTAGGTAGGTTATAATATAGGTCTCGCCAAGTTACTACGGCTGAAAAGTACAAGCAGGACAACTAATATTTGCAGATCATTCAAACATTGGTCCCACGATTTCATCCCTCAGTCGCAAAAGAGCTATACATACCTAGGTAGGTAGCTTAAGCAGGTCTAAGGTGGGTGATAGACGTACGAGCAAGTACGCGTACTTATGGCTCGCCGACCTTTTTCGCTTGTGTGTCACCGTAAGTAAGTACGCGTACTTTCAATACATTACTTTCGATACATTAGGTCGGCGAGCCATAAGTACGCGTGCTTACTCGTACGTCTATCACCCACCTTAGACCTGCTTAAGCTACCTACCTAGGTATGTATAGCTCTTTTGCGACTGAGGGATGAAATCGTGGGACCAATGTTTGAATGATCTGCAAATATTAGTTGTCCTGCTTGTACTTTTCAGCCGTAGTAACTTGGCGAGACCTATATTATAACCTACCTAGGTAAGTATAGCTCTATATGCGACTGAGGATTGAAATCGTGTGACAAAATGTTTGAATGATCTGCGAATATTTGTTGTCCTGCTCTTACATTTCGGTCGTAGTAACTTGGCGAGTCTAAACTAAAAATGTTCAAATAGAATAACTATTCATTATTATGGTGTCTGAAAATGGTCAAATTTCGATTGGAAGATTTACCACGGCTAACTTCCGACTCGCCAAGTTACGCCGGCCATAATTAACTTTCTGCGTTTCTCCTACAAACGGAAACCTACTCGTAGTGGGCGACTAGGCGACTCTATATCAATAACTTTGCATACAGTAATCAATAAAGGCGTGGCCGGCGGCAGGTGGGTATCTTGTTCGCGCGTTTGATGCACAATGCACATGCGCGGAAGACGGTCCAGGACCCAAAGCGCCTTATTTCCATGCTAGATTAGTATCTGGTATTTTAGAACCTACAATGAAATATAGCTGTCTCGAAACGCAGCATAATAGCAATCTGACTAATTAACAATCAACTATCTTTTTCCTTAATTAATATTGTACAGTCAGCATCAAAATTTCAAGACTTTTGCAAACTGAAGTGATTTTTAGTCAATTCAAGCATGTATTATTTTATAATTTAATAACCAACTGTATTTTTACAGCCAGCATCAAAAATTTTCGAATCATTTAAAGTCATTAAGAATTTATATTTTGTATTTTTTCCCAATCAGCATTGCGTGGTGATGAATTACAATTTTATACAAGTAAATTTATTAAAAAATGAACATCTCTGTAGTTTTTTATGTACTATTTCTTTGTTGTTGTGCCAACCCGTAACATGGGATAAGGGCAGGAAGAAGATTTTATTCGAACATTTAGCTAAATAGGACAAGATAATAGTATGGGGTTAGCCATGTGCTTTTGTTGCTGATTGTACATTTTCAAACCGGAAGGTACCTTGGAAGAATAGAATAAAAATTAAATTAATAAAAACTATCCTTCACCTATTACCTAAAATAACCTAATCTCAGCCATTCTTCTCCTTGAATGCCACAATACACCCAACCTATTTTTATTTCTATCTAGTAACTATAATTACTACCTGTTACTATCAAAAAGCTGCAAATTGGATATGAATATGTCTACCCTCGTAGACATCCTTAAGGGGTACCAAACATCGAAGGAGATATCTATTGTCTGGGGATTACAGTTATGATTATATTTAGTAAAATGCGTTTTTCAAGAGCCCTTAAATATAAATAATATAAATTTGTAATCGATTCAGTCATTTTAGTTCTTCTACTAATATTTGCAGATCATTCAAACATTGGTCCCACGATTTCATCCCTCAGTCGCAAAAGAGCTATACATACCTAGGTAGGTAGCTTAAGCAGGTCTAAGGTGGGTGATAGACGTACGAGCAAGTACGCGTACTTATGGCTCGCCGACCTTTTTCGCTTGTGTGTCACCGTAAGTAAGTACGCGTACTTTCAATACATTACTTTCGATACATTAGGTCGGCGAGCCATAAGTACGCGTGCTTACTCGTACGTCTATCACCCACTTATAAGCGGGGTTTAACTGAAGGTGACTTCGACGCGACAAATATACTTCAACATCGATAAAGTCGGTGATCCATTGGCGAGCCAAAACCGACGAGCCTGCGAGCTAAAGGTATAAACCGCCAATGAAGCACCTACAAGACCGCGGTCTTGTAGGTGCTCCACCCTGTTTATGGTGTGCTCCAGTGCCACAGTTTAACCCCCGAATACTGAAACGCAACTCAGATTTAAGCACGTCTCAAGCGACGAATATTTGACAGTTTTCAATGAAAATCTGTCAAATATTCGTCGTTTGAGACGTGCTTAAATCTGAGTTGCGTTTCAGTATTCGGGGGTATGTCTTGTTAAGTTGATAAGGAATCGTCGTTGTCGTCGTAGTCGAGTCGCTGTCACCCTAAGTTTCCATACTACCTAATAAGTCTCCACCAGCAGCGCCTAGCATGCCCAGCGAAAACATAAGTTTCTTCTTCAGTCAGGATCAGAGATGGCGATTTAGATAAATGGATTAGAGATAAAACAAAATAGTTAAAACCAAGTTATGCTCGCGTTGAGTTAGCGGATGAGTTATGGAGATTTTTTTTATTGGTGTATGGAAAAAGGTATGCTCAGATGGTTTGAAGATCAATGAAAGGATGAAAGAAGACAGACGAAGTAAGTGCATTATGCAAAGAAAACCTCGGCGTGCGACGTGCGTGTCTCGATCAGGGAGTCAATTATACCTAGGCCAATAGACTTTTTATTACGGTAGATACCTATACCTAATCCTAAATTTCAATAGAAATAAAATAATCGATATAGGTTAAACTGAAAATTAATAAATTACAGTCAGCAACAGAAGGGAAGGATTAGCAGTGAGATTTTTCTTTACGTTAAGTATTTATTTATTGATTCATTAATGGGAAATTCAACAAAGAAAACACGAGAATAACAAATTACTAACAAAACGTCTTAAAACTATGATTATTAATACTCATGGTAATTCAGCTGTGAGCTTTGAGCCAAGGCAAAGCTTCAAGTATTAGCCAAAATTTCATCATAACGCGGGTTCTAGAGTTATTCAAGATTCTAATCTACATCATTAAATGTTGATCAACTACCGTTGCCGATTGTGCCAAATGCCAAATGTTGTTGAGTTGAGCGGGGAAAAGCGCCCTTAGTATAAAATCAAATCAGAATCATAAGTGTATTTATTCAGTAGGATTTACAAGAATCACTTTGAATCATCTTAAAGCTAGGTGAGTCTAGGCTAGGTGTCAGTTCCACGCGAACAAGCCTTTAAGAAAAGGGAACAAGCTACGAACTACGGCAAACTATAGACATGCGTGTAGTGACCGCGTTCAGAAACTGCGTCCGATGTCGTACTATAGAGCCGAAAAAGATGTGTAATTAATGTTTCTTTGGATCGTAGCGAGTCGAAATTCGAGGTACCTACCTATTTGCTTACACATAGGTATACAAAACTGGCGTGACTTGAGTACCTATGGAAATCCAAAATTAAACAGTTTGCCCCCATTTCCTGTAGTTTGAATGACGTAGGTTGTTCAGGTAAAATTGGTTAAAAGGTAGATAGAGTATCAGGGTGAACAATAATTCATCGATCGATGGTGATAAAAATAGGATAGCCATAGGAAGAAATAGTAAGAGACTTGCCGTCCCACTCGCGACTCTTTTTTTCGTTAGGCTGGCCGCACATTGGTAACTAATGCATAAGCAAGTTGCGCCATTATATGGTAAGCGCAGTAAATGCAAATAATACATAGAATCATTATTTTTGAGTTAATAAACGTGAATCGCAAGCTAACTTATGCGTCATTGGAACTTTGACACAATTATTTTATGGCTGTAGCCCCCGAATACTGAAATGCAACTCAGATTTAAGCACGTCTCAAGCGACGAATATTTGACAGATTTCAAAAATCTGTCAAATATTCGTCGCTTGAGACGTGCTTAAATCTGAGTTGCGTTTCAGTATTCGGGGGTTAGACGTTCTTTTTCCCTTTTTAGTGAAAGTTTAAATTTACGTTCAATGTAAAGTGTAGGTATAGGTATTATAGGTCGCTTAATTATATTAATAGGTACGTCTACTACCTGCCGGTCTCTGGAGAAGCACCAAGCCGCGGCCCGGTTTGCTTAATTTTTTGACGATTGACGATGACGATTTTGACGAAGAATTACTGTGTTTTATTGCTTTTCGCTGCTTTTTTAAACAGTTTGCTCAGCTTGTAAAGTACACAGTAAGCATCGAAAAGCGCCGCCGTACTCGCGTCTGATACAGGCGCGAGCTCGACCACGGTCGCGGTAGCAACAGATTTTTTTATAGGAATCAGAGATGCAGACCTCCAACTCGGTAGCCTAGCGACAAAACATTATTAGCCTGAGCAACTAACGCTTTATGCCATAGTAGCCAATGTGCGACCAACCTTAGTTACCAGGCAGTAAGTAAGACTGATCGCAAATTAAAAAAATAAGTAGGTGGACAGATAGGGTAGGTATAATATTTCGCCACCCACTTATTTCCTTTCTTCTCTTTTGAGAGCACCTGGTAGGACCTAGTCGTGCGCTTAGGGTTCTTTTAGTTCAAAAAATTTATCTTTACTAACAAGCACATCTTCTATAGTCTGTGTATGATTATCTATGTAAGTATATAGCTATTTAGAGAGGTAGCTTAGAACCAAGATACGGACATAGGATACTTTTTATCCCGAAAAAGTAAAGAGAACGGGGCGAGCGAAGCCATGTAGTTAATTTATAGAAACAGCTAGGTGCTTACCTAGGTAGCTAAAATATCTTTTATTTCAGTGAAATGCAATGCAAATCAATACTAATCAAAAAACTCTATCATAACAACCGATGCGATCAAATTCATTACATAAGCTAGTTCAATATTACCACTATAAAGTTTCAATGTGTGCAGATGTAATACCATTACAGGGCTAAAGTAGATCACGGTGCGATGGGATCCCAAATGCAGCCAGAGTTGCAGTGCATGGACCCGGAAAACTATCGCAAGTATTTCCGGGCGCTTTGCTGGAGTGGCACCAGGTAAGAGTTACAATAAGCCAACGATCCATGTGACTGTCTGTATGTGTTAAACAATTTGATTGATGTCGTAATAATTTTCAGAAAAAATGATAGGCCTTTCAAGCGTAGAGGCAAAAAGGATAGGTATCGCCGTCCGAAAACAATAAATGCGGCTGCCGTGTGCTATGCACCGGCCCTTCTCGGCAATCCGTCGCATTTCGCTGTGTATGCGACGGTCCGTAGATCAGTGTTGGCCAGATGGAAGAACCTTCATGGAGCGTCCGATTCAGAAGATAGCGATGACGATATGGCTCTTGCTCCTGCCAAGATACCAAAGGTGCTTAATATGTTAAAATATACCCATATAAGAGTAATATATGATGATAATAAATGTTTCTGATCGCAAAAACTAAGGTACTTTATACCTACGTCACTTTCAACTCACTGTAGGTACAATAGTATACTGAAACATGCAGAACTTCTGCAAAAAACTGATTATTGTGGAAATACAATTTTGAAGGGCATTCGAAGTCCGTATTCTTATTCGATTATATTATACCAAGTCTGCTTGAAATTTAAATAATCGCGGGCAGGCAAGCCCAAATGCTGGGCTTGGAGACAAGAGTTATTTGTTTTGTCGACTATGGTAACTTGCAACATTAAAATGTGCATTTCAAATCGCGACGCATTAACAGCCGGTCTACTCTTGAACGTGATTCTGATCTCAATTTTAAGTTTTGAGGGAATTTTCACAGAAAACCCATAGGATTTCTGCCATAATTCCGTCTAAACTTAAGATTGGGATCGGAATCGTGTTCAAAGGTAGACCAACAGGTCCTATCCTAACTCAAAGATTTATTTGTGCTCAAAATAAGAAACCTACTTCAGAATTTAAAATTGAATGTGCCTGTTCTTTAACAGCTTTCGTGAAATTGTAAGAATACCTTGTGGTCCGACGCATGGTTTTATTTTACTAGATGTTTATTGAAAAGACCCCGTTACAGTTTAGCAGATAAAAAGGCCGACTGAAATTTGGTTTAGTTCTGAATTTTAGTGAACTCGAATGAGTTAGATAATGTAATTACGCATCCGTACAACCTCCAACTTGGAAAGCTATACATTTATTGGTTGAACCTGTACTAGATCAAGATCCTGTTTGTTTGACACGATACTAAATTTAATTTGTTGTCTTCTTCTTCTTATCGTGTCACTAGCTCTTTCGAACCAGTGTAGTAAAAGGATTTTAAGTGCGCCTCAGAGAGGGTCCAATCGTGCACTTGACACATGTTTTCGAACTTTTTAGATTCATGCCGGTTTCTTCACTATGTTTTGCTTCACCGTTTGAGAGTATTGGCATAGTGCACATACATTTTTCGACAGAAAAACTGTATGAACTGAAAGTGGTAGTGTAACTCATTGGTACACGACTGGATTTGAAGCCACAACCTTAGGATCGGAAGGCGGGGCCTCTACCACTAAGTCACCAGTGCTCTCATCTAGAATATCGTTGAAAATGATGTGTGTTTTCCAAATCACTGGTATAGGTTTGCGGCACCCAGTGCTCTCATTAAGAATATCGTTGAAACTGTTGTGTGTTTTCCAGATCACTGGTATAGGTTTGCGGCACCCAGTGCTCTCATTTAGAATATCGTTGAAAATGTTGTGTGTTTTCCAGATCACTGGTATAGGTTTGCGGCACCCAGTGCTCTCATTTAGAATATCGTTGAAAATGTTGTGTGTTTTCCAGATCACTGGTATAGGTTTGCGAGCAGTGTTCTCACTCGTATCGCAGTCTCGTGCGGCGGATCCTAAGTTTTGCGAGGTAGCACTTCAAGCGTTACTGGATGTTCTGCAAGGCCACGCGCCCGAGGAACTTGCGCAAGAGCCTACTGAGGTATTTTTATGACAGGCGCGTTACTTTTCCATAATAATGCACGTCTGTGTCTGTTGAGCGGGAAACATATTGGCGTATCGCTAATATGTAAGTCCTTACACCAAGATCGGTTACGGTAAGCTTTCGATGAGAGTACACTTGTATCAGCATCGTTATTCAATAGTAATGTACGCAGGTACAATCATTTTTCATAGAACATCTCCTGAAAACCCTTTACCAAACATAAAGAGCGGTATTTCAAAACGTATCATTGCATTGACTTTTCCAGCGTCTAGTCTAGTGACATGACTTCCTAATCCTTGACAAGTGACCATAAACGCAGCTAATAATGGAGAAGAAGAAAGAGTTTGGGATTGTATATAATAACCGCTTATACAATAAATGTCAAGACTAAGAAATAGTCGACTATCCTGGCCTGACCACTAATGGTCGTATAAGTAAATAAGTATAGTTCATAGCCTGAACCAAACATGAACTAATTCTATGTCCCGAAAAATAATACACTATCAGAGTCAAAAGCCCTAGAAGAAAAGCCATATTAGCGCAATGCCTGAATAATTATAATAGCAAAATGTATCGCAGAGTATTGCGAAGTACAGTAAGCTAATGCATTCAAGAATGTAGTTACTTACTGCATTTACTCCCTTACGTCATGCTCAAATAGTCAGTACCCGAAGTCGGAGTTTGGCAACCACATTTCGTTACCAAATGTTGTTTTCGTTTCGCCTATTTGTCTCTATCTATTGTATGGAGAAAATATGAGACGGCAAAAATACATTACGTAGTTAGAGTTGTTGTCTCATCTTATCTCCATACAATAGACAGAGACAAATAGGCGAAACGAAAACAACATTTGGTAACGAAATGTGGTTGCCAAACTCCGACTTGGGGTACTGATAATTTGAAATTCACACTTTTCAACGTGTAAATAGCTCAAACTGTCGCGCTCGAGTATTTCAAACTAGGGCTTTTGGCTCAAGTATTTCTGACCAGTTGAGCTGTTAAAACCAAATCTCGACACGCTAATATGTTTCTAGCTGTATCCTCCTGCTGCCTAACTCCCATCGATGTTGGGGTCGGTGGTCGCTTCCGTAAAGCGGCATATTGGACAATGGTCGGGCAAAATTAGCATGTCATTGATATCTATCCTTTTCCTTGCGATCATCGTACATCCTATATTTAGATGATTCATGTTGTTGACAACCACGTTGAAGTGCAATCACTTACTTGATTGTTGCAATTGCAGATAGTTTCCCACATGCACAGCATGCTCGTTGAAATCGCCTCAGGAGCTGCGGCTCTCGACAGGCCAGAGATGCCAACCGCTCTCACAACACTGGGCACTTCCTGCCTTATATCTCTGGTGGTTGCCAAGGGTGAAGCCGAGCTTATCTTGAATGCTGTGACATCGCTCATCATGTCGCCGAAACCGTTAGCTGACCAATACATAAAGGCAAGTTATAGAAAGAGAAATGAAGTGGTTTAAAATAAATAAGGCTACAGTTGCTCATGGTTAGACCTTATTTCAGATACCAGTAAATTTGACAACCCTGCAACGAAGCGTCCAGTCTGTTATTCTTGGCACTCCCTCCCGGAACATGTGGATGAACTACGGTGTTCCGCAGCAATCCCTAGTGACAAGCTTTCCTGTAGATCTGCCCGCGGGTCTTACTGTTGGCCCCACAGAGCTGGTGGTCCGCGCTCTCGTCTCCGATGGCTGCTTCTTATACGTGTTTACATCTCGAGGCCTGCTTAAGATTGGTTCGGGCTACGGTAGCTCTATCAAACAGCATGTTTACTTATATAAACCAGACTTCTTTCCGAGTGACCGCCACGGCTGGTTAGGGTTTTGTAAGGTAAGAGTTTGTTGTTAGTAAAAAAATGACTCTATTTACGAGAGCTTCGTTAATTGGATAAACTCGTTGATTTACCTAGTTCTAGTTACGTATTTATTATGCATTTTTACTTTTTAGAATAAACTTTACGTAAGGATCGGGCGAAAGAAGACTGAAGTGTATGAAGTAGATAAAGATACTCTTGAAATACGAAACTTGATCAAACTGGATCCAAGCACTTCCAACGTAGCTGAACCGAAATCAGCTGTTTTTACTGACGGTCATCAGCTAGGAGTAATGACGCTCTCAAGCAACAGCGTAAGAATTCATTTTAAAATCCTTATTATGCGTCTGTATTCGCTTTCGTTTGCATAATGTATAATTCATTTGATTTACAAACGAGACGATTGAAATGATTGTAATGTTTTAGGAATCACTGAATATACGGTTTTTCGATGTCGAGAAAATACCAGAGCCAGAAGGTGATAGTGTCACTTTGAAAAATCGCAAAGAGATAAACGTTCCGCTTTTGCGTAAGAGAAACTTAGCTCTCGGCAGAGCTAGCTACGAAGACATACCAGTACGCAGGGACAATGATACTCCTACAGCTATGCAACTCGATGAAAACGAAGATGACCCGCTTATGTCAATAGGTGGTGGCGCGGAGTTTGGTTTGCTGGCCACTACTTCTGGAAAGGTACAAGTTTTATTCCACAACTTCGGAACTTTGAACTACATTTATACAAGTACTTACCTGCCATGTTTTGTTACGCTTCTAAATACTGGTTCTGTCTTAGGTGTACTACACTGGTAAAGGAGCTAGTCTCGGATACAAAGCAACCCCACAATGTGGACGCTGGACTTTAATGAAAGAAACCTTGTTTAACAAGAACGATGTGCCTAATCTTAGGAGATACAAAATTGTACAGGTTAGCCAGGTGAGTAATCAAACAAGTTGGTTGCGTTCCTATTGATAAAGAATGTGTCTGTGGTGGGCTTTTCATTAGGAGTTTTCCGGGATCTTCCATTTCTTTTGATGCGAATTATATTAACCGAAGTCGTATCAAAAAAGCGTTGGCTGGAATCAATAACATGCTATCTACATTATTTTTTACATTATGTAAGGATTCCTGCTAATATTCAAGACCGAGAGCACCAACTCGATTGCCTCTCTATTTCATTTGAAAGCACACTGTGTTTTCTAAATACAAGTACAAAGATGTTAACTTCAGTCGTTGGTGGTAGGTCGCCGTGGGCCACGAAGGAATTCACGCGGTACTGGTTCTGGATAACGGGGCGGTGTTGTTTACGGGAACAGCTCGTCGCGGTGAGGACGGCGACACAAGCAAACATCGTCGCGCGCCCAAACCATCGCGCCCGAAGAAGATGTATAAGGTCAGTTACCAATACGTCTAGGTAGCGATATGTCCAACTAGCAATCAGTGTTATTTGTACTAACCAACTGAGTTATCGAGAGTTATCTCCATTCACGCGTTACGTGGTACTATAGTGCCACGAACTTGTTTCCGGTCACGCGTCCGAGAAAAATCGTGGTACTATAGTGCCACGATTTGCACGGCCGCCAAGCGTCCGTGGTACTGTAGTACCCAAAAAGTTCAAAATGAACTTTTCGAATTTCTGGTTGTACATTAACTGGCCTGACACCTGCCTCCATGGACTGCAGCCATAAAACGACGTGTTGCCAGTGAAAAAATATTTTAGAATGATTAAATTTGTAAAAAAGTGAAAATTTTCCGTGCGAAAAATGGCTGCGCAAGCGCAATTTCGTAAATTTTCTTTGTTTTGTTTTTGTTTATAATAAATTAATTGAGGGTTGTTTTGGGATTGTTATGCATGTATTTTTTCCTTGGAAATCAGGCTTGATGGTGATCTAAAAAGTTTTTCGTAAAAATAAGAATAGCCGACAAAATCTCAAAAATTGCAAGGTAGCGAAAAAAATCGTTTTAAAATGCTACCCGCCGCTGTTAAATGATTTCTTGTCGGAAAAAAATGTTCTACATGATACCCATACTCTTTTCTAATAGAAAGTGACTGAAATAAGGTAAACAAAGTAGTTTCTTGTTGGGAAAAAGACTTTTTAGTTTCTTTGGCATTAATTCGGGCATGCGCAAGCTTCCGGAAGCGACGTTTTCTGACGTTTCGGACGCGTTTCGGACGCGTTAGTTATTTCCAGGTCCAGCAGTGCTTCGTGTGAGTGGTAAAGATCTGAGGTGATGTCTACTTCGTATGAGTTGTATTGTGAGCATTAAGTGTATACATTTTCAGAAAGATACTTTATAATCTTGGTTAGACATGGAACGTTTGCCGGTGGCGTGGTGGTCTTTTTGCAATCATGTTTTGCTGATTTGTTTCCTTTCGGCAAAAAAGGTTCATCATCCCTGGTCTTTTCTGGCAGTCGTCCAGTTTTCACCCCATCATCCACGCTGTCATTTTCTTACTCCATAATATTAATCAACACAATAGTTTCTTTGGCTTCCTTTAACTTAAAAAAACTATCGCAGACGCGTTTGACCTTTTATCATCATCAGCCTGAGAAGTCTACTGCTGGGCATAGGCCTCCCCTACACATTTCCAGGAAGAACGATTCTGAGCTCTTTTCATCCATCCCGCGATCTTAACAATGTCGTTGGTCCATCTGGTGGGAAATTTTATATAATGTAATTTAATTTACATGCCCCTAGGCCACCCCATATTATAACACTCATACAGAAGATACATGAGAGAGAAGATGTATGTTGTTCATCGCTCAAATCTTTGCACTCGATGATGACCGAACCCACAATCCATAGTCAGAGATAATACCAACTAGGCTGTAATGAGTCCAGTTCAATGATACCCTTGGAGATCATAAATAAATAAATGCTAGGGAATAGGGCAAAGGAGCCGCACAGGAATCGATATGTTGATATCACGTGGAGCGTCGTAATTAATGTGCTTACTTATCCTGCTAAACAGACTGGTCTCGAAACGTACATAAAATTAATTAAATTTAGGTTTAGCTTTGGTGTTGTGTTAAATCGTAGGGATAGTAATAAATTACCCAAATAAATACCAGAGTACCTATCAGAACACCTAGATAGCATAAGTACTTTTAACTGAGTTAATTAATATTTTTTTTCTTCAACAAATTTTGTTGAAGAAAAACATAATTTCATCATAAGCACATCTCTGGCTTCCCAAAAACTTTACAGAAAACCCCGCTGGAAGTTTCATATAGTTTGAAGGGAGAAATCACGTGGACTCAACGAAATTACTAGAAGAAAAGCTATTGTTTTATTTCCTATTTCGCAACACAGAATTTTATTTATTTACTACATAAGCACACATACACCAGTAGAAAATAAAGACACTAAAAGACGAAAGATGCTAAGAAATTTATCGATACTGGAGAAGTGCGTGGTGTTTCTATGTGTTACAGCAGCAAAAATGTCTTGACTCAGCATAATGCCTAGCTATTGTGAAAAAGCTATGCGCAGGTATTCTGTCAAGACCGTAAGCCAATATACCTTATGAGACATATTAAAAAAAAAATATATACACAACACCGCGTCCGGATAAAACGGAGGATGAAAGAAAATTGTTCAGGAACTGAAACCTTACAAAGTAGTATAATAGGCTAAAGGTAAGTTATGGTTTGTTTAAAACTAAGGAGTAAACTCATTTCGAAATTAAATGCGATTAGGGCGGCTCTGGGCAGAAAATTGGCAACAGGTGATGGGAGCGGGGCATTACTTTGCAGTAAATCTTTTTTTTCCATTACAAGCAGAAACAATCCAATCACTAGCATATTAGTATGGTAAAAACAATGAAATTAATACCTAATTTTCACGTTTATCAGGGGTAAGTATTAGGAATTTAATGAAGCGCAAGCTCTGATGGCCTCGTTAAAGCAGCACACTTTATTCAATACTCAATATTTGTATTGTCATCCATCATATTGGTATTGGTAGTACAACATTATAGTGGAATACCAACAAAACTTTTAATAAAAAGTTTTGTATCACAATGTGTACATGGGATGAAATGGGATATAGGTCCTGAAATACTTGACCCTATTGAATGTCGATAGGAAAGCACTTTGTCTCAACTTGTCTTGATACGTCTACGAATATTTTCCTCAAAAATTTTTATTGACCTAAGTAGCTCGCATTCTCAAAAGCCATAAATGTCTATTTTATCTAAGAGCTCAAATTTTTTCGACGTGTATAAGTCGTCGTTCAGGCGTCAACAACACGTAAAGTACCTACTAATTTTTCGTTAAACTTAAAATTTGGCGCAGATTTTTGACTAGGCTTTGGTATACCAATCGTTATTGGAGAATGCAGATGACGTGATATTATGTGGAAACCATCACTTATATTAAAGCATTGTAATGTTCCAACGTAAAATATCATTCATTTCAAATTGCTAGCTTCCTCGATTTGTGCTCTCAGTATTTATCTAGGCACTCGCATCGCCTGCTCCGGATCGATGAGACCAGGTATTTGAATGCGCAAGTGCAGTAGATGATCGAACCGTACCGTATCTGTAGGTAAATGACCTCTCTGCAGCCCGGGCGAGCTGAGATTCATTGCGTCATTGCAATTTTCAGCAGCCTTCATGGGGCGTTATATGTTCTACGGACATGCGGAAAGCTAGCTGAATAACAAAGGGGTTGACGTATTTTGTGTATTATAGTGGATACATTGAATTTTAAGGACACTGTTGCTGTTACATATGATTGACTTGCATATTTATGTAATTAAATCATAACATAAAATAAAAATAAAACCTTTGTTCTACGGGAACAATGTAATCGAATGGTGGCCAAAAACCGGCTACAGAATAGTCTTAAAGTCGCGGGGCGATCGAAGTAGAGAGATAGCCCAAACTTAGGGAGGCCTATACCCAGCAGTCGGTGAAGTTGGGCTGTGGATGATGATGATGATGAAGTACTTTATTCTAAATTATGTGTTAAAAAAATCATTCCCAACTACAAATGTTCACGTTTAAATATTAGTTGTATATCGCCCAGACGGATTCTCATCATGTCGTGTACGCGGCTTGCAACTTCGGCTCAACGGCGTTGGTAACGCGAAACGGCGAGCTGTTGATGTTTGGCAAAGATACACAGCACTGCGATAACCAGGGCGTCGTGCTCAGCCTTCGCCACGAGAAAGTCACTCAGGTAAGACTAGCATCTCTTCGGAAAATTATGGCCTACCAGAGTAAGCCATAATTTGCCGAAATGGTGGGGTTTTTGGCCGGCATTTATTTTTATATTATAACGTTACGTCACCGTTATGGCTATTTGTTATTATAACATACCTTCGTAATTTATGAGCCGCTTTGAAAAAATATTTTTATATCTAAAAGGTACCTATTCCAATATTTCCAGATTGTCATTGGATTGGTCATGAAGTCGGTTTCTCAAGTTTTTTAAACTGATACTATATTAGATAATATTTAATACAAATAATGTACCGATTGCGGCACTTTCAGCCCTTAGCTTAATTAATATACGAGTACATAAGTGTCGTCCGCTCACATGTGTGTAACACCAATTACTGCAGGATCATACCCTGCAGTAATTGGTGTTTCTGCCTGTCTCGATGTACTCGTTACAAATGACAATCATACATCGTTGCATTGTAATGTAATAGAATTACGGACTGTCCGGTGTACACGGCTCATTACAAAAATAATAGTCACAATAATGGTAACTCGTATAAATCAAAACAAATTGCACTGTTATATAAAACCAACTTGATGGTAAAAAAAGCAGCCAAGTGCGACGCGGACTCGCCCATGAAGGGTTCCGTAGCATCAATTAACATAATATAAAGGTTTTTGTAGTTCGTCGAATAGTAAATTGCGGTTTACGATTTATGACATATAAAAAAAAACTACTGACTAGATCTCGTTCAAACCAAATATCGTTGGAAGTTTGCATAGTAATGTACAACATATATTTTTTTTGGATTTATCATTCTCTTATTTTAGAAGTTAGAGGGGGGGGGACCAACTTTTTTCCACTTTGGAAGTGTCTCTCGCGCAAACTATTCAGTTTAGAAAAAAACTATATTAGAAACCTAAACATCATTTTTGAAGACCTATCTATAGATACCCCACACGTATGGGTTCGATGAAAAAAGTTTTTGAGTTTCAGTTTCAAGTATGGGGACCCCCAAAATTTATAGTTTTTTTCTATTTTTGTAAAAAAACCTTAATGCGGTTCACAGAATACATCTACTCACCAAGTTTCATCAGTCTAGCTCTAATGGTTTCGGAGAAAAATGGCTGTGACACGGCCGGACAGACAGACAGACAAACATGACGAATCTATAAGGGTTCCGTTTTTGCCATTTGGCTACGGAACCCTAAAAATGAGTATAATTACTAGTAAAGGTATATCAACTCGTTAGCGTTATTAGGTCGAGTGGAATGTGAGGACGTGTATCTGGCTATTCATGTTCAAATCCTCATGTAAAATTGTCATGTATAGAGTACGAGTCGTGCGAATATTTTGTTTACTTATTGGTGAAAAGGCTCGAAAAGTTAGTGCATAGTAAATTATAAATAAAGTAAAATTAAGAATTTCCATTGTGGCACCTTTGAAAAGTGATCGATCATACATAAAGGTAGGAAAGGAATCAAGCCGTAGTTTGTTGCCTGTTCTTCGAGCTTGGTCGCGTGGAACTGGCACCTAGAATGACCTTTAAAAGTAATCAACTGAATAAAAAAAAAATTACTTTGACTTTGATCAGAATCGCATCATATCAAAGGCGCTCCTAATGACTATACTTTGTAATAAGCAATAGCTTCACGACTTTCATCCCCAGGTAGGGTGATATCGTTAGATGTCTAGGTAGAGAAATACCCACCCAATTCGTCTTGGTAACAATATTTCGCCTTTGTTACATTTGCCAGAACCTACAGGATGTTTGTGACGGTAGCGGTATCATGGACACACGCACAGGGATAATTACCTTTGGTAGATATTTTCAGATATCTTAGAACTCTATATCCATTTCGTCTTAGTCTTCTTCTTATCGGGTCGCTGGTTTTTTCGAACCTATTGTGGTGAAAGAATTTTAAGTGCGCCACAAAGAGGCTCTTTTCGTGCACTTGACATATTGTCGAACTTTTGAGGTTAGGACATGCCGGTTTCCTCACGATATTTTCCTTCACCGTTTGTAAAGCACTGGCATTGTGTGCATACGTTTTTGGCAGAAAACTCATTAGTACACGACTGGGTTTGAACCCACGAACTTAGGATTGGAAGGCGGGGCCGCTACCACTAGCCCACCAGCGCTCTTTCGTCTTAGTAACAAATATCTGTCTTCCTCACATTTGTCATAAAGTACAGAATGTTTGCGACGAAACCCAGATCACGGGCACATAAATACGGAGGGAGTGGATGAAACTCATTGACGCGAGGGGCTGAAACCACAGTAATAGATTGAACTAGATACCGCAAGTCGATACTCTATTTGTGTGCCAGTATATTGGTTCTTAAGTGGAACGGCTATATGTATCAACGTTAAATTGATACCAAATATGATAGCCTAGATTTAGTGCCGTAAAAGAGCAAGCTTCTAAGTTTATACTGAATGCATATCCCACGGATGTGTATGAAATTTGGCACAAAAAATATGGTACGAAGATAGATTATAGTCTGGAATAGCACATAGGATACTTTTATTCCGAAAAAGTAACAGGAATGGGGCGAAACGGGAACGGGGCGAGCGCTAAGTAAATTATATATGCATTCAGTAAGACAAAAATGGATAGGATACGGAAGGAGTACATCAGGGGACGTTTAAAAGTAGCGCTAGTGATAGAAAAAATAGAGGAGGCTGGCGTGCTACGGGCATGTCATGAGGAGGGATGAAAGTCGTGTGACTAGTCTCTACTAGTCACCTACAGTGAATGCAGAGATGACGGCTGACGAAGGGGAATGGAAGAGGAAGACATTTTGTGCCGACCCCACATAAAGTGGGATAAAAACAGGAAGAAGAAGAGCATATAAATAGTATTGTAGTAATGTCTAATTCGTTGCAAATAGGTTTGTTTAGACACCCTTGTTGCGTGTACTACGCAGCATTACATTTGCCGGCTATGATTTGCAAAATCAGCATCAAATATTGTGTTCATTGTTCATATAATACTCTACCTAGGTTGGTACGAGTACATACGCATCCACGTAGCATAGCAGGTACACAATAACACGACTCCTGTATGTGTTTGATTGGCTCATTGTACTCGGGAGTATAGCAGTTTCCAGGCCGTCTATACTTCGTAGTTTTCTTTGTGCGCAATAGGGGTTGAAATGATAGAATTGTCGTTTAAAAGTTTTTACTGACAATAATGAACTAAAAAAAACCTGGACAACGGGTTTCAATTCAATATCAGAAGAATCTCGGAACTCTCGGAGCATTTTCTTTCATTTCTGGTTTCTGACAGCTGTTCTCATGGCTAGACATAGGGGAAGGACTAACCGTCAAAGCAGCTGGGATGTATTCACATGCAAATTTGAGTGCTTTTTGAATACAAGTTCAAACATGGCTGTCAGATAGAAATGCTGCGAAATCAACGCGCAAAACCAATTTCGTGATTGGAGAGAATGCATCAATAAAAGCATGGTGCGTCTTGAGGTGATTTAGCTAATTTCGTGCGGAAAAGTTTGACTTTGCAAATAAAAAAATAAATGAATAAGTATAATATAATGTTTTTTATACCGCAATTTTATTTTAGTTTGTAATGAGTATGATACACCCGTATTTTTTCCGAGACGGAAAAAGTGCAAAGAGCCTGCCTAATAAGAAACAGTTCTTTAACAGTCATGCTCTTAACGTGATTCTGGAAAAGTGTTCTTCTCATGGCATGTAAAATCTGCTGAATGATGTACCTACCGGTTACCGGTACCGGTACCGTACCAGTTGCTCGGATGCAACAAATAGTGACGCGCGGAAATGGTAATTAGGTCACAGGGTTCACAACCTAGTGCGCAGGCTCTGATGTTCAATCGATATCCAGGACATCCAGGTATCTCCGGGTATAAATATATCCCGAGCGCGTTCGCCCATATCTAGTCGCGAATCAACCGTCTCTGGAAGTAGTGAATGTTAGTGGCGTAAACTAGCCACACTGAATACAGAACCAACAAGTCGAGTGACGTTCTGGGCGGTTATCATTCGTATGGGTGATGTGATTAACAGTGGTTTTTGAAGCTACCGTTCTTCGGGTGGCATCTTAGGTTGCGGTTCCGGCCTTAGCAGTCTTCCACTTGAAGGGCACGGTAAGTCGAAGACAGTAGACGGGTGCCCGGAAAGATGTGATTTGCTAATTCTTACATACATTATGCTAACAGGTGTTGCATACATAGGTTCAATATTAATTATCAAATGCAAGAGGTCAGTGAACTATAGCTGATTTTACTGCGCAGCCGCGGTTTCTGACCAAACCCATAATTATAATCTCTGCGTGAAACGGTACGGTGATAGTCGTTATATATAGATCTTATAAACTACTGGGACTCGGATCTTCAGTCAGTATTTTTTTTATTGGTCTCCTTTATTGTCTTATTAATATCAAATGCAAGAGGTCAATGAACTATAGCTGATTTTACTGCGCAGCCGCGGTTTCTGACCAAACCCATTATAATCTCTGCGTGAAACGGTACGGTGACAGTCGTTATTATAGATCTTATAAACTACTGGGACTCGGATCTTCAGTCAGTATTTTTTTTATTGGTCTCCTTTATTGTCTTATTAATATCAAATGCAAGAGGTCAATAAACTATACCTGATTTTACTGCGCAGCCGCGGTTTCTGACCAAACCCATTATAATCTCTGCGTGAAACGGTACAGTGATAGTCGTTATTAGATCTTATAAACTACTGGGACTCTGATCTTCAGTCAGTATTTTTTTTATTGGTCTCCTTTATTGTCTTATTAATATCAAATGCAAGAGGTCAATGAACTATAGCTGATTTTACTGCGCAGCCGCGGTTTCTGACCAAACCCATTATAATCTCTGCGTGAAACGGTACAGTGATAGTCGTTATTAGATCTTATAAACTACTGGGACTCTGATCTTCAGTCAGTATTTTTTTTATTGGTCTCCTTTATTGTCTTATTAATATCAAATGCAAGAGGTCAATGAACTATAGCTGATTTTACTGCGCAGCCGCGGTTTCTGACCAAACCCATATAATCTCTGCGTGAAACGGTACGGTGATAGTCGTTATTAGATCTTCTAAACTACTGGGACTCTGATCTTCAGTCAGTATGTTTTTTATTGGTCTCCTTTATTGTCTTATATTTTATTTAATATACAATTATGCTACAGTCTCATTATATCCGCGTATCATTCGTATTTTTTATTATATTTGCGATGGCAACTCTACTTACCGCGTGACATGTTTCCGCGTTAGTGTGATCACACCCTTACATACGTATCATCAGATAGCCTCTTCGATATTAAAATTGAGACTCTTCTATATCAAATCTTTCGTTCATCATGAGTGGGCACTTGGCTCTGAGAGCGTCTTTAAAAGTGCTCATCCGTGAACCATTTCCAATCATTATTTAATTTTGAAAGAAACGATTCAATAGTAGGTAAGGTACTTACTATTGTTTAATCATGTAAATAATTTGTCATTTTTTTACAGGTTGCACTTGGAAAAGCTCACGCTGTTGCACTCACGAACTTAGGACAAGTCTACACATTCGGCATCAACAACAAAGGGCAGTGTGGCCGGGAATTTGGATATTCGAAAGATAGTAAGTTGGAATTTATGTTCGCCATCTTTTTTTTTTGTTGAATTCTAGATCTACATTTGTAGTTTAGTATGAACTGTTCTACAAGACTTACTTAACCGTTTCCAGAGCACTTGCCCGCTCCGCAAGCCGATGATGTAACTGATAACAAGAACGAAGTGAAGACTTGCAAAGGGTCGCACTCTTGGCGCACGGAATACTGCCGCGTCTGCGTCAAATGCCGTGAGTGTACCGGCTTCGCAAGCGCTTGCCATCTCGCCCATCTGCCGGCCAGGATACCTGGCGAGTAAGTATCAGAATTTCTTCAAAGCTAATCCTTTTCTCAGTCTCCGATCTTACGCATAATGAACCGCCGCGTCAGAAATAGACAAAGCAACGGGTTAAGCTCTTTGCTTGTGACTATTTTGAAATTGAAACTTATTCTTTATTTTATGAGATTTCTTTTACTTTGAAGTAAAGCTGTAATGTGTTTTAAGACGTTGCGGCTGCGGCGAGGGCGACAGTGGTTGCGCTTCTTGCGGCATCTGCCGTCAATGCGCTGAAGGGTTCGTGGCGACCGCGCGACCCGAACCGGCTGAACGACGCCGCCGAACTGAACCGGCTGTCGTCTTGGAAGAGGACGAGCCGAAACCGGCCAACGAAGAAGCAGAGGGCGGTAAGTCAAAATCTATAAGTATTTGAGGCTATTGAATATGCTTTTTGCTATTTTTTTTTACCTATTATTTTGGTGCTCAATAAAGCTCTCTTCTATTCTACAATTCAACCAAAGTTAAGCTTGCACTATAGAAGCCAGATAATGATAATGTTGACTTATAAAAATGAAGATACTACTACATCTGCGTGTATGGCTTCGTATTTCAGACAAAGACGGTAAAGCGGAGGAGCAGGCATCGGGTTCTGACGTGGAACGCGATGCGGCCATCAAAGTAAGCAGCTTGCCACCGGCGCGCGTTGCCATTCCCGGCGGACACAAGATAGTCAACATCTCCTGTGGGCTGCATCATACCATCTTACTCACAGACCACGGTACGTACAAACTGAGATTTAAACTAATTTATTGCATGAAGAATTAAATGCAAAATGAAATTATTAAGACAAAGAAAAGATAAAATATATAGCTAGATGGTAAGACGAAAAGAATAATGTTTGGATACTAGGATGTTTGTGGCTCAATCACGGCTTTACTACTAGACCGATGTGGATGAAATGTGGATCAAATATTGTTTGTAACCTGGATCAGCAATATGCTACAGAAAACATGGTGACCATAAGTAACTTTCCTGAAAACTTAATGACCCTAGTAACAAAGAATCTAAAGGTCTGAGTTTTTTGACTAAACCTACATCATATTTCTATGGAGAGTTAACGAAATTTGCAAATATGCAGGCGAAGTGCTGACGTTTGGTTCGAACCAGTACGGTCAGCTCGGAGCTGGTGATATCGCGCCCCACCACAAACTGGTGAAGGTGAAACTACCCAAAGCGGCCAGCGTAGCAGCCGGCAGCAACCACTCCGCCGTCTTGACTAAAGATGGAGAAGTCTACACCTTCGGAAACTACCAAGTAAACTTATTACTATTACCAATATCCTATACTATTCCATTGTTGGACAAAGGCCACACCCACTTCCTTACAACTAGCCCATACTGTCCCATTGTTGGACACAGACCTCGCCCCATTTCCGCGTATCTTTATGGAGAAGTTTACACCTTCGGAAACTACCAAGTAAACTTATTACTATTACCAATATCCTATACTATTCCATTGTTGGACAAAGGCCACACCCACTTCCTTACAACTAGCCCATACTGTCCCATTGTTGGACACAGACCTCGCCCCATTTCCGCGTATCTATATGGAGAAGTGTACACCTTCGGAAACTACCAAGTAAACTTATTACTATTACCAATATCCTATACTATTCCATTGTTAGACAAAGGCCACACCCACTTCCTTACAACTAGCCCATACTGTCCCATTGTTGGACACAGACCTCGCCCCGTTTCCGCGTATCTTTATGGAGAAGTCTACACTTTCGGAAACTACCAGGTAAACTTATTACTATTACCACTATCCTATGCTGTTCCATTGTTGGACACAGACCCCCCCAGTTCCGCGTGTTTTTGACTAAAGATGGAGAAGTCTACACCTTCGGAAACTACCAAGTAAACTTATTACTATTACCAATATCCTATACTATTCCATTGTTGGACACAGGCCACACCCATTTCCATACAACTGGCCCATACTGTCCCATTGTTGGACAAAGGCCTCCCGCCATTTTCGCGTGCTCTCAAAAGGTGAAGGAAAACATTCTGAGAAAACCGGCATGTCGTAGAACCTAAAAAGTTCTAAAATATGTGTCCAGTGCACGAAAGGAGCCTCTTTGAGGCGCATTTAAAATCCTTTCACCACACTTGGTTCGAAAGAATCTGTGACACGATAAAAAGAAGAACACACGGTAAGGCAGTAGTTAATAAGCTTGTAGTAAAAAGTAGCCGTCCGTAGAAGAACCAAGGTCACCGACATAGCTCTTAGAATTAGTAAGTTGAAGTGGCAATGGGCAGGTCATTAGATCGAAGAACCGACAACCGTTGGGGAATAAAGGTTCTCGAATGGCGACCACGAACCGGAAGTCGAAAAGTAGGGCGCCCACCCAGCAGATGGACCGACGACATTGTTAAGATCGTAGGAAGCCGGTGGATGGAAAGAGCTCAGAATCGTTCTTCCTGGAAATGTGTAGGGGAGGCCTACTTCTTCAGGCTGATGATGATGATGATAAAAGAGTAGCATAGAAATAGCAGCCGGCAGCAACCACTGTGCCGTCTTGTCTAAAGGTGGAGAAGTCTACACCTTCGGAAACTACCAAGTAAACTTATTATTATTACCAATATCCCATACTATTCCATTGTTGGACAAAGGCCACACCCTTACAACTAGCCCATACTGTCCCATTGTTGGACACAGACCCCCCCAGTTCCGCGTGTTCTTGACTAAAGATGGAGAAGTCTACACCTTCGGAAACTACCAAGTAAGCTTAATTACTATTACCAATATCCCATACTAGTCCATTGTTGGACACAGGCCACACCCACTTCCATACAACTAGATCATACTGTCCCGTTGTTGGACACAGACCTCCCTCCATTTCCGCGTATCTTGGAGAAGTCTGTACCTTCGGGAACTACCAAGTAAGTTATTACTATTACCACTATCCTATGCTGTCCCATTGTTGGACAAAGGCCACACCCACTCACATACAACTATCCTATGCTGTCCCATTGTTGGACAAAGGCCACACCCACCTAAATACAACTAGCCCATACTGTCCCATTGTTGGACAAAGGCCTGCCGCCATTTTTGCGTGCTCTCAAAAGGTGAAGGAAAACATTCTGAGGAAACCGGCATGTCGTAGAACCTAAAAAGTTCTAAAATATGTGTCCAGTGCACGAAAGGAGCCTCCTTGAGGCGCATTTAAAATCCTTTCACCACACTTGGTTCGAAAGAATCTGTGACACGATAAAAAGAAGAACACACGGTAAGGCAGTAGTTAATAAGCTCGTAGTAAAAAGTAGCCGTCCGTAGAAGAACCAAGGTCACCGACATAGCTCTTAGAATTAGTAAGTTGAAGTGGCAATGGGCAGGTCATTAGCTCGAAGAACCGACAACCGTTGAGGAATAAAGGTTCTCGAATGGCGACCACGAACCGGAAGTCGAAAAGTAGGGCGCCCACCCAGCAGATGGACCGACGACATTGTTAAGATCGCAGGAAGCCGGTGGATGGAAAGAGCTCAGAATCGTTCTTCCTGGAAATGTGTAGGGGAGGCCTATTTCCAGCTGTGGACTTCTTCAGGCTGATGATGATGATGATGAAAGAGTAGCATAGAAATAGCAGCCGGCAGCAACCACTCTGCCGTCTTGACTAAAGATGGAGAAGTCTACACCTTCGGAAACTACCAGGTAAAGTTATCACTATTACCACTATCCCATGCTGATCCATTGTTGGACAAAGGCCACACCCACTTCCTTCAACTAGCCCATATTGTCCCAGTGTTGGACACAGACCTCCCCCCCAGTTGTGCGTGTTTAAAGTCTACACCTTCGGAAACTACCAAGTAAACTTATTACTATTACCACTATCCTATGCTGTTCCATTGTTGGACAAAGGCCACACCCACTTCCTTACAACTAGCTCATACTGTCCCATTGTTGGACACAGACCCCCCAGTTCCGCGTGTTTTTGACTAAAGATGGAGAAGTTTACACCTTCGGAAACTACCAGGTAAAGTTATTACTATTACCACTATCCCATGCTGATCCATTGTTGGACAAAGGCCACACCCACTTCCTTACAACTGGCCCATACTGTCCCATTGTTGGACACAGATTTCCTCCCAATTCCACGTGGAGAAGTCTACACCTTCGGAAACTACCAGGTTAACTTATTACTAATACCACTATCCCATACTATTCCATTGTTGGACAAAGGCCACACCCTTACAACTAGCCCATACTGTCCCATTGTTGGACACAGACCCCCCCAGTTCCGCGTGTTCTTGACTAAAGATGGAGAAGTCTACACCTTCGGAAACTACCAAGTAAGCTTAATTACTATTACCAATATCCCATACTAGTCCATTGTTGGACACAGGCCACACCCACTTCCATACAACTAGATCATACTGTCCCGTTGTTGGACACAGACCTCCCTCCATTTCCGCGTATCTTGGAGAAGTCTGTACCTTCGGGAACTACCAAGTAAGTTATTACTATTACCACTATCCTATGCTGTCCCATTGTTGGACAAAGGCCACACCCACATACATACAACTATCCTATGCTGTCCCATTGTTGGACAAAGGCCACACCCACCTACATACAACTAGCCCATACTGTCCCATTGTTGGACAAAGGCCTGCCGCCATTTTTGCGTGCTCTCAATAGGTGAAGGAAAACATTCTGAGGAAACCGGCATGTCGTAGAACCTAAAAAGTTCTAAAATATGTGTCCAGTGCACGAAAGGAGCCTCTTTGAGGCGCATTTAAAATCCTTTCACCACACTTGGTTCGAAAGAATCTGTGACACGATAAAAAGAAGAACACACGGTAAGGTAATAAGCTTGTAGTAAAAAGTAGCCGTCCGTAGAAGAACCAAGGTCACCGACATAGCTCTTAGAATTAGTAAGTTGAAGTGGCAATGGGCAGGTCATTAGCTCGAAGAACCGACAACCGTTGGGGAATAAAGGTTCTCGAATGGCGACCACGAACCGGAAGTCGAAAATAGGGCGCCCACCCAGCAGATGGACCGACGACATTGTTAAGATCGCAGGAAGCCGGTGGATGAAAAGAGCTCAGAATCGTTCTTCCTGGAAATGTGTAGGGGAGGCCTTTGTCCAGCTGTGGACTTCTTCAGGCTGATGATGATGATGATGATGAAAGAGTAGCATAGAAATAGCAGCCGGCAGCAACCGCTGTGCCGTCTTGACTAAAGATGGAGAAGTCTACACCTTCGGAAACTACCAGGTAAAGTTATTACTATTACCACTATCCCATGCTGATCCATTGTTGGACAAAGGCCACACCCACTTCCTTCAACTAGCCCATATTGTCCCAGTGTTGGACACAGACCTCCCTCCCAGTTGTGCGTGTTTAAAGTCTACACCTTCGGAAACTACCAAGTAAACTTATTACTATTACCACTAACCTATGCTGTTCCATTGTTGGACAAAGGCCACACCCACTTCCTTACAACTAGCCCATACTGTACCATTGTTGGACACAGACCCCCCAGTTCCGCGTGTTTTTGACTAAAGATGGAGAAGTCTACACCTTCGGAAACTACCAAGTAAACTTATTACTATTAGCAATATCCAATGCTGTTCCATTGTTGGACAAAGGCCACACCCACTTCCTTACAACTGGCCCATACTGTCCCATTTTTGGACACAGATTTCCTCCCAATTCCACGTGGAGAAGTCTACACCTTCGGAAACTACCAAGTAAACTTATTACTATTACCACTATCCTATGCTGTTCCATTGTTGGACAAAGGCCACACCCACTTCCTTCAAATAGCCCATACTGTCCCAGTGTTGGACACAGACCTCCCTCCAGTTCCGCGTGTTTAAAGTCTACACCTTCGGAAACTACCAGGTAAACTTATTACTAATACCACTATCCTAAGTTGTTCCATTGTTGGACAAAGGCCACACCCATTTCCATACAACTAGCCCATACTGTCCCATTGTTGGACAGAGACCTCCCCCCATTTCCGCGTATCTTTATGGAGAAGTCTACTTGACTAAAGATGGAGAAATCTACACCTTCGGAAACTACCAAGTAAACTTATTACTATTACCACTATCCTATGCTGTTCCATTGTTGGACAAAGGCCACACCCACTTCCTTCAAATAGCCCATACTGTCCCAGTGTTGGACACAGACCTCCCCCCAGTTCCGCGTGTTTAAAGTCTACACCTTCGGAAACTACCAAGTAAGCTTAATTACTATTACCAATATCCCATACTATTCCATTGTTGGACAAAGGCCACACCCTTACAACTAGCCCATACTGTCCCATTGTTGGACACAGACCCCCCCAGTTCCGCGTGTTCTTGACTAAAGATGGAGAAGTCTACACCTTCGGAAACTACCAAGTAAGCTTAATTACTATTACCAATATCCCATACTAGTCCATTGTTGGACACAGGCCACACCCACTTCCATACAACTAGATCATACTGTCCCGTTGTTGGACAAAGACCTCCCTCCATTTCCGCGTATCTTGGAGAAGTCTGTACCTTCGGGAACTACCAAGTAAGTTATTACTATTACCACTATCCTATGCTGTCCCATTGTTGGACAAAGGCCACACCCACATACATACAACTATCCTATGCTGTCCCATTGTTGGACAAAGGCCACACCCACCTACATACAACTAGCCCATACTGTCCCATTGTTGGACAAAGGCCTGCCGCCATTTTTGCGTGCTCTCAAAAGGTGAAGGAAAACATTCTGAGGAAACCGACATGTCGTAGAACCTAAAAAGTTCTAAAATATGTGTCCAGTGCACGAAAGGAGCCTCTTTGAGGCGCATTTAAAATCCTTTCACCACACTTGGTTCGAAAGAATCTGTGACACGATAAAAAAAAGAACACACGGTAAGGCAGTAGTTAATAAGCTTGTAGTAAAAAGTAGCCGTCCGTAGAAGAACCAAGGTCACCGACATAGCTCTTAGAATTAGTAAGTTGAGGTGGCAATAGGCGGTCATATAGCTCGAAGAACCGACAACCGTTGGGGAATATAGGTTCTCGAATGGCGACCACGAACCGGAAGTCGAAAAGTAGGGTGCCTAACCCAGCAGATGGACTGACGACATTGGAAAGATCGCGGGAAGTCGGTGGATGGAAAGAGCTCAGAATCGTTTTTCCTGGAAATGTGTAGGGGAGGCCTATGTCCAGCAGTGGACTTCTTCAGGCTGATGATGATGATGATGAAAGAAAGAAAGAAAACATACGTTTGATAATCAAGGTAAGTGTAATTTGATATATGCAGTAGGTACTATAACCCCAAGACGTACTCCATTTTACAGGAAGGTTTTGAATTCAACCCCTGAAGTTTAGAATATTAAGTTTCCTACAGAAGGGGCTGTTGGGAGGAGGCTCAGAATAGAGGGAACTGGAAGTCTTTCGGGGAGGCCTTTGCTCAGAAATGAGACGATATACCAATAGTAAAAAAAAAAATTCTGTTGTTTAGTGTATGGTGTATTTCCATAAACATGCGTATAGCATCAACATAGGCTGGCTGCCGACAGTAATTCTTTATTCGCAGTGTTGATTTTTGAAGCGGCTGGAATATTTTAGCAATCCAAGCTGATTATTCAATCGAACCTCATTATGTGACCTACAGATAACCCTAACAGAACAAAAAAAACATTTAATCACGCCTACCCTGCTTGTGGGGTTGAAGACGTTCTCTGTCTACCAAATATTTATCAGGAAACAAGTATCGATTCCTTTCAGAAAGCTTCCAAATGTTTACCAAGTGAGCAATAATTGTAAACCTGTTGTTGGGCTGGCAGCTTCCGCGCCTACTTACCATCAATTCTAAAAAATACATCCATGATTGCAGGATTTATATTTCTTGCTGACGCCGTTTTATACACTGGGACAAAATCTGGGCTATATCTTACGTCTAAATGGCTTTATAAAAATATGTATTATGCTATATTATATTGTATTGTATTTATACTCGTAGTAACACAAATTCCCCTGCAGAAAGGATCACTTGGCCGAATATCGGACACTGATAGCTCAGCTCGAGGAATATGGTACGCCACGCCCGCGCCGGTGCCCCGTATCGGAGCCAAGCATGCCTGCCGCGCCGTCTGGCTCAGTGCCTCCGCCGACCAGACCTTCATGCAGGTCTGCCAGTCCGTCGTCAAGACAGACACCCTCTTCAGCGCAACTATCATCGCAAACAGCACCACCATCAGTAAGTATACTGAATGGTTATGGAGAAGGGAGGTGATGCCCAAGTCCGAAAGCACGAGAGTTAGGGATCGTGAAAGGATGCCCGCGATTTATAAGAAAACAATAACTGCATTCTTTTCAAAAATCTTTTAATTTTGACGGAAACGGAACCGAATATTTAAAAAAAAATGGATTCTGTTGCTGATAGGGTTCAATCTTTGCAAACAAATGTTTTACTAAAGATGAATGGAAATAGCACCATTTTATGTTTTTTCATTACTCATAACTCAAACTCAAACTCAATAATTTTTTATTCATTACGATGCAAGAATCACTTTGAAACGTCTTATAGCTAGGTGAGTCTAGGTGCCAGTTCCACGCGACCAAGCGTAGAAGAACAGGCAACAAACTACGTCTCGGTTCCTACTGTTTTTTTATATGATCCTTTTACAAATCAAAAATAGTCTAAAATAATAGCAGTGAAGTTCCAGTGTGGTGCCACTTCACTTAGTCAGACGTATGCAATGCAATAATACAAAAGCAAAAGTTTCAAAGACAGCACACGCTACGCTTCAAAGTTATACTATAGTATCTACACAGCTTATATAAAAATAAGATACGAAATAGTAGGTACAGACATTGCAAATCGACATGTTAGCTTCCTATGGGTAGAGTGACCGGGACATTGGGCCACGCAGTTTTATCATTCATATAGCTATCTAGAGTATAGTACGCTTTCTTTATTAAATTATTCTTAACATAGGCTTTAAACTTCCGAATAGGAAGCTTAGTTGCATTTTCCGGAAGTACATAGTGCACGTACATAGTACAAGTGCATACTCTGAAAGTAGGTCTGAAGTTGCCTGAGGGGCCTAATTGAAAGTAAAACTTTCAGCCCTAGGGAGAATCGCTTTCTACTGACAGCTGTCAAATTATAAAAAAAAAACAAGTTCTATTTTATTCTACCATGTTCCAACTTTCTAAAGTCTTTCTAACTGCAAGGAGGTTGTTCAACCAAATTCCAACTTTTTATTCAGCAAGTAGGTTGGAAACCCATTACAACGGTAAGAAGTTTAAAAAGTCTAATTAGAGCGCAATGTAATATTTAAATTTAAATAACATAAAGATAGTATTAAATAAATAATATATCTTCTAAATTACTTGATTAGTGTATAGCTTCAACTATTTATTTAAAATAACATAGATTTAAATTATGAAAATGAAAATAATGGCTGAATAATGCTGGCGAGCCGAAGCCGAAGGCCCGCCAGAGAAAAAGAAAAAAAAAACCGGGAAGGCGGCAATTCAATCTTCATTTTCACTAATTTTTCTTTCATGTTTTTATTTTTACTTTCCTTGTATTCGTAATGAAAAGCACAGTGTTTACCTCGGGTGAAAGTCTTTTGAGTCCCTCAAGCTCCATTGGCGCCCTCGCTAACGCTCTGGCGCCAAACCCGTCTCGGGACTCAAAAAACGTGACTTTCAACACTCAGGTAACAATGTACTATTACACGGAAGAAAACTTATTTTTTTTATGAACAAAATAATCTTAAAACATTTCCATCAAAAGTAAAAGATTTTTGTAAAACTTTTGAACTTGGCCATCACTGCCCTTCTCAAAAAACCAACCTGTATGTTCAATACTTATTAAACACACAATAATGAGGTGAAAAAAGGTAATTGCGATAAATACCCGATTCATCCATATCATTAAGCATAACAATAAGCATAACAATCGCGTTTATTTTAAAAGTGCTACACAATAAAAGCTTAGCGCAGCAGTTTAGGCCTAAGCAGGCAGCACGAGGCAACGCCCGTGCTATTTCCCTAGTCAGTGCACTTTCGGACGGCACTCATCAGCAGCACACATACATATTTCCGTAATACAGTTTTGTTTAGTTATCTTCATTCAGCGTATAATTCAAAACGGCGTACATTTCCTTTACAGATATAAACACTTGTAGCTGCATTTTGATATTGGTAATCGTGATGGTAGTGGTTTTAATAATTCAAATAAGCGTAAACGTAACGTTGATTTCACGATGAGTAAGAATTTGCGTTTACTTAATTGGTCCATTTTTTTCCAGTCATCCTCCCAAACCAGCCCGAGCACACCTTCAAATGCGTCACAATAAATAAGAACGACAGTGCATGCAGCGCATGGCCGGGCGCCGAGCAAGTAGACTTCGTGAACACACTCGCTTGTCTCGACCCGCAGTACGATGTGCTGTGGTGCTACCAGCCGCAAATGCGAGTCATGAAATGTTACAACATCCTCGCATTCGACTCCCACAAGCTGCAACGCTGCTGTAACCCAGATCTGGATCCGTCCGAGAATGTTGAGTTCGGCTATCCCAGCGTCGGTACTATGCGCCGATTGGAAGACTTCAAGAACCTGGAAAACTTTGAGCTGATCTGCAACAATGGTGATAGGCCGGTGGATAGCATCGCTCTGGCGGATATGTCTATATTAAATCAAGAGCTGGCAATCCCTACAATACATGGTGCTTGGGTGACAAGAATGCATATTGCTATGCATTTGCTAGGATGTCTGGATTCCCTTATTTACGTCCATGACAGCAAGTTAGTACTCTTCACTTGTTTTTGTTTAGAAATATTATTTGTCTCTTACAGTTCTTACTTTCCCCGACTTTTAGAACAGCATACGCATAAAAAATTTAGCTTATTTTTTAGTTATTAATTTGGTAATATTATTTTGTCTCTTTATCTTATCTTATCAAACGCTGTATAGATGATACTAAAGTTAAATTATTCTGCTAATACGAAATCTTATATTTCAGGCTTCATATTATTGAATGTAAACGAGAAGTTATTACCTCGCCGATCGCCCCTCTCAAAGAGGATTGGATGACAGTCACCAGATTTGAGAACCATGGAGGTGGCTGGGGCTACTCGGGGCATTCTATTGAAGCGATAAGATTCATGTGTGACACCGATATACTTCTCGGTAAGCTAACTTACTTTTAATAATTCGATAATTGCTTTTCAATTATACTGATAAACAAATTTGACTGGCGCAGTCGGACCGGATGATAAAGCATAAAAGTGGGCAGAAATACTGTGTCGTAGTTTTCTTTTGAACAAAAAAATTGTACTTTGTATTCACAGGCGGGTATGGGCTGTTTGGTGGTCGTGGCGACTACACTGCGAAGATAAAGCTTTTCGACATTGGTCACGACGGCGGTGACCTGGAGGGCGATGGCGAGCTTATCGCAGAGAGCGAGGAAGTGGTGTACGAGTGCGCGCCGCGGGATCGATTCCCGGTCATGTTCGATTCCGCAATGCCTTTGATCGTGAGTGTTTCGTATTGACTTCTGTTGCAATATCTTACACAGCTTTGCTAAATGATATAAAAGCTATTTCTTTCTTTTATACGCAATTTTTGTTGTTAGGCTTGCCGCTGGTACGTGGCATGGGCATGCGTCAACGGTCCTTCATCGGACTGCGGCTCGGCTGGGCAAGGCATGGTGATCAGTGACGACGTCGGCTTCCACTTCAAGACGTCTAAGAAGTCCAACAACGGTACCGACGTCAACGCCGGCCAGATCCCCTGCCTGCTCTATAACCTGGCCGGCAGCGACCACTGCGTCCCCGCCAGGATCATTGATATCGGCGAACCAATTATAGCGCTCTCCAAAAATCTCTCCCGCAAAGTCACAGTACCTTGCTTCAAGTACATCATTCTCCTACTATCCTGGAGCTGGGACTCGTTCAGAGATGGTCTTCTGTCAACCAACGGTCAAATACCTATAAACTATCAGAAGCTGCACAGGATAAAGCACCAGAAACAGCTGGTTTACTTGATCCGAGCGTGCCTGCGTCTCACCAAGTCCTACATCCGCGAGATATTACCGCAGAAAGGCAAGAAACGGCTCACCCACGAGTACATGATGTATTTGGAATCAATCGGGGAGGTGAAGAATTTGATCCAGGCGATCATGGCTGAAGAGACGCCGACATGCTCTAAACTCCCGCGTCGCTCTTCTAAAATAAAGATAAGATCGTGCTTGGTTCAGTTTGCGCTGGAGATGACCACTGCTATCCTGAAGGAGGCTCATGAGACCTCCACTGCATGCTTCCACGCATTCTTCCCCACGCCGGCTTTGAAATGGGGCCATCTGTGCTCGATGCTGCATCATGTCAGGGTATAATTTTCAATCTTACATTTGAAATTCCCAATTAATTCGAAAATAAAACCATGTACTAACTATCAATATGTCTTTCAGAATGGTAAAGTGCCTGCTTCACAAATCCGTGAGTTGACTTCAACTAGCGCTGCACTGTGCTCGTCGCGGAGCCTCCGTGATGTGTTGCACTACATCGTACCTATCACACAAAACCACCTGGCTAGCGAGGAGAAGAAACGACGCCCTGACAGCAAGGTACATCTCAAGCTTTTTTATTATTACTGGCTTGTTACAATTTTTTTAGTTAGATTTCGAACACCATAAATTGTGCTTCTCTGTTTTTGAAATGTAGGTGCTGATCAAAGAAGCGGCTACAAATAAATCTCCCCTGAAGTCGGCTACCGTGCCACGGTCTGCGCATTCGCAAAAGCCGCCGCCTATCCCGCCGAGGGCGAACCAAAAAGACCCAAAGGTAAAATTATATAAGCAATGTCGCTATGCACAAAAACGTGGACATGTCTCGATAACGCTTTCTCGGCCGACCTTTTCGGATAAGTTGAAGCTTTAGGGTGAAACCCAGCAGTGGGACGTAGTAGCTTAAGTACAAAGAAATATACAAGTTTTAGTTTTAAATTAAAAAATAACCTTCTTTCCAGCCTTCGACTTCCAGTCACAAAGAAAAGCGGCACGACCACAACGAATGGAACATTCTCGACGTAATTCCCAAGTTCCTGGACATAGTCCTGAATCCCATCAAGCAGCAGATGATGACGCGGCAGTGCGGTCAGCCGCATGACCACGGCGAGATCAAGCAGAACGAGGCACTCGCCGATTACTGCTGCAAATTGATTGTGCGAATCGTTGCAGAGCTCTCTTACAGCGCTAGTAACGTCAAAGTAAGTATTTTCGCTGCCTGAAAATAGAATAGAAAATAGGTGGACAAAATGGGTGACAGAATGGATCCCATTGGAAAGGAAACGAGAGAAAACGAGATGGGGATATCTCTACTCAGCAATGCGGACCAGAATGGATGAGAAAGACAAGAGTGGGACGAATGGAGAAATTTAGGAGAGGTCTACGTAGTAGAGGCGACTGCTTGTCTGCTGCGGAGTTGTTAGATAATAATTAACCGAGTAATTTAGCATATAATATCAATAGTTTTGATATTTAAAGTAAATAGATAAGTGTTCCCCATCCCCATCCCATTAAAACACGGAGGAGTAAATAAATAGCTAGTAATCATAAGTCTAACTCACACGCTCATTATCATAATATATTCCAGGACATGGAATCCGCCACAGTAAAGGAGATGATAACGCCGTCTCGCTTCATGCGCGTTAACACATCCCGCTCGTGGAACACTGGAAATGGCAGCCCTGATGCCATCTGCTTCACCGTGGACCGGCCGGGGGCTGTCCTGGTGGGCGTGGGCGTTTACTGCGGCTCGGGCACTTACGAGTACTCGCTCGAACTGTTGCACGATATGAGGGTACGTCATTCAGGGCTAATCGGTGGCAAACGTGATGCCATCTGGGTTCTCTAGCCCGAGATACGCATTCGATGCTGTTTGGATTATAATCTGTCCAATCTGTATGTTGGGAGTTGGCATTTCACATTTTTTATGGTACCTATTTATCCAACCGAAGCTGCAGCCAATTTGTACGAAACTTTGACTAGGTCGACTA
This sequence comes from Thera britannica, assembly GCA_939531255.2. Lineage (NCBI taxonomy): Eukaryota > Metazoa > Arthropoda > Insecta > Lepidoptera > Geometridae > Thera > Thera britannica. The sequence continues at coordinate 16,529,916 of OW618044.2, forward strand.
CAAAACTAATGTCTTGGAATAGCTACAAGATATCTGCGTAGGTTTCAAATAAAAACGGATTGATTTCTGCAGTTGAACGCTGGCACAGACGAAGCGACCACCTCTAACAGTTGGGTTAGCATCGATATACTCCAGGGCACTTTCGAGGGTGCAGACTGCCAGAACGACATGGCTCTCATCAAGTTTGAGAAGCATATACATCTAAAGGTAAGCCTAATAGTATCTACTTACGTCATAATGTTCACTTTGACCGTTTAAAATTATCTTAGAAGCCGGTTTCTCAACAAACACTTTTATAAAAGTGGATGAATAATGAAGTTAAACATAAAACGGCGAAGAAGAAAAGTTATGCGCAAGCTTCCGGCCAGCCTCAACCATCGCCAGTGCCTTGCGCTATTTTGAGGCAGAAGGCACAACCGAAGATCCCCGTTGGTACATCAAAAAAAGTAGATAAAGATGGTTTCACCCTGGTGGAGAAAAAACAGAAACCATCACGAAATAAACGTGGTACCGCCAGCGTCATAGCAACAGAAGTCACCCTGCGTGCTGTGGACCCGACCATCCTCCTTTACCTCTCGAGATTGGACCCGAATACTTCTGGTGATGAGGTCCTTCGCTATGTAAAGGAGAGGATCCGTTTCTGGATCAAGGACCCGCCACCTATACAGCTACATCTGCAGCGGCTAGAGCCATCGGGAGTGAGAGACACGGCCTTCAAATCGTACGTGCTCCAGGTGCCTGCGAAGCATGGGGACATGTTTCTCACTTCGGATTTCTGGCCGCCAGGAATCGTCTTTCGTCGCTTTAGGGGTGCGCTAAAGAAAAAAATCCCCTAAGATTTGAAGATTTGATTAGTAATTTTATTTTATTTTATGTATGTTAGTCTCTAAGGTATTTATTACTATGGACCCAAAGTGTTTCATTTTTGTAATGAGTGCATTTGTTGGTCTGAAATAAACGATATTATTATTATTATTATTATTATAAAAAATATAGAGTGGCCTAATCGCTCAGTAGCGATGTTCAAACCAAGTGAGAATAAAGACAACTTCTGACACAGGTCTGTTGTTACCTGGGGCAAAGCAAAAAGAAGAGTTAGAGATTAAAGTACCACTGCTTAGCACTGCCTTTTATAACAGGAAGACCTACGCTACGCGCTAAGATTCTGCAACCACGGCGGCCGAACTTCAAGCGGTGACTGCGGCCTGCCTTCGGTGAAAGGCCCCGATGGAACCACCTTCCGATTCGCGTCCTGCTCTTTGAGCTTCAACGGAACAACACTGGCCAGAGGACAGATACCCTGCCTTATTTACTGCGGGTACGTATTTATATTTGTCAGAATGAATTTCCACTAAAAAGTAGAAGTGTTGGTAGCTGCGGTCTTTGACGTATTTGATGGCTTGATAAGAATACCATTTTAGAAGCGTTGGGTACCAACTTCATCATCATCATCCGCAGTCCGATTTAACCAGATGCTGCACATTGGTATCTCTTTTCTCATGCCATTCCACACCAGCTTAAGCCAACCCACATCAGTTGACGGCCCATAGGACGCTGACAATATCGTCAACCCACCGTGTGAAGATTCTCCAATGGACCCCTCCAATGGTCCAGGTGGACCCCCAGGGGTCCATTGGAGACTCGACGGGGGTCTACGATGGCGTCACAAAAAATAAGGGTTAGGGGCGAAAATTTATCTGGTTTCGATAGTGAAGAACTAAAATACTGGCTTGACTTCACCTATCAAGGCATAAAGGCAGATAATATTTAAACAAGGTTGTAAAAATCATTTTTCGAAAACTGTTTATTCGTGGTAGAAACTCAGTCTCAACGCAAATGTCCATAGTTAGATTGAGTCTCCATATTTTTTCTCGACTGGGAGTATAGTAAATATGTAGCTGCAGGGCAGGGTCCACCGGAACCAGCAAATTTTTGAATTTGGTCTTTGAAAAAAAAGGTTAGGAACCTCTGTTATACATCTTATAGATTAGTGCTAGTTCGTAGAATTTTTCGTTTAGGTAAAGTAGGTACAACAGCGATAACTCCGGTAACTCGACACCATATTGTAAAGTAGCGAGCTACTGCAGCGTCAACGAGTTTGCAATATTGTCTTGGATACATTTATCAATGTACTGTACCTGACTGTTAATAGAAATGTGTTTGATAAGTTTTTATGGTTTTGATGTTTTTTTTTAGAATCGGGCTGACGCGTAGGTTTTGATGTCGCGTCGCCAGTCGTCTCTCCCCGCTCACTGTGTGAACCTGTACCTTTGGTGAAAATAAACAAGTATTTGGCAACATGAACTTGTTGTTGCACTATCCTTTAAAAAGTAGATTATGAAGTTAGGGATAGCATCTCTCTTTCAACCCCTAAAACCATGTTTTACTTCAATATTCTTCAATATACACGTCTTTTCCCCAGGCTGGCAAGGAGCGCCGAGCAAGCAGTAGACACGACAGACGCCCTCATAGCTGCGTTGCGAACCATCACTTTGCGCGCCTCCTCGCTCGTTCTAGAACGTTCTGTGGAACTGTTTCGCACGCTCCGCAACGAGCTTACTACTGAGGATCTGCGACGCAATGCCTCTGTGCTGCAGCAGTCGCCGGCCATCAACGTGCTGATTCCGTACGTGCTGGCCAATCTGGAGGGCGTCGACGACTCCAAGGTACTTCTAGAACAGTTACTTATGTAGCAATAGTGTTTGACTTCCACCCAAATCTCTTCATCTTAAATTCTGATGCAGTTTCTTTCGAATGCAACTTACTTTATACGACATAACAGTGACCTCCCCTTTTATCTGGCTATATGTACTTATGGCCAAGAAGGCCTTCCTTTCCTCTACCTTTCTTTCAATGATGTTCTTTAATACCTCATCACTGCAAAAAAGAGTATGAACCAGACGCTTAATCTAGTTTTCCCCACAGGTCCAAATGAACATTTGTGATTCTATTGAATCCGTTTCAGGCAAATTCTAAACAGCATGTCTTTGTTCCAGAGCATAATAAAGCTTCTAGAGCTAATTCATCAGCTGTTGCCCCACGTCACCGCTGTGAATACCCTAGTGCCCAGCCCGGATGAGTTTACAACCACGACCACCAACCATTACACGTGGATTGAAAGCGAGCATCCCTACCGGCCTTCCACCGTCAGCAACAAAAGGTAACATCCCGAACCCGCTATCCAAAGTAGGGCAAATTAAGAATAGGCTTTAAGCAGTAAACTCAACTAATTGGTGAACCCCTGCGCGATCACGGAGCAATCGAGAAAATAGTTCGATCGGGCCATGGTATACGAAGAATTTTTTTGTTTGCACAGAAGAATACAGCTCAACTTGCATAAATAAAAAGAAAAATGAAGCTTACCGCAAGGACATAGAGCAGTGTATAGTATGATGTGTATCGTTGTGTACCTGGGAAAATACGCATTTTACTAGATTTTTGGCACATATACATGCACCTTGGATATCACCATAACACAAACTCTGCATATGAAAACGTCGTAGACAAAACACATTTAAACTTAAAGCTAACCGTTATTTCTGCAAACACAGGGTGCTATTCCCCTCCAACATTGCGTGGATCGTGCTCGAGATGGATCCCCGCAGTTTGACGGCCCAGCCCGAGGATACATTGACCATATACGCGGTCGCTGGAAATCCTAGACAAAGATGTCACTGTCAAAATGACGTACGGGTGGCAGACCCACCGTTCCGTAAGGTATACAAGGTAGATTTCATTCGGACACTTCATTCACTCCGCTCGCTTTTCATCTGCCATTATCCCGCACACTTACATTCACCCCGTTGGACACACTAAGGATTAGTATGTGCTTAAATAAAACAAGGGTTTTCTTCTGCTTCAGTATACTGTAAAATATGAAATACAATTTAGTTATCGGACATGTAAATACATCTCATGCAGCTTTGAGGATGCTAAAATAATCATGCTTGCGCTCTTAAAATCGTTGAACCGCTCTCATGGAGCGTTTCATTTGGACTCCGGAGTATAACAATCCTTGTTTCATTTAGACACGGCTAAACTACCGTATCCTAAAATGGTTTGCCGCTTTTATGTGGTGCTGAAGTGGTAACCCATTTTAAATGCATTTTGTAAAGATTTTTCATGTTGCCTTGTAAGCCAGAGTTTTGTACGCGTAGTAAATGAAATTTTAATAACGTCTTATAAAAATATAATTGAAAACCGCGTTTACACTGTACAAATTCGAAGTTCATCTTTTGCTCGGACTTTGGTGTTGTACGTTGTGGGTTGGTTGTTATTGTAATATATGTTTTCTCTTGCAGAAAGTAGTTCAGCTATCTCCAGAAGGGGAGTTCGAGGAGCTGGATGAAGAAGGCGACAATGATAATACCTGCATGCATTTCAACTGCACCTATGTCAGTGTGACACCGAAGCTCGGCAATCTGTAAGTTACATCTTATGTATGGTGCAGTAAAAAGTTTATTTTGGTTCATATGATCTCCAAAAATCAAGACAATGTTAATAGTGTGCCTTTTATATTTATATATACGGTTTTAACAATGTTTTGTTTTTAATTCACAGCGCTAGCGAGTGGCCCCAGAAAGCTCTAATAATACCCGGTAACGAAGTCATATTTGCCCTGGAAACGGCCTCTGACTACCTCTCCGAATACAACAAGTCACAAAGGTAACTTTGATACGAATATAGAGGGCGCTATAAAAAGCGCCATCTAGTTTAACACGTAAAGACCGCCATCTTGAATAAACTTCTTTGACAAAAGTATAGAGGGCGCTAGTAAAGACAGCCATCTTGTGTAAATTGCATAATAAAGATGTCACCGGTGACAACCACCGTAAGCATAGGTGGTAGTAGAAGCCAGTTTTGATGAAACAATTATAATTTTACGACCTTGTTCTAATTCATACCCACCTCCTCTGCTAAACCCAAAAACAGCACTTGGGCTGAACACTATTTGCTCCGTAGCGACACGCCCCGGCTTCGCACGGGTGTGAAATTTCAAAGGCGGCCAATTTTTCACCTCTTTTTTCTAACTTACACCCATGCTAGAGCCGGGGCAGGTCGTTAGTAAATAAATATAGCCTATGTTACTCAGGGATAATGTAACATTCTAATGGTGAAAGATTGTTTCTAATAAGTCCCGTAGTTTTTGAATTTATGTCTTACAAACATACAAATTATTCCTCTTTGTAATGTTAGTATGATTTCATTAACCCGTCTCAACTATTTTAGTGATGAGGTCCGCTTTGGTTACCGCTGCCTTTGCTCGGGGTATGAAGATACGCCGCTGACGGCACAGCGGCAAGGCATAGTGGCTTTGGAGATGGAGCTAGTGTATGCGGGGGCTAATTGCGCGTCCAAACTACTTGCACCGGACTTGGCTGTGCCTCCTATGGTCTTCTGTAAGTACACACGTTGGTCCGTTGCACTAGTTGTTCGGTCTTTTGTTTTTTTCAATAGATTCCGATGTGACCTAGAAGTTGGGCAGTTCCTGACAGAAGTCGGTGGATGGAAAAGTTTGAAGACTGTTCGTCCTGATCATAGAAGAACATTACCATACCTAATTGTGCAAATAAATATATTTCATTGCATTTTATTTTCATCCCTAAGTAAATATTGCTAGGAACTAAAATATTATTGTCTATGCAATCAACATTTTCTTTTCTTATAGATTTTTGCGACAAATATTTGGACGTCTGGTGGTAGCTTTATTGTTTTGGTTTACCTGATAGCGTATCTATATTATAAAAGAAAGTCGTGTTATTTACACTATAAGAACGGCTCTACCGATTTGTCTCAAAATTTGTGGGGAGGTTTAGAACCAGGAGACGGATATAGGATATAATTATAACGAAAAAGTAACGGGAACGGGGCGAGCAAAGCCTAGTATTTAAATAAATTATCAAAATCCCTACTTTTACAAGAGCAAATATTACACAATTTTATTGGATACGCTTGTCAAAGTGTATGTGTTATAAGTTTTTTAATTGAATTCAAGTGCCTTCACTTTTGTATATTTTGTATGAGTGAAGTCACAAAAGGTTAGGCAGCGATGATTGGTATTCAGTCCAAACGCATGAGACAATGGGTATCGAGACACCTGCAGCGACGCATTCTCTTCACAGGGGATTCCGGACGGAGAATCTTCGTTATAATACTCGGGCACTTTATAACAAACAATAAATATGATGTTTCATTTTATTGAGATTTTTATAATGTCCCAATAGTTGGACCCGAGCGGGATTTAAAACCTCGAACTTCTTTCAGTGTGATGAAAGAAGGTCGCGGCGCAGTTGTCAGCGCAGCCCCGTACCAAGGGGCAGGTCGCGGGTTCAAATCCCGCTTGGCTCTTTAACTTTTGGGACATTATAAAACTCTTTGTGATTTCCTTGAGTGTAGTAAACACTATAAAATCATTAAAAAAATCATTTCATTGAATTTACTAGGACATTTTACCAAATATAAAAGGAATGATTAGGTACATGAAACACTTAAAAACATATTACACGGAGGACACAATGCAAATTATATGGACGCGTAAAGTTTAAAATACAATGACTGTAGCCTGTTTATTGTATGGTCTTTACATGGGTCAGTGTTATCGCTGTGAGCTATTCAGGATAGGAAAGAAATATTTGCAATAAGTTTCACGTAAGAAAAAGGGTGTTAGTAGCATCTGCGTAGGCAGTATTCCGATAAACAATTTTAATTTAGGCTTATAGCTTTTTAGGGTTCCGTAGCCAAATGGCAAAAACGGAACCCTTATAGATTCGTCATGTCTGTCTGTCTGTCTGTCTGTCTGTCTGTCTGTCTGTCTGTCTGTCCGTCCGTATGTCACAGCCATTTTTCTCCGAAACCGTAAGAGCTAGACTGATGAAACTTGGCGAGTAGATGTATTCTGTGAACCGCATTAAGATTTTTACACAAAAATAGAAAAAAAACTATGCATTTTGGGGGTCCCCATACTTGAAACTGAAACTCAAAATTTTTTTTTTCATCAAACCCATACGTGTGGGGTATCTATGAATAGGTCTTCAAAAATGATGTTGAGGTTTCTAATATTGTTTTTTTCTAAACTGAATAGTTTTCGCGAGAGACACTTCCAAAGTGGAAAAAAGTTGGTCCCCCCCCCTCTAACTTCTAAAATAAGTGACTGATAAAGCTAAAAAAAATATATGTTGTACATTACTATGGAAACTTCCAGCGATATTTGGTTTGAACGAGATCTAGTCAGTAGTTTTTTTTTTACACGTCATAAGCCGTAAACCGCAATTTACCTTTCGACGAACTACAAGAACCTTATTATGATACAGCAAGTAACATAATATAAAGGTTCTTGTAGTTCGTCGTGCTACGGAACCCTTCATGGGCGAGTCCGACTCGCACTTGGCAGCTTTTTTATAATACTTCACAGTAATAATTCGCATTTTATTAGTGTTAGGTCAGGTGAAAAGAACGCTGGAAAAAATATAAATATAATACAGAACATAATTATGGATTTATAAGTTATGACATGAGTTACATTTAAAAAGAAAACATTGGACATTTAAAATTAAACATCTTTTTCTACATGTATTTAATGCCATAAATGCTTTAGCTTTGACTTTGACAATCATGCCAATATACCGTATGCCATAGAAGCAAATGGGTCTTTAGCTCAGCATTTTTGTCCACTATTTACACCCCTTCCACCTTCTTGTTACATGACAATATTTACTGAATTGACAAGCACGACTTCCCGCAGCCACCCTGGTAGACGTCCAGATCAACCCGATGAACGAAGGCGATGACTTGCAGCCCGACTCGAGTGAAGCCCTGCTCCTCTCTCGCGGCCTTGAGCTCTCCTCGCCGCTTTCGGTGCACCAGGTCTTGGATGGGCAGTCGCTGCTTAGGTGAGTACCAACCTACCTTTCTTCCAACAGCATCCGTCCGCATTCCACCAGAGCTATGGTGGAATATACGAGGGTGGGTTCGAAGTTCGAACTCCACTCGTTTGATAGCAGTTGGATGTTGTAAAATCCGAATCGTTCTTATGAAGAATAATTCGGCAGGTACATAAATGTCGTGATGAGCTTTTTCCAAGTAGATATAAGTTACAAATTACGAGTGTCTGAACCCGGGTAAATGACTCTTTAGTGATTTCTGCTTCGCTCAAATGGAAAATGGAACATCAAAAATGTTTCTCTAATTCCAGTTGCACTCTTTAGTGCGTAAGTAAGTTGGTTAAAATTCCACTGAAATTACACAGCAGAACCTTTTAATTATCTAATTAAAACGCTGGTTTCCCCTCTAACACAAAAAACGACTGCTCACTAGAGTTCACTAATACCTACCATAAAAACAAGAGTTCGCAAGGTTTTGTAATTTTTTTTCAATAGTTGAACAAATAATAAGCTTCTTTAATTTATCTTACTACTTATTACTTGTGTAAGACAAACACTATTACCTACTAGAATAATAAGCAAACTGAACAAATAAAATTCATTTAATTTCATCTCTATCTTGTAAAACATGTCTTAAAATTAAGGAGTCCGTTTTCAAATTGTCACCGGTATCTGCGTGACTCACGGGTCACTAATAAAGTAAAATTACCACTCGTAATTTGTAGCTTGTAAACTACGTGGAACATTCCGCAGGTCACGGGTCACAGTGCGGTAACATTGGGAACATTATTAATACCTATTATTTGGTTACGATAGTTCTGCTTTAGCATCATAGATGGCGCACAGATGCTCGGTATTAAATTGTTTTGAATTATTTATTTTAGTCATCCACGTAAAGTAGTTTGTTATTTTATTTGAACGGTGACTTATAACACAAACAAGGTCAAGCTAATAAAATTAGCATAAGGATATTACAATCGATGATACCATTAAAACCATAATAATTTTGTTGAAATATATGGAAAATTGGTCGTCCTCCCGATTTTAGTGACATCCTTGCCTGCATCAGCTCCGTCTGAAAACCAGCGGCAAAAAATAGATCCTGGATTGATCTAGTATTATGCTACGATTGTGGGACCTCAAAGAGGCATTATGCAATAAGTAGTACAATTGCTCAGATTTTTGTAGATTTTTGACTATGATATGATCAATCTAGTCGTAAAACAAAGTAAAATGCAGTAGGTAAGCACAAACGTGACCGATTTGCAGCGCATTTCTTCGTTAACAAATAATAATGTACCAGTTACTGGCACTGTGACCTCTTAAATCAATCCGCACAAAGATAAGGGGAGATAGATACGACTGTGACACCGCGCCGTCTCGGGAGGTAGTGGGTGAACTCACTATCAGGAGTTTGTATGTTATCGAACTGAACGCTTTTAATTATTGTTTCTATGATCCGTTGATAGTCGTAGATTGTTAGGTACACAGAACAATGTAGAAAGGCCTACGTGGCCGGAAAAGTGTCGCCAAAATACATGAGCAATATGCTCCTTTCTCCATACAAATTCAACAGTTTTTTCGGGAGTCGTAAAGTGAAAAATGCCTTGCAGCAGCGCAAGAATTACTTTCCGAGCAAGTTTAGCGACAATATAAAACATACAAATACTTTCTTATTATCTTCCTTCCTTCTTTTTCTTAGAATCCTCATATTTATTTAGTGATATTTTAAATAATGTGGAAATGTAAAACTGGCGACATCAGCTCCCATACATACGGCGCATGATCGCCTTTCTACTGTATTCAGTATTCTGTGGTTAGGTAAATTCACTTTTAGGTACAACAAAAAGTAAGTCTGTTGGGTATACTCCTCCTCTATATGAGAGGTGGGGGTTTGCCGTAGTCGCCACAGGAAGCAAAAATACGAGGCGGATTGGGAGTCGAAACATTTAAGTATTAATCGTATGTTAAAAAATACAATAAACCTAGGTTATCTATCTCCCATTATCGTCCATGTATTTATAAGGTAACTTACATATTTACATGTAAGTCAATGCAAAAATATTTCAGTGTTTATGTATTTGTTCGTTGTATTTAGATGAGTTTTTATATCATACGTCACTTCAATAAGAAAATTAAGATAACTTACATATTTTAGATGTAAAAATGTTTGAATGTTTGTGTATTTGTTCGTTGTATTTAGATGAGTGTTTATATCATACGTCACTTCAATAAGAAAATACGCATTTCCGTCGCTATAAAATTAATTTCAATGAAGTAAAAGTTCTCGTTGACAAACTAAGCTCTAGTTTGTTAGAGCTCTAGCTACTAGAGCATAACGCACAGCGACCATTAAGCTCGCCGTCTGCTCAAGTCAGCTTAAAAGAAAACAAGTCAAAAGCTTTTAACTTTTAGGAGCGCAAAACTAATTTAAAATACAAAACAAATAAAATGCACATAAAACACGTTGATGAAAATCTTTTTAATAATGTGCGCGAAGCATACCGCAGGCTCAATGTAATTTTTCGGCGAATAAAAGTGAACCGGCCACAAAGATGAGGATCTAATAAAAATAAAAAATATTGTGGACAATCCACACAACACTATCTAGCCCCAAATTAAGCTTAGCTTGTACATGGGAACAAGATAACTGTTATAATACTTAGATTCGCACATTTTTTTTGTGTGTACTTAATTTGAAAAACAACCAAATACATATATCTACTAAAGTACCTTGCAACTAGACTAAACTTACAATTTCGAACAATGATCAATTACGAACTAAAGTACTTACAATTTCGCATAAACTCTTCAGTTATTCCACTTGAATAAGCAATTTATAATTAAAATAGAAACTGCTTAGAAACATTGTTGCTGGATGCTGCTTCAGGGATTGAATAAAACAATGCAACGAAACCACTTATGTCTTGATAGCATTCCTACCGGGAACAGTCCATACATTGATATAAGGTATACAATTGATGACGTCATTAAAAAATAGACAAGTGTTCCAGGAATGCTGAAGCACTATCACATTGCCTGTTTCCGATAATTTGCTTGTTTGTTTTATATTCGATTAAAAAGATTGGTTATGCACGCGATTAAACAATGTTAGAACAATGTCTTTCTACACCCACATTCTTACAGTTGGATATTTAGGACGAGTTGGCTTAACTAATGATATGTTCAGCTTCTTAAAAAAACAGTTGTTGCAATCGATAATTTATATAACTTTTGCTAAGATTTTAATGTTTTTTTTTTGTAAAGTCAAGGGTGGCGTTGGAGTGCCTGGAACATGATTAGTTGTAGTAAATCATAAACTCCTTTTTCGTTCGCTGTAGTTGGGTAACTAACCCAGAAGGGTTTTTCACGATGTTTTTCTTCACGGTTTAAGGCAACACAATAAACATTTGAATCCGTCATCGCAGTAAAAAAAATCTAAATAGTTTTGATTTGATTTAATTCCCATTGTAGATAAGATAAATCTTTGAAAGTTCAGAGAGTTCAAAAAATAAAAGATCCTCATCTTTGAAAAAGGTAATGCTAAAAAAGGTAAGTGTAATACGAATAAGTTCTAAGTCGTTAGATTTTTAGAGCAAAAGTAGCATGTTTGTTTGTACAGGAATTTGACGCTGACTGAAGGTATGTGAGCACGTTTTTTATAAGGCGATATGATCTGACTTGCTTTTACCTCAACTACAATAACTTAAACCGACTATAGTAACAAACGGTTTCATTTTATTTGTAACCGACTTTTTAAACTAAAGGCGGCAAACCGTCTTTAGTTTAAAAAGACGGCAAACCGTCTTTAGTTTAAAAAGTCGGTTACAAATAATTTATCGTTCCTGAATAAATTAGCTTGGCTTAAAAACTAATAAATTGGTATGCAAAATAATTTGCATAAGTGTTACTTTTAATCATAATCAGATCATATAAGCATACCTTGTGTTTAAAGGAAATATACCAGCAAAGTTGATTTCCAAAAAGTATTTCTTATTTCTCTACCTACTGACTATTGCTTTATCAATTTAACTTTGTTGCTATTTTTATCTGGTACACAGGTAAGTACTGTGTTTTTTATTATCTTACATGAGTGTGGCGGTTAATAACCTTACAATCGCAGTTGGCGTAGTATTAGTATCTGATTTCGACAAAGACCAGCGTTCGGAATTCTACAGTGTACTACTGACACTGTAGTTTATTGATAACTACATAAGCAGATAAATTTATAATAGGCTATATCAGGTAACAACTAAATACTTCGACCGTTCTATAGCCAAATCTTCTAAAGTGACTATCCTTTCTTGATACACGGAAAAAAAAATATGTTTTAAACCAAGAATATTTCCCTTGGTCAAGACATTGCGTGATTCATATATGGGGAAAACAATATATTCTTAAAATTAGTAAATATTTGTCTTGTTATTAATTCTCCTTCCAAGTATATATATTCACAAATTAAGACAATATCTGTTCTTGCAATAGAAAAGCAACGTTGTCTTTGCATAAGCAAACACATTTTTTTAAGTTAAGATTCCTAAATTCTCATATTTAATACCATTATGTCTTAAATATAGCATGTAATCATCGAATTTATTCTTGGTATTTATGAGGATATCTCATATCCTCCTTCATCTAGAATATATTTATTGGTCAAGAAATGATATTGTTTCTGATCAAGAATATATCTATTGGTCAAGAATTTCCGTGATTCATATATGGGGAAAACAATAAATGCTTGTATTGAAACAGACCTATTTTCAATACGAGTAAATAAATGTTTAAGTCAAGATATTTGTCTTCCTTCGAGTATTTGCATACTTGTGATTAAATAATAATTTTAAGTATAATGCTTTTCTCAGTTGAACACTTTGTCCAATGGATCCCGGAGTTTTCTTACAAGAAAATAAGTTCTCCGTATGAAAAATAAATGATTTGTAAGAAGAATGGTATTTACTTATCTGTGTGCTACTGCATATTTCAGTGAAGCAGTTTAAATTCTTGCATCAATTAGTTCTATTTTCACACTGAGAATAATTTATCTTTAATGAAGAATGCCAACAATCTTAGTAACAGTTGCTGCTCTCCAGTAAAGAAGTTTTAGCTATTAGTTCAATAACATAAGTTATTCTCCGGAGATCAGGTTGTCTTAAATATAAAGTCATAATGTTCTTAGTTCGATGATCATGCATTTTTAGTGAAGAAGTTTTATTTCTTAGTTTAATAATATTAAGAAATTTATACGGAGATCAGATTGTTTCGCAAGAATAATATGAATGTTTTTGGATCAATACTTATACTCATTTCAGTAAAGAAGTTTAGTTCTTAATTCAACAACAATAAGCAATTGATACGGAGATCCGATTGTCTCCAACCAATAATGTTAATATTGTTGATTTAAGAACGTGTACCTACTTAACTGAAGAAGTTTTAGCTCTTGATGTAATTCACTGTATGTTTCATTCGGAGATCAGACTTCTTTTGGCTCAATTATAATGTGTTTCACTGAAAGAAATCCCAGTTCTTGGTTCAATGTATGAATGTTTTATACGAAGATCAGATGGTCTTCAACGAATAGTGTCATTATTATTGATTTTAAATCGTTGAACTTCAGTTAAGAAATTTTAGTTCTTGATCTAACTCATTGCATGTTTCATTAGGAGATCAGATATCTCTTGGCCTAATAATAATGTATTTCACTAAAAGATATCTAAGTTCTTAGCTCAAAGCATAAATGTTTCATACGAAGATCAGTTTGTTTCCAACTAATAATATCATTATTATCGATTTGAAACCCTCGTTCTTCAGTAAAGAAGTCTCAGTTCTTAATCTAATTCATTTCATGTTTCATACAGAGATCAGAAATCTCTTGGCTCAATAATAGTGTATTTTACTGTAAGAAATCTCACTTCTTGGTCCAACGCATGTCATGTTTCATACGAAGATCAGATTGTCTCCAACGAATAATGTCATTATTATTGATTTTAAAACCGTGTTCTTCAGTAAAGAAGTTTTAGTTCTTGATCTAATTCATTTCATGTTTCATTCAGAGACCCGGAATCTCTTGGTTCAATAATAAATTATTTTACTATAAGAATTTTCAGTTCTTGAAACTTCTTCACTAAAATAACATTATTATTGAGTAGGTACCATTTGAAACATGAAATGAATAAGAAAAGCACTAAAACTCACTTACAGAATAACGAGCCTGCTGCACCTTCACATCTTCCAATCTGATCTCCGTGTGCCATTTCATGCCTGAAAATAGATATAAATAAGTTGGAAATACTCAAGGTAATAAAATAATAAAATAAATTTTTAATTATATGAAATATTTATTAAAAAATAAACATCTTAAAACAACAGTAGGTATTGGTCATTTTATTTAAATATTTGTTAGGTATTCATTATAATTATTACCTTATAATGTTATGCAAGCTCAAGTTATTATAAATCATGAAGGTGCTAATCAGTGCCTCTCACTCGCAGACTAATTTTTACATTGGCTCATAAAATCCACTTTCACTATAAATCTACTTCTCACGAGTGAAGCTATAGGCATGTACCTAGCTTCACTCGTGAGAAGTATAGATAAGCGCCGCAATTTAAGACTTGTTCCTTTATTGTACTTATGCCATCAGATTCTTAAAACTAGTAATATAACATAATATTTGTCTAATACAATAATTATCATTTTGTACTGTAGCCACAATACTAAACCTTCTGAATGTTTATCCTGCCCAGCTGGTTTTTACTTAGTTACTACCATAATCACTAATTGATGTCCCGTCCATTTGCTGATTTAAATCAAAATTGAACTGATTCCCAGCATACCTACCTATACTCACCTGAGTATAGGAACCTATGTAGAGGTTAACAATGGAGTTGCTTCTAGAGAAATGGAATATGCCACAGGATATATTTACAAATTTCAACGGTAGGTGAATATTAATCTACTGAATTAATAATATTAAGTACTTACTATTCCATGTTGTGCAAAGTATTAAATTATACATTAGTGTCATAAATTCATCTAAATACAATTTTAATGTGTTAATGAGCTTTAGGCTGCTAACAACCGGTATATTAAGAGCGAGTCGTGCGAAAATTTGAGATTAAAAAAAAAAAAATCGAGATTAATTCGAATTTAAGTGTGTTAAAAAAATATACTATTTAACATGACATTCTATTTAACGCTAATGAAAATCGTATGTCAGCGTTAAATAGAATGTCATGTTAAATAGTATATTTTTTTAACACACTTAAATTCGAATTAATCTCAAATGTATAGTCTACAATTAGTCCTTTTGCGATTTTTAAAATGTCACTTAGTTATTTAGTTATGATTTTTTTTTTTATAAATCTCAAATTTTCGCACGACCCGCTCTTAACTGTGGATCAATTAAAAGATATCAATGAAAATATCCTGAAAGAACTGTGCCCAAAGATTGGACTAAGAATAGACGAGTATTTGGTAGCAACCTGCACGGTAAGTTTCCTACCTACCTATTGAATATTCTGTTTCTAATGATAATATTATTTTATGATCACAATATGTTACACCATTAAACTCTTTATAACAAACACAATTATAAGCATCATCATCAATTTCAGTAATATTATTTAGTTTGAGTATTTTTCCAGTATGGAAACAATATTAAACTCTGTTAGAAATTACAGAAATATTAATATCTCAGATTTTCACTTTACACTTGATTGACTACTTGAGAACTTCAATCGAAGCTTACATGGAAAATTTAATTCAATTATTTAACTGCACATTAAAACCGAAACATCATTTTCTACTACATTACCCAAAAAGTTGGTCCATTGATGTCCCGTCCATTTGCAGATTTAAATCAAAATTGAACTGATTCCCAGCATACCTACCTATACTCACCTGAGTATAGGTACCTATGTAGAGGTTAACAATGGAGTTGCTTCTAGAGAAATGGAATATGCCACAGGATATATTTACAAATTTCAACGGTAGGTGAATATTAATCTACTGAATTAATAATATTAAGTACTTACTATTCCATGTTGTGCAAAGTATTAAATTATACATTAGTGTCATAAATTCATCTAAATACAATTTTAATGTGTTAATGAGCTTTAGGCTGCTAACAACCGGTATATTAAGAGCGGGTCGTGCGAAAATTTGAGATTAAAAAAAAAAAAATTCATAACTAAATAACTAAGAGACATTTTAAAAATCGCAAATGGACTAATTGTAGACTATACATTTGAGATTAATTCGAATTTAAGTGTGTTAAAAAAATATACTATTTAACATGACATTCTATTTAACGCTAATGAAAATCGTATGTCAGCGTTAAATTATTAGTTATTATTTTTTTTTTTAAATCTCAAATTTTCGCACGACCCGCTCTTAACTGTGGATCAAATAAAAGATATCAATGACAATATCCTGAAAGAACTGTGCCCAAAGATTGGACTAAGAAGATAGCTAAAAAAAAATAGATGAGTATTTGATAGCGACCTGCACAGTAAGTTTCCTACCTACCTATTGAATATTCTGTTTCTAATGATAATATTATTTTCATGATCACAATTAATCTCTTTATAACAAACACAATTATAAGCATCATCATCAATTTCAGTAATATTATTTAGTTTGAGTATTTTTCCAGTATGGAAACAATATTTAACTCTGTTAGAAATTACAGAAATATTAACATCTCAGATTTTCACTTTATACTTGATTGACTACTTGAGAACTTCAATCGAAGCTTACATGGAAAATTTAATTCAATTATTTAACTGCACATTAAAACCGAAACATCATTTTCTACTACATTACCCAAAAAGTTGGTCCACCAATATTGATAAGTGCTTTTAAATTTGAGGCCAAGCACAAAGTGTTGAAAAACTATGCACAATCAATAGCTAGCCTTAAAAACTTGCCACTAACACTTGCTACAAGACATCAATTGACGAATAGTCATAAATTACTTGTTAGCACTGGACTTGCTGATCGCTATGTACACGGAAAAATACTCAAACTAAATAATATTACTGAAATGGATGATGATGTTTATAATTGTGGTTGTTTTATAGAGATTAATATGAAGTGAAGGAAAAGGCTCTACATAGCAAGCAAAGTGTTCAACCGTATCTAATTATATAATTTTGCAATAAATGTAAGCAACGCATTATCAACTTCTTTTTGATAATCAGATAAATTTGTGGTTTGATACCCAGTATTATTATTCAATTTAAGGCTTTCTTTCAAAGGTGTTAATTCAGACGTTGAACCAGAACTAGTTTGCTTTGCCACTAACATCAAATACATTGGCATCTGAGATGAGATTGCTACTTGAGGTTTCGTGATAATGAATTAAATGCTTCTTTAAATCACTTTTAGAGTGATATAACCTGGCACAATTTTCTTCAGGACATTTAAAATAATTGACAATATTATGTGCGTAACGCAAATGCACAAAGTATTGCTGAAAATCTTGATATTCGTTGCGACATTCAAGGCACTTCATCGTGCAATAATAGTACAGTATATTTCAACAAGATTAACCATACATTTTGTTTACATATTAGCAAGCGACAACAAATCTGCGATGTATGGTACAATCTTAGCATACTTTGTTTCTATTTTATAGACACAGCGCTGAATCAGCACGTATAAATGCGCAGCAGCTGCTGGGTACGTGGCGTGAAGCGCGTGGTATGATTTAAACAGTGTGTCAAAAGCTTTCATTGGCGAGGTAAACTTGTACATAACCTTGTCAATTACTAAATAATAGTTTTCGTTACCATCATCACCAGCAGCACATTTTATTAGATACGGTTGAACACTTTGCTTGCTATGTAGAGCCTTTTCCTTCACTTCATCTATTTTCATTTGAATATCTCCAGGATTTCATCACCAGCAGCACATTTAATTAGATACGGTTGAACACTTTGCTTGCTATGTAGAGCCTTTTCCTTCACTTCATCTATTTTCATTTGAATATCTCCAGGATTCTGCAAACAATAGCAAACATATAAAAATTGCAAAATTGATTAACATACCTACAAAGCACACGCGTTTAGTTCCAATATTATATATGGGCAAGCTTATGATCAAGTGAATATGTTTGTTCCCACTTATTTCCGAAAGGGCAAAATGGATTTGGATGAAATTTGATATAAATAATAATAAATAAATATTTAAGACAATCCACACAACACTATCTGGCCCTAAATTAAGAGGGAATCATACCGGCGACTCTCCATACAAACGTAGTCCCCTATTTCCTCCCTGGATAATGCCTCTAGAGTAACCATTTTTTCTCATAAAATCCAGATCTGCTATATACGTGCTCGTATGTTTTCCTTTTTTTCAGAAACTTATTGATAAAGAAAATATCACCTCCAATTCATATTTCATATAAATCATAATGAGGGTCATATTTTCTTTATCAATAAGTTTCTGAAAAATAGGAAAACATACGAGCACGTATATAGCAGATCTGGATTTTATGAGAAAAAATGGTTACTCTAGAGGCATTATCCAGGGAGGAAATAGGGGACTACGTTTGTATGGAGACTCGCCTGTGTGATGCCCTCTTAAGCAGAACTTGTACTATGGGAACCAGATAGCTGATATACTACTTACATACATTTATTTTCTAAATACATACATAGAATACAATATAACATAACACCCAGACAGAACAGACATCTGTGTTTACCACACAAATACCTATTTGTTCTTGGAGGGGATCGAGTGCAGAAGGCAGAGCTACTACCAACTGAGCTGAGAGGCCAGCCAAATATGAATGTAAGTTATACCCTGGTTAAACACAGGTTACTCTTTATCCAGGAAAAAACCAAGACATACCCTAAAATAACGTAACCGCGAGTTATAGATATTGTACCATTCAACGAAATAAAATAGTACCCCAATATATTTACCTCAACGTCAATTATGAAGTTCTCTACGCATTCTAATGTGGAAAATTTTCTTCGCTTGTTCAGTCTTCCTCTCGGGGGAATCAAGTAGGACAACAGTTTTATTTGATCCTGGCACTTTTAGATCTGAAATGTATAAAACAGATGATTTATTTTAAAGTACCATGCGAGCGGATGCTAGTTACATAAATAATTTAAATAAGAATACTGAGTCATTTAGGACTCATAGTCAGATTCAGGTGATAAATTAATATTCTCGGAGTTTCAACCATAAACCTAATCAATAAAAAAAAGACGGGTTGCACTCCGGGAGTGCCGGCAGAAGTGAAAACTTGATTATTAACGTTGAGCATGTTTGATATTTTGGAATGGTTAGGGGGGGCTTGTTTGTTATTTGGCACGCTGTAACATACACGAACATTCGCGCAAGCGCCCTGCGCTGCCTAAACGAAACAGTAGGCCCAGGCATACATTTTCGCCGCGCCGTAGAGAGGGGATAACTGTCTACTCTCCATCCGTCTTACGCTTTTTCGATCAGGTCACGTGTCCTGACGCGCTGACGCGAGTTTAAGATTTTATACCCATTACAGAAAAAGTGCTCAACGCCGCTAAAGAAGTTTTCACTTCAAAAATAAATTGTGTTTTATTTGTAATTATTACCATCATCAGGCTGCTTTTGAATACTTTCATATATAGTCATCAATGTGTCATCTTTCGATTCACCAAATTTGAGGCTGATTATTTTATTAATAAACCAATTCCAATTTCTGAAAAAGCATGTTGATCTTTCAGGATACAGTTTTTCAAAGTCCAGGTTTAACTAGAAACAAGAATTCGGTATTAACAAATCTGAAAACATTATAGTTTTACAGAAGTATTTGGCATGCTGGTGTTGGACTAATTTAGTTAGACCCAACATAAATAAATAAATATTTGTTAACTGTCACAACACTATCTATCCCCAAAATATTCTGAGAAAATTTAGATTCAAAATGGTTAGTGAACAGTCAAACATCGAATAGGTAGACAATAATTTTTATATACAGGATAGTTTTTTGAGAGGGGCGGTGATGGCCAAGGCCAAAACCACGAGGGTTAGGGAAAAGTCGTGAAAGGAGTCATGCCCTCAATTTATAAGAAAACAATAACTGCATATTTATTTTATTCAAAAATCTTTTACTTTTGACGGAAATGGTCCCGAACGATTTTTTCAAAAAATTACACCCTGTATTATTGAACCAATGGATTATGTTGCTGGTAAGATTCAATCTTTGCAAACAATAAATGGTTTACTAAAAATGAATGGAAATAGCAAATTTTCACTTGGCCATTACCGCCCTTCTCAAAAAAACACCCTGTATATGACACTTAATTTCAATTGTTTCGTTAACTTTTTATTTTTACCTCATTTATTACCCCCTATCTGATTTAACTTAGATTGTTTATAATAATATAATTTGTCATAGGTATATTTATTATCATGTGTAGGTATAATGTACTTATATTATGTATTTATAGAAACATGTAGCTATTTATTTATAGAATGTACATACTCAATGTATTTTATTTAAGTAGGTAAATATGTATGTATTGATTATATTTATGTATGTATATAGTCTATATAAATTTACTTAGGTATGTAAATGTCCTTATTTTTTATTCTTTACTATTTTTTCTTTGTGCACCCTAGCCAAACATATATAGATAGATAGATAGATTAACTCTTTATTGTACACAAGGATAAATACAGAAACTATTACAAAATAATGAGTACAACGGGCGGCCTTATCGCTAAGAGCGATCTCTTCCAGACAACCTTTGGATGGAAAGGATAGATAAAAAATCGGATAGACGGCGGTGCACAAAAACTTTTTTAAGAAGATATTACATAAAAATAAGAAAAATAATAATAATACTGTGAATACATACTACTTATACCTATTTTAATATAAGTACACAATTTCTTATCTATTAATATACATACATGCAACTTAATATAAATGTATATACAATACATACACTATGATAGATACCTAAATATTAGCAGACAAGGATAAGTAATGGTCATTAACCTTAGTTTTAAAAATGTTGAGCGATTTGGATAAGCGGACAGACACAGGCAAGGAGTTCCATAACCAACCACCATAACCATATGAGTAGTTTAAGGTGGGCGATAAAGATTTATATTCTACAAAGATACAATGTCAAATTGCCTTAGTTGATGAAAATGTTCGCTTCACTCACTCAATCAATTACCTATATATAATATATATTATAACATACAGACACTGTACAAACATGTTTATCCTCGGCGGGGAGGGAACCCATGACCTATGCACAGAAGGCACAGCTACTACCATGCCAACTGAGCTGTGTGGCCGGCCAAAACCATTAAAATAATATTATCATTAGAAACAGAATATTCAATAGGTAGGTAGGAAACTTACTGTGCAGGTCGCTATCAAATACTCATCTATTTTTTTTTTTAGCTCTATTCTTAGTCCAATCTTTGGGCACAGTTCTTTCAGGATATTGTCATTGATATCTTTTAATTGATCCACAGTTACATCATTTTCTAAAACAAAAATTCCCCTTATCACTAAAAAAAATATTATTTATCTAAATGCGAAGGATATAATTAATATTCACCTACCGTTGAAATTTGTAATTATATCCTGTGGCATATTCCATTTCTCCATTAGAAGCAACTCCATAGTTAACCTCTACATATCTCTCTCTATAAGTATGCTGGGAATCAGTTCAATTTTGATTTAAATCTGCAAATGGACGGGACATCAATTAGTGGTTATGGTAGTAACTAAGTAAAAAACAGCTGGGCAGGATAAACGGCACCTTTCAGCAGGTTTAGTATTGTGGCTACGGTACCTAGATTACAGTTACAAGAACTTCTGCTTATTAGGTAGAGATTACATATTTTCATCACCTCGGTTCCTCGGTTCAGTAATACAGAATGATTGTGAGATTGACAGGGATGTAAAGAGCAGGATAAACGCAGGATGGATGAAATGGCGACAGGTCACAGGAACAACGTGCGATCCGCGAATGCCCCTTAAACTAAAGGGGAAGATTTACAAGACGGTTATAAGACCTGTCGTTTTGTATGGGTCTGAGTGTTGGGCCACCAAAGGGATTGATGAAAGAAGAGTGCATGCAGCGGAAATGCGAATGTTGAGATGGATGTGTGGAGTGACTAGAATGGATAAGATTAGGAATGAGTATATTAGGGGCAGTTTGAAAGTGGCGCCTGTGACTGAAAAGATGAGAAGCAATAGGTTAGCATGGTACGGGCATGTTATGCGAAGGGAAGAATGTCATGTAACGAGAAGAGTGCTAAATATGAATGTGAATGGTTATAGAAGTAGAGGTAGGCCAAAGAAAAGATGGATGGATTGTGTGAAGGATGACATAAGTAAGAAAGGAGTGACTGTTGAAATGACGGCTAATAGAGGAGAGTGGAGAACGAAAACCTGTTGCGCCGACCCTACATAAAGTGGGACAAGGACAAGATAATTTTTACATATTTTCATCACCCAGAGAGACATAACCTGAAAGGCAGTCCAGCAGCCTTACCGCCAGCCTTACAGCAGCTGCAGCAGCCTGCTACGTAGCAGAAGGCAGTGCCAGCGGCTGTGGTAGGTACCTAACCAGTGAATTTGAACATTGAAGCGCAAAGCATTTTTTGAGTTTAATTCGTCCGGGCACCGCGAATGGTATACCGCCTCGCCTAATATAAGTAGTACCTACATAGAACACCTATCCCAATCAAACGATAAGTGCATACAATAAGCGGAAAGTTTCTCAACATGGCGCCGGCCGGTACTATGTCTGAGCGTGCGTCGGTCCGATAACAAAATGCAACAATTCTAAATACACTTACAACACAACACAATGTCAATTACCTAGGTACTTACTTATTATTCTCAATAACTCAAAAACTTACATGCCAGGCTCGAATCTCAGAATAAATGGAATGGAACTCAATAATCAATCACACACAATACAACTCACCGCTCCGGCGCAAGCAAAGACAAGACTAAAAAGAGTGTTGCCCGCTACAAAATGTTAGTTACCAAAAATAAGGCCGTATCTTTCACATTTCTCCACTATTTTTACTGACGTTGACTCACTACGAAATAATTATTATTCAATCGATAAGCTATAGACGGTAGAAAGGGTGATGAAAGGATTTTGTGCACCACGAGCCTCTTTGTGGTCTTTCATGCACTTATGCATTTTTTGTGCTAGTTAACCATACAAAGTTAGTGAGGTATATTCAGAGGTAAAGCCAAACAGTGAATCTGGATAGAAATACTTCCTCAAAGTAGATAAAACACAATGCGTGATGGACTACATAAGTTTTGACTGGCCTCTCAGCTCAGTTGGTAGTAGCTCTGCCTTCTGCGCCGTAGGTCGTGGGCTCGATCTCCACCGAGAACAAACATTTGTGTGGTGAACATCTATGTTTGTTCTCTGTCTGGGTGTATATATTGTATTCTAAGTATGTATTTACAATAAAAAGTATTTAAGTATTATATCAGCTATCTGGTTCACATATTACAAGCTCTGCTTAGTTTGGGGCTAGATAGAGCGGTGTGGATTGTCCACAATATTTATTTATTTATAAATAGGTACGTACTTAACTTTTCAGAGCATTTGGATCGCATTACGCGATCTCAGTTCGGAGCGAACTACTGGTCTAGATGTTTTCGTTTTTTTGCTTCCGTGGTAAAGACCGATTAGTGATACATAGGGCTCCCGTGTATAGGATATATTTTATAAACACTCGGCAAGAGCCTAACCGAGTGAACGCATGCATTTTCAATTATTTTCCCTACAACTTGGGAAAAACACTGCAACACCGGATCTATGCCAACGCGTAGCTATCTACATATAGTTTGTTTTGTTTCCTTGGTAAAACCAAGAAACGTGAATTTGGTCTAAAACACACCTTTGAATCATTGTTTAAATTCAAGAATGTTTTTGTTTTGGACTCAAGACATCTTTTCTTAAATATTTTTCAAGATTTCCATGCTAAAGTCAAGAAACGTCAATTTGGTGTGAAACACTCATTTGCATCATAGTTTTCATACAAAAAAATTATAGTTTAGGTTCCTACCTACTTAGGTGGGTAAACAAACTTAATCATTAATTTTATAAGCATTTGTCACACGGAAATAGATATGATTTTGGGGCATGATAAATTGATTCCTAATCGGAAAAATAGGTGCAAATACTGGCATGACATTCAAGGCGTGTGCCATTTTTAGGGTTCCGTAGCCAAATGGCAAAAACGGAACCCTTATAGATTCGTCATGTCTGTCTGTCTGTCTGTCTGTCCGGCCGTGTCACAGCCATTTTTCTCTGGAACCATAAGAGCCTGACTGATGAAACTTGGTGAGTAGATGTATTCTGTGAACCGCAATAAGGTTTTTACACAAAAATAGAAAAAAAACTATACATTTTTGGGGTCCCCATACTTGAAACTGAAACTCAACATTTTTTTTTCATCGAACCCATACGTGTGGGGGTATCTATGGATAGGTCTTCAAAAATGATGTTGAGGTTTCTAACATCGTTTTTTTCTAAACTGAATAGTTAAAACTTAGCTCGACCAAATTGATATCGTCTATGGAGTATAATTTAAGGTTCATTTTGGGTAACAAGGAAATATCATAGTGTAAATCGTTTACAATTCTAGCTTGATTTTTCGGAGGCGGCTGGTAATTGGGTGGTGGCTGGATTTCGGTCATGTTACCCTATTCTAATGTATTAAAAGTATGTATTTACAAAAAAATACATATAAGTATTATATCAGCTGTCTGGTTCCCATAGTACAAACTCAGCATAATTTGGGGCTAGGTAGTGTTGTGTGGAATGTCCTAAATATTTATTTGTTTATTTATTTTAATAGCACGTTCAACCAAACAATAAAAATCTTCAGCCTTATAATATTAGTATATGTATAGATTATATATTTTGTATATACTTACTTAGAATACAATACTTATGTATTCCTAAAAACATACCTTTAAAGGGTCGGCAACGCACTTGTGACGCCTCTGGTATTCAGGGCGTCCATAGGCTACGATAACCGCTTGCCATCAAGTGGACCATGTGCTTGTTTGCTTACTATCTTGTACAAAAAAATCTAGAACACCCATACAAAGAACAAAAATCTATGTTCACCACACAGGTATTTATACTACCAGCTGAACCGTGACGCCTGTCAAATCGTAGGGCACGTTTCTGATATACGTGACCTGCAAGGCAATGCTCTACTATAGGTACTTACTTTACTTGCTTTACTTTACTTTAGTGATTTGAAAATGGAACGCTTTCAGCATCGTTTCACAGCAGTAAAAACTACTTACTATATGATTTATAGACTTATTAATATCATCATCACCATCATCAGCCTCTAGAAGTTCACTGCTGGACATATACCCCTATCATCAGCCTCCCCTACACATTTCCAGGAAGAACAATTCTGAGCCCTTTCCATCCATTGGCTTTCCACGATTACGTCTTTTTTTGAAGTTTGTTTAACGTTCATATACGCCCGCGAGTCAACGTTTAAAATGTAGGTATCTCTAACATGTTTTTAATCAGAAGCGTAAACTCTTGCTTTAAGAATATTATTGTTAAACGAATGTTTAAACGCCATCTAGACGTTAACAGCAGAACTACATAATTATTTTGTTCAACAACTTATTTAATAAAAGCTTTCAATTTTCCCAGCTTGATTCATTTTACAATGAATTCACATACTTTTTAGTGTCATATTTATTTGTGTAATTCTTGCTTACCAAAACTTAACAAAGTAAAAAAATATTTTTTATTCAACTAATAAAATATTATGTATACCTACTTAGCTCCACTAAAACATTTTATCATTTTTATTGAAATAATAATTAAGTAGGTATGCCAGTTAACATAGACATTATAATTAATTGTAGAAGGAAATATTTTCTTGACTTAAAATTTTGGTTCTTCATCAATTATTTTAGAAGCGATATTCTTCAGTTAAGTAACATTGTACTCACAGCAAAGCTTTTAAATTTGTTTAACCAACAAAAAGAGGACTCAATGGCAGACCGTTATAATTCTCATTTGAAAAACAGTACGTAATCAAATCAAAAGAGACAGATTTTTTATTGTAAAACAAATCTATCTTCAATTCAGTAAATATTTCTTTACATAAAATGTTTGTTCTTGGCTGATATTTGAATCCATATTCTTAGGTTAAGAGGCAATAGTTGTCACTTGAGAGCTTTTATAAGACAATTATTTTCTTGCTGTTAAATAGTAGATTCTAAAATTATATTATCTTTGTCGTATTTTGAATCAAAAGTGTTAAACTCTTGTCTAAACAATATTATTGTTGAAAGAATAAATAATAAATTCTTAATGCAATTTAATAAAATTCTTGTTTGGAGTTATAAGCAAAAAAATACTTTGTTTGTAAAGAAAGTTTTAATTCTTCATGAAATAATAATGAAGAATTTCAGTTAACACAGACATTATTATTTGTAAAAGAACATCCATATTCACCGAAGAAGATATTTTCTCGACTTAAAATGTTGGTTGTTTATCAATTTTAGAAACGATATTCTTCAGTTAAGAGACATTGCACTCACAGAAAAACTACTGAATTTGTCTAACCAAGTAAAAGAGGTCTCAATTTGTAGACCATTATAATTCTCATTTGAAAATCAGTATACGTATTCAAACCAAAAGAGACAGATTTTAAATTGTAAAACAAATCTATCTTCGATTAAGTAAATATTTCTTTACATAAAATGTTTGTTCTTAGCTGATATTTGAATCCATATTCTTAGGTTAAGAGGCAATAGTTGTCACTTGAGAGCTTTTATAAGACAATTATTTTCTTGCTGTTAAATAGTAGATTCTTAAAATATATTATCTTTGTCGTATTTTGAATCAAAAATGTAAAACTCTTGTCTAAACAATATTATTGTTGAAAAAATAAATAATAAATTCTTAATGCAATTTTATAAAATTCTTGTTTGGAGTTATAAGCAAAAAAATACTTTGTTTGTAAAATGAACAAATCATTGATTCTTAAGTAAAGAAAGTTATAATTCTTCATGAAATAATAATAAAGTATTCTAGTTAACACAGATATAATTAATTGAAAAGAACATCCACATTCACCGAAGAAGATATTTTCTCGACTTAAAATGTTGGTTGTTTATCAATTTTAGAAACGATATTCTTCAGTTAAAAAACATTGCACTCACAGAAAAACTTCTGAATTTGTCC
This sequence comes from Thera britannica, assembly GCA_939531255.2. NCBI lineage: Eukaryota > Metazoa > Arthropoda > Insecta > Lepidoptera > Geometridae > Thera > Thera britannica. Next base: position 16,557,032 of record OW618044.2, read on the forward strand.
AACCAAGTAAAATAGGTCTTAATGGCAGACAGTTATAATTCTTAATTGAAGAACAGTAAGTATTCAAATCAATAAACATAGAGTTTTAATTGTTGAACAAATCATCTTCAATGGAGTAAATATTTCTTTACCTAAAATGTTTGTTCTTAGTTGATAGTTGAATCCATATTCTTAGGTTAAGAGGCAATATTTTGTCATTCGAGAGTATTTATAAAACGAATATTTTCTTGATTTTAAATAGTAGACTTTATTTAAAATGAGTATTTTATGTATTTTGAATCAAAAGTATGAAAGTCTAGTTTCAATAATATTATTGTTGAAAAAATAAATAATAAATTCTTAATGCAATTTTATAAAATTCTTGTTTGGAGTTATAAGCAAAAAAATACTTTGTTTGTAAAATGAACAAATCATTGATTCTTAAGTAAAGAAAGTTATAATTCTTCATGAAATAATAATAAAGTATTCTAGTTAACACAGATATAATTAATTGAAAAGAACATCCACATTCACCGAAGAAGATATTTTCTCGACTTAAAATGTTGGTTGTTTATCAATTTTAGAAACGATATTCTTCAGTTAAAAAACATTGCACTCACAGAAAAACTTCTGAATTTGTCCAACCAAGTAAAATAGGTCTTAATGGCAGACAGTTATAATTCTTAATTGAAGAACAGTAAGTATTCAAATCAATAAACATAGAGTTTTAATTGTTGAACAAATCATCTTCAATGGAGTAAATATTTCTTTACCTAAAATGTTTGTTCTTAGTTGATAGTTGAATCCATATTCTTAGGTTAAGAGGCAATATTTTGTCATTCGAGAGTATTTATAAAACGAATATTTTCTTGATTTTAAATAGTAGACTTTATTTAAAATGAGTATTTTATGTATTTTGAATCAAAAGTATGAAAGTCTAGTTTCAATAATATTATTGTTGAAAAAATAAATAATAAATTCTTAATGCAATTTTATAAAATTCTTGTTTGGAGTTATAAGCAAAAAAATACTTTGTTTGTAAAATGAACAAATCATTAATTCTTTAGTAAAGAAAGTTATAATTCTTCATGAAATAATAATGAAGTATTCTAGTTAACACAGATATAATTAATTGAAAAGAACATCCACATTCACCGAAGAAGATAATTTTTCTTGACTTAATATGTTGGTTGTTTATCAATTTTAGAAACGATATTCTTCAGTTAAAAAACATTGCACTCACAGAAAAACTGCTGAATTTGTCCAACCAAGTAAAATAGGTCTCAATGGCAGACAGTTATAATTCTTAATCGAAGAACAGTAAGTATTCAAATCAATAAACATAGAGTTTTAATTGTTGAACAAATCATCTTCAATGGAGTAAATATTTCTTTACCTAAAATGTTTGTTCTAAGTTGATAGTTGAATCCATATTCTTAGGTTAAGAGGCAATATTTTGTCATTCGAGAGTATTTATAAAACGAATATTTTCTTGATTTTAAATAGTAGACTTTATTTAAAATGAATCTTTTATGTATTTTGAATCAAAAGTATGAAAGTCTAGTTTCAATAATATTATTTTTGAAGGAATTCACACTTTTTCTTAAGCCAATAATTTATTTTTATTCTTGGCCGTAATCTCTGAGCTTCTTAAGCTAAATCTTTATTTATTCAGAGTAAGAATTCTTAATTGCTTTGTTCAAAATGAAAACGTTTTCTACAGTCAAGAGTAAATATCCTCTTGATCCAAAAAAATATTCTTGATGTAAAGAAATAAATGAAGAATAATATTATATATATTGAAGAATTCCATGTTATTTTATTCAAGATATTATTGTTACCTTAAGTAAATATATGCTTGAGATTAAACAATATACTTGAGAATAATTTTATTCTTGAATGAACACTTTGTCAGACCCCATTTTTTTCCGTGTACTTCTTCTCTGCTATACATAACAACACTGACTATTTCTAAAACTCTTCTATTGTGAATTTACTAATATTTTAAGGCTACAGATGTAGTTAAAGGTATATCTTTACCTCCATCTGTAGCCTTTGTTGAATTTTACAGCGCGATCTACAAATCTGGGCGTGGAAATTATACATCTAATTATACATAAACTATTTATTGTATTGTAATTATAATTGTTTACCTACTGTTATGTTATGTACTTTGACTAAGTTTTAGCCATAAGTATTATTAGATAGTGCATAGTTATACAGTCTTACACTACACTAATTTAACGAAAATGTATTTTATTATTATAATTAATAGAAAAATAGGGTTAGGTGGTATCACCCTGAATGCGTTTTGTCGCGCGCAACGTAACTCAAAATTTTAATACGAACCTTCGTTAGACTTCTTGTTGAGTAGAATATTTGGATATTATTTAATTACCGAACTATTACATGTAATACACAATGAATGCTGAATATAAAATTATAATCGCACCCCTCTGCAACTTACATCTACCAGTGTTTATATTATCGCGGAGACGCTTTGACGCAGTGCAATAGCATGACGCGGATGCGGTAATAATGACATTATTTTACGATAGCCTTCTAATGAGCACGATCTGGAATGACGGTCTGTACTGTGATTTTACTCAATTACTTCGCATCAGCACACACAATACAAATAGGTCACTATAATGCAACGTATTATTATTTTCGCATTCATATAATTTGAAGTATAGCGTGGCAAACAGTAAACAGTAGTAGGTGTTTCAAAACATTCGCTTGGCTATGCGTCATCGAACTAAACCAGACCAGAATATTGTCGTGACACTAACAAGGCATGCCTACATAATTACTTTATTGCGTAACAAGATTTTGCGCTGAACACCGTCGATCGCATCATCACTTAACATCAGGTGAGATTGCGGTCAAGCGTTAGCCTATAAATTGTAAAAAAAAAAACCGTCAATACCAGGTTGGAATCAAAAACCGACTATGATGTATTTTTTATTCACATTTTCATTCAAACTACAAAATAATTTATCGGCAAAGGATAATACAGTTCCAACTACCACATCACGTAATACTGATCCATACAAAACTAAACTTGGCACGATTTTTTCTGACGTAACACTGAGGTAGTTTACTAAATATAAAGAAAACACTCGTAAAATATTATTTTGGCGGAATGTTCCATAAAAAAGTTCGATGATCACTTAACATGGACATCAATAGGTATCTGAGATCACCAGTCAACCAGTCTCAATGTCCCGACCTCAAAGCTGATTCACAAGTCAGTCGTCAAAAGCTCCGCTCTTTCCACAACTATGTGAAACTCTGTTTCTCTGTAAGTCTTTCCATCGGGCAAAACTATTTGCACTTTTTTCTTTTTTTCATTTTCTCGACGCACTATAAAGAATATCACAATGGAAGCAGCCACAAGTACGATTATAATACCTATCAGCACAAATATCCAAAAGCTTTGTTTGAAAGTGCCGCAACGTGTGTCGATGTAAGTCGGCATGGAGATGTAGTGGTATTCGAGCTCGTACCAGCAGGCTAGCGCGCCTCCTTGCTCCTTGGTGATTTCGCGCCACGACTCGGCCAGCTTGCACGAGCAGCTCTGGTTCAGGCTCAGCCCGTCCACTCGCATCGTGAGCCGCGTGCGGTTGTACATCAGAGAGGAAGGCATCATCCGAGTCACCGTGTTGTTATCTATTAGCAGCTCCTGCGCACCCATAGTCATTGCTACTTCGCGATCAACCGTGAAACCAAAAAAAGCTCCCTTTCTCAACTCGGTTACGGTATTGTTTCTAAATGTTATGGGTCCTTTCGTAATCATGTGAAATCCATCGCCATCTAAAGTCTCAATAGTGTTACCTTCTATTATAACTCTCTTTGGTGCACTGACAAGAAATGTTAAACTAGAAATATTCTTAATGGTGACTCCTTCTATGCGAAACAGATTTGTCACCTCTACATCCGAAAGAAACCTGCTGGTGAGGGTTGTCACTCTGCCTCCTCGCATCAAAAAGTTCAGCATTGTGAACTTTTTGAACGCTTGTGTCTCAATTTTTTCGAACACATTGTCTAACAATTCTATGTTTTTAACTCCTGTGAGACTAGAAAAAGCGAAGGGTTTCACGTTGATGAGTCTGCTTTCGCTGATAATAATATCGTTAACGCGACCTTGTACCGCGTTAGACGCTATCTCGTCTATGGTGCAATTGTTTATAACGATTCGTAGTCCAGGATTCATCTCGCTTTCTCTTGAGAATGGCGACCAAGCGAGGGCTCCTTCCTTAATGACCACATGCTCTACATTCCTTAATTCTACATTTCTCAGTTGAATGAGATTTCGAATGGTGTCGGGTAGGAATGTCACGCGTGAGCATCCTTCAATGATGATGCCGGTCGTAGACGAAGGCACTCTGTACGCTCCATCCGGTCGCAGTGTTAATTCCTGCAAAGTTGAGGGGTTTGTTACGGCCGCTTTTTTCATGTATCTATTGGTGCGCATGTTACGAATGAGAGTCCAAAACTTACAATAGAGTCGCGAGTGCAGTTGCAGATGAGCCTTGTAAAAGAGTCGCAGCGACAGGCTTCCTCCTCGCAGAGGGTAGGCGCGCTGGCAGCCACACGCACCATTCGCGCCTGCAGCGCCACCAGGATGTACCACCACGTTGCCCAACGCATGCTAGCTGCATCACGTCACCATCTCACTCCATTACTCACACCCTGAAACATAACATTGCTATGAATTATCGTTGTACAATATTACATCACTTAATCGGAAACGCACTCGCGGCACTTTGATCACGTTTATCTTTGAACTTTTGAAATTATACTTCAGAATATTGGAGGTTTAGCACAAAATACACGGATGTAAACTAACAATTCAATTTGAAACCTGCGAGTTCGAGTGGCAATGAAGTAGGTCTGAGTCAACTAGGTATCGGCTGTTATCGGACGGGGCCGCGTTATCAGATACGTAGGCCGATATAGGTCTAGTAGTGGGTACTGCTACACACACAATGAGAAGGGTGAAACAAGTTTTCAGTTTACAAAATGTTCTAATAACTTGTGGATACAAATACACGACGGTGTGAGATTGGATTTAAAGATATAATACTGTGATATTAAGAGATACTGTTCATCTAATAAAGTTCACGCTAGCTCGTGTAAAACGCTGACTAAGTCCTGAGTTGTACTCGTAATACGATTTCACGGAAATAAAATCTTCTCTACGTCTGACTTCAAGTACCTATGCTGTAGGTACTGCTTGTTCCTTACTCTATTAAGTACTCATACTCATTCACCATTTCCGCATCGTATTATCGAGTTCATTTTATTCACTGATAAGAAGTTTTGTTTAGTATTTCATTACGTAAGTTTAACTTAAGAAATATTTTTTTATGCGATTTAGTTTGATCAACTTGAATCACATACAACAAATTTATAATCACCTATCAATGAGACCACGGAATAAAGCAAAAGCGATTTTGCTTCTCTGTGAATGAGACAGATGTTTGTCCAATGCCATCATTTTGCGTTGGATTCCATAAGTGATAGGTTGCTGATGCTTCATCATGAGAAATATTTTCATTACGCTACTTCAGATGAATTTTGGATTGTTTATTTAAATCTGAATCACTTTTTGCAGTGCCCAATTATGATTAACGTTCGTTTGCTTACGAATTTTCCGCTTACGGTGTCTGGTATGTGTCATTTAGCTAAAATACTTCCAACTCGTAATTCGAGTTTTAAGACAATTCGCTATGAAACAAAAATTAAAGCAATACATATTATTTTGTACAGATACAGTTATTTGTAAAATGCGGAAATTGTACAAATATATGCCAAAATACAAAAAGTATCCAGTTTTCAGTGTGACTGGGCATACTCGTAAGTGGACATAGCGCTCCTCATGCATTTTCAGAAAGAACGAATCTTTTTATTCATCTAGATGTTTAAGGCGATGTTTACCACTTAACATCAGGTGGGCCCATGTGCTTGTTCCATCAGCTAGTTGTATAAAAAATAAAACTAATTACGGACGCTAGCTTGCAAAACAAAACAAAAGTAAGTAGTTCAATCAGCCTCCAGGTACTGTTTGTTTGGCTTACGATTCTAAGTAAACGAAATCATACGTTGCGGCTCATGTGCATGCTCGGATTGCATTAATTACTGTACAGCTCGGGTTTCTGTGATTGCTCCTTTGTTTTGCTACACACGGTACTATTTCCCGTCGCCGATTAGTTACGCTCTTATACAAGTTAAAGGTTACATTATATTATACTAGTGGACCCACCTCGGCTTCGCTCGAGCTTCGCTTAGGCAAAATGTGATGACGGATATGGCCGCAATTTCATATTTATATTTTGGGCTTGATTTTGCCACGCTACGGCTTTTTAAAGAACAACCTTGTTCCTGCTTTTATCACACTAGATGGGGACGGCAATTTTTTTTTATTATTAAACAACTAAAAAATATTGTACACGCCAAACGTCCCCTGCATTTATTATGCTGTCAAAACTAGTTCAGTAACTGTTTGAATATCACCAAAATAAAAGATGTGATCAACAGACCACCACCCGGAGTACATTTTCCCTTGAAGGGATGTACTTTTACGTCGCGATAGGTTGCTTCAGTAATGCGTGCACTTGTATTTATATTTGACAAGGCAATATCTGATACTTCTGTAACTTAAGACTTGCCTTGTGGTTTTTGCTACGTTGGTTATTTGCGATTTATGGCTTCTATATGGGTAGAGTAACATTTGATCATTTTAAGTTGAAAATAAATTTAGGTTTCAAGTTTTTGGCCTAATTCTTCTCACATTTTGATTCTTAACAATTTTAGAAAAAATCATAAAAAATAGTATAAAATAGTATAAAATAGTATAAAAATAGCACTAAATAACACTAGAAATAGCGCACAATAAAAAAGACACAATATTTTGTTTAATGTGGCGCACAATTTTAAACTACATACTGACAAATCTAAATAATGTAAGTTTAAAATCTTGAGAAACCGACTTCATGGCCAAACTGCTAAACCGATTTTGATGAAATTTCTATGGGACATCTGGAAGTTTTTCTTCCAGTTAAAAAAGTTTTTTATGAACGGCTCATAAATGACGGATCATGCGTTGAAAATAATACAGCCGAATTGAGAGCCTCATCCTCTTTTATTTGAAGTCTGTTAAAAATAAACTACGCTGTACGTGCAGGGTTACGCGTACATGTAATAGCCCCTTCCAACCGGTGTGTGATATCGCGCACGGAAGCGGATCAACTCGCACGACACACCATGGGAACGGTCTCGTGCGCCGAGGTGCGCGGTAGCACAGGAGCCCTTTCTGTGTGCGCTGCCAGAACCACGCACCGTAGGAAGGCAGCATAAGAATCAAGTGTTGGACCGATTTGCGATTTCCGCCTCGCCTTATGCTCGTCTTCAGATCCAAATGAGAGAATTCCGAAATTCTAAGCAGCTCGGATAATTTTGGAAAATAGGTGATTATGTTCAGATGTGTTTGGTTCATTATTTTCTTTAAGAAATCTTTTCTAACTTATTTTTTATCTTCAGGCAGGTTTGTTCGGGGTTGGTTCAAGCAGGACGTTTCTTCTGAATCTATGAGCAAACGGGTGTATTAAGAACGTAATAGTTTCTATACTTGTTACTTAGTTATCAACTTAATCTTCCTGGTTATTATAATAATAATTGGGGTATGTAAGTACATAGTTGAATTATTTTTTAGCATTTTGTGTAATATTCGCTCCTTGAAAGGAGATATTCATTCTTAATCTACACTACACAATATAGTCCGGGGTAAAAATACACTTAGCGGTGATTGCAAATGAAGATTCATTGACCGCGTCATAGATGCCGCTACCTTTGAAACTGTTCAGCTTTTCTAATTAAAAGATGAATTGGGAAATCAGTCTGTTGGTATCAAGGAAAGGATTTGCTACTTCACATCAAGTGCACTTCTATTTAGACTTGTGTAAAATTGTACGTTTGTAATTATAGACTACATTGATGAAGCAAAGGGGTTCCATCTTATATGTTTACAAATTTATATGTATGATATTTTTTTAAATGAATGTATTTGAAAGTCTTATCAATTATACCTTGGTCCATTAGGATCCATTGAACCATTTCTATGTTTGTTTCCACCTGTCCACTTGTGACGAAGTTATGATCTTGTAATCACTATTCGTTTTGGGAGTACTTGGCGTAATACATAATTACCAGTATATTGACCCGATCCCCCTCATTTAAGGCCGATCCGTATTTTCTTCTCTTAACTTCTTCTAAAGAAGTCGAGATTTTGGGAATCAAAGCATAGGAATATAGTACATTATTGTTTACACAACTATCATAATGGCCCAAGATTCACAAACAGCAATCATTAAGTCTTCATTTTTATGATTCTAAAATGAGATTGTTACTTTTGTGAATCTTTACTATAACGGATATCCAATAAATTTTGTGTGATATAAGTATCATTTTCTCTTGTTATCATTAAATAATTATGACAGTTTAAAAAGTTATAATAAAAAACGGCCATCCATTTTACATTGATTGAAAAGTTGACTGCGTGGCATCAAGCGTTACAATTTGCTTGACACCATCATTCAGCTTAACGATCAATGTTTCCTCAACAATTAAAATACTCTCTCGAAGAACTCAAATAATGACATTGATGAGTCGGTTAGCTTGGGGAGATCAAGCGTATTGATAATATCTGCTTGGTCCCGTACTCCAATAGTATTTATCATTGCTTACTCTACCGTAGCTGCCAAAGAGTCACAAACAGAAATAATTAGAAACGGCCATCTATCTTACATTGATGGGAAGGTTGGTTTGTTGGACCCAAGCGTAACTCATCGGCTTGTTTCCCTCGATCAACCTTACCGATCAATGTTTCCTCAACAATCAAAATACTCTCACGAAGAACGCAAACCATAACATTGTTGAGTCGGTTGGCTTGGGGAGATCAAGCGTATTGATAATATCTGCTTGGTCCCGTACTCTAACTGTACTTATCAGTGTTAACTCTACCGTAGCTTCCCAAGACTCACGAACTGAAAAAAGTAAAAACGGCCATCTATCTTACATTGATGGGAAGGTTGGTTTGGTGGACACAAGCGTAACTCATCGGCTTGGTCCCCTCAATCAATTTTAGCGATCAATGTTTCCGCAACAATCAACAGACCACCCTCACTAAGAAGATAAACAATAACACTGATTTTTCGTTTGGTTTAAATAGCTCAAGATTTTATATTTGCTTGGGCTTTCAAACCAATAGAATTGTCATTGTTTACATAACTACTGTAGCTGTCCAAGACTCCGAACAGGAAAATTAAGTTTTATCGTGACAAACTTTTGTAAATGCTTACCTTTACGGAATATTTATATTTTTTTGTATCATGTATTATTTTATATCGTTAGTTTTGAAGAACTAAAATAATGACATTGATGAGTTGGTTGGCCTGGGGAGACCAAGCGTATTAATAATCTGCCCGGATCCCTACACCAACTGTATTTATTATTGTTTACTCTACCGTAGCTGCCCAAGACTCACGAACGTAAATAATTAAGTACGGCCATCTATCTTACATTGATGGGAAGGTTGATTTGGTGGAACCAAGCGTTACTCATTGGCTTGGTCCCCTCGATCAACTTTAGCGATCAATGTTTCCTCTACAATCAACAGAACCCCTTCTGTGATGAAGTTAAACAATTACACTGATGTTTCTCTTGGTTTAAAGAGCTCAAGTTTTTATATTGTTTACTTGAGCATTCAGACCAATAGGATTGTCATTGCTAACATAACTACTGTAGCTGTCCAAGACACCGAACAGGAACAATTAAAAGCGGCCATCTATTTTACATTGATCGGAAGGTTGATCTGGGGGAACCAAGCGTAATTCATCGGCTTGGTCCCCTCGTTCAACTTTAACGATCAATGTTTCCTCTACAATCAACAAACCCGTCATGAAGTTAAGTAATAACACTGATGTTTCTTTCGGTTTAAATAGCCCATATTTTTATATTTGCTTGGGCATTCAGACCAATAGAATTATCATTGCTTACATAACTACTGTAGCTGTCCAAGACTCCGAACAGGAATAATTAAAAACGGCCATCGATCTTACATTGATAGGAAGGTTGGTTTACGGGAGCCACGCGTAGCTCATCGGCTTGGCCCCGTCGATCAACGTTAGCGATGAATGTTTCCGCAACAATCAACAGACCACTCTCACGATATGAAGTTATAACACTGATTTTTCTTTTGGTTTAAGGAGCTCAAGTTTTATTTCTGCTTGGGCTTTCAAACCAATTGAATTGTCATTGTTTACATAAATACTGTAGCTGTCCAAGACTCCTAACAGGAATAATTAAGTTTTATCGTGACAAACTTTTGTAAATGCTTACCTTTACGGAATATTTATAAGTTTTTGTAGAATGCATTATTTTATATTCTGTCATAGTTTATTATTATACATTAATCAATTTAGTTAGTTTTGTATAGTCAAGCGTTATTATTTGCTTGGTTCACGAAACTGATTTCATCGATCAATGTTTCATCAACAATCAATATGCTTTCACGAAGAACTAAAATAATGACATTGATGAGTCGGTTGGCCTGGGGAGACCAAGCGTATTTATAATCTGCCCGGAACCCTACACCAACTGTATTTATTATTGTTTACTCAACCGTAGCTGCCAAAGACTCACGAACATAAATAATTAAGAACGGCCATCTATCTTACATTGATGGGAAGGTTGATTTGGTGGAACCAAGCGTTACTCATTGGTTTGTTCCCCTCCATCAACTTTAGCGATCAATGTTTCCTCTACAATCAACAAATCCGTCATGAAGTTAAGTAATAACACTGATGTTTGTATCGGTTTAAATAGCCCAAGTTTTTATATTTGCTTGGGCATTCAGACCAATAGAATAATCATTGCTTACATAACTACTGTAGCTGTCCAAGACTCCGAACAGGAACAATTAAAAGCGGCCATCTATTTTACATTGATCGGAAGGTTGATTTGGGGGAACCAAGCGTAATTTATCGGCTTGGTCCCCTTGTTCAACTTAAGCGATCAATGTTTCCTCTACAATCAACAGAACCCCTCCTGTGATGAAGTTAAACAATTACACTGATGTTTTTCTTGGTTTAAAGAGCTCATGTTTTTATATTGTTTACTTAGGCATTCAGACCAATAGAATTGTCATTGCTTACATAACTACTGTAGCTGTCCAAGACACCGAAGAGGAACAATTAAAAGCGGCCATCTATTTTACATTGATCGGAAGGTTGATTTGGGGGAACCAAGCGTAATTTATCGGCTTGGTCCCCTTATTCAACTTAAGCGATCAATGTTTCCTCTACAATCAACAGAACCCCTCCCGTGATGAAGTTAAACAATTACATTCAGACCAATAGAATTGTAATTGCTTACATAACTACTGTACCTGTCCAAGACACCGAACAGGAACAATTAAAAGCGGCCATCTATTTTACATTGATCGGAAGGTTGATTGGGGGGAACCAAGCGTAATTCATCGGCTTGGTCCCCTTGTTCAACCTTAGCGATCAATGTTTCCTCTACAATCAACAGACCCGTGATGAAGTTAAGTAATAACACTGGTGTTTCTCTTGGTTTAAATACCTCAAGTTTATATATTTGCTTGGGTATTCAGACCAATAGAATTATCAATGCTTACATAACTACTGTAGCTGTCCAAGACTCCGAACAGGAATAATTAAAAACGGCCATCTATCTTACATTGATGGGAAGGTTGGTTTGCTGGAGCCAAGCGTAACTCGTCGGCTTGGCTTCGTCGATCAACTTTAGCGATCAATGTTTCCTCAACAATCAACAGACCACCCTCCCGTGATGAAGTAAACAATGTCACTGATGTTTCTTTTGATTTACGGAGATCAAGCGTTTTTATACCTGCTTGGTCCCTCAAATCATAAGGATTATCGTTGCTTACAGTACTACTGTAGCTGTCTAAGACTCTATCCAGAACTCGGTATTCGATTCTACGATCGAAGACCCGTCTCAGCACTGGGGTAATTCTAAACTTTGGCGCTCAACTGATTTAAACCGGCTTGATCTTTATTTTTGTATATACCTAAACAGCTAGAAACCGCTGTCAAAGTACTAATAATAAATGTTAATGTCAACATTATTTCTGGACCGATTACTCGTATAAAGAAACCCTAATTTGATTAATTTTATCTATATTTTCAATGATGATTCAAAATTTGTACTAGAAGATGCAGGAATGATCGATCATCATCTGCCTGCCCTTATCCCATTCTACTCGTATGTTTGGTCGGTATAGCATGTTCTTCTCTTCTATCTTCCTCTATCAGCTGTCATTTCTCTATAGAGAAAAAGACAATTCGTCCATCTTTTCTTTTGGTTTGTGTTCTATTTATTATTTCCTGGCATGTTTATTTCTGCCATTTAGATTTTTAGTCTTCTACTCGGAATAGGCTCATTTTTAATTCCATTCAAGAATCTAAATAAGAATTCGCTCATCCCTTTTGATTTTGACTTCCATACAGATGAACGAAATTGAGTTTGTATACATACGAAAATAACATGTACCTAATATCGAAGATAAACAATTAATTTTCTCTCACTCTACCTACATATAATGGACGCAATGACGCTATTTCTTTCTATAATTCGATGTAGATAACCTATTAATTTTTAATTTTAACTACTTATTCTAACTACTACTTATCTTACTGAGTCTTTTGAGACATGTGGCGATGCGAACAGACAAGTAACTTTACGTTTTTCTTCACTACTCATATCGTTTCGTTAAGTAATAATAAGCGTCTCTGAATGCCAGCGAGATCCTACGTTTAATTTGCCATATAATATGACAGAAAGATGATCCTCCTTGATGCTTTTCTTCGAATTCTACTTTATTATCCATATATTCGCAAAAAGCTTTAATATGCTTTTGCTTGCCACAGTAGCTAACATAGTGCTTGCCTTCGTACACACAATATCACGTTTTATAATAAGTAAGGGTAAACATCACAGACACACAGGACTTCATTTATGTGCAAGGCATTGTGCCGAAGTAAGTGTAGTAATTTTATTGAATTATATCTAACAGGCTGCTTCCTTGCAGTCCCACGCGATATGCGAGTCGTCTGTGTATACATTGAAAGTATCATCAAACATTTTGGGGTTTATATTATGATTTCAACATCATATCTTTCTATCACGACTTATACTCCTCAGTATCACCTATATTATAATGTAGTATGTACTATTCAGATCGAAACGTGTCGGACGCCTTCGTTAGCAGAGTTCTAATATGTGTTTGAAGTTACTACGGTGTGGACTTTATTTGTTTTCCCATCGACAGTTCTTAAAACTAGCCGGCTAGTAAAATTATTTACTGTAACACATTTAGGCAGTCGCCTGGGCAGATTTCTGGAACTAAACTGTTTTAAAACGTTTGTCGAATGATTGAAAGTGAAATATTAGTGACTGACTACAAACCCCCGTCGATTGGAAAATAACATACTATGTAAATAAACTTTTTCTATTTTATGTTACCGGTGGTAGGACTCGTAGGGTTCTGTAGCAGGAGTCCGACTTGGTGGGTACCACCGCAGTGCCAGATATTCTATCTCCAAGCAGTAATTACAAATATTACTGTGTTTAGATCAGAAGGGCACTGTAGCAAGTAAAAATTATAGGCGAATGAAGCTAAAAAACGATGCGTTAATATCTTTGTATTACGTTGGCAACGCTCAAGTAATAACTCGAGTAGGTAAACCACTGGTAGAATATAATAATGTACTGTACAGTTCAGATCGAAATTTGTTGGATGCCTTGCTATGCAGAGTTCTATTAGGTGTGTTTAAAGTTGCTGCGGTGTGGAATTTATTTGTTTGGCCATCGACGGTTCATAAAAGTGGCCAGCTAGTCAAATTATTTACTGTAACACATTTAGGCAGTCGCCTGGGCAGATTTCTGGAACTAAACTTTTTATAACGTTTGTCGAATGATTGAAAGTGAAATATGTTAGTGACTGACTACAAAACCCCGTCGATTGGAAAATAACATACAATGTAAATAAACTTTTCTATTTTATGTTACCGGTGGTAGGACTCGTAGGGTTCTGTAGCAGGAGTCCGACTTGGTGGGTACCACCGCAGTGCCAGATATTCTATATCCAAGCAGTAATTACAAATATTACTGTGTTTAGATCAGAAGGGCACTGTAGCAAGTAAAAATTATAGGCGAATGAAGCTAAAAACCGATGTTTTAATATCAGTGTATTAGGTTGGCAACGCGCGAGTAATACCATTGATAAACCACTGGTAAAAAGCAGCCAAGTGCGAGTCGGACTCGCCCATGAAGGGTTCCGTAGCACGACGAACTACAAGAACCTTTATATTATGTTACTTGATGTAACATAATAAGGTTCTTGTAGTTCGTCGAAAGGTAAATTGCGGTTTACGGTTTATGACGTATAAAAAAAAAACTACTGACTAGATCTCATTCAAACCAAAAATCGTTGGAAGTTTACATAGTAATGTACAACATATATTATATTTTTTTTAGTATTATCATTCTCTTACTTTAGAAGTTAGAGGGGGGGGGACCAACTTTTTTCCACTTTGGAAGTGTCTCTCGCGCAAACTATTAAGTTTAGAAAAAAACGATATTAGAAACCTCAACATCATTTTTGAAGACCTATTCATAGATACCCCACACGTATGGGTTCGATGAAAAAAAAATTTTTGAGTTTCAGTTTCAAGTATGGGGACCCCTGAAATTTATAGTTTTTTTTTTATTTTTATGTTAAATTCTTAATGCGGTTCACAGAATACATCTACTCACCAAGTTTCATCAGTCTAGCTCTTACAGTTTCGGAGAAAAATGGCTGTGACATACGGACGGACGGACAGACAGACAGACAGACAGACAGACAGACATGACGAATCTATAAGGGTTCCGTTTTTGCCATTTGGCTACGGAACCCTAAAAAAGAAGAGGTCCTTAACATAATCATCTTATGTATTAAAACGGTTGCCGTGTCGCGTCCAAAAAAATATAAGAACTTTAAAACAGTCATCCAATAACCTGCTCTGAACTGGCATTGCACATTAAATAAATAAATATTAGTCGACAACTCCAACAATACGATCTAGCACCTAACTAAGCAAAACTTGTATAGCAAAAATCAGATGACTGATTTAATAATAAAAACATTTGTTTTTGTAATATATAACATCCAGGCACATATTATAAACAAGCAATTCACTGTTACAAATGTGTGTAATTACATCAGTATTATTATACATAAATTCATCACTGTTTATGTATATAATATAGCCTACCCGAGAGAACCTCTTATTGGCTCTGTCAATCAATTTGTCTACATATAAAGTTGTTGGTTCTTTAAATCTTTCTCTTTCGGTCTCTATTGTATATAGATAATAATAAACCATGAACTGAAAATAATTTGCAAATCCACTTGAAACCACTATAGATATATTAGGTTACATTAGAGCGATAACAACCGTAATTCAGCAATAATGACGCACATTCAATACTAATGCCTATTTCAAGAGCAGTCTGTACTTATCAAAATTTAATCTTGAGCTAAAATGCGCACATTTACCTACTAAACATGAAACGAAAAAATGCGATGTTTACACTTACCTCATTTAATGTAAAGTCAGAAAACAGGCACTAGTAAGATTTAAACTAGAAACTCACTCACTGACACGTGATTAACGCATATTGGTTTTGTATGACACCGGGGGTTTAATTGTATAAATCGCGGACCGATGCGAGTAATAAAGTATATTTTGCGTTGTTAAAAATGAAGCACACATGCGTGGATTGTGTCCGAGTATCGCGCATGCGACTGGCTTGGCTCCGCTGCCTGTAGTCTATAGTATAGCGGCGCATAACGTCACACGGCCTGAGAGGTGCGCCTGCTTCTCTAGGCGACCTTCAAACACACGTACCTAGATACCATTCAACTGTTATATTTAGTAGCTTTGTATTTATTTGCGAAATTACACACAGAAAATCATTCTTACATCTTCTAAAACTTATCCAACGCTTAATATATACCTAATGTTGAATTTGTCTTGTATTTCATGTTCATGCTATCAAAAGATGATTGTTTTAGTATTATGTATGTATGTACTGTATATAATATAGGTAAAGGTAATCCAGAGCTTGAATTAATTACTAACTATCTGTATATAATAGCATGCGATTTACCTTTACCTAAACGAATTAATCATTTAAAACCAGTACACTGTCTATGTACTGTGCCCACTTTCTGAAATGTATATCTCTTATAAGTAAACTCTTGTCTTTGTGGAATAAAAACATTAACCCGAAAACTAATTGCATAAACAAAGCACACAAATGACGGGCTTGCAAAACTTAATATTTTATTATGTACTAAACATTAAAAAATGTCGTGTCTAATTATCATGTAAAAATCCAAAGAGCACTTTATTTTACTGCAATTTATGTCTCACTAATGAATGTATATATTATATGTACTAACATTATTGTAAAACATGGCTTTGGTAACAAATTGTAATTAATGCTTACTGACCTGTGTTTTTAACTCATCAATGCTAACATTATAATATACTCGTAATGTACATAACCTAAAAACCGTGTGTCTTTTTATAACTACATGCTTGTAAAATCTATTTGTTTCATCGACGTGGTTTAACATAACATTTTTATACTAACCGCTTTAAAAGTTAACATACGTACCGTTTTAAAATATGCTGTAAATTCATTCCGAACCGTATTTAATTCAACAAAATGTGCAATTTCTACATAAATAAATCGAGTGCTAGAGAGTGAGCTTAGACAAACAATGCTTACCTTCATTGCTGTTCGACATGTCCATTTCTTATGTACCTATGTAGTTAACAAATGTATAAAAAACATGTATTCTAAAATGCCTGTAAAACATTGCAGCACAAAATATTTTTGTGTTGTAAAATGTGGTATTGACTAACAAATGTAAAGTATAAAAGCTTTTTACGCTTTGTTAATGCAAAATACATTTTTAACACGCACGTACATACTGCTAACGGTTCACGTATTGGTTTGTTTCGGGATTATTGTAAAATATTCATCAACTTTAATGCCAGTCAAATATACTAAGTAACCTAACTAAAAGACGAAACAAACACATAATTTAAAAAATAACGTAAGTTGTAAAATACGTTAATTTATTCGTCTAAACTTTCATGTATTGGTGTTGAAAATGTCTTTCATTTTATTACTAACGCAATTGTGAAGCATATCTAACACCAATAACCAAGGTAACAGGCAAATGAACTCGCTTGCTTATTCATTAATAAGTTTGAAGGCAGCAACCCTCCTTGGTAGCAACCAGCCCAGCAACATGCAAATTCTTTTCTTAGTGAAAGAAAGAAAGGATCAACTAATTACTGAAATGAACTAGAAAACATTTTCAGATTAATTTAACAAAGTATGTGGTTGATAAACTTCCATATCATGTCGCTTATTAATTCTCGAATGTAACATGACCACCGACCGCTAAAAGCATGTCGTATTACCTACGTTTTGTAGTAGTAATAAATCCGCTGCAACGTGTTCAGTCTTGTAGAAAACTAGCAAACAAATAGTTGCATACATAATTGTAGTGGCATGTAAGCTTAGTGAAATTTTCTTGTTAAAAAGAAATTTTACCCGCACACTTCACAGACAATATACATTGTTTTGGTCTAGGAAAATCCGTTATTATTAACTAACCAGGAAGATTAATATACAAGAATACGTTTCGAATGGGTGACAAAATGCAACGGCTCTCCGTCAAAATTTTGCAATACGTATTGCAAAAAAATACAAAGATTTTTTATCTTTTTTGGTTGATTAATCGTTTCTCATGATTGAGTAAGGTAATAACAGTAATTTCTCATCGGTGAATGTTTCAGTAACCGCCACCGCGGCGCTGTAGGTATATGTAGTTACATAGATACACCTACAGACACTGTAGGCACAGTAGATCATACATGCATCGCATAGGCTTATACGCGGATCGTATAAATTTAATTACTACGTAAGGAGGATGTTATCGATCAAAATATGTGTAGCAGCTTTGAACTCAGTAGACAGGCCCTTCCTAGTCTATGTTTTATTTATTTTTAAAGAGTACCTGCATCCTACTGATTACGTTTCGCGATATCATAAAATAAATATATGCGGTTTCTGTCTTGTCTACTTGTAAAATATTGTTTTTCTTTTTTGTCTGACTCTGTTATTCCCTTTTTCGATACTGTTCGTCAGTATCGAAAAAGGGAATAACAGAGCAATAAGAATCTGCCCAAATGGGCAATAAAATGACGAAAAATATGCTTAGTTGTGAGGATTTTGAACTTAATGCGTGTCGTACTCAGCTCATCCAGCCGACAACGTGGCTACAAACGTGACGTGGAGTACGTATACTCCGGTAGCAATTTCGGAATATGCCATCCATCAATCCACATATGATATATTTGGCATCACCTGACCATTACTCATAATAATGATGTGCTGCTCAGCCAGCTTTGTTTAACAATTGTGAAATTGACACTTCACCCTTTTATGTTGAGTCTGCTAAATTCAGTTTTAAATAACCTCTTTCAGCACGTCTAATACGTTTAACCTAAGGGTAACATGCACGGCATAATCTCCTCCTAATTTAAATACGTCGATGCTCCAGATTCTCGTTTATAATGTAGATGCCTATTAATGTCATTGACTAGTGTACCGTGTTAAAGCCTTAACGGGGCTTCATCTCAGTACAAAAAAAAAGATTGGAGAGAGTATCCTTTCACTCGTTTTATTTGCGCAGCGAATTGGGCGCTTGGCTAATGACGAGACACCCAAAGTCAAGGCGAAACGAATAAAACCGCTCGCCGTTTTATAGTTATGACCGATCACTTAACATTTATTTTCAAATTGGGAGAACAGTGATACATCCTGTCTTAATAATTGATGTGAAAATTTGTCGATGTAGGTATGATTATGCTTAATTTTTGCTACTGCGCCAACGGCTTAACGAATTTAGATAACATTTAGAATATACAAACACAGATAAAATTAAGAATGCGGGACCTGCAATTAAGTAATACTTAGACCACTTTTTTTTGGGTAGTTACTCGAGCGAAACCGTGGGGGGAAGTAGTGTAGTTATAATGTTTACAATAAACTACGCACACAAAATTGAAATATACAGACTGGTGACATCATACATTTTGACCTACGATCGTACACTTTATTATCTACTCAAAACGTAAACTTGTGTAATCTTAACTAACTCTAAACATAAGTTGAGCCTCAATTTGCCGCGCGTTTTATGTTAGTAAAAGATAACCCTGAGATACGCCTTTTCGTTAGAAAACAGTAAAAAACTAGACAAGTGCGTATCAAACTCGTAAACTAAAGGTTCTTTTTCTTTTTATCTACAAAATATCTGATTTATATCAATCATTTAGGCATTACTTTTAAACCAAATAAACAAATTCAACGCCATTACAAACTTCTACATCGATAAACCCCATTCTAATGTACCGACACTGAAAGCTTAAATTACTGAAACAGTCGAAGCTTATTTCGGATATGAGGAAGACATTATCCAGGTTTCCGATTGTAAGCTTGTGTTCACAATACACGTTTGTAGAACGACGGAATGCATTCGAAGCTTGTCGAATTCCAATTCAATAAAGTATTTATTCAGTTTATCACTAAGATCATTTTGTCGTAAGAACGTAGCTACTCGTGTATCACTTATTTTTAATGCGATCATATTCACCATGCAATCAATAGAGGTACATGAAAATAGTTTGTCAGTCATCAAAACTATGTTCAGTCATGAACATTAGTTTTCGAATTACTTAGATTTTCTTCGTTAAGATCAAAATTCAAAGGGTAAAAAAAAGACGTTAAGGGTTTGAAATATCCTCCCTATTTTTAATAAAAGCAGGACCGGCTGGTCA
This sequence comes from Thera britannica, assembly GCA_939531255.2. Lineage (NCBI taxonomy): Eukaryota > Metazoa > Arthropoda > Insecta > Lepidoptera > Geometridae > Thera > Thera britannica. Next base: position 16,577,023 of record OW618044.2, read on the forward strand.
TCTCATGTGAGAAAGTTTTTCACATTAATTTATAATCCACCTAGTTGGAAAATGTGAACTGATTTTAATTAAAGCGCAGTGTAATGAAAAGCGTCTGCTAGCCGAGCTAATTCATAAAGAGGAAGCTCATGTGTAAATTTTCTGAATAACTCACATTTTGGTCATTCGAGTTTACAAGCTCAAACAGGAAATAAGCCACGTTTGTAAATACGAGGTACTTGCTACGAAGCAATATCAAAAGCCTGAGTTTCACGAGTTGTTATTAACACTGCACTTAATTAAGTTTTCAAACTGTTTCCTTGCTGAGAAAATGATTTAAAACTTATATCTTGCACTTGAACGCAGAACTTAACTTTCTCTATTTAACTTCATAAGCAAATTTTAAAGACGCTGTAATATTACCACTTTGCAAACTAAAGATATTGCTACCCCTGCAAAGGTTTACTTGAAGTCAGATGTTTAGTTTATGGAGGATTTCTGTTCAGACTGAACTATCGTACGGAAACCAAACTACTGAAGTAGTAAACAGATCACGTTTCAGTAAATTCTCATTGCAAATAGAGTAAGTAGGAACTAGAGCAATGCAATCGATCCTTATGGTTCAGTGCGACTAGACCGTACCTTACCTAGTTACACTGAGTGAGAGCTTGTGGCTCGTCAATAGCACCCCACCCCAGTTAGTCCTTGCCTCGGCTTTCTATTAGAACCTTCTAATAGAAAGCCGAGGCAAGGACTAACTGGGACTAATATTAACTAGTCTGATCTACCTAGATCAGACTAGTTAATATTTCAAGCGGCTCAGGGTGTAAATCAATATAGAGTAGTAGAGCTCTTTGTAAAGGGCTCGTCCGGGGAAGTACTACCACTATGCCTATTTCTTCCGTAAAGCAGCATTAATGTGTTTCGGTTTGAAGGGTGTGGGTGCCGGTGAAATTATGTGCTGTGTGCCTCAAGTTGATGGACGCAGGGCAGTGCATCGTAGGGCACGTTCCTGACGTGCGTGACCTACGAGGCAATGCTTTGTTATAGGCGATGCTTACCACTTAACATCAAGTGGTTCATGAGCTTGTCCTATCAGCTAGTTGAATAAAAAAAATCCAATGTCTTTATTCTCAGGAATGTAGAGATTCCGTAATACATCTTCTATTGGTGTTGGGAATTGAGTGGATAATTGAGAAATATTATAAATAATATTAATAAATACTTAACAAGGTTTAATAATCGAAGTCATTGAACCACAAACAGTGATCATCCGTTTAATTAGAGCACGAGCTATAGGCTTTGATTAAGTAGGTATAATATACACTCTGTAGGAATTCGTGTTATTCATATTTGAAAGAATATCATATTTCGAGTTTTAGTTTAGTAGGTTGGGAGGAGAGTTTCCACCATTAAGCGAGAATATTTTTTTATTTGACCAGGTTTACAATAAAATCTAGGTTGATTATACCGAGTGTTCTAGGCTCTTTGTGTCTTGGCGTCGGAAACATCTAGGGAAATCAACTTTTGACGAAGCTATACCATCTTTGTAATAACAACAAACTTTTTTTGTTAAAACATAATGAATATAGATATCAGTTCTTTTTCATATTGTCGATTGAAAAAGGGTTAGGGTGGACTTTTAATACACTAGCTTTTATTTATGTTATTTATGTATTCACTAAGGCTATACAGGGCTATTCATTATTAGCTACACAAACTGACAGGGCCTAATTTTTGGGTCGTGAATATTTGTTTGGCCGAATCAATTTAATTCCTAAACTGATTTAAGTTTTTGTATCAAAATTGTATTTTTATTAATTAATTTCTTTACGGCATATTGCATAATTATTGCCACGGAGAACAAGACGATGACCTATCCATGTAGTATATGAACCTAATTCCTGAGTATTTGTAGCTAATAATGAATAACCCTGTATATTGTGGCGAAAAAAATATTGTTATGTATTATTATTATGAAGGTAATATTATTATTAATCGAGATTATTTTTGTAGTAGGTAAGGTTTCTTTTAATAGTCAACTGGTTGAATCACCTGATTCGAGCCACAAAAAGGAACTTATTGGTTAAAAAAAACACCTTTCAAGTGTAAAAATTAAAATGAACATGTTCCTTATTTATATATAACCTTGTTTGATGTTTTTTTGCTCATTATTCTTAAAAATGTAGAGTTAAAATTAGATTATCGCCTTATTACTTTAAAGTCTTTATTTCCAATATTTTCGTATTTAAATTGAACCAATTTCCAATACCGTTCTTGTGATGATAAAGTTAATAGAGCTTTTGCGCATATTGTAGCCATTGTTTCCTTTGCCGCCTTACCAGACAAGGCCAGTCTAAACTGATCTGTCCAAAATGCAATTGAAAATCTATTGTGTCTGGGATTGCCGCAATTTAGTGGTTCCCTGAGGGTTGGTGCAAAAGCAATTCTGTTTATTCTGACCACTGGTTTCGAATGACTTAGTAAAGCGCAATGTTGTACACCACTATTTTAATTCAACTGAGGACGACCCAATTTTAGTCGTAAGCCTGTAGATAGGTAGATTATAGACTTGCATAAAACCTTTGAGAACTAGCTTTCTGTAAAATATGTATTCACGCAAGCTTATATGATGTTGTGTTAAAGTAGGTATACACTTAAAAAACTAAAACTAATTGATAACTAGTTTTGGATTAATAGCATGAAATGTGCTAATACGTTATCATAATAAAAGACGTGGAGTGGTCAGATCAAGTCAGTCGGATAAAACCGGAGAAATAAGCAAACATCGTCACCTTTTGGAAGCCTGAGGACGGAAGACAACGACCAGGCACCTTTTGGAAGCCTGAGGATGGAAGACAACGACCAGGCACCTTTTGGAAGCCTGAGGACGGAAGACAACGACCAGGATAGCCGAGAAGACAGACTGTGGCTTAATGATCTCGACGTTCAAGGGAATGATTGGTTGAAGACCGTGGTCGAGATCAGTATTATATTTTTAGATCAATCTTTAACCCAACTGTGGCATATAATAGCTGTAACTAAACGGTTAAATGTTTTCCTATCGGTGTAAAAATTATTTAGGTTTACAGTTACGTTACTTATTGTATAACAGAATTGTAATTTAATAATATTTCATATTGATAAGAATTATTGGCTTTTTTGATTGTACTAATCTGTATCCTATCATAAGGACAACATAAACCATAACTAGGTCTGACTGAACCGTGGACTGGAAATGTCTTGAGTAATTTTGTCTCAAGGGTTAGGAGTTGGTATAGGTATCTGCTACAGCGGCGATAGTATGCCAATTAGTTTCATGCAAATTAAGTCTAGGTATAAACATACATGTCCTAGAACATGCAGTACTGGCCTAGCTTTATTTATACTTAATTTAGTTTAAGTATGTTAGTTACCTTTAATTGTATCATGTAGAATTATAAATTAAACCAAACACCCACATTCAACATTTATTTTCTAAATAACATCTTTACACAAATGGAATTTAATAATTTACGAGCTGGTATGTCCGAGCTTTGCTCGGTATTTTTTTTTTGTAAATTGTGTTTTTTTTGAACTTTTGTGTCGAGTGTTTACGTAAAAGTTCAATAGATGGCGTTCTCTGTGACACTAATTCGTGATTTCGACTACTCGACAAGAGATGGCGCTAATTTTTTTATTATTAAAATAACTTTTAACCCGAGTCTTTCCTGAAAATGAAACCTAGCTAGATCGATTTATCGCCCCCGAAACCCTCTGTATACTTAATTTCATGAAAATCGTTGGCGCATTTTCCGAGATCCTAAATATATATATATATATATATATACAAGATTTTCTCGTTTAAAGGTATAATATAATATATATATATATATACAAGATTTTCTCGTTTAAAGGTATAAGATTAAACATCGATTTCACAATTACAAATAATAGTTCTTTTATTTATACATATTATAATCCTCTATTAGGGAAAGGGAATCATTCGATACATATTCAAGAAGATTGCAACAACATTCTAAGTAAACACTTTAAAGGAAGTCCCTCGAATCTTTACAATAGCTACTCAAAATTATAAATAGTTAAGAAATAAGCGAATTTGAGATTAACCATCGATAATGGACGTCGCAAACACAAGCGTGAAATATTTAGGGATCTTAATGCAACAAGTTAACCATTAATAATTCCTCTTTATGGATTTATTCTTTTTTAGAAGTTTATGTATAGATAGCAACACACTCTTAGACTGACCAATAGGTAAAAGGTAATCTTGATATTCTCATAAGATGGCCAAAATATTCAAAATAGTATAACTGAGGCGATGACTATGTGTTCTCGAAAGAACATTTTATTAATTTACTCTAAATATGGCATTAAATAATGGAACTCTAAATATTAACCTAACATTTATTTTCACAAAGTTGAGTGTCTAATATTGAAGAATACACCAAGTCTGGTCTAAAGAAGCATCATTCATCTACTTGTCAAAAAGTAACATCAAAACATGACTCTCGTGACCCGGGACTTTAAAGTTTTAGCATCTCGGAGCCAACAAAAACAGAGTCACATTTAAAGTGCACTGAATAGAACTAAACTGAGGACTCATTGCTCTTCTTAATTGTAAAGAAAGAAGATCAGAAACTTACATATTCTTAAACTTTCTATTGTTTAAATGTCGTAAGGGTAATCAAAAGCACATCCAACATAACGTTTATTAAATAAATATTCGGTATTTTTTCAACATCATAGAATAGACGCAACTAGATTAAAAGCTAACAAACCACACTTTACTACTACTACTAGCTAACATTACTTGCTAAGAATGACTCACTTGCCTTTGGAATAAAAAGGTAGTGTTTTTTGTATTAATTATGGTTTGACAAAAATTAAATTGCCTAACAAAGGGCTGGTTTCACGATTCGTGGTACCAGCCCTAACTTCACTACAGTTTTTAATATCAATAAACTAACAATTCAGTTGAAACTTAGCTCTACTACAGAATATGGCTGCACGATTTTAATTTAAAACATTATCATAGAATCACATGATATGCATATACATAAAACTTACATCCCTATGATATATATATACTATAAGTTTTACAACATGTAGAATTTACTATTAGAATCGCGTACGAACTAGATAAAGTTACTAAAATAACAACACTATTCAAAAGATCTAAGCATGACTATTTACATAGAAATTAGGCATTATTTATTCGAAATTCATTAAATATTGTAAAATAAATAGATATACCATATTGGTGGCATTCACTCAGTGTCATTCGCCATTTAGCCAGAGCAAAGCTTGTAAAGTGGTAACTTGATCATTAATCGAATAGGTATACATAATTATAATTATTATTTTGCTAGTAGTATGTTAATTATATAGTAAGTATTATACGTAGAGAACATTATAACACACATTAATATTATCTAAGTTCCAATATTTTTATATAATTTTGAAGATTAAACCTATGTACCTATACTGATTGAAAAGTGTCGAAAGGTACAACCGTATTTGGATTGTATTGATTTGTCAAATATACATAATACTACGCATAACAAATATGGATTTAATTTTACGTAACCTACCCCATACATTTCATTTCATTTTTTACATTATTGTTAATCAAATTCAAATTGATACAATAAAGTGATAATAGTAGTACCCAATTTGCAGGGAATAGAAGGAGAGGCTTATTAAAATCAAGTAAGACAAATCTAACGAGCCTCCTGCCATATATTTTTTATGTTTTTGTATTGGCACATTATTAATTCACACAACTTCATTATATGCTTCCCACTCGGTATTTTAATACTAATGAAAAACGTGGTGAGCTTTGGGATTCTTAATAACTTAGTACACTAACACTTACTACTTTTAAACGGACTATCCGTTTCAAAAATATCTTGTGATGGTTTAGAAAGAGATACATAATACCTACCTTCTACATTATACTTTTTACTTGTGACAGATAACATCTACTTTTATACTTCGAAAGCTATTTAGATACTATAACAATTCATCGGTTTGGCACCAAGTGCAATCAGGTGCACTAAGATGTGTACATTTCATTTCATCACTAATTAAATCATGAATCGCAAATAGGTATAATAAAAGCACACCAACAAAGCATAGTTACGTAGAGAAATCAGGACGCAAATTTCTAGCTATAAATTAAAATATTATTTACAAAGTAAATTAATAAACATACCAAGTGTCAATCACATCAGTGTCAATCACGAAACGTTCACCTTTGAAGAACGTAATTATTAATAACATAACATATAATAGAAAATTAATATCACAGCATATAAAGTATCAAGCATAAACGCAGTCTGCGGGTAAAATCCGTGATTTTCATATAGTCAACACGTGACGCACGGGTCGAGGTTTTCGTAGAACTCCTGGCCGGCGGAGGCGGCCTGGGGGCGCCGACGGTAGCGCTGGCCTCGGCGACCGGTCTTCATCTTAGGGAGCGACGCCGACGGCGGCCCCGACTGTAATTCTCATGCAGGCTTGAACGACGTTCCCTCGCCCGGATCCAAAGACGGCTTCTTCGGCAGCGGTCGGTTCAGCATTTTAGCCGAGCTATTGGACGAATTCGATTTTATAGTGGACGTTGATCGTGGGCTACTAACCGCGCTAGCTGTAGATTTGTGAGGGCTGTTGAACGGAGAGACGTTGTTCTGCAAAACGGCGCGCAAGTACGGGCCTCGAGGCACGGCTTGCTCAGCAATCACGTCTGGAATCGACCCCAACAGCGTTCTCTTTTCTTTATCACTGTTTGCAATCTCAGCATAAAGATGAACAGCTAAATCTTTGGGCTCAAAGTATTCGTGCGCCAAAGCGGTTTGTCTATAGTAAGGGGATAGCGGTAAGAGTTGTTCCAAAGATGGTGCTTTCGTCCCTACGCTCACCATTTTCTTGTTGTTGCGCCCTACTCGAGCTGTTGTAGTTTGAAATGGGAGTTCGTAAATGTTTTCAGAATTAGTTGGAGTCACTGCTACTATTTGTGGTGCTTCTTCAGTCATTTTCGTGAGTTCGTATAAGTGTTCAATGGCTTCGCGAGCTTCGACATAATTTTCAGGGTTATCGAGTTTTTCTTTCAAATTATCTAATAGTTCTTTGGTAAGCTCTTCTGGTAATGTCTGCGTAAACTTATCTGTGGATATTGTAGTTCTATCAGGTTCCTGAAAACTTGATTCTTGGATTAGATCTTGAGCTCGTGATTCATTCAATCGATGACGCTCGGAATATTCATTTACGGACATCTGAGAAATAGATCTAGCATTATCGAGGCCCAAGTTTGTCCCGCAGACGCACAGGCGACCACACAAAGATCCGCATGAATTGGAAGTTATTAGAACATTCTTTATTTGAACACAGTATCCCCGGCGACGCATCCACCTGATCAAACTGACCAACAGCGCTATTATTACACAAGACAGACAAGTTACGATGACAATACCTATAACTTTCTTATCTCGGTCTGATAAGGTATCGGCTTCAATATTTTTATGAGGGAATCTTGGATTCTTTATTTCAATAATTCCTGTTTTTGATTTTGCCGTGAATTGCTCACATTTTATTTCAGGACTCTCTGAGCAAACTTGTTGCATAAACTTCTGAAATAACATATTCTGTTCTGGTACATTGAAACACCTGGCGAAAAATTCATTAACGGTACAGTAGCTTTGAGATTCATACGGTTTGCCTGATACCTCTCCCAGTGCTTTGGCCAACCATTGGCTTACGTTGCAATGGCACTGTTGGCCATAATAATTGCTAGAATATTGTATTTTATGGGTCGCAGCAGCTTTACCAATAAAAGCAAGACTTCCAGGATGCATGGTTTCAATTTCGTTTCCATTGAACACGAGCTCGTGGATAGAGGCGCCGGGAGCAGATATGGCGTTCGGGGGTAGTTCATCGAATGAGTTTCTTTCCATTTGTAGTTTGTTCCAAGATGTTAATTCAAATCCTTTTTCCATGAATTTATGAAATTCACTGTCCAAGATGACGATTGAAGCCACAGTCGTATTGATTGCGCCGCTCTGGATGTTGTCGAACCTGAAATCGATATAATAACAGCTATAAATACATTTTAATTGAAAATAAGCCTACGATATATTCATTATATTAAAACGTATGTTGTTACCTAGTTCGACTTATGTTTATATTAGCAATTGCCGAACGCAAAGCTCTCTGATCGATTTGTTGAATCTTGCATCCATTGAAGTTCAGATAGTTGATTAGTGAATTTTCTGAAAAAGCTTCCTCTTCTATGAGATGGATAGAGCAATTGATCGCGATCACGACGTTGTAAGTGTTTGCAGAGAATGCTCCCGTTCGAATCGCATGGATGTCCACGCCGATCATTAGAAGCTTTGCCAGAGATGATCCAAATGTCGACTTGGCGAACTCGGAAACCGTAGTGTTCTTCAACTCAATCTAGAATGTATGAAAATATGTAATTAAAAATTCAGTGTCGTCAGGTCTTTTAAAATGATTAGGTCTTTTAACAATTCGCTTTTGCAGCAACGCTATCATTCGCTTTGCCATTTCAAGTAAATTTAAATACAACTTAAATACCAACCGACATGCCTGGTCCATGTTCCCCGACGTTCGCAGCAGTAGGCTCTAGAGTGAAGGATCCTTCGCCCAAAGATAGTTCTCGCACATTCGCCACGTCCATACTCAACAACCAGGAAAAGGCTAGACCATCGACAGACACTGTATCACAGTTCTGTATCGTCACCGATAAAGGACCTGAAATCACCATACAACAAAAATAAGCAAACAACATTTATAACATGATTGAGCACAACAAGAACAAATATTTGTGTGGTGATCATGGATATTTCTTCTCTGTATAGGTGTTATATTGTATTCTAAGAATGTATTTACAAAAAAACTGAAAGATGGTACTATGTCAGCTAACTGGTTCTCTTAGTACAAGCTCTGATTAATTTGGGTCTAGATAGTGTTGTTTGGATTTTCAACAATATTTATTTAACAAAATCTGTCTCTCATCTATCATATCATAACGTTGCGGACAAAACTAATTATGACGTATTGTTTACGACGCACGTATCAAAGCTTTTGTACAGCTCTATCACTGTCGATGCATGACTCATTATCCTGGGTTGGCGAGTCGAAAGTAATGCGGAGTCCGACAACAGGTGTATTTATAGATGTTGAAGCACGTTCGGACACTACTAATTACTGTCTACTTCATTGTTGACGAATATTTCATTTGATATGGTCGTATTATATTGTTATTGTGGTATACCTATGTCTTTCTGCAAATTAATCTTAATATAACCAAGCTCACTGCATTTATAATTTTGTAAATACTTGTGTTTTAAAAGTAAGTAATTTGTAATTTTGTATGAAAAATAATAATCTTAAAACATAATGGCGTTCATAAGTATGTAGGTACTTAAAAAAACATCCCAAAAGCGGCGTTTCATTTCAATCTACATTACTAGAAAAAGATAGAAAATAAAAAACAGATTTTATTAAAAAAAATTTTTTATCATATTTTAATTAAAAATATAATTACTTGGAATACCGTATTGAACTTCAATGAGCGAAAATATCGCGTATTTCATAAAAAGTACACCACAAAATTGAGAACTCTCTCCATTCTATAAAATTGGCTAACTTTATATTATTAAGTTGTATCATTATCGAGACTCAAAGACCGTTCGATGGCTTCATCTAATCGCGAAAAAATTGCATATCGGTCGTCGATATATCGTCGAGAATAAAATTGCTTCTAAAACCTGCGAGCGGAGTAATAAGTAGGTCAACTTTATAACTTATTTGAAAACTAATCTGTTATAAAGAGAAATATTTTGTAAAATATGTATTAAAGTCTGAAGTTTGCTGGTACCGGGAATATTAATTTTGAACATTTTATGCAAATTTCTTGTTGACCTCGTTTGTACCAACAATATATTATATCATAAGCTAAATGCTTTTTTTTAGAAATAAGTAAATAAAAAAAATCTCGCTCTTTAACTTTCGGGGCATTGTAAAAATTTTTAGGTCAATCAAATTGCTGTAATTCTTTAGTGGGTAGCTAAGAGATAGAGCGAGTAGGTATTATTATTATTATATTCAACTATGTATCACATTCACTGCAAAATAGTCTTAAAATATTTGCGTTCCATAACATCACATTTACATATTCAGTAATAAGTAGGCATAAGCAGTCATGCTGGTAGCATAATTATACTGGAACACCGAGAAGTAGTATTACCATTAACGCAGCACACACACAAGCTCAAGCTACGTGACTACATAGTATATGTCTGTACTAATGCGGGGACTCAGAAATAGTCTAGAGTTAGTCATCAGAATCGAGATACGACGCGCCGCTGCATCGCTGCCACCCAGATAAACTTAAGTACTTACACTTGCGAAACTTCAACACACCGAATAGCTTGATCCCGCTAGTTACTTAGATTTGTTCTTCCCGTTCTTCTCTTTGTATTCTAACATTGTGTAATTAAAGCCATATTGATAAAAAAGATACTGTGGCTGTTATTGATCATAGCTTACGCTTTCCCGTCACGTCCTAAATTTAGCAGAAACTGTAGAATGTAATACCTAGTTTTATTGATATTTAAATGTGAAGGTTCGCTTGTTATTAACTCGAATGAAAACTGTTCTGAAACGAATTTACATCTAGTTTCTAAGCATCTAGGGAATGTACGCGTTAGAGTTGAAATAACATGTTATATTGTTTATTTTGGGAGGTGGGTGATGATGCTTCCTGCATAAAGACTGTCTCTGACCGCTTCTGTCGCCAATGCAGACAACGCTAGGCCCTATGCATAAGTTCTAAGAATTATTTAATTATACAATTTTAGGATAATTGTAAAAGGAATACGTATTTCAAAGTCAATTGTTGTTAGTTGTTAGTGAGTAATGTTTAATATTAAAATTAGATTTTACTTGGGATTTCTAGAAAATGTTATTTGTTAGTGCGCTAATAATTACTCGCTATACTTAGTGTTTTTAAGCGACGGTATAGGCGACGTTTTTATCCTTAAATTGTTTGAGTTTTATGAGTAAAAAATGAACCGTGTGTTGTTTTTTGTGCTTGTGAGTAAGAAGCGGCCACGTTCACTGTGCGTCATCCAAATGTTCGAAACACAGCTTTTTTACACATGTTCAGACTGAGGCACTGTTACGATAAAATCATTCTATGTTGTTCATATTTGTTAAATAAAACTAGAATAAATGAACGAGATATTCAGCCATGTTTATAGACACAATTTAAATTTAATCATTGCAGTTAGCTGTCACTAGTTTAAGCTTAGCAACAGCTTAAGCTCTGTTTATCTTTAGATGTATTTTTATATGTAAGGCCAATTATGGTTAGCTAATAAGGATTATGGAGAAATAAAATTAATGTTTACCGTTTCTAGTCTTTGTATCCTTTTTCACTTACTCAGCTACATGCTCGTGTACCTACTCTACCTACATTTCCAATAATATGATATCCCAAACGTTGTAACAAAAATTGAGCAGCTAAACATGATACCTCAACCGCAATAATTTTACCAAACTGTGTGCATTTGCGCTTTATTTGCATGCGACGAAGTGCTCGCAATTTTCAATCCCATAATGGATATGCTCGAATCGTACGCAATTCACTAAAGTATTTGAATTTCGTCGATGCTACGTAAACATTATTTGTACGTAGGCAGGTAACGTTTGGTTGCACTGAATTTGATTACTAATTTATTTGGCAATTGGATCAAATTGTAAAATATCATCATATGAGTGCTGCTATATTAATACCAGAGTTTCATCTTTAAATATGCTCTTAGTAAACACTTTTATGCCAGTAGCAGACTGAACATTGTGACTTGTCTAGCATCAAAATTATGATTCGGTGTGAGACACACGCTTCTGGTTAGGTTAACCAAACAGAGCGACCCTATCAATTTACCACAGCAGTTTCTCTATGCGGGCCGCACAATAGATCCTACCGAATGGATTTCCCTCGTGATTTGATGAAGCCAGAGCAGACTGAAGATGACCTAGACTAAATGCCAGAGCTTAATGTATTCCTGCCTACAAAATAGACTGTCCTAGCGATCAAATTGAAATTGCGGTGCGGCGAAGGCAAGGCATTGACAGTGAATCAATAATATAGTGTTTAATAAAAAAAAATCAATAACGCGAATTTAAATAAAATCAACTAAAATTAAGGGGATTAGCTATACCTCTTTAAGCCTTGCTTACATCTAAGCGTTCTGCGGTGGCGATCAATGAAACGCTGTCAGATATGACTGCGGTATTTGGCAGCGTTTCACTGATCGTCACCGCAGAATGCTTAGATGAGCGCAAGGATTTTATCATTAGGGAAAAAAATTGTTGACGTCTTCGCGTCGATTGAGACAAATGCAGTCTACATTTGCTCAGAGGACAGCACATCTTTTGGTGAAATGGCATAGCATAATCTTTCGCGCTTAAATATTGATATAACAAAATCAGAATTCAAATACCCTAACAATTTTGCTTTAAATTATGATTCTCAATGGAAATTTGCCAGCGACCCTATAAATAGGCCTCATCCGGAGACCCAAGTTGGCTTACTCAACTACCAAACCGGTTACGCAAAGAGATTGTATTACGTTCCTACTGCTGCGTTACTTGTAATGATGATTTAGTTTAAAAGATTGTTGAATTGTTATACGTGTCATGTGAAGATTTGTCCTTAGAAGTCGTTTTCTTAAAAGATTTGAACATCCACCTAAATATTAAAAAAAGACCTTCACAATTCAAACTTGATATTATAAACGTGTCAAGTCGTGATGTCCAGAGATAATGTAATTTTTATAAGCATTTACATCACAGCGGCCTTAAAACATTAATTTGATTGCAACTTATTACACGCAAGCAAATAGTCACATTGAACTTACCTTTTAGACTCATAAAAGCGGTTTTCTCAAATCGTAAGGTACCACAGTCTTCGACGTCCAAGTAGAGATTGAGAAGGTTGAGACTGACGGCGGAGAATTGACGAAACAAGACGAGATTAGCTCCTTTGATTGCGATCCGCCGCATGTCCACGATCCCGGAGAAAGCACCCGGCCCAAACATCACCGCATCGGAACCATACACTGACAGCTCGATCGTAGTTTCGGGCAGGTCCCGATTGAAGATGTCCAATTTCTGAAACACAAATACCACATAGGAATTACAAATTCATCTATCGCGGGAAGCCAGATTATATGAAGAAACATGATTACCATTGCAAAATACAGCGATAGTTATTTAAAGCTCTTGCAAAAGGCTCTGTTTAATATTGTTGCTTTTAATGCTAGTAAAGTACGTCCGTCTCGAGTAAACAAGGGAGCTTATTTTTGCAATTACAGTGCAGAGGTGGAAAACAATCGAGCAAGAAAACAATGTTACTATTACTACTCATCTAAGCTTCTAAAATAATTTAATAGAACTCGGCACGGTTTAGGTACCTTATTAACTATTATTATGACTATGGAATTATTTTGTTTTTGTTTGAGTTTTAAAATGGCATTCTTTGTTTTACTGATAGGTATAATCTATGTTTACGTAGTCATGTATCATTTGATGCTAACGTTTGATTGGTATAGTATTTCGTCCCCTTTGTTGTGAAGTGTTGTGTTGTAATCTTTCAATTTATAATCATCCCGGTGGTCTTCAAAAATCGGAGGGTTTCAACAAGCGGATACGGGTTGTTGATTAAATTACGTTCAAATTGAGTAAAACTACTCCAGTATCTACGCAACTATAAGGCAGACCATTCCTTTGTTTCTATTAATAAGTAGAAGCCCTCAATAATGAAAGTGATTGTTAGTACACTTTCTACCTTTTGGTGTATTGTTCTCACTCGACCGGTCACAACGGATATTTCCTTTCCAGCGTCTCGGACATAACGCTCCAGAAAATAATTATTTATTAGAACTAAGTACTTGTTGTTATCGCACTGTTCGCGTTCAAGTCCACAGATAATGAATGACTCACAAAGATAACTCGAACAAAGCACTTTACTTACCGTACCTACCTACCTCATTCGAAAATAAAAAGATAGTAATTGGTCAAATGCTTTGTGCACGTTTTGGGTCATTGTTGCCAGTTACAACATTATTATAATGAGGATCCTCTAGTGCCCCACTGCAGGGCAAAGACCTTTTGTAGTTATTACTGTAGGTATACATAATGTTCATGTCAAAAAAATTTTAGAAATAACACGTCCGGTTGAGTGTACGCGATACGAAATAAAAATAAACACGACATCATCTTACCAACTAACAGACAGACACCGCGTGTCTCGCCTAAACGCCAATTGGGGTCTTACGGCTTGATTTATTAAATTTCCCGGGTCTGTCCTGCCATCACAGGCTACTGAATAAAGTTGCCAAAAACCTTGCTATCATCTTAATACCTACAATCGTTGTGAAATTTCATTGAGCGTTGGTAAAGTTCACATGTTCGCCCTTGTATTGCGTAGGTACTTGTTACCTGCTGACTCAGCCAGTGCAACTTGAGTTTTGCAACTTGTTCTTCGCCATTTAAGGGTGTCAGCATTGAAAACGAGATTATTACCAAACTAAGTTTACCATTGTCGATTGGTGAAATACGTATCTCGTATTTATTGTAAAAGATTGAATAGACGTTTATAGCTTTTAGTAGAAATTGGTCAAATATGTTGTCAAATAGTTTTTTATGGAAACGAATTCGAGCGCACCCAAATTTCAGGTAGTCAGCCCCTTGACTCTATAGTGTTGTCTATAAGCGCGGAATCAAAAACTCGTGAGAAGGTTCTACAGCGGAATGAGCTCACGAGACCGCTGACCTCCGGAGTGAAACGATGCTCGAACCATGCCAGTGCATAACAGCTGTGGAACGACAAACAACGCGAGAATCTTTTAGGGATTCAGAATCCCTTTTCTTTTTATGACTCATGTCATGATCAAAACTCATCATCACTTTGACCATAATAATCATAATCTGTCTGTAAATCATCATAATTATACGTTAGGAAACAGAATTAGGAACGGAAATACAATCTTGATATCGTACCTTGTTATCTTTCTTGCTATTGTCACGACACGACACTCTGACTCTATCATTGTTATTTGTAAAATTGTATGACCCAGTGTTTCCTTGAACATAAGGTATTTGTATAAGATTAAGATATAGTTTAAAAATATTTGTTGGTACATAACATACGCTTCTTTTGATAATATTTTTATAATAAATAATGTATTTATCGTAATCAAATGTCTTTATTTCACTATAAAATATGTCAATGTAAACGTATACCTAGTTAGTGGTTCTAGTTTTAATCCCCGCTAAACCTGTTTCATCGAGAGTAGATTAACAACTGTTTAACTTGTGTCACATAGTATGTATCTGTTTGTATGTAGTCCTAGTTGTTGTGTACTAATGCCGCTTCTGAGAAGTTAGTAGACCGTATTTACTCAGCTAAATACCTAACTGTGATCGGTTCTGCTTGTAGGATTACCGACGGAAGACGTAGGAACAACCATATTCATTGATTAACATAATACAACAGAACAATGGATGGGTGCGATTCCATAGATACAGAGTACAGTCACACGGATCGATTTCGCCAATTTGCTATTTTTTTTGTAGTAGTGAATCTCTCTTTGTGAATGGCTCGTCCGGGGAAGCACTGCAATCATGCATATTTCTACTGTGAAACAGCATTGCTGTGTTTCGGTTTAAAGGGTGTGGGTTGAAATTACTGGCCCGTGAGGCTGAATATCTGTATGCCTCAAATTTATGGACGCAGGACAGTGCATCGTAGGACACGTTCCTGACGTGCGTGACTGTTATATGCCACTTAACATCAAATGGTTCATATATTATACTTGTTCCATCAACTAGATGTCAATAAAGTAATTTATAAATGAAATTTATTTTTATATTGTATAAGAAAATTATAGGTATATTTGAAGAAGTAGGTAGCAACATTTCATTTCAATATGTTTTTTTGTTTTGATCTCAAGCCTACTACTTTTTGCTATAATTGAAAACTACCTACTGCTATTATTCTTGACATAATATTGAAAACTGCAACAAAGCAAACGTTTCCCGTTCCTAGCCAAGTGGATGTAACTTATAATCAGAAATGTTAAAGTCGCGACCATGTAGTGAAACATTTTCTTGTAAGATGTTCTCAACAGGATCTCGCTTGTAGGAAGGAAGTTTGCTTCAACATCGGTACCTGACATGAAGGAAATTGTAGTTGGAAAAATTCAATAACTGTTTTGCGAATGAGTCGACCTCGCTCACAGAAATCGGTTATATTATTGTCATAAGATACATATTTCAAGTAAAAATTAATACCTAAAACTAGCCGAATAATGATAAATGTGTCAGTGCTGTAATCAGTGATGATTACAGCACTGAAGATAATATGCTCTGGAACCAAGACACCTCTCGGACTGAATGGGTTTGTGGAGCTCATTCCCAGTCCTCATTTACTCTTTTGTCCCTTGTGCCCTTAGCATCTGCACGAGATATGACCTTAATTAGGCCACGGATTTTGAGAGGGAAACATTTTCATGCTGCATAGTGTGCACCTTTGACACTAGAAAAATAATATCTTAGGCAATCTAGAATTTAGTCTACAGTGACCAGAAACTTAGATTTAAAATGTAAGTAACGTATTGTTTATGGCACAAAACAGAAAAGACTCGCCTTTGTTATGTACTTTCTTAAAGAACAAGCTTTACTAGGTATTCTGTGTTAAAAACTAAAACTTAGTTCAAAGTTACATTATAAACAATATTCGACATCATTCTTCCAAGGCGTTTTATTATTTCCTTGAAATACACGACGCTTGAAAGAAAGAACAGGAAAATGGCGGAGATGGATCTGGAAACCGGAAGCGCTTTCATTTTCTACGTTCAAAAATTCTGCTACAAAATACATTTTAAAATCGTAACAGGAATAAAGTATTCGGCAGAGATCGACCACAATAGCGTTTTGTTAGAAAAAAGCGATTCGGATAAAATCGTGCAATAACGAAACATTTATTAAACGGTTATAAAGACTAACAATGTCACTCTTACCCTTTGATCAACTACAAATACTTGTATGTACACCCCACGATTTTATATCATCCCCATGAATTAAACATTTTATTGGCATAACAAATATTGATTATCAATCGGGCGCTACATGTGCAGTACAATATAATCCAAGTCAAATATTTCTGTGATCTCGGTTGGTCGTTTCTTCGATTGCTAAACTGGTGAATGAAACCCTTTATTGTGCGTGGCCCGACACACTCAACGAGGCACATCTGGCCTATTTTATAGTAATTTACACTCTAAACTCAACACATAAGACTAAGATTCTAACAGCAAAATTTTCTTGGTCACGTGTTCACGCCACGCAACTCAAATCTGACTAATTGAGGCTCAATAAAAGAGGTGAGTCGAGCCAGAGATCACAGCGTTTAAGGATATTAAACAACGCTCGATTTGTACAGAGATCAGCGAATGCTGGAAATAATATATCAGCACTGACTGATCAAAGTCATAAAGGTGTCAATTATTTAGTGAAACCTCAGAGACCAATCTAAAAAAAAAGCAGCCAAGTGCGAGTCGGACTCACCCATGAAGGGTTCCGTACAAGAACCTTTATATTATGTTACTTGATGTAACATAATAAGGTTCTTGTAGTTCGTCGAAAGGTAAATTGCGGTTTACGGTTTATGACGTATAAAAAAAAAACTACTGACTAGATCTCGTTCAAACCAAAAATCGTTGGAAGTTTACATAGTAATGTACAACATATATTTTTTTTAGTATTATCATTCTCTTACTTTAGAAGTTAGAGGGGGGGGGACCAACTTTTTTCCACTTTGGAAGTGTCTCTCGCGCAAACTATTCAGTTTAGAAAAAAACTATATTAGAAACCTCAACATCATTTTTGAAGACCTATTCATAGATACCCCACACGTATGGGTTCGATGAAAAAAAAATTGTTGAGTTTCAGTTTCAAGTATGGGGACCCCCGAAATTTATAGTTTTATTTTAATTTTTATGTTAAAATCTTAATGCGGTTCACAGAATACATCTACTCGCCAAGTTTCATCAGTCTAGCTTTTACGGTTTCGGAGAAAAATGGCTGTGACATACGGACGGACAGACAGACAGACAGACAGACAGACAGACAGACAGACAGACAGACATGACGAATCTATAAGGGTTCCGTTTTTGCCATTTGGCTACGGAACCCTAAAAACACGAAGTTGATGGAAGTGCCAGATTAGGGTGCGCCTAAGGGTTGTAGCAACGATTTGTCTGCAGAGTAGAAATGCAGGATATACCACAGGATGGTTTTACTTGTATGCACACGAAGCAACGGACTTCCAAAATTATAAAACGGGACTCGTCGAAATACAGTACGAGAAATGTAATGTAGAATGTTCAGTTCAGTGGTAATTAAGATGGCTCCTTTGTGTTGTGTGGGCGTAACAGGATGACGAGTCTAATAGGAAATGAGTCTGAGTAATTATTTTGATATTTTCAAACAAAATTCAATCTCTCCATGAAAACACGGAAGTTTTTCAGAAAATACGCAGAGACCTGCTAGTGCAACTATATTCAATTAGAAATGTTGAATTTATGTTTTACATGTGCAAATTTTATTCTCGTTTGAAGCTGCTTTTTAAACTATGTCTGTATGTTGAGTTAAAAAATAGCAGAAAATAAAAACAGAAACAGCAATACGTTTTTGTTCCCTACTAGCACGATTGATACCCACATTATAGATTATATTTTAACTTGTAGTTCAGGTCGGTATAATAATTATGTAAAAGCATAAAGCAGAATTTACATTAAGAAACAAGTGGCATGAAAGTAGTTCTGTGACATTAATTGCATCAACAATTTCACATGTCATCTTTTACAGAGCATGTATCGATTTCATGACATTGGATAAAACTAGTATCATACAATTAAAATCATTGTATAAACGTGATGCGAAATTAGTTTTGCGAAAGTGTCTGCGCAGATAGGAAATGTGTTTGTATTTTTAGTCGCAATATCAAGCCATCTGATAAAAATAATTACTCAATTTTATACAATAAAATCTGTATGACAATATTTTACAATGCAAAATAAAGCTTTGATGTTGGCGGAGCCATGAACACAAACATAATGTGGATTGCAACACTATTATTTTTAATTAAACTTGTTTTACAGGTATGTACTGAAAGTCGTGCTATGAAATTAATTTCATCGTGTATAAACTTGTTTCGTAGTGTAAATTCGGCTTAACTGTAGTTCATTCAAATAAAATCTTTGTGAGTTTTAATCAGACTGAGAGAACGGGACGGTATTAATAAATTCCTCTATCTATAATAAATGTGGGATCGACCTAAATATTTTTTTCTCTTCTTTTCTCTTCTATCAAAGACAATCTGGAGTATCAAATCACTTATTTTTATTCATAATATCAAGTATGAGTAATGAAAATAAAATTGCGGTTTTCTTAGAACGTGTTTCGTTTGACTATAGACAATAGTGGTAGACGATGACATCGCTATAGCGTCTCATATTTAATATTAGACTATTCCTGGAATATAAACCCGACCCGATTCAATAGAAAACTAACGATGTTTGTTTCGTACGTTTGTAAGCTTGTATTGCATTTATTCTAGCATTTATTTGTTGCAGGCTGTTGTTTACTTTAGTTCAAAGGGTTACGTTGCAATTTAAATAGAAACTCTTCGAGATGTAAAGAGTGCCGCTCACCTTTAGTATCAAATGTCTAGATTTTTTATCTAGGTTGGATGGATTTATTTATTCAGGATGTAACAATGACCACACCATATATAACGTTTTGTTTAGTGGAAGCCGTGAAATCATGAACATTCGAAGTTGTCAGTTATATGTAGGTATAAAAAGGGCAGAATCTTAGCGGGCGTATCAGCCTTGAGTACCCGAATTCATTTTGCGACCCTTGAATAAGGGCGGGAACGTGCGTAAACTCCACCCCTCTGACAATATAGATTTAACAGATTATAATGTTTACGGAACAATGGTTCCTTTACATATTCAAACAAAAAAATATATATGAATCTGGGCACTATGACATAAGTGCGGTAAGTTAAAAATTACAGCCGAGGCGATAATGCTAGCCTGAGCCGTAGGCGTAGGCTACACGAAAGCAGAGTCTGTAATTTTATCAAAGCGCACATATGTCATGCGACGTTTACATAAAATATTAATTTAAATTTGAACAATTTGTAAAATAACATTTTTTATATTTAATCTCCCAAAGTTAATTTTATTCATAAAATGTTCTTTTCTCTTTTCTGACATAAAAAAACTCTTTACTAAGATTTAAAAAAGTACCGGTCGTTTTAGGCGGAGCATCTTGATAAACCGTACATACCTTATTAAAAAGAAACTCGTGCGTTTTACTTTACAGTAACGCACAAGTACGTAATGAGTTAATGACATAAATTACGATGTTCAAATTGGTGAAATAAGAGACCCTTTACGAGCAAATGTGTTATAAATAGTTTAACGTCGAAATGCTATACCTAGTCCGTTTTATAACTGAAACTTTAAATGAAACCTTTGTAAAGCGCGGACAGAAATCCGGCAGGTAAGTATCTATTCGCATTGTATAATATATACCGCACGTGTTCGCTACACGTCCGCTAGTTGGTATTTGTTTATAAACCAACTAAAACATGCAGCGATGCTAACCTTATTACGACAGTTACGTGGTGCATATGCATACCAAAGTTTGTATTAAAATAAATAAGTTGCTAATTTTGGATCGGTATTATAACCAACAGGTAATCAAAATGTTGCTTCATTTTCACTACGAAGAATTAATACGCTTTGTATGCTTGCTTTTTCAAATTTTTCTTTCTATCATACAGAATATTGTAACTTCAAGAATTTGAATTTTATTTACATCGTCGGTCATGATAATTAAACCGCAAGCAAAAGAAATCGTAGCGAACTATTTGTGGTAGGTAAGTAATAAATGAATTCATTTTGGCAGATATTTCTTAAGTATTTACTGGTTAATATCTACAACTACCTAAACTTAATATATTTTCATGAAACGGAACGCTATGATGGGTCTATTTCGCAAAAGTCACTCTCAAAAGTCTCTTTGTAGAAAAAGTAACTCAGCGAACCAACATTGGCAGCGGAAAACATAAATAAAACACCTGAAGCTGTTTTCCGTTTATAGTTGTTATTTACTATTTACTGCCAAAGTATAGAAGTTCATCTTCAACTCGATGCATATAGTTAGTTACATTGAGTTGCTTGTTGAATGGAGTTGCAACGTTTGAGTTCAAGCGCTGCGCTTATCGAATCAACTCTCGTCATGCAGAGCATTTTCTTTCATAAAATATTCCTTATTCCAGTCATTGAGCTGCTTGCTTCTTATCATATATCATATGATATCAACACTTAGTTATACTCTACTCAGTTTAATAGTAAAACCTTTACCAAGAATGCATATTTGTATTTGCCTGATAATTGTCTCTAGACTCACTCACAAAGGATATTTTACAAAATGTTAGCAGTATCATATATAGAGCGTGCATGTCGCTGCATTAATGCAGCGCGGCGCGTGATACGCAATAGTAAAATGTAAAAATCCGTAATCCTACGAGCGAGTGGTTCGGGAGCCGATATTTTAGTGAAAAATGCATTACCCGCAGTTCACGCGTTTTTTTAGGCAAGAGCGGATTAAAACAAATCCCTTCGCTTTTAGTAGCGATTCGGGATACCGACGAATAATACGACAAATAGACCTGCGAAATGTTAGACACGGCAAAATAAATGTTGATGTCTTCGTACTTGTATCACTAAATTGTCATTCGGTACTATAATCCAAATGTATGAGTAGGTTCATATTATAACTGTATACAACACTCGACCTGTTTCTCGTTCGCTTTTGTGGTCAGTTCAAGGATTGTAACTCTGTCCTGCCTTGTAGGTTAGATCTGTCATAGCAATAGCGATATTTCAGTCACCTTTTGAATTATGAAATGATTATCTTCATGCGGAAGAGATGACTGTATTGTTCGCGTGTCATGACAGCTCTGCCTAAACATGCATCGATGCGTATGGTGGAGTGGAGACCGCGTGCGTCGCAGGAAACGATCTCTCATTACGTTTTTTTATGGTTTGTCCGTTGCTCCCGCCGACTTTACCCGATGCGTTCTCGATGCGTGCTAGAGACCGGCTTTTATCATTAAATTTTCTCACCGAATCCGATGATTTGGTTATTTTTTTGTGTTGGTGGTGGTAACGGTATTGATTGATTTGTTAGGAGACATTTTGAAAAAGTCATTTAGTCTTGGTGTCTTAGTTGTAAGTAATTTAGCTGCCTGTTAAATAATTGGTAATAAAGCTTCAAGTAGAGAATCACATAAGCTTTTCTTTGAATTCATTATTTAGCATTTTTTTTTTTTTTATAAATGAAACTGTTAAAAAAGATGACAAATTATAATGAGTAATGATATAGTTCTTATATAGGTATCGTTATAATAAATTTTAAGATCAATGTCAGCAATCCGATGCAAATGTAAATTAGAATAGGCGCAAGTGCTATCATTGTCATAATCTCTTGAGGTGAGTAAAGAAACGAACTGCATGCACGAACAGTTTTTTGTGTGAATGCGATAGACAATGGGTACGCTATGCTATGCTACATGTTGTTTACTTCCTGTACGCATCCGTTGGACGCATACTTGCTTTGAACGTAACATTGCGATGTTCATGGTAAGCTGTTGTCGGGTGAATTGCTCTCGACATAACTGGCCATTCGTATGTAGCCGATTGCCTACCCGATACGAATACCTGTGCACAGTCGCGTTGAGTGAGTATTCCAGGAATTTGCAATACTGTGAACTAGGCTGAGATAAAAAAGGATTTACTAAATGATATCTATTATAAAAGAAAGTCCTAAATTGTGTTAGTAACACCATTTACGAGAATTCAAGAATGGCTAGACCGTTTTTGATCTCTTATTTGTTGGATTCGTCTTTGCCCCGTATAAGACATTGCTATCAAATATTGCCTCAAGATCTTTGACACGTCATAGATAGAGCCTAGTATATCTAGTACTTAGTCCCTGCATTCGATGTATACCTGATTAAAATTGATGTGACAGATTTCATCAGTAACTAAATATGTTTTCAAATTGCTTAAATCAAATCAAAATCAAATCAAATCAAACTGTTTATTTGCAACCTTGCTTACACATTATATTTAACTTATAACTAAACATTAACTAGTAGTTGCAAATTGGTCCCAACTCAGCATATGCAAGTTAAAAAACTTACGCTGGTCTTCCGTCAAAAATCCGTTAATAAATGATCAATCATTTGTAAATTGAGTAGCTCCAACGTTTCAACAAAAACACGTTTTTATTTTGATTGAGTACCGAGTCTTGTTACATACGTGGATTTTAACTACTGGGAAAACTACATTCAGCTTTTATTTGCTCGATCTGGTTTCCGGAAAATTGGAGAGACTGTTAAAAAATGTTTTCCCTTTGATGCTTGTTGTTTATTTTAAAAAGGTATTTAATGTACGTTCTCTCTCGTATTTAAAAATCATTTTCTGAACTCCTACCTACATACCACTATGCATACCTACATAATTCCTATTGTGTAAACAAAAAGATAATTTTAATCTGCTTATCAATTGAGTCATATTTTTTATAGAACCAAATAGAAGAAAAACATTGGTTATTGTTAATTCACCACTAACTAAAGGATACCTATTTAAAGACTTTGTAATATTGTAACCTTGACATAAAGATAGTTTTAAATAAATGAATAAACACTTTAAAACGTTCATCTACCCCTAATTGTACGGTTTCTAGATATACATTGTTACAGCCCAATGAACTAGGAATATTTCTGAGAGCAGTGAGTTCAACTATTTGTGAGGTGGGCGAGAATTGTACTATCGAGGTTATGACTGTAAATAGCTGGGGGGATCGACCGGTACACTTACAGATTCGGTAGCTGACCGCCAAGTACCGGCAACGCACGCCCTCTCAGACCTCATTATTATTATACATACATAGGTACTACGAAACTAGGGATGGTGAAATTTGCAACCTTGTATTCCTCTTTTTCGCAATAATAGTTTGCTAAATATATAGAAGTGAAAGAATAATAAGTGTTTTATTAAAATTATGTAGGTAAGAGTGCAGTTAATGATTAGGGAAACGTACATCTTTAGCGGAGTTTAAGGGGAAAACAATTTTATGCATGGAGCTTTTGAGAAGGCTAGAAATTCTAAGTCTCTAGGAGGAGGTCCTAGGGGTCTCTATCTGAAACAGGATTGAGTTTTTTATGCATGTATCTAAATAATTGCTAAGTAAGCCGGTGCTCCCTATTTTGTTTACATGAATCTTATTGGTATATATATATGCAGATAATTTTCGCATATTGATTACTGATAGTAGGTAAAACGTAATATGTTTTAAATAATCTTAAGTACGTTTCACAGAAGAACCAAATAATCAATCGTTATCACTTATGTTACATACATAGTAACAGGCAGCCTAATTGAGATAAGCTCTTCCCCACACTAAGTTTATCGAGCTCGCATAGTGGGGTAACAGCCACTTGCCTCGACATCTCTACTAACCTAATCGGAATTAGAATTGAATCAGTAACTTATGTTGCGTAGATAAGTTACTATGAGCAGTTAGACAACTCCAAGTGACAAGTAGAAGTGAGAACAGCTTCTTTTTTGGTGGTAATGGAAGTTAAGATATAAAACTGAAGAGTAGAAGTTATGGTGATCTGTATTTACAATAATCCATTGATAAAGCAAGCCAAGTATTATATGATGTATCAATTTTATCAGTCTTCTTCTTATCATAGCACTGCTTCTTTCGAACCAAGTGTGGTGAAAGGATTTTAAGTGCGCCTCAAAGAGGCTCCTTACGTGCTTGACACATATTCGAGATTTTTAGGTTCTACCGGTTTCCTCGCGATTTTACCAATAGTATCAAACTGTGTACTATCCAATCTTTTCTCGACAGTATTTCGAGTTCATGATTATAGGCCTAAGTAATACAAATGCGTCGTCGCAGCGTCTATCTCTTTTTATAAGCGCTAAGCCATTTTCGAATAGCTTATATTATAACCGTCTCCTTTTAATGAGAAATAAAACAGCTTACTATTAAGCTATTATAAAAGCCCACTTAATTCTAGCCACGACAGAGGGCTGGGCTTTCATAAGTTTCATATTACAATTACTTTTATCAACGTTCACAAAGCTTTGCGAGCTAGCGATGCCCCAGCTGCTTTTCGTGATTTCGCTTCCATTGAGAGCTCAGAAATGAGTTTCAGAGAGTCTATGCTTCGAGTACACTCTCGAGAAATAAATAAAAAAGTCTTAAGTTATCGGCAGACGTAATGGTTCAACATATATTTTAAATTAACAGTTTAAAGTTACTGATGTCATCAACAATGTGGGTCATACTAACTTATTCTAAAAAGCAGGGTAAAGTCTCATCGGCCTTCGGAATACGGTTTTTTTGTGTAAAACTTTATAATCTTTAATTCTCTAGTAATGTCGATACGTTAAATGAATCCGACCCCCAAAGTCTCCACACGGGGTTCTAATGATATCCAGTGAATTTGAGACATACATATGCATAAAATGTTACAGACCATCAAAAATTTAAACCATAGATAACAGCAGTGAACTATGATACTGATCATGAAACCATAGATAACATAGACTAATTACAGACATTCAAATATTTTAACGGTTGTTTTAACCTTTGTTCGGTGTATGGGGTGTGGTTGATCATTGATCAAACACAGGTTATAAATTTTAAATGATTACAATGTTTATTAAGGTGAGGTACCTAGCATCAATAAACCCCTACCCTAAAATTCGTAACCAACCTTAGCTATCTCGTTTACTGAGGTAGGTCGCCTGGGCGAGTTAAATGCTTTGCATTCATTGAACCAAGGCATTCCGTAATCTAGCCAGATTCTAAAGTTAGGTACGTTCAATAACAAAAATGTTAAAGTAAAAATTAAAAACCCCTAAGTTTACAAAAATCATCTGCAAAAATCATCATCAGACAGATGAAACCCAAAAATACTAATCAGCTTTCTTAAAAAAACAGCATTGAAATCGGAGCATTCGTTTTGGAACTTGTACACGAGGCCATAGACAAACAGACAGACACTTGATCTTTTTGACGTAAACAACACCCTTATTTATTGTCATGATCTAAAAATAATCATCCTTGTTAGAAGTAAAACGTATCACTAGTTCAATTAAAACCAGTAGCCTAAATAATTAATCTACCTGTAAAGCACCCATATCAAAATTAAATGAAAGAGCTATCTCCAAATAAAATCAAAGCAATTTGTTGAAATGCGTCGGTATTTGCCCGAAGCTATTTTAGAACTGTTGCTTGTTGCCCACCTCTAGTTTCTTGTGTTTTATTAAACTTTCGTCTTAAAAGATGCATGAAACGAGTATCGACATGCTTTGAATTTAAATAAACAGTCCTTCCTTAAAAAAAGATTACTTTACACAAATCACATTTTTTGTTTCTCATCGAGACCCATAGATTAAACTTATATCAGATTTATCATTGTACTTAAATTCGGCCAGAACGCTACGGTTCTATTATTGAAAACAAAAGAGAATGAAATACGCCTTTGAAAATAGCAGATAATAAACAAATGACATACCGTGTCCTTCGGTACAGTGCAGTTGATGGTGATCCAGGCGGGGTGTATGGCGTCCGAACAGTCACAGTAGTCCAAAATACAAATACCGCGGCTAGCATTATGTTCGGCTGCTGTTATGGAAACAAGCGCAACTAGTGCGAATAACGTGATGAGACGCGACATGGTGCCGCTCCCGACGCGTGCGGGCATTCCGCGCGAGGGTCTTGCAACGACTGGTGAGGCGGGCGGGCGCGGGCAGCGGCCAGGCAGAGGCAGGCCCGAGAGAGGGCGGAGAGCGGAGCGGCAGATACTCGCCCGGACACCGCGCAGAGTTCACTAGTGCTGTCACTACGCTACTGCAATTATACACATCGATGATGCTATAATTTGTAAATTGGCGTACGCTAATTACAGTTCGATTCCTTGTTTAATTAGGTTCCGTTGTTAACACGTTATGGCGTTAGTTACCAATTATCTATGAAATACTTACCTGATGCGTTATTTATTAGGCATTGATACTAAAACAGTTATTTGCGTTAAATTATTATTTGTTAAGCTTGAACCCTAATTAGTAATTACCTACATAAGAGCCAACTCTAAACTAATGCTAAACCTTTGTCTACTCTAATTACCTACCCTTTCTAATCAGCTTGGGTTGAAGGTAAATTTTAACCATTTACATCCTAAAGAATGTAAGTAGGGATTCTTCAATCATTAGCAAAACAATATTTTTCCTATTAAATTGATATTCGAAACCCAGTTGGTAATTATAAATAAACGAAACCAATTTTTATTTTATTTTGTGAAGCTATTGCGAGAAAAAACATGCCACACCCTACATTAGTAAAAACTATCGATATTAAATCGTATTGATTGAAAAGAGCGTCACTACGCGCCAGGCTCGGCAAATGTCGGTCTCCGCTCGCTGTTGCAGGGTGCACAAGAATGACCTACTGTGTACCAACAACTTACACACTCGCTCACATCATACGCACACTACTTTTCCTGATCATCTTGCATAAACAACATTAAGTTTATAAGGAGGTAACGTTAATATTTTATTTTTCTTCTTATTGTATCACTGATTCTTTCAATTTTTAATTTTGAAATTTATGTTTACCAAATAATCAAAGCTAATAGGTAGCTAGGTACCTACACTTGTATTTTGCACTCTATACCTTTTGTACATCGAACAATAAAACGAATTATTGAGATGTGAATGTGCAGCCCTATTTGTTGAATGTAAAAAAAAAGTTCTCCCGTTGCAGGTTGCAGCCTTTTTTCAGGCTTAAAGGAAATGAAGTTAATCGAACAAATCCGACGTTAATCCTAAGGGGTGACATTCACGATGCAGAGCTTCTACTTCTTCTTCTTGACTTTATCCCAGTTTATGTGTGGTCGGCACAACATGTTCTCTGTCAGCCGTCATCTCGGTATTCACTTCACTCTTTTAGCCAGAATGTTCATCCATCTCTTTTTCTGGCGAGCACATTTTATTTTCGTTCGTTAATTAAAAAATCTGGTTTCACTACGCTCAATGGGATTTGTTGCGTCGAGCTTTCATTTGCTCTAACGTGTGCTTTCCAATAAGCCTTATTGATTAAAGCTTTGTTGGGGAGGAGTGAGCAACTCCATTTTATCTAGGTATTTAATTTGGATAATTAAATACCAGTCTGTTGCTTTAAATAAAATATGCAGATTATTTTGCAGCTCTTCTACAAAGTGCGAGCGCTTTTGTAGCTTCTGTCTTAGGTATTCGCAACATATTAAATTCCTTCGTCATATTTCTTTTCCTCGAGTGAATACCTAGTTTAATACCTTTGAATTTTTATCCAGCTACTAACTAGTCCGCGTTCTTTATGCTCCGAAGGAAATTATTATTATAATCTACGTACTTAGAGTCTTTCTTAACTTACATCTTTTTTTTTGTAAAAGGTATTTTTTTTATTAACTGAAGATTTATGGGAATACAAGCGTGTGTATTGCTCTGTGATTTGGTGAAGTGGAGGTACTTACACAATATTATTATTGTAAAAATTTAGGTATTACATTTTAGTCTCTTTCAACCGTATTCCGAAAGTGATTGACATCCTATTGTTATAGTTATTTTGATCAATAGGCTGTTGTTTCTGCCTATTGATACAAGATAGAAGGTACCTACTGTTATATACGTCAGCTCTCTACGAATAATACCTTAGGTACATACTATATTAACATTGAGGTCACATTTATCATCTTGGTCGCGTGGAACTGGCACCTAGACTCACCTAGCTTTAAGACGTTTCAAAGTGATTCTTGTATCGTATTGAATAAACGCTTATTGAATCTTGAATCTTGAATCTCTACATTAATACCATTTTGACATAATATATATAAAATAATTTATTTTTTACATACAACGGGAACCATATAATTGTATTCTAGGGATCTATTGCATACCTATACGGACACTATAGTGCCCAGGACATAACTTTTAGATGGAATAGGCTTGCCCAGCACCTATACCATCATGACAGCTTAGTCGTAAGTAAGGGCATGTGCAAAAACAGTTGCCCCTAACGCTATCTATGTGTTTTTTTTATTGCATATACGTTTGATAAAACATTTTTAAAAGGCTCTATGTTCTGTTCTAATGCAGCGTTTCAGCATTGACATGATGGCAATGTAGCCAGCGTCTAAAGCAAACTCTTAGTGGATAGTGATTTGAATCAGTTGAGCTAGGTATCTATAGATTTTACGCGACAGTCTGCAGATGGTTCAACTGTTTCATTTTGTTAATTTTGTAAACTTGTGTATAAATTTTCTTTCACACTACTGCTATTGTTGTCAGTCTATTCTTTTTGCCCTTTGTGTTGTATTTTACGTTGTGTTGTCACTCTATAATAATTGTTATCTGGTCATCTACGCTATTGAAAAATAGAAATGGTGTATAAAAAAACCTTCTAAAGTTCTCGTCTCTATTGTCTACAGGTGTGTGTCCACCGAGCGGCAGTTCCTGATGGATTTCATAGCCGGCGATGAGAACACGGCAGGGGGCCGCTTGGCGTGCTGGCTGGCTCCCACTCCTCGGGTGGACCCCTTCAAGTGCGAGATCAGGGGCCCCTCGATGCCGGCCCACCCCGCTGTAAAGGTCGCTCTCCCCATCTTCATCAGAGATCAGTACGGAGATGCCGTCGCTTCACCTTCCCTGAAAGTTGAGGTAAGATACTTGTCTAACTCTAGGTATTACTTACGAGAGAAGAGTCAAACATGGTGTCGCTAAATGAAACTTCCCAACATAGCCGCTACTTTCGTGGCTTACGACTAACGTTGCAAGGTCTCAAATGCGAGAATTTCAGTTCCAAGAAGAAATTCCAGTTTTTCTATCTTAATTTCCAGAATCTCGACTAGTTTTTAATTTTCTGTGAAAGTATGAAATGTTTTGTGTAACATCACATTCATGGCTACTTCAAACGAAATAGGGTTTAACCCATATTCTACTAAATTCATGTGAATTTAGTTCAGACTATGCGTGCACTAAATTTCCATTTTCGCCGACGAATACCTGTTCAGTAATATACTTCGGCTAATTGGGTCACGCTCCAATGAGTTCTATCAATGTCACTCACAAAATCAGCAAAGTTTTAGAATTGTGGTGAATTATCATTTACTGCTAAATCAAAGTTCGAGATGCACCGGCTCATTTATTTATTTAACTCTTTATTGCACAAAAAACTTAAATTTATGTACAAAATTTAAGCATTTTCTACCTGCCAACCTTAGAGGTAAGAATGGCGTTGGCGTAATTACATAAAAAAAGAAAGCTTAGATATTAAAATTAACAACATGGTACCTACTTATTAGATAAGGTCCGATGAGATCTGCTTCAGGAAATGCTCATAAACCAGAATGTAACTCCGCTCTGGAAATAGTTGGTCTTTGGAGTGCGCTCCCTCACTCCAAAGACCAACTATTTCCAGAGCGGAGTAAATACTCAAGCGATAGAAATGGATTACCTACTCGAGTTCCATTTCGCAATCATCTCGAATAACTTGAGACTTTCATTCATAAGGAGTTAATATTGGTCGATTGCTAAAGTATTTCACTTCCAGTGGCAATATTGAGATTAATTTGGTTCGGCATGAAGTTCCTTCATTTGAACAAACTGTCTAGGTGACAAGGATCTTAAAATTGATTAATTTGGTTTGAGGTTGTCTGTTATTTGATGTATATTATATTATTATCATGTGTGATCTCATAAATTTATGTTTTGATATCTCTGTTTTATTTCTACTAGCGCGCGCGTCGTGATGAAATTTATTTATCATTAAATAAATAATCCAAACCAATTTTAATAGTAATAAATTCTACTGTTAAATCATGTTTAAAATGCAAGGCATAAAAGGCTTTCTTTATTTTATTATTAATAGTTACATAGAATGCATCAGATTTTACTTTTCGGCTATATCCTAAAAGTGATTGCTGAAAAACAAAATTGTCCTCTGGTTTGGAGACTAATCCAGAGGACTAAATCGTTACTACCTAGTTATAAATTACTAGCCTACTTTTTTTTGTTTTTTTTACTAACACAATGGACTTGATAGTTGTCTGAATAAAGAATTTAATCATTAATGTAGAGCACCTACTCAAAGAGGTGGATGATGCTTCGCTTGACCCTCGGTTTAAGTTAGCAGAAAAAAATAATGTCGAAAGTATTCAGAAGTTGGAACAAGTAAAAAGTTTCCAGACCTCCCCGTTTCACAGTCGACCCGACTGGCCTTATTAATTTGGGTGCAAAACGACAAATAGGCATTGATAGTAAAAGCCTTTCTCGCATCTCATTAGCGTCGAGCTAACTGGTTTTGTCCCAGTACCGAATGTATGGGTACATTCCATATACTGTCATTCAATCCAAATGTTTGTGCAGCAACGTTTAATCCGGATTTGCATGGACATTTCACCAGCGACAAAATTCAGACTTTGTATTGAAATGGTGAACATTTATTTAGAGAAATATTAATGAACATAATATTTCGTGAAAAGCTTATTCATAGCATGCCCTATAAAGGTTTGGTGAATGGTTTGTCATTAGTCAGAAGCGCAAAGACATAGACATTAAAAATGCAAAGACAAAGACATGGACATTTATTTTGCAAGAAGACAAAGCAGGAAATTTGAAATCTATATGGTGTAGCAAAAGATTTTTGAAAAAACTAAATATGCAGTTGGTTTTCTTCTAAATCGAGGTCATTACACCTTGCCCGACTTTTCCCTAGCTCACGTAATGGTTACGGCTGGGCATCACCGCCCTTCTCAAAAAAGACCCTGTGTAACTTATTAGCTATTTTAGCAGCACCGATGCATGCTTACTTTTGCAAAAAGCAGGGTTGTGGTGCCAGCAATACATGCTCAAAGATTTATAACTAAGAAAAGGCAGATGGAAACTTCTACCATGTTGATGGGCATAAAAATGTATTTAGTTCGCTTTTGCTGCTTATAGCTTATAATATACTAAATTAGTATTCGATGAAACTTATCTTATAATGTAATAACCCTGATTGGAGATGAAATAGGCATGTAGATTTCATGGCACATTCTTTATGGCTCATGATTCTTCTATTTGTGACACGTTAAAAAGGCTGCTAACTAGGTACACTTAGACGGTCTCAAGGTTTGACGAAACGTGATAGGAAATTAAAGAAATTAACATTATCTAATTCTGATTACACTCAATTTGGAAAATTTGATATGGAAGGTCAATGATAGTTAGAGGCTGGTTTTCGCGGAATAGAAATTGTAACTTCTTTGTAATCAAAATAAGTAAATAACTAAAATAAAGCATTATTATAGACAGGTGATGATGATGTGGTCATCAAATCAAACGTGTCTTTATTCAGTAGGATCGCAAGGATCACTTTGAAACGTACTAACGTACGAGTACGTAACGTGGTCCTAACTGATTTACGTCATGGCGACGAATAGGAATTAAGTTTCTGAAAACCGTGAAACAGCTGCTCGCTCAAACACTTTGAACTTTTGAAAGATATAACAAAACACCTTATTTATCGAAAATCGCGAGGAACTGTGACCAATTTGAGGTCAAAGGTTAAAGTGAGTAAGGAAAACGTGTATCAGTTTTTTTATTCGTTTCTTTCTATCTTCTTCTTATTGTATCACTGATTCTTTCGAGCCAAGTCATGTTTTGAAGATGATTTCAAGATGCGAGGCTCCTTTCGTGCTTTTGACACATATTTTCGAACTTTTTAAGTGCTAAGATAGTGGCTCGCAATTTTCAATAAATAATTTCAATCTTTCAAAGGGTCAAAAATGTGCGAGTGAGAAGTAGTTCGACAGTTGTAGTTTCTTCGCTTTATCTAATTAATTTAGTGACAGAGTAATCAGGCCTTAGTATATTATGTAAATCTAGAAGATACGGGCTCTTCGTATTCCACAAACCAAAACATAGTGATCCTCATTAGTAAATACGATGCACAAAGTGAACATTTCGCTACGCTTTACTAAATTTGTCGAGTCCAGCAAAGGGGAATTTTGTTAAATAAATACCGAGCACTACCGAGTGTAAACATATATTGGGAGGTAGGTACAACTTTATGATTTAGCGGAACACTAGCTCTTGTATTTACAATAAAGCCCGTGGCACACGTACCTATAATATATCATCATCATCATCATCATCATTTCAGCAAGGAATATATTTTCTATACAAATATTCAAGTGACACACGCAGCTACTGAATGGGTCACACCCGTTCAGCACCCAAGTTTCGGCAAGTTTATCATGCGCACTTGATGTGCGGGCAGGTTTTTCCGCAAGTAGGCCGCTGTTGGGCCCTTTTTGCGTGACCCTTGACACGTGTTGCTCGAACTTTTGTAGGTTCTACAACACGCCGGTTTCCTCACGATGTTTTCCTTCACCGTTTTGAGAGTACTGGCATAGTGCACATACATTTTTCGACAGAAAAACTTATTGGTACACGAGTGGATTTGAACCCACGACCTTCGGATCGGAAGGCGGGGCCACTACCACTAGACCACCAGTGCTCATGTGGCCGCTAGTATTAATTAATGTATATTTTAGCTACGTGTGCAAGGCTTAACGCCCAGCTGCTAGTTAGTTTCCCTACTACGTTGCGTTGCCGGGTGTATCGATCGGAACCCCACCAATTCATCATATACCTAGGTTCGCTTATATTTGTACAAACGGTATTCTATCTAGGTCGGATACTATGCGTATCTGATTTTAAACATCCACTTTTATATATTTCAATAGATATTCTATTGTTGCCGTTTATAAAACTGTCGCAATATTTGCTTTGTTTTACCAGGGATCTAAGTAAGGGAAATAGTGACAGGTAAGTGGAAGTGTATATAAAAAATATATAAGGAAGGTGGCACAGAGAATGATTAAGCTCAGTTTATAAGGAGTTTCCATCTCGCCGGTCTTGAGAAACTAATCATCCCTGTCTCTCGCCTCTCTCTGAGAAAGCGAATAAAAATAAACACTTTTTCAATTGAAACCCGTGATCTTCTGCGCGCAGTTTATTCAATTCGCTCGGTAATCCTTACATTTAGATAGTTATTTTTTATTTTTATTTATTTATTGCAAGTATACTTGTTTGACGCAGATGGTTTGGTTCTAAATTGGCAGTTTCTGCTCTTGCATTTAAAAATTGCCGCTATTATACTAACAGCTTGTTGCTCTTATGAAATCATAATTTTCCTGCCCTTATCCAGCTTAATGTGGGAACGGTATAACAATGTTGTTTTCTTCCATCCCTTCTCCATCTCATGATATAACATTGCTTGCTGATGGGATCTTGACTTGCTTGTTTTATTTGCTTAGGTGGTGGTTCAGAAACACGAAGCGACCAGTGCCCGTCAGAGCCGCACCAGCTTCACGGATTTCCGCATCAGTATTCCTGAGAAATCATTTCAGTCCCCGTTCAAGGACAATATGTTCTACCAGGCTATCTCAATGATGAAGGTAAGTTTTTTACTTTTATGGGTCTTTTCATCTCTATTTGGGTTTATACTGTGCTAAATTATGTCCGTGTTCTTATGTAACTAATAGCGGGCGCCCGCGGCGTCGCTCGCCCGTAAATTTTTCAGAATAAAATCTATCATATGCCTGTCTCCAAGTTTCAAGTCACCTTTCTACAAATTTTCAGCCTAATCGGTGGGGCCGTTCTTGAGTTATAAATCTTGGACTTAACTAACAAAAAATATAAAATATTAGTAAGACTTATTATCATTGTGTAGTGAAGGTATTTTCAAGAACCAAAATAGTGTACCTATTGAAATTCAGTATTAACTGCTGAGACGGCGACATTTTAAATTGCTCATGCTCCCGTACGCAGTCATGCTGAAATCAGATGTTGTGAATTGAAAAGTGTATTGGAAATGTCAAGAATTGCATCGCGCAACTTGAATATATACATATACCTACCGAGGAGCATTCCACAAATTGCGAAACGTGAACTTGTTGATTTATACTTGCAGGCGTTCGGTTTCAAAGGCAAAAGCAATGAGACCATTTTGTAAACACGTAGGTAAAGGTACATATCAATCAATTTAATTTAATGTATCCCTCTTGGTCGAGTTTTCAACGTTTCTGTTTATCTTTATTCTGAATGTATGCAATCGTATGTTTCTCATTGGATAAAATTTTCCCCTGTGTGTGTTTTAAAATCCCCTTTTTTCTCGTTCGCATTTTTGCATATCCTGGAACACGCTGCATAAAGCTTTGACGTACTAACGATATCAGCGCTCTCATATTTACACTCACCCAACATTTCAACAAAACGCAGAAAAAAACCAAGTTACTTTGAAAGGATTTTTTCAAAGCTTAAAGGTGAAATCCTGTGACAGTTTTATAGCAGCATTTCAAACAATAATTAGCCTGCCAACCGCGTTTCCCTTCAGAAAATGTTTGGTGTGAAATGTTTAGAGCGAAAAATCTAATTAGGTAATGCGACGAATGAGTAAGTTGAACCACCAACTGGGGTTCCACTATTTTAATTTTGTTCAAGTAATTAGATAAGGATTGAGTACCTATACCGGGAGAAGTTTGAAAGTAGCGCCAGAGGCAAAAATTTAAGAGCAATAGGATGGCTTGCTACGGACATGTCATGAGGAATGATGAAAGTCATGTGACTAGGAGAGTGATGAGTATGGATGTGGATGGATATGTGAGCAGAGGTAGACCAAAGAAAACAGGGATGAACGGTGTGAAAGATGACATGGATATGAGAGGAGTGAATGCAGAGATGACGGCTGACATTGACATAGAAGAATGGAGGAGAAAGACATGTTGTACCGACCCCACATAAAGTGAGATAAGGGCAGGAAGAAGAAGGATGTAAAAAAGCAGCCAAGTGCGAGTCGGACTCGCCCATGAAGGGTTCCGTAGCATCAAGTAACATAATTTAAAGGTTCTTGTAGTTCGTCGAAAGGTAAATTGCGGCTTACGATTTATGACGTATAAAAAAAAACTACTGCCTAGATCTCGTTCAAA
Organism: Thera britannica; assembly: GCA_939531255.2. Classification (NCBI taxonomy): domain Eukaryota; kingdom Metazoa; phylum Arthropoda; class Insecta; order Lepidoptera; family Geometridae; genus Thera; species Thera britannica. The sequence continues at coordinate 16,613,270 of OW618044.2, forward strand.
CCAAATATCGTTGGAAGTTTACATAGTAATGTAAAACATAATTATATTTTTTTTTAGTTTTATCATTCTCTTATTTTAGAAGTTAGAGGGGGGGACCAACTTTTTTCCACTTTGGAAGTGTCTCTCGCGCAAACTATTAAGTTTAGAAAAAAACTATATTAGAAACCCCAACATCATTTTTGAAGACCTATTCTTATAGATACCCCCCCCCACACGCACGTATGGGTTAGATGAAAAAAAAAATTTTTGAGCTTCAGTTTCAAGTATGGGGACCCCCAAAATTTATAGGTTTTTTTCTATTTTGATGTAAAAATCTTAATGTGGTTCACAGAATACATCTACTCGCCAAGTTTCATCAGTCTAGCTCTTATGGTTTCGGAGAAAAATGGCTGTGACATACGGACGGACAGACAGACAGACATGACGAATCTATAAGGGTTCCGTTTTTGCCATTTGGCTACGGAACCCTAAAAAACGGTAGGAACCAAGCAATAAGATATCTATTGTTGCCTGTTTTTGCTTGGTTGCGTTGAACTGGCGCTTTAGCTTTGACTCGTATATCTATATTCAAGAAAGAAAGAAAGAAAAGCATTTTTCATGCAGTCTTGTGTTGCACTCACGTTTGTCTGTCGGAAATTCGTAATACTTACTTATGAACAGCTAATATCTAAGAGTTATATTTGCGTGCTTCTCAGTGCTTCTCGATCGATTACAAAGTACCTACATAATGATTATTCTTACAAACAACTTGGGCGATTTGGTATTTTATGCGGTCTGGCCAATTGAGTTAAAACATGTTTACCATACAAAGTTAGTGGGGGATAGTCAGAGGCAAGGCCATACAGTAAATCTGGACAGAAATCCTTCTCAAAGTAGATAAAACACAATGCGTGATGGTGGCACATTTTTTCTGATTAGGTATTTCTTGAGTACTTAACTTTTTAGAGCATTTGCATTGCATCACGAGATCTCAGTTCGGGGCGAACTACTAGTTATAATTTTGCCAAATTTTAAAACTCGTTTTCTGATAATCTGCATGGACTTGTGTTTATCATGAATCCCTTTTTAACCGACTTCCAATCAAAAAGGAGGAGGTTCTCAATTCGGTTGTATGTTTTTTTATTTTTTTTTATTTTTTTTTTTAATTTTTTTTTTTAATGTTTGTTACCGCATAACTTCGTCATTTGTGAGCCGATTTGAAAAAATATTTTTTTATCTGAAAGGTACTGCTTCCAGATTGGTCCCATTTTAATTTTATTAAAATCGGTGTTGCCATTTTTTTAAAATATTTTTTTTAATGTTTGTAACTGCATGCCTCCGTCATTTATGAACCGATTTAGAAAATTATTTTTTTTATTTGGTTATTCTTACGTCCAGATTGTCCCAAACAAATTTGATTAAAATCGGTTTAGCCGTTTGACAATGAAGTCGGTTTCTCAAGTTTTTTAAACTTATAATTATTCATGATACTTTCTGCCGGTCCATCGCTCGAAATACGTCCATCGATCGAACTTTCCTGTCATGGTTTGCTTTTATATTTGATGCATATGTAAATTACATATTATTACTATTTTTTAAACCATATAGCCGGTCGGTCGTGTGTTACATGCATTATAGCTTGTGACATAACTGTGGTATTTAAATGTCTCACTGTCTGCGATGTGCTTTTCGTTATTCGGTTGCGTGCGTCTTCATTCGCGTAGGCTTTGTTTGTTTTCCGTAGCCCTAAAATATTATCGCAAGTGCAGCGCAGGTGAGAGCTTACATTCTCGTGAGACAATGTGTGACCTGGATTTTGTTGTACTATAAATTTATAATAAATAAATATTATAGACAATCTACACAATTCTTTCTAGCCCCAAACTAAGCAGAGCTTGTACTATGGGAACCAGATAGCTGATACAATACTTGAATACATTTTTTTTGTAAATACATACTTATAATACAATACATATAACACCCAGACAGAGAACAAACATCTGTGTTCACCACGCAAATATTTGTTCTCGGTGGGGATCGAACCCACGACCTACGGCTCAGAAGGCAGAGCTACTACCAACTAAGCCGAGAGGCCAGTCCACTTTATTACGGTACTTATAGTTCCTCAAACCCAATAAGGAATCCGTTTAAGTATTTTATTGTTGAGTATACGTTTATTTTTTACTAGCAATCCCACACCACACCCGTGCGACGCCGGGGTAGGTTGCCTTATGTATACGAAGGGATAATGTAGCTTTTAAACTTATAAATAATTTTTGAAATCGGTCAAGTAGTTTATGAGTATATTCGTTACAAACTATTCCTCTTTATAATAGTGTTGTAGATTATAGAGGTGTTGTGCTGCTACTTATTGAATTAGTAGGTCAGAGATGAATGAATTAGCAGGGCCGAGGCGACCGGGGCGGCCGAGCCGATGGGCGGGCGGCACCATTCATAAGAGATGAGTGCTGGTCGTTGATAACAGTTTTTAATAATGCACCAAGTCTTTATATAATATCCTTTATATAAACTGATAATGGTCTACCTTTGTTATATTTTCCTATGCTTTTGAATCTTCAAATTCAATGTGTTTATGGCTTAAAATTTTAATTCATCATCATCATCATTTCAGCCCGGTATCACCCACTGCTGGGTATAGGCCTCCTTCATTTTCTGCCAGCCTCATCTGTCCTGTGCGTCTCTTGTCTAGGTGTTTCCTGCGACCCTTACGATGTCGTCGACCCCATCGCGCTTAATTATAAAATGTGAAACAGCAGAAGGATTTTCAATTAGTCAAACATAAACCCTGTTCAAACATGAACGTTGTATTCTGCTCCGTTTATAATTCCTGGTAGTTCGGTCGATATAACACTCGTAAGCTGTGAGAATTTCAAGATAATGTTCGTTGTTAAATTCAGCTTAAAAAGTACTTTTTGAAGTATAAAATGTTCTTCAATTCTTGTTTCTTTTCTATTCTCTTTATCAAAGGAAAACATCGTAAGGAAACCGGTATATCGTAGAATCTTAAAAAAAAAATTGTGTCATGTACAGTCGCGGTATGAAAATGTTCGTCACCTTAGAGTCGGTTTTCGCTTGCACCAGAGTGCCTTGATCATGAACACATTTTGACATAATTTGTGACGTTAACTTATCGGTGTATTTTGTCTATTCAGTTTCAAAAGGTAGTACTTACACGTATGGGTTTGATGGAAAAAACATTTTTTAGTTTCAGTTATAAGTATGGGGACCTCCAAAATTTATTGTTTTATTTTATATTTTTGGGTTAAAATATTGATGCGGTTCACAGAATACATCTACTCGCGAAGTTTCAACAGTCTAGCTGTTATAGTTTCGGAGAAAAATGGCTGTGACATACACGGACAGACAGACATGAAGTATCAATAAATTCCATGGAAATTTTAGTATTCAGAACAAAATAGCTGGTGTGACCGGTGTGACCCAACACATTCATGTCATTTAGGTCATTGCATGTATGCTGTTAGCTTTCCCGCTCGTCCTCAGCAAATAAACGGTTCAGCGCGCTCGCCATTTGATTCGTCACGTTAGGCCGTCGGACTAAAGCAATCACTAATCCATGCTTAAGGTTGTTCGATTCCGATACAAACTGAATTTACACAACTATGGGCAAACAAAGTCTAAATGTACACTGAAATAGCTTTAATAGAAATTTACAGTGGTCTTTATTGCCGGCCAGTTATATAAAGTTGGGTAAGGTTGGCTAACGGGTACTAGCTTTTAGCATAGAGTCAATTTTGTACATCACTGTTTCAAGACGTAAAAGTCTGTTAGTTCTTTTTCTTAAGCCCCGACTGCCACGACCAACGGCTGACACTCCAACTTTATATAACTGGCCGGTAATAAGGACCACTGTAAAAGCCTATTACAGCTATTTCAGGGTACACTATTACTTTATTCGCCCATAGTTGTGTAAATTAAGTTTGCATGGACATCGTACCCCCTTAAAGCCCTGTGCTAGCCTAGAAACCCCATCACTTGAAATAGGTATAGCCTCTATGTAGAAGAAAATAAATAACGCATTATACAAATTTAATTACGTTCGAACTGAAACTAAAACTTTTAACGATAATGTTTTATTAACTTGCTAAATAAATGAAATATATCCAGTTGTTATACAGAAGGGCAAGTCCCACTTCATTTACAACGAAATGTTATTTTCGTTTAGATTATTTGTCTTACTCTATTGTATGGAGAATAGATGAGACAGGAAAAATACCGTATGTAGAAACGATCGAAATGAGTTGTTGTCTCATCAATTTTCCATACAAAAGAGAAAGACACGTTCTCAAACGAAAACAACATTGGGTAGACGAAATGTGGTAGAAAAACTGGGACTCGGGGTACAGATGCTGTAATTCCTCCGGACGTAATTTGCTTGGTAGCTTTTAACTAATTGAAGTTAAGGGGGTACGATTTCCATACAAACTTAATTTACACAACTATGGGCGAATAAAATAAAGTATTAATGTACACTGAAATAGCTGTAATAGGCTTTTACAGTGGTCCTTATTACCGGCCACTTATATAAAGTTGAGTGGTAGCCGTTGGTCGTGGCAGTCGGGGCTTCAGAAAAAGAACTAACAGACTTTTACGACTATTTTGAGACATATGTTTTAAGCTCATTCACGTATTCAATGCCGAGTACCCGTTAGAAAGAATGACGAAAAAATTACTTTTTTGGTTTTTTATTAATATTTCTGTTATCCTACAGTTTTCTCCAACTTTATATAACTGGCCGGCAATAAAGACCACTGTAAAATTCTATTACAGCTATTTTAGTGTACATTTATACTTTGTTTACCCATAGTTGTGTGAATTCAGTTTGTATCGGAATCGAACAACTTTAAGAAACGTTCTCCGCGGCCGATTTTTTAAGCCTATAGTGGTATTTACATCTGTGTCTTACCATCATCGTTTACGCAAATTCATAATCTTTTTCTTAGTTTTCTATTGTTGTACGATTTATTTCTAACACGACGGGCTTTTCATCTCCATCGTTTTTCTTATAAAATATCCGTTCATTAGTTCTGGCAACAAAATGTCTGCCAATCTTTGACGCTTATTATGTACGGCAAGTGTACAACACTGTTGAATTCACATTTATTCCAAGAATATTATAACGATGCTAAGAATTTCACGAACTTTTATAAAAGCACATCATAAAAGAAATCTGTCAGAAAATGTCGTGTTACGTGTAAAGTTGTTCTATTTCATCTCGGCGCTCGGCAACATTTAATACCTTCGAATAGAAAATACACGTGGCGAAAGCGCGTTCGACAGTTTCCGATGTGTTACCTGTTACCTGTATGTCCGCTTGCTACGAGATATACTTGACATTAACATTTTATACTTCGTAAAAAAGAAAATACATTTATTTGCTTTGGTATAGACCGCAGCACTAATATTTATTCTATGGTTCTAAATAATTGTTTCTATTGCAAAGTAAGGCTTACGGAAAATTACTTTTCGAGAGTTTGGGAAAAGTCGTGAAAGGGGTCATGCTCTCGATTTATAAGAAAACAATAACAGCACACTTATTTATTACAAAATTCTTTGTTTTAAAGGCTTACGGAAAATTACTTTTGTTCCTACATTTATAGCCATATTAGTCTATCCACGTTTTGGAGAAGGTGTACCATGAAACATGGTGATGATGATAATTATTTTATTTACACCTGATGATGACCAATTAAGGAGTAAAAGATACATACATATATGTCAAAAGGCTCGGCAGTTAGTAGTTATTATATCAAGATATTTTTTTGTTTTATGCGTCGCAAAGACTAGACCTCAGAACTGTTTGTGTTTTATTTTCTATTATTTCTTACTCCGTGAAAATATATAAAATAGATCGAGGTGGACAATCGGAAGTAAGTTTCTTCCCAGTACAATTTCCAGGAAGATCGATTTTCTCTCCGTCCCCGGCTTCCCGCGATTCATTATACAGGATGGTTTTTTGAGAAAGGTGGGGATGGCCAACTCCGAAACCACGAGAGTTTAGGAAAAGTCGCGAAAGGAGTTTCATACTCTCGATTTATAAGAAAACAATAACAGCACACTTATTTTTTACAAAAATCTTTTACTTTGACGATAATAGGCCAGAATGATTAAAAAAAATATTACAATCGTTATTATTGAACCAATGGATTATGTTGTAACTGTAGAACATCAACCCACCACAGCCTCAGGCTGTCAAAGGAATGGAATGTCGACTGAATAATAAAATGTAATCCTATTAAATTTTGTATAATTCATATAATAATTTAGAATTTAAATTCTTACTTATAGTAAGTAGTGTATGTACCTCTATATTGTATACATAATGACGTGTAAAATAAGTTTTTTACAAATAAATCTTGTATCTTGTTGCTGATAAGGATCAAATGATGAATGGAAATAGCAAATATTCACTATTTTATTTTTTACACGACATAAAACGTCTCCGTTAAACTAAACAATTAAAAAAAATATATAAGTTTGTAGTTATAGTTTTCTTCTAAATCGAGGGCATGATTCCTTTCACGACTGTTCTCTAACTCTCGTGGTTTCGAACTTGGCCATCACCGCCCTTCTCAAAAAACCACCCTGTATATTTGATGTCGTGGATGATATCTGAGTTTTGAATTATTATTCAGCCGTCCTCTTTCCTATAGGTTTTCACAGGCTTCAGTTTCGAGGAGCTACGCCTAGCCAGTGGTATCTGGGGGGAAGCAGTCGCTGTCATCAAAGAACGTGTTCCAGCTGAACGGCTGGTAATCAAACCCCAAGCTGATGGTATCTACATTGTGCATTGGACACCCAAGCTGCCTGGGGTATACATATTCCGCTGCACATTAGATGATCTTCCTATTGCAAAGGTCAGAATTTCACCTTTTTTTTATTCAACTAGCTGATAAAACATGCATATGGCCCACCTGATGTTTACGGCAAAAATAGGCATGGTAGTACTTCCCCGGACGAGCCCTTTTGAGCTTGGTACCTACTAAATGTTTCAATTTCAATAGCCTTTATTATACTTTTGATTTTGTAAAACTAGTGCTAAGACTGTTAGTCTTAGCACTAGTTTTACAAAATCAAAATTATACAATAATCTATATGAACTCTGCTGTAGTCAGGGTGTTTTTCCAGGATAGGCCAAATTCTTTCATTATAGGCGATCAGCATCGCCTCCAAACTCTTCAATAATTGGCGATCGCGCGTTTTCCTTCTCCAATGTATGCCAGCTGTCACCTTGAAGTCATCTTCTCATCTTCGGAATGATCTACCTCTGTATCTTTAATAAACTAAAGCTCCGTACGCTTAAAGGCTCTGTACAAAATAAATAAATAAAATAAATAAATATTCTGGACAATTCACACAACACTACCCAGCCCCAAACTAAGCAGAACTTGTAATATGGGAACCGGATAGCTGATATAATACTTGAATACATTTTTTTTTGTAAATACATACATACTTAGAATACTATATACCACCCAGACAGAGAACAAACATTTATGTTAACCACACAAATATTTGTTCTCGGTGGGGATCGAACCCACGACCTACGGCGCAGAAGGCAGAGTTACTACCAACTGAGCTAGAGGCCAGAAAATGTACCTATATGGTAAAAAATATATATTATTTTGTACTTTTTACTGCAGGAACTGTCAGTTGAGGTGACCGAGAGTCCGTCTGAGAACGGCCCGCACCGTGGCACTCAATCGATGCTGCCTTGTGGGCCGCCCGCCAAAATTTGCAAGTTCGCGATCGAGTATAGCGCTGGGTTGAGAGTGCGCGCTAGTCCCAGCTTGCAAGCTGAAGAGATGGGCAGGATCAGAACTAAAGAAAACGTCGCATACATCGAAGAGGTATTTTTTCATCGAGTGTGATTAGGATACAATGGCGCAGTGGTTAGCGCAGCCCCGCACTAAGGGGAAGGTCGTGGGTTTAAATCCCGCTCGGGTCTTAACTTTTGGGATATTATGCAAATCTTTGTGGTTTCCTTAAGTGTAGTAAACACTATAAAATCAATAATATAATCAACACAACACTATCATATCCCAAATTAAGCAGAGCTTGTACTATTGGAACCAGATATCTGATAATTTATATTTATAAAAGAAAGTCGTGTTAGTTACTCTATTTATAACTCGAGAACGACTGAACCGATTTGGCAGAAAATTAGTGGGGAGGTAGCTTAGAACCGGGAAAAGGACATAGGATACTTTTTATCCCGAAAAAGCAACGGGAACGGGGCGTTATGCGAACGGGCGAGCGAAGCCGCGGGCGGCCACTAGTATATAATAACTATAAGTACACTTTTTTTTGTCAATATACTTAGAAAACAATATAACACCCAGACAGAGAACAAACATTTGTGTTCACCACACAAATATTTGATCACGGTGAGGTCGAACCCACGATCTACGGCACAGAAGGCAGAGCTACTACCAACTGAGCTGAGAGGCCAGTCAATCTGAGTTACCGTTGAGTTCACATTGTTTCTGCTTGTCATCAGATGGTAAACAAAGATGGTACTTGGGTTCGTCTGAGCGCGGACTCAGTGCAAGCCTACACTGACGGCATGACTGGTGTGGCGTGGTGTTTGAAGCACCATCGCCACCTCGACAAGGTGTTACTGGCGCCAGTGGTGCTGCCAGCCAAAGAGGGGCCACAGAACACTGCTCAGGTGACATTTGTACTTCACGCTGTTTAATGGCGGTATGCAGAACGTCTGAGTCAAGCCTCGAGCATACACATTTTGACTGATTGTTAATAATTGAAGCAGGTCAAAAAAAATCTTGAGGCTCAACTCAGACTCAAGCATCGTTTCTGCATAGTTAAACTTAAAGAACACTTAAACTAATACTGTTCTTGTTTCGTTTGCTATTCTCTTGTTTGCTTTCTACTGTTCTTGCTTTCTCTTCCTTGCAATTTGAGAGTTCGCACCCCGAAGGTTCAAATGTGTTGTTATTGTATAAAACAGCTATCAAAGAAAGCAGATCCCGAATTTCAGATTTCTAGGATCAGTAGTTTTGAATATATTCTGAAGCAGAGGGCAGAGACTCTATATGCGACTTGCTGATTAAATTTGCTTTTATTAATGATGGTTTTGTAAACAATATTCTATTAGCCTCCGAGCAGCAAACACGCTTTTGCTTACGCAAAGTAGAGAGAGCATGATGACTTATTACTAAGAGAACCAGTGTCGCCAAACTCATACACGTAAACACAAACACACATAGAAAAAAAAGGTATGATTGGTCGAAAACAAACGTTAAAAAAGACCTAAAACAAAAAAAACAAAAATTGATAATAAACCATAAAGCTATCAAAACATGCTAAAATAAAATAAACAGTGCTAAAATGAAATTCTACTTACCAAGAGATGGCAGTTTTCATTCAGTATTTTTTTCTTTTAGTCTCTATTCAGTTGTAATAAGATTGATAATACAATGGCTGTTACTTGATTGACAACAAAACAAAGCTACTTGACGCTAGATGGCGTTATAGAAAACATTCTGTTAGTCTTTATCCACAAGGTATAAGATTCATAATACAATGGCTATTACTTGACATTGCCACTCACTTAGTGATGTGCCAATGCGGATACAAGACAAATGTATCGACATCGATGATTACCTACCTTCTTCTTAACGTGTCACTGGTATTTTCGAACCAAGTGAGATGAAAAGATTTTAAGTGCGCCTCAAAGAGGCTCCTTTCGTGCACTTATTTAACACATATTTTCGAACTATTCAAGTTCTATGGCATGCCCGGTATCCCCACGATGTTTTTCTTCACCGTTTAAGAGCACTGGCATAGTGTAAATAAATTTTTGGGCAGAAAACCTCGTTGGTACACGACTGGATTTGAGCCCACGACTTAGATCGGAAGGTGGGGCCGCTACCACTAGCCCACCAGCGCTCTCACCTACCTACTGATGTATACCTAACGATCGGTAGCACGTCAGATTATATTTATGGTGGTCGAAATAAAAAGCTTTTCTTATCTTTATTTCTTTATTTACCCAATCAAATGTTTACAACTCCTTTGACCTAGGTAAATCCTAGGTCAAAAATACTATAGTCAACACTCACACAGACTCAAAACCAGAACCAGAGAAATGAAATGAAATGAAATGAAATGATTTATTGTTTGCTTGATGAATAGTTGTGTATAGGTCTTAAGGTTGTTCGATTCCGATACAAACTGAATTTACACAACTATGGGCAAACAAAGTATAAATGTACACTAAAATAGCTGTAATAGGCTTTTACAGTGGTCCTTATTACCGGCCAGTTTTATAAAGTTGGAGTGTCAGCCGTTGGTCGTGGCAGTCGGGGCTTCAGAAAAAGAACTAACAGACTTTTACGACTATTTTGAGACATATGTTTTAAGCTCATTCACGAATTCAATGCCGAGTACCCGTTAGAAAGAATGACGAAAAAATTACTTTTTTGGTGTTTTATTAATATTTCTGTTATAGTACAGTTTTCTCCAACTTTATATAACTGGCCGGCAATAAAGACCACTGTAAAATTTTATTACAGCTATTTCAGTGTACATTAATACTTTATTCGCCCATAGTTGTGTAAATTAAGTTTGTATGGAAATCGTACCCCCTTAAACTAATTGTGTTCACACTCCTCACCGCTTAACTCGCTCATGAGACAGCTCATGGTAGGCCTACAGTTCCCGAGATTAGCGAATTCAACCAACCAAACTCTTCAGCTTTATAATATTAAGTATAGATCCGTTTCTCCTAGCAGGAAAACACTGATAAGCCCCGTATGTACCCACAGAATGCTGACGGCATCTTGCCAGAGTCGCCGTCGGTGGAGCCGTCAGCGCCGCCCGAGCCGACCTGTGACCCGCCGACGGTCGATCTCGACCCGACGGACCAACCCGGCCCGAGCCATGGTACATATTAATTAATAGATAGCCTCTTGATCCTATGAGGTCGTGAGTTCAATTCGACTTTTGCACTAATTAATCTTATCGTGAATTACTTCTTTTCTCAACTTTATTCAACTTTATTTCTTGTTTTTATGTTTTAGGTTGGCAGTAGGTAGGTACCCATTGTAATTGTCGTAGGGTCAATAAAATGATTTTCTTTCTTCTTCTTTCTTTCTTTCTTTTTTCTTGTAGTGTTTAGTTCTTTTGAATCGGTGTGCTGAAGGGATTTTAAGACGATTCAAAGTGATTCTTGTAATTCAACTGAATAAAGACTATTTTATTGGAGTGCGTTAAAAAGCTCTGTTTGGCCACTTGACAAATGGTTTTGGACTTTTTAGGTTCTATGACATGACCGGTTTTCTCAAGATGTTTGTCTTCAACGTTTTTCTTCTTATTTTTGGAGATTTTACTTTCCAGTGCTCTACGGTGAAAGACTACAACCAAAATAAAGTTATGACAAAACTAGTGCAGAGTCTGGTGCTTTTTTTATTTTATCCATTTGATAGAACAAGCATATAGCCCACCTAATGTTTAGAACCATTGCCTATAACAAAGCATTGCCTCGTAAGTCACGCACGTCAGAAACGTGCTCTACGATGCACTGCCCTGGGTCCATCAACTTGAGGCATACAGATGTTCAGCCTCACGTGCCAGTAATTTCACCGGCACCCACACTCTTCAAACCGGACGACAGCAATGCTGCTTCACGGTAGAAATAGGCTTCTGACTATCCTTCTACGACTAGAATTTAGAGGAATACATAGTCTATTCTTTCACTGAGACCACATTTCTCGCCCCCATTTTGAGGCCTTTTAATGTTTGACTGTAGGCGGACGCCAGTTTAAAAAGTAACTTGTAAATAATGAACCATTGCTCGTAGATCCTATGCTGGTCGATGAGGGATCACTTCCGTACATTGCTGATGACGACGACGATGATGTAAGTTAAAACGAATTCTTTAAAACTTGAATCCTATGCAAAAATAACTGTAGTTTTATCAAAGCAAATCATTCAAACATTTTCAAAAGCTTTTATATCAAAAAAAATTGGTAAAATCAACTTATTTAAAATTTCTGTTATTTTGAAAACGCTTTTGCTCAATTTTTTTAGGATTCCAACGGAATAAGTCCGTATCCATTCGGACCTGAACCGAGCAAGCGAGACAGACAGATAAGGAACGAAGCTGCTGGATGTAGTTCTCCATCACCTAGGTATGTAGTCAATTGGCTTATTATGAACCTAGAAAAAAACGCTCATTGTCATTTCTTCAATAGTGTAAACCATCCTTCCCTTCCGACGCTTGTGTTTCAGAAAGCGAAGCAATGGAAACGAAGTGTGGGCGCCTCTCAGGCATCGGCCTGATAATGGACGAGACGTGGAACCAATACCTGAGGTATTCTTTTGATATTATGCAATTTTCACCATTTTATTATGTAGCTCGTATTAACTATGCGCCAGGCATTAGGCTCTTCTCGTAAACGCTATTTTGTATGGCTTTGGGCCACTTACGTCCATGGGTAGCCAGTCAGCCACGATATCATCCACCCACCTGACCGTCGGTCTACTGAGAACGAGCGTTTTTCATCATTATTTTCTTGTCCTTGTCCCACTTCATGTGGGTTCGGCACAACAGGTTTTCGTTCTCCACTCTCCTCTATTAGCCGTCATTCCAGCAGTCACTCCTTTCTTACCCATCGTACTTATCGATAAAAATTACATCGACAGGCGGATATGGAAGAACCAGAGTCGGATATAGATTCCGAGTCAGATATGCCGGTGCAATTGTATCGCGAGATGGGTCCGAGGTTGTACCGCGACCCCGAGGCGCAGCCGGCGCCGGCGTTGATGCGCTACAGCCGGTTCGCGAACAAGCCGTCAGCGCCCCTCCGCAGGCCTTACTGCGCGCAGGAGGGGGGCGTGCGGCCCTTACCGCCGAGGCCCCAGGTGAGTCGCGCTCCCTCGCCGCCGCTGCCGCCTGTGCCCGCGCCGCGCACGCAACAGAAGGAGATACAATGCCAGGAGACGGATCTCGAGCAAATCGAAGAGATGCTGGAACTGAAGGAGGGGATGGATGTGGAGGAATGCGCGGGTGGCGTGGAGTGGGCGGTGGGGAGTGAGGCGCGGGCGGGTGCAGAGTCGCCGGCGTGGCACGACGAGGAGGACGCGTGCTCCATGCAGCGCCAGGTACAAGTGGTGCGCGTGGAGGTGCACGTGAGCGGGATCGACGGCCGCGCGCACTCCGCCACGCAGACCGAGCCGCCCCCGCCCCGCCCCCAACACAACCTGAACCAAGCACAAACCTCGCCCAAGGTATACTATCAACCGCAAGGTCTCTGTTTGCACATTTCCAACTATGTTTACTATTATTTAATTCACTCATACATCCTGAACTTTAAGTAGAATCAGGCCACTTGTTTCTTTTCTGCATTGTGTACATATTATACATTCAAAACTATCCCTAACCGTTTCTCAATCGCACTTGTTGGTATTCCAGTCACATCGCTATAGCTTCCCTTAGAAGTAGGCATAGGATGTTTTGTAATGATCACAAATAATGGCTATTCGTTTGAATGGATGAACTAGCATGTCTGATGCGAGTGTTGGTCGAACAGCGTATTCGCGAGGAGCGGGTGACTCCGCTGGTAGCTGCTGCGAGGCTCTCTGAGGCCCGCGAGCGCCTTGCTACGTCATCGCCGCCGCCATTGCCGGCGCGGAATGCACCGCCAGCGCCGAAGAAGCACGCCTTGAGTCCTGCGCAGGCTGAATGCCTGCGAGCTATTTTTGCTGCGCTCCTGTGGCATGAAGGTGATTTTTGATTTCATCTATTATATTAGCCGTTTTATTAAGATTTTAAATAAAGGTCAAATCAAGTTCACTTTGATTTGTTCCAATTGATCCTGTTGCTTCAGTAGAACACGTGATTAATCTTACCGAGATAATTCAAAAGTTGTAAATAACACTGGATAAAGAGCTAACTTATCCAAGATTTTTTTAATCACGTGACATGATCATAATATGCATCAATTCCATGCGAATTCGAATTCGAATTTCACTGTCGCCATTGCATGTAAATGTGACTTGCTATAGATGACATTCTAAAAAAACCTAAATAAACCCGCATTTACGCTTATAAAATTTAAATTCTCTGTCCCCAATTTTGGTCACTTTACATTCATACATACATAAAATCACGCATCATTCCCATGGGGGTAGGCAGAGATCACGGATCCACAAACAACAAATGTCCATTTCTGTAGCTTCCCTCTGGACGTTAATTAATTTGTGTGTTTGTCTCCCCGCAGGCGTGGTCCACGATGCCATAGCATGCGCGGCGTTCCTCAAGTTCCACCCTCAGCTGCCGAAGCAGGGCGCGGAAGTGGTGACCAGGCCACAGCACGAGGTCTCACTGCCTCGCAATCAGAGACACTCGGTCGAAGTTACCAACGCTGGTAAAGATAATAGATACAGTTTTTATTATAACGCTTTTATTAGCTTCACCTGTATGTTTGTATGTAACCGACCCCTTTGAGCTCGATTTTGTCCTACTTTGAACGATCAGATTTGATTCAAATTTTGCACACCTGTCAAAGGTCGATGACAAAGCAATTATATGATAAAAAAAAAACTAAGAAGTAAAAAAAAATATTATAGTTTGTTAGTTATAGGCGATGGCTACCACTTAACATCAGGTGGGCCATACGCTTGCCCCATCAGCTAGTTGTACTAAAAAAAAAAATATGCCTCATCTGTTGTCTTGCCTAGAGTGCCTACCTGCACGTTGGAAGACCTGACTGACGCCACGGAAAACGCAATTAATGTGACCCATTTCTGGGCAAAACACATAATATATGAAAAATATCATAGGAACCATCGTCACAGCGAAAAAGAAGATAAAAAAAATCCGAGTCAGTGCTTGGTACTAAGAGATCAGAGAGGATATCTACCGAATCGAGGAATACCAGAAGAACAAAAATGAAGTTCTTTATTCATTATTGCACACTCGTAGACAACATTTAGAAAACTTAAAATTAAGACTTGTACAAAGGCGAGCTTAACCCTAAAAAGAGTTATGTTGCAGCAAACTTTTAAGGATAGATATATTCATTTTCTAGTAAAGAAAATAAAGTTGGAAGTTGTTATAGTTTTCCCCCTTCGGCTTAAGGTCGGAGCCTTTGTCCCCCTTTAGTAACCTAATAACATTATTCATTATTATTCCCATTTAAAGTTGCCCGAAAACGTTAGATTGGGTCTGGCAACAATAAATAATCTTTATCTCGAAATCTCTCGAAAATCTGCTAAATGTCAAAAGATCTAAGAAATATCTAGCTTAAGGATAAGTCCTATCCTTAATTCCGGCTAAAAATAACTCCCGATTCTTAAATCGGGAGTTATTTTTATTATGTTAACTGTCTTGCAGGAAACTACTTAAATATCCAGCCATCAACGCTGGAAACGCTCACACGATCTGGCATGGAAGCAAGCACCAGCCGCGCAAGGAAGTCGGAACTCTCCGACCCAATAAAAGAAGAGGATGGCCAAACAGCGACTACCAGCGCAGCCGGTAATTACGCTATAATATAAGGATTATATTAGTACTATCAGCATAGCTCGGCGTTGCCCGGGTATTCCAGAATGCTAAAGAACGTTCTAGAACCTTTAGGAGCATTATATTCTAGAGCATTTTGTTAAAATCTACAATTTATAGAAAAGTCCAGGCGTGATTGAAAAGGGATAGACATAGAAAAGTCCCTACGTGTTAGAAAAGGATAGACATAGATTTTTGCAACATTTTGCATTGATGCTGTTCCTATTAGTCGTAGCGTGATTTTATATAGCCTTCTTCGATAAATGAACTGTTCAAAACAAAAAAAAAAATTCAATACGGATCAGCAGTTTCCGAGATTATCGCGTTCAACCAAACAAACAATCAAACTCTTCAGCTTTAATAATATTAGTATAGATTACCGGTTATTTATCTCGCGTATTATATTTTTGGAGGGTTGACAAAGGCACCATGAACCAGTGGTGCAAGGATCACTTTCACAAGTCTAAAGCTAGGTGAGTCTAGGTGCCAGTTCCACGCGACCAAGCCTAGAAGAACAGGCAACAATCTACGGCTTGGTGTCTACCGTTTTTAGGGTTCCGTAGCCAAATGGCAAAAACGGAACCCTTATAGATTCGTCATGTCTGTCTGTCTGTCTGTCTGTCTGTCTGTCTGTCCGTCCGTATGTCACAGCCATTTTTCTCCGAAACCGTAAGAGCTAGACTAATGAAACTTGGCGAGTAGATGTATTCTGTGAACCGCATTAAGTTTTTTACATAAAAATAAAAAAAAAACTATTAATTTCGGGGGTCCCCATACTTGAAACTGAAACTCAAAATTTTTTTTTTTATCGAACCCAGACGTGTGGGGTATCTATGAATAGGTCTTCAAAAATGATCTTGAGGTTTCTAATATCGTTTTTTTCTAAACTGAATAGTTTGCGCGAGAGACACTTCCAAAGTGGAAAAAAGTTGGTCCCCCCCCCTCTAACTTCTAAAGTAAGAAAATGATAAAACTAAAACAAATATATGTTGTACATTACTATGCAAACTTCCAACGATATTTGGTTTGAACGAAATCTAGTCAGTAGTTTTTTTTTTATACGTCATAAACCGTAAACCGCAATTTACCTTTCGACGAACTACAAGAACCTTATTATGTTACATCAAGTAACATAATATAAAGGTTTTTGTAGTTCGTCGTGCTACGGAACCCTTCATGGGCGAGTCCGACTCGCACTTGGCTGCTTTTTTTGTATGATCCTTTTACAAAACAAAAATTATAATAGCAGTGAAGTTATCTATCCTACGTCTTCTCCAAAGTAGTTGTACGATGATAAAAAGTATCCTCTATTGACTATAAACTAAGCTCGACGATAAAGCTGTATCTAAAAAGATTATTTTCAATTAGCAAAATAACATCGTTTGCTTACAAGCTTCGCCTAGCTTGCGATAGATGGCGCTATTTTAAATATTGAACATGTAACATTTTGTATTGTCTATAGGCCCGTCATCAGCCCCAGCTGTAGTGAATGTGCTGCCGCCTGCTTTGCGAGCGCTGGTCGCCTTGTGGGACGCACTCTATGACTCCGACCAATTGTCAGCAGCTACTGATAAGTACGTCACGTGCCTTGGATGTTATTCATCTATATTTAGCAGGCTTAAGGCTATTTTGTCGACGCAGAGCAATGCTTTGTTTAAATTTAAATTATTATTTTTTTAATTCCTATAATATCACTGGTTCTTTATAACCAAGCGTGGTGAAAGGATTTTAATTGCGCCTCAAAGAAGCTTTTTTCTAACACTAGACAAATATTTTCGTACTTTTTAGATTCCCCCTAAAAGAAGAAACCATTGCACACTGCACATTCATTTTTGGACCGAGAAACTCATTGAAACACGACTGGATTTCAACCCACGATAGTTAGATCGGATAGTTACCACGTTCGTTGGGCTGCTGAATCCCGCTCGGCTCATAACTTTTGGGACATTATAAAAATCTTTGTGATTTCTTAAGTGTAGTAAACACTATAAAATCAATAAAAAGGGCTACTGCTTGTTCTATAAAAGTGGTTTAAAAAAGATACATGACGTCATCAATCGTTATGTCAAGTAAATACCATGTTCTTTCTTCTCTCTTCACCACATGCTATAATCATTTGTATTTCTCTTTCAGATACAAGATGCGTATCGAAGAAGTGATAATGGGTCCTCCGAAGGTAGTGGATGAGCTCGCGTGCTTCAGCTCTCGTGGCACTCGACCGAAGGTGGAGTGGATGGAACGTCTTACCGAGCTACCAGGTATGGGTTCGATATCAAATTGAATTGTTTGCCATAAAACTACTAATACTTGGGCCCTTGGGCTCAAGACATAAGTCTTTAATCAGTGCGTGTGGCCAGTGATGACTTACGGAACTGAGACTAAAAGCTATGGAGAAAGCTATGCTTGGCTATTTCACTACGTGATAGAATCAGAAATGAGGGTATCCGTAGAAGAACCAAGGTCACCGACATAGCTCGTAGA
The DNA here is from genome assembly GCA_939531255.2 of Thera britannica. Lineage (NCBI taxonomy): Eukaryota > Metazoa > Arthropoda > Insecta > Lepidoptera > Geometridae > Thera > Thera britannica. Next base: position 16,631,295 of record OW618044.2, read on the forward strand.
ACTAGTAAGGTGAAATGACAATATTAACATAAATGTTTGTTCTCTGTCTGGGTGTTATATTGTATTCTAAGTATGTATTTACAAAAAAAAATATGTATTCAAGTATTATCCGGTTCCCATATTACAAGCTCTGCTTAGTTTGGGGTTGGGTAGTGTTTTGTAAAAAAAAAAAAAAATGCAGAAATCGAGACGTTGATTGACTGCGCTACGGAGGAGGTAGATTACAAAACGAAACTATCGATCACTCCCAAAAGCATTACTCGCCTTCACGCTCACCACTTGTAACCCCTTGTAAACAGCCCCACAGTTGACAGAGCCATGGTGTATGCAGCATTGCCAGAATGTTACTTTTGTAACATTTTACGTTACTTTTGACCCTCATGTTACTTGACTCAATCTAAATATGTTTTAAAAATAATTTCCAGAAAACAAATAATTATGAGGTATCCAGTAAATGGAACAGAAAGCTTATTTTTGTTTTTGTGTACAGTCGCGGTATGAAAATGTTCGTCACCTTAGAGTCGGTTCTCGCTTGCACCAGTGCCTTGATCATGAACACATTTTGACATAATTTGTGACATTAACTAGTCGGTGTATTCTGTCTATTCAGTTTCAAAAGGTAGTATGTGATCGTGATACGTTGAACAAATCAAGTTGAAAATCGACGAACATTTTCATTCCGTCACTATACAAACATGTAAATAAAGTATTGTGTCGTTTTCCATACGTGTCTCTCTCTTTTGAATGGAAAAATGATGAGACAACAACTCTAACTACGTAACATATTTTTGCTGTCTCATCTTTTCTCTATACAAATGACAGAGACACGTAGGCGAAACGAAAACAACATTTGGTAACGAAATGTGGTAGCAAAACTGTCTTAGCTCTCTTATAACTCTTAAATCCATGTTCTGTTAGTTTGTTTAATTTCTGCCCTTTACTTTTTATCATGTTATTACATATGTAAACTTATTTTTTTCATATATTTGTGTATTGTATGTTGTGTGCTAAGAAGCAAATAAATGAGTGTCTATGTCTATGTCTCAAAACTCGTACTTCGGGTACTGTGCCCGAAGTCGGAGTTTTGCTACCACATTTCGTTACCAAATGTTGTTTTCGTTTCGCCTATTTGTCTCTCTCTATTGTATGGAGAAAATATGAGACGGCAAAAATACGTTACGTAGTTAGAGTTGTTGTCTCATCTTTTCTCCGTACAATAGACAGAGACAAATAGGCAAAACGAAAACTACATTTGGTAACGAAATGTTGTTTTCGTTTCGCCTTTTTGTCTCTCTCTATTGCATGGAGAAAATATGAGACGGCAAACATACGTTACGTAGTTAGAGTTGTTGTCTCATCTTTTCTCCGTACAATAGACAGAGACAAATAGGCAAAACGAAAACAACATTTGGTAACGAAATGTTGTAAATGCACTGGGACTTCGATCTCTGGTCTCTGGATGTATTTCCTTGTTTCCTTGTTTCCTTGTGTCCATTTTAAATATTTCTACCTACTTTGTTGTAAATTGGATGTCACCTGCCAAGAGGAGGGCGTTACTGGCTGCGACACAGTTTATACTTCTGCAGTCACTCGTTTACACTTGTTTTTGTATAACCTTGTACCTTGAGTCCAAATAAATATATTTTGATTTGATTTTGATTTTGATGTGTGTTGCAGTTCGTTGCGAGCTTTGTGGGGGTAAGACGGTGGCGCCACCGCTGAGTGCTCACTTGCGCACGGTACACCCTGGCTGCCGGGCGCCCTCGCTGCGAGGCTATGACCGCGGCGGGATCTACAAGCGCGCTGACCCGCCGCCAGATCCGGCGCCCACTGACCTGCTGCCGTCTACCTGCGGACAGCTTATTCAAGGTTACAATAATTCATTCCTGCCCTTATCCCACTTTATGTGGTGTCGTCATATATTCCTCCTCCATGTCCGACTGTCAGCCGTCATCTCTGTATTCACTCCTCTCCTATCCATGTCATTTTTCACACAGTTCATCCATGTTTTATCCTGGTTAAATGTTTTATCCCGGGATGGATTTGTTTAAATTTTTCAGAGAGCAAAGAATCTGGTAGAATTTTGGTAGTTATGGGTAAAAAAAGATATTTAAGAATATTCAGAAGATCATTCAAGATTACAATAATCTTCTTCTTCCTGCCCTTATCCCACTTTATGTGGGGCCGTCATGTATTCCTCCTCCATTTCCCTCTGTCAGCAGTCAACTCTGTATTCACTCCTCTCTTATCCATGTCCTTTTACACACAGTTAATCCATCTTTTCCTTGTTCTACCTCTGCTCACATATCCATCCAAATCACTCTCCTAGTCACATTAATTTCATCTCTCTTCATGAAGTTATGTTATAACAAACATACAAAATAAAAGAACCGAATTGAGAACCTCCTCCTTTTTTATTTGAAGTCGGTTTAAACAACTGCAATTCGCTAAATCCGAAAAAAAATCACCCAATAAATTTATTTTCTCGAAATGCTGTCATTTTTTTACCGGCTTCAAAAGAAATACGTTTCAAAACATGAAAACTCCACTTTATAACCAAAAAACCAAAGTATAATCTTACAAAAAAAAATTAAATTGATTTTTAAATGATGGAGCTATGCGATGCGATTAAGCTTCGTACAGGACTCCTCAGTCGCGGGTTTCTAAATTTTTACCAAACTAAGTTTTATATTCCTTCTTACGGCATAATATTATTTATAATAATATTATTTTTGTTTTCGAACAGGCAAATATCTGTATGCGCCGCCTTCTGGCAAGTTTTTACCATCGGCGTTGGACCCTCACAACAACAAAGGTAACATTCCTGCATTGTATTAAGGTTCATATTTGTTTAACAATTTAGTAATAAATACAAACTTAAATTCCATCTTAAAACTTACTGCATTGCATAGAACAAGCTTCTATGCCGATTCCTTCACCGTCCAAGCTGTCCGTTCCACTCTTACCTTATCTTAGATTATTTATATAACGAGCTAGTATGACCGAGCTTCGCTCAGGGTAAAAAAAAATAGTATTATTATTCGCCAATAGATGTCCGAAAGAGTCGTATTTTTATTGGCTTATTTTTAATTAACAACGCCATCTGCTGGAGTAGCTTGCAGTTAGTTGCTCACAATCGCCAATAGATGGCAGGAACAGTCGTATATTGTTAATTATTGCAAAACACCAACTTCTCGTCACCCCTGTATAGTAAATTCCGTAAAAATTGTTGGTGCAGTTTCCGAGATCATAAATATATAGGTATAAGATAAGATTTATCATAGGTATATTTATCATACTATGTATTTAAAGAAACATGTAGCTGTTTATTTATAGAATCTATATATCTATGTATTTTATTTAAATAGGTAAATAATGTATAAATGTATTATATTTATGTATGTGTAGTCTAAATTTATTTACTTAAAGTATGTAAATGTCTTTTTATTCTTTACTGTTATTTCTTAGTGCACCCTAGCCAACCATCTTATTATACGCTTCTCCCCGTCCAAAGGTGACAACCTTTGGACGGGGAGAAGCGTATATTTGTATATATATATGGAAGAGATCGCTCTTCAGCGATAAGAACGCATTGTACAATTGTATGTTTTAAATTATTGCTACTTGTTTTTCCATTGTTAGTTTTAAGGTGTGCAATAAAGAATTTTCTATTCTATTCTACATTATAATTTCAACAGAAAAGTATCAGTTATGGTACATTTTTTGCGAGAGATGCCGCGACAAGAACATACGTTCTTCGGCGAAGCTAATGAAGACCAAGGCATCGCTGAACTCCAACGTAGTTGACTTGGCATCGAACATAGACCATAATATCATGAAGGAGAATGCTATATTCCTACTGGATCTGGCTCCGCTGACCAATGCAGGTGTGTACCAGGTTCATACCCATAACTACGCACAGAGAATCTGTTATAGGTAGCGTAACCTATAACAGGGCCGTTATTCACTATTGCCAAACCACGCGCGTTACGTGAACACGTTAAGACATCGGCTTAGCAATCGTCGGATTTTGAACGAATCATGTGAAATAACCAAAACATCAAACGTGGGGCATAGACAACTAGTCTTGTGGCATACAGAATACCATTTTTTGATTCCACACCAAGGCGCGTTTGCGTTTATATCACGTTGTAAAGTCACACGTTTTGGGCACGGAATCTCCAATGTAATAGCGAATAAGGCCCCAGACCGTTAACCGCTTACTCATAAATATATCATATTGCTTGAAGAACCGACAGCCGTTAGGGAATAAAGGTTCTCGAATGGCGACTACGAGCGAAGGACGTTTTTTTTTTTTTTTAAAAAGCCCGCCCATTAACAGATAGACCGTCATTGTAAGATCGCAGGAAGTAGGTGGATGGAAAGTGCTCAGAATCGTTCTTCCTGGAAATGTGTAGGGGAGGCCTATGTCCAGCAGTGAACTTCTTCAGGCTGATGATGATGATGAACGGCTCATCGCTAATCGGGTTGGTGACTGCTAAGCCGCTCAGAGCTAGCTAGCAGTCAGCCGCTTACAGTTAGCCTAATGGTACCACGGTCTAAGACGCGTGTTGTGTGGTGCAGAGTCGATAAACTCTTCTCCGTGGAGCGAGGGCGGAGGCCGCAGCCCGCCTACACCGCCGGGCAGCTTGTGGCAGCCCGCGCCGCCGTTCCAATGCCTGGCCGCGCTGGGCGCCGCGCCAAGAGCCTCAGCCTGCGGAGACGCCACGCGGTACCACTCGCTGGGCAGGCCGCCGCCGCCGCCATTACAACCGGTAAGGCTTGCATCCAGTACCCGAAGTCGGAGTTCGGCTACCACATTTCGTATGCCAAATGTTGTTTTCATGTGCGCACGTGTTTCTCTTTTTTATATAGAAAATTGACGAGACAAAAACTCGTTTCGATCGTTTGTACGTCACGTATTTTTGCTGTCTCATTTTTTCTCCATACAATAGAGAGAGACAAATATGCGAAACGAAAACAACATTTCGTAGACTAAATGTGGTAGCAAAACTGGGACTTGGGATACAGAACATGGAGATGACGACGTGATGCTGGCACAAATGCTCATAATTTTTTTTATTTGATGTTATCTCACTGAGCTACACATGATATCTACTAAACCTTTGCTTATTAAATTATCTTACACATTCTTGTTTCTGCCAAAAATCCCTCCCTTCGGTTATTGCCGAGTTTGGTGGAGTTCACCGGGCATAGACAACTCCTGATTCCAACCAATCAGCTTCAAATCTGTTTTCAAAGCTTGCAGCCGATTTGATCGGTGAATTTTACCAAACTTGATAAGGCGGCAGGTCATGAATACAAATGGTCAACAGGTGGAAAGCGAGAGTTTCGAAGGCGTAGGCATGGCGCCGCGCGTTCACCGCTCAGTATCGATGGGGCAGGCAGGCGAGAGGGACCTATCCCACGCTGCCTTTGCGGCGTTCAAACGCGACCCAGATGAGAACCAACAGGAAACATTGTCTGGTAAGTCCCTTGTTTTTAAGTAAGTTTATCTTTAATTTTATTGTCGAAAATTATTATAATTATGAATTTAAATTTGTTAAAATGCCTTTTAACTATGTGCCCTTCCACAAGTGCAACGTGTTTTTATGCTGAGTGCTTGCTGGGACTTAATATTCATTATTCATGCAGATCTTGGTAAAAAATGCACTCTCAATACAAAAACCAAAATGGTGCCGGTTCACGCAATTAGTCCACACGCTTTGCTGCTAGATGGTGCTCTGTGTAATGTTTTATTATTATGAGCCTTCTATGTCCCATCGCTGGGCAATCCCCTCCACTCAGTGCGGTCCTGTGCTGAGATGTTCCACTGTGGTCTATACTTGACAAGCTCGCCTTCAAATATGAACGAATATTTGTTTTTTGTGTAGGTGCTAGCTCGTCTCTCCTAGCTCAGCCCAGCGCCGAGCTACAGCGCCTAGTTGGCTGCGGAGACACCGGCAACACTGCATGGACGGTATCCGCCTTCGAAGCTCCTCGGGTGCAGACTGACTCGTTGATGAAGAGTCCCGTCTTAGCGTTTGTGCGGTCTCGTCGCGATCTGCCCTCTTACAGGCAGAAGTTGGATGCGGCTGTGAGAATAAGCACCGTGCGACAATATGCTTTTGAGGTAAGTGGCATTTGTTCCTGTATTTTGGTTCAGTATAATGACAAAATTTTAAATGAAGGCGCTAATCATTACTTCGACTAAGCGAGCGAAGCGTGTGAGTTTCCAGTTCTTCTGCCAGTCGGTCTGTTCTCGCCTACAGGTTGTATTTCTCAACCGATCTGAACGAAACTACAGTAAATTGCTCGACTTTGGTGTGGTGTTGTCTCAGAACCACTAGTTCACAGTTTTGAGAGTACTGGCATAGTGCACATACATTTTTCGACAGAAAATCTCATTGGTACACGACTGGATTGAACCTACGACCTTAGGATCGGAAGGCGAGGCTACCACTAGAACACCAGTACTCCGCGCTAGGACTGAATTAATGTAGGAGTTATTTGAGGTTAATATGACTTTACAGGCGATGAATTGGCTGATGCGTTCGACTACGCAGCCGACATGCGTGCATGACGTCATGTGGTGGTTCTGCGTCGCACTCGACAAGTACGCAAGACTCATGCCGCCGGTGGAAGACGAAGACGATCCTATGCCGGTGAGGAAACACAATGGACTGCCTTCGCAGCTCAGTTGGTAGTAGCTCTGCCTTCTGCGCTTGAGGGCGTGGGTTCGATCCCCACCGAGAATAAATATTTGTGTGGTGAACATAGATGTTTGTTCTCTGTCTGGGTGTTATTATTGTATTCTATGTATGTATTTACAAAAAAAATGTATTCAAGTATTATATCAGCTATCTGGTTCCCATAGTTCAAGCTCTGCTTAGTTTGGGGCTAGATAGTGTTGTGTGGATTGTCCGCATTATTTATTTAACTTTTGAAACTATCATGGTAAAGTTGTGCCATTACTATCAATTTATTATTATTGTAAAATATTAATTTATCATAATTAGTAAGTTGAAGTGGCAATGGGCAGGTATCGCAGCTCGAAGAACCGACAACCGTTGGGGAATAAAATATCTCGAATGGCGACCACGAACAGGAAGGCGAAACGTAGGGCGGGAAGTCGGTGATTAAATGAGATGGAAAGAGCCCAGAATCGTTCTTCCTGGAAACAATTAAGGGAGGCCTATGTCCAGCAGTGGACTTCTTCAGGCTGATGATGATAGTTTTAACACTATTTGTATGAAACAACGGGATATTTACCATCATAAAATTTCGCGAGTTTTGACTCTCGATATTTTTGCACAGTATGAACCAAAAAGTATAGAATGGAACGAATAGTAGTGTCAACACGTTCTTGACGTACGTGACCTGTTATATGCGATGGTTACCCTTAACATCAGGTTGGCCTTATGCTTATTGCATAAAAAAATCTTGCAAAGGTGCTAGTTGCTAGAATGGATGCGCAGGACTCATTTCAAATGGCTTAGGGGAGGCTTATCGTTACGTATATCCCCGCATTCAAGTAATCGTGATGTTATGATATTTTGTGTGACAGAGCGAAGCGAGTGCTGGCCACAACGTGGCGCCCACAGCATCAACATCCACCATCTGTCCTGGCGGGCGGTCAGCGCGCGGCGCCCGCGCAGCATTCCACGCCTTCCTGGGCTCCGTCAGCGCGCTGGCGCCCTCGCTGGCCACGACCAGCGCCAACGCCCTGCAAGCTGTGCGATGCTGGGCGCTGCATTACTCGAAGCATGACAGGAATTTCTTGCACAGGTCAGTGTGTCTTTATAACTTAGAATCACAACTAAACCATGCACGTTGTAATCGATCGTAACCACAAAACATTTTGTTTGATCAATATCCACAGATCGACTTTACCCACTTCTGGGTAGGTATACAGGGTTATTCATTATTAGCTGCAAATACTCAGGAATTAGGTTCAACGAATAAAATAAAAAATATTTATGAAATGATTTTTTAAAGTTTTGTTATAAAAATCCCGAGAAAACCGATAAAGAATATCCTTTGGAATCATTGGCGCCTGACCTGAATCATTTGGACCTTTGATCCGCGCCCGCGCGCCGTGAGCGACATTCTACGTTCAGTCACCGCCTGGGTGGGTCATCGTCCTGTTCTCCGTGGCAATCATAATGCAATAGCCGTAAAGAAAAATATAAAAATAAAATTTTGATACAAAAGCTTAAATCAGTTTAGGAATTAAATTGATTCAGCCAAACCAATATTCACGACCCAAAAATTTGGCCCTGTCAGTTTGTGTAGCTAATAATGAATAACCCTGTATATACAGCATACACTGTATACAGGCCTCCCTAAGTTTGTTCCATCTGCCACGATCCTGTGCCAGTCTAACCCATTTCCGACCCGAGACTTTAACGACGTCGTCTGTCCTTGTAAAAATATTGTTATTTGTCATTGTCTTTAACAACTAAACCGATTATAATGTTATTTGCCAAAGAGATCACTACTAGAATTTTGAACACCAACTCGGATTTATTATTAATACTTTTTCTCAAAACATGCTACGACCATATCATTTTAGTATTAGTACCTTTTCCATAAACTTTTTTAAACTAATCATTATTTTAGTAGAAGTTGTTTTACCATAATATTTGTAAAGCTTCAGCATCAAAGACAAACACAGTTTACCATACATACCAACTTAATATTTTCCAAAAAAATTAATATTAATAGTTCACATAAACTTTTGACACTAAAAAGATGTAACTTATACCTCAGACCATAAAATACCTCTATTCCCATACCCAGTCCAGGCAAGTTCATAGGTCCTTAGTAGGATATACATGGAAATGCTGTCTAATTAACATTGCTTGATAAATAATTCCTGTAAATAAATCCCTTTAATATGTTAATGCGGCTTGGATGGGACTCAGGTCTCAAGTATTTAGCGTGATCAGCAAGATATTGTCTCACTCGGAAGACGGGATCTATGACGACGGCTTCGTGGGCTCAATCGACGACAGCTTCCAAATCTACGGCCATAAGGTAACACAACCACAAAACATTCAACAGCACAACAACATTCAACAACGGGATTGTGCCTCTCAGCTCAGTTGGTTATAGTTCTGCCTTCTACGCTGAGGGCTTGATTCCCACCATTAATCTTAATATATAAAAATGAATTGCTGTTCGTTAGTCTCGCTAAAACTAGAGAACGGCTGGACCGATTTGGCTGATTTTGGTCTTGAATGATTTGTGGAGGTCCAGAGATGGTTTAAAAGGTGAATAAATATGTTTTTTTTCAACGGGGACGGTAACGGGGCGAGCGAAGCCGCGGGCGGCCGCTAGTGTGTTATAAATTTAAGTTGGTTTTGTCTGTGTGTTCTATGTATTATTATTTATTTTTATTTTATATCAGGTTCACATTGTAAAAGCTTTACATAAATTGGGGCTAGATTTCACTGTGTAAAATTTCATTTACATATACAGGGTGTAATCGTTAAGTGTGCACAGGCGATTATTCCGTAACTATTGCAGATATCAAAAAACTTTAAACTGATATCGAAAGTACTTTACCTAATGAGTAAAATGACATTAATAACTTTTTAAAAATAAAACGAGAAATATCCAAAAAGATTACATTAATCACTCCCATACATTTTATTTCTTAGTAAGTACAAAATTTTGTGTTCAAAGCATATGTTCGAATTTAGAACGAACACCAAAGAGTATCTTTCTTTTTGTTTTTATTTAGTATGTTGCTTTTCAGCTAGTTCAAATCAATACAATATTGAAACAAGGTTTATTATAAATTTGAAGTGGTAAGATAATTAATCTACACGTGTATCTACTTGAAATTCATTAATACCTTCATATCGTACATAATTATCAAATGACAAGGGTAAAATGAGTAGGTACTATTCCACTTAAAATAAGGAAACTAAAACCTTTCAACTATCTCATACTAAATGTATGGGAGTGATTAATGTAATTTTTTTGGATATTTCTCGTTTTATTTTAAAAAAGTTATTAATGTCATTTTACTCATTAGGTAAAGTACTTTCGATATCAGTTTAAAGTTTTTTGATATCTGCAATAGTTACGGAATAATCGCCTGTGCACACTTAACGATTACACCCTGTATAACGCTATTTTGAGTTCTTGCATTAGTGTTTGCAAACATGGGTGCAAAATTATATGGTTTGGTGTATTAACTCCCGTTTAGCAGAAACGTTTTCTTAACTCATCATATTTTTATGAGTTTTAACTAATGTTTTACTTGGAGGCATAATCTTACATATTTTTCATCCTTGTATGTATATTACTACCCTTATATGTGGCATAAAATTAAATACCTTTTAATTTGAAAAGTCTCAATGGTTTTGTATTGTTTGTTGTATATTGTTGGTCGTGAAAATTAAATGACGATGAATTAGGAAACGCGAGCGAATGGGCATCGATTGCATAAAGTGCAAAAATGCACTGATTATGCATCATTGTATTTACCTGTATGAATATTGTTCATCCAGTTTTGCAAGGCTTGGTTTCGCTATTTGCAAACGGCTTTGACGTTCGAACAGATCGTTTTTGTTTGCGTTACAAAATGTGTCTAACGCACTAATCTTCGTACCTATGAAGTGGTCTAACCTCTGGGATTTTCGGCATTAATGCCCAAAGCGCGATCGCCGAGTCTATAGTCTTAGGGCCCGTTCACAAAGACCGGCTCGGAGAGGAGAGCAGATTATTATCACGTTGAAAACAGAGTTTTTTAAGGCTTATTTTTGCATCTGCACTGCTTTTGTTATTAGAATGCTTGAACGCGCTTGGTGTGAAATAATAAGAGGAGCTGACCGGCTCCGATCGCGTACTTTTCTCGTCGGCTGCGAGCGCATCCGCTTTCAGATCGCTTCCAGCCGGTCTATGTATATTTGTATTTATTGTTTTACTTTATAACGGTTAACACCAATTACAATAATTAAAGACATAATAGAAAGACAGAAAAATGAAAATAAATAAGGTATAAGTAAACAGTTTTGGTCAAATTTAAATACAATGTCAATAGAAAAAATAGTAAAAAAAATATAAAACAAAATGTCAGGACAATACTATACAAATGTGAAGTAGTTGGCGGCTCCGCTCCGACCAACTCCAAGCGTATACGATCCGGTCTGTGTGAAAAAAAATGCGCGCCGATGCTCTCCGAGCCGGTCTGTGTGAACAGACCCTTATCATACATTTCATTGCAGGAAAGTTTCATCTGGTCTTGTGCTGATATGACCGCCTGGTGCGATATCACCGTATCGTCCCGACAAGGCATGACCGGGTGTCTCATAGACGGTACTACTGAAACGTTCTGGGAGTCCGGAGACGAGGATCGGAACAAAGCGAAGTGGATTCAGTTGTCGTTCCCCGGAGGCACGCCTGATGACAGTCCGCATATCATATGTGTGCACGTTGACAACACTAGGGACACTGCGGTACGGTACTAATCATACTTTTGAACATGTTCCGTTAAAAAAACTTTTTACTTTCGACCTTGATCTATAGGGGTTGGGTAACACGAAAAAATAGCTTAGAACGATTTATTTTCTAATTAATTATTATTTGGGGACCACGAACCGGAATACGAAAAGTAAGACGCCCACCCACCAGATGGACCGACGTCATTGTTAAGATCGCGGGAAGTCGGTGGATGGAAAGAGCTTAGAATCGTTCTTCCTGAAAATGTGTAGGGGATGCCTATGTCCAGCAGTGGACTTCTTCAGGTCGATAATGATGATGATGATTTATTTTATTCGTAATTGCACCATAAACAAGTTTTCACAATAGGATAGCTCAATGCTAGGCAGCATCTTCTACCAGCCAACCTTGACAGGAGAAGGGAAAAACAGAGAGGTTGACATGCTTAAAATTGAGTAGAAAACAGTTCAGTTAAGAGTTATGTTTCGCTTAGTTCGATTTTTTCGAAAGGCTATGATGAAATTTCGTTAAATTTGAATAACCATGAAAATTTACAAAGAAATGTCTGAATATAATTTTTGCATAAAAAAAAAAATATTCTATCTCAACGGCTGTTAAAAATAAGCGTTTATTTTCAGCACAAGATACTTCTGGTTTCGTTCCTGTACAGCGGCGGATCGGGAGAGATGTACCATATGCAGGACATCGAGGTGGACTCTAAGGCTGCCACTTGGGTCTGCTACACGCTGCCTAGTAAGTTTTATTACTTTTACTTTGTTTTAGTACTAGTAGTAATTTAATTTTTAGTAATTTTCTATCGGTTATTAGTCTATACTCATATTATAAAGTGGAAAGATTTGTTTTTGTATTTTTGTGTGTATGTTTGTAATGACTCAAAAACGAATGAGCCGAGACAAAAATTATTTCACCATTGGAAATATAAATTCAACCTGAGTAACATAAGCTATTTATGTGTTAAAAAAACAAATGTCCACCCGTGCGAAGCCCGGACAGGCCACTAGCTAGGGTTCCGTAGCCAAATGGCAAAAACGGAACCCTTTTAGATTCGTCATGTCTGTCTGTCTGTCTGTCACTTTTTTCCGAAACTGTTAGAGCTATACTGTTGAAACTTGGTAAGTAGATGTATTCTGTGAACCGCATTAAGATTTCAACACGAAAATAGAAGAAAAAAACAATAATCTTTGGAGGTCCCATACTTAGACCTGAAACTCAAAATTTCATATTATTTCATCAAACCCATACGTTTGGTAAATATGGATAGGTCTTCAAAATTGATGTTGAGGTTTCTAATATAGTTTTTTCTAAACTGAACAGTTTGCGCGAGAGACACTGCCAAAGTAGTAAAAGCTTTCCCTCGGAGCTTCGACATGGGGTCCTTTCAAAAGGCGGGTCTATCAAGGCCGGCAGCGCATTAGCACTACCTCTGGTGTTGCAGGTGTCTATGGGCGACGGTGACTACTTTCCATCAGGTGGCCCGTCTGCTCATCTGAATCATAAAAAAAATGTGTGTGTGTGTTGCAGCGTGTTACCCCGGAGCGACGTCATCAACTCTCCGCGTGCGATGCGAGCTGCGCGGTCCCGAGCCTGCGGTGCGCGTGCGTCAAGTGCGGCTGCTGAGTGCTCCGAAGCGCTCCGCCCCCCCCGCCCTGCCGGCGCCCCCCGCGCGCATCCTGCGGCAGCTGGTGGAGGATGACACGCTGCGGGTGTTCCGGCTGCTCACCTCGCAGGTATCTTCTTCTTCTTAATGAATGGCATCTGTCCTTTTCGAATCAATTTGCCCATTGTCGAGTAGTTTAATGAGTTTATTGATGATAAATTACATAGATAAAAAACTTTTTCGTCAAGTCGTCAGTCAGTCGGCCCTACCCTAATTAGCTTTGGAATAAAAATGGCCGTTTTTTCCAAATCGATCTGAAACATTTTCGATCAAATCAGAATATCACATAATACACTTTAATTCCAACTGTTAACACTTTGATCTAAGACCTCAAGTAATGTTGGTTAAAATACCACTGAAATTACAAAACAGAACTCAAAATAACACCAGAGAAACAATTAAAATCAAAAAGCTATGTGACTTCCCCGAAATGACAGAAAACGAATCCCCCTCGCAGGTATCATATATGTACATATTGCCTACATGTGCGCAAGGCTTTAATATTCAAATCAAATCAAAATAGTCTTTATTCAGTTGAATTACAAGAATCACTTTGAAACGTCTGAAAGCTAGGTGAGTCAAGGTGGTTCCATGTGGAAGGGCGTCTGGAAGAAATAGCCCGAGCGATAAGACCGCCCATTGCAGGACAATCTATTCTTTTCTATGTAATGCGTCAGGGATGACATGAGCAGGAAAGGAGTGAGCACTGAGATGACGAGTGATAGAGGTGAGTGGAAGAAGAAAACCTGTTGTGCCGACCCCACTTAGCGTGGGATAAGGGCAGGAAGATGATGATGATGATGATGTACTAGTTATTATGTTACTCATAATTGTCCGCAATAAAGTTTGTATTTATGTGTTGTTGTATAGGTTTTCGGCAAGCTGCTGGAATGGGAATACTCAGGCGAGACAGCTGAGGGCGCGGCGGGAGGTCGCGCGCCTCACGTGGACTGCGACCTAAGGGAACATCTCGTTGGAATCCTGTTCGCGGGGAACCAACTCACGTGTCTGCAGCGACAGGTGAACTACAAGAATACTGTGCCTGAAGGCATAACCTCATCAATGTTCTCCCAGGCTTCTTCAGGCGCTATTCCTCCTATAGGGTTCACGTGTAAGGTTCACAGCTCACGTGTCTGCAGCGACAGGTGAACTACAAGAATACTCTGCCTGAGGGCATAACCTCATTAATGTTCTCCCAGGCCTCACCAGACGCTATTCCTCCTTTAGGGTTCACGTGTAAGGTTCACAGCTCACGTGTCTGCAGCGACAGGTAAACAACAAGAATACTCTGCCTGAGGGCATAACCTCATCAATGTTCTCCCAGGCCTCACCAGGCGCTATTCCTCTTTTAGGGTTCACGTGTAAGGTTGAAGGTGTAAAGTGTAAGGTTCACAGCTCACATGTCTGCAGCGACAGGTGAACAACAAGAATACTCTGCCTGAGGGCATAACCTCATCAATGTTCTCCCAGGCCTCACCAGGCGCTATTCCTCTTTTAGGGTTCACGTGTAAGGTTGAAGGTGTAAGGTGTAAGGTTCACAGCTCACGTGTCTGCAGCGACAGGTGAACAACAAGAATACTATGCCCGAGGGCTACCTCACCACTGTTCTCCCAGGCCTCTTCAGACGTTATTCCCCCTTTATGATTCACGTGTAAGGTTGAAGGTGTAACGTGTAAGGTTCACGGCTCACGTGTCTGCAGCAACAGGTGAACAACAAGAATACTATGCCAGAGGGCTACCTCACCACTGTTCTCCCACGCCTCTTCAGACGCTATTCTCCCTTTATGGTTCACGTGTAAGGTTGAAGGTGTAAGGTTCACAGCTCACGTGTCTGCAGCGACAGGTGATTAACAAGAATACTATGCCAGAGTGCTTAACCTCACCACTGTTCTCCCAGGCCTCTTCAGGCGATATTCCTCCTTAAGGTGTAAGGTGTAAGGTTCACAGCTAACATTTCTGCAACGACAGGTGAACAAAAAGAATACTATGCCAGAGGGCTTCCTCACACTGTTCTCCCACGCCTCTTCTGACGCTATTCCCCCTTTATGGTTCACGTGTAAGGATGAAGGTGTAAGGTTCACAGCTCACATGTCATATCTGCAGCGACAGGTGAACAACAAGAATACTATGCCAGAGAGTATAACCTTTTTTTAAAATTTCCTTCAGGTCATGACCCATATAGTGGCCGCCATAGGCGGTGAGGCAGCGAGGGTACGCGAAGACTGGGAGACAGCGTTCATCTGCGCAGAACTGTCTGACAGGAACAGCGAGCTGCCTCTTAGACCCAACGTCCACCAGCAAGACAACTACTGTTTCGAGATGCTCTCGCTTGTAAGTAGACTGGCCTCTCAGCTTAGTTGGTAGCCGCTCTGCCTTTTGCGCCGTAGGTCGTGGGTTCGATCTCCACCTAGAACAAATATTTGAGTGGTGAACACAGATGTTTGTTCTCTGTCTGGGTGTTATATTGTATTCTAAGTATGATTGTATTTGCAAATTTTAGGGTTCTGTACCCAAAGGATAAAACGAGACACTATCACTAAGACTCCGCTGTCCGTTCGTCTGTCTGTCTGTCTGGTCTGTTCATCTGTCACCAGGCTTTATCTCAGGAACCATGATAGTTAGACAGTTGTCATTTTCACAGATGATTTAGTTATGTTGCCGCTATAACAAAAAGTACCCCCATTTTGCTATTCCCATTTTGTCTAGTTGTAACACGCACACCATTTCATTTATTTTTTAGTTTATATTGTAATTAGTTGTATTTTCAGTTTTAATTATGCTTTTGATCTATTTTCCTTGTTATTTGTTTTGTGTGTGTTTACTTTCTAGGCAAATAAATGATTTATCTATCTATCTATCTAACTACAAAAATCTGAATAAAAAATAATGCATCCTGTTTTACTTTCAGCTACTGGCTCTGAGTGGAAGCAACATCGGGCGATCACACTTGGCACAACAATCGGAATTGCTTTCCGATCTACTCTCACTACTGCATACAGCCAGTGACCGAGTTCAAAGACAAGTATGTTCTACTTTTTAATACCTTTTAAATTTGATAAAAAAGTTTTCTAATCTCTATATATATAAGAGATAGTCGTGTTAGTTACTGTAAGGTCCACATACCCCAGATTCGGTTGAAAATTGGTGGGGAGGTAGCTTAGAACCGGAAGAAGGACATAGGTTACTTTTTATATAGAAAGAGTAACGGTAATGCGGTGAACGAAGCCGCGGCCGGCCTTTGGTTTTGGTACCTTTAAAAAATATATAATAATCTGTTGAATTTAATGATATTTATTTATTGAACTATAACTTAAATAACAAAAAAACATAAAATTAAAATAATTTAAACTAGAAACCTTAAAAATGTAACAATGTAATATAAATTTAATTATTTTAGGTAATATTCTTGTTGCGACGCATGATGACGGGGATACCACCGCAAAGGACATTGACCACCTTGAATGAGGGTCGAGAGGAAAGGTTGGTGCTGTGAGCTTTACGTTGTACGTTTCTATTATTTTCCCAATTGTTATTTCACGTATCCTTAAAAAAATACTCTATTTCGAAACCTTAAAGGTACATAATGCTAGCTGGCATTAACTTTTGAATGTTTTGCGAGGAATTAACTTTTGAAACTATCATGGTTTTTAACAATATTTTTATGAAACAACGGGATATTTACAGTTCATCCGTGATCATGGTGCATGCAACTGTGCCGAAATATCGGAAGTCAACTCTTAAAAATTTAATCATGGTAAATATCCCGTTGTTTCTTAAAAATATAATCTATGAATTCCTGGGTAAACATAATCTCCATCCACCGACCTTCAGCGATTTCTACAATGTCGTCAGTACTTCGGGGGCGTTCAACATTTTGCGTTCCGGCCTTCCGATGCTATAAAGAAACATGGATGTTTTCCAGATTTTCCTTGCTGGACTACTTGATAAGTTACCTCGGGAAAGCCATTAACATCCAGGTGAAGGTGAAGGGGAACGCTGGCCCAGCGCCCGGCTCGGTGATGATGGGCGGCTGTGTGGTGCCAGGACCGGAAGCCGCCTGGTTCATGCGGGGAATGACCATCAAGAAACACGCGCAGTTGGTCGTCAAACTCATTTCTGAAATGACTAAGGTTTGTGAGTTTTGTTGACTGGGAATATTGTAAAAATATAGCTGCAGGGCAGGAAGTCCACCGGAATCAGCTAAATTTCTAAAGTGGTCTATGAGGAAAAATAATTATAAGTTTAAAAAACTAAAGAAACCGACTTCATTGCCAAACGGCTAAACCGATTTTAATGAAATTTGTTTGGGACCATCTGGACCTAAGAATAACCTTCCAAATAAAAAAATAAATTTCTAAATCGGTTCATAAATGACGGAGGCATGCAGTCACAAACATTAAAAAAATATTTTAAAAAAAAATGGCAACACCGATTTTAATCAAATTAAAATGGGACCAATCTGGAAGCAATATACCTTTCCTCCTTTTTGATTGGAAGTCGGTTAAAAAGGTTGGGAACCTTTGATCTAAACAATAAAAGTAGGTTTTTACACAATTAACACAAGGCGAAAGTTGCGGGTTCAAATCCCGCTCGGCTCTTAACTTTTGGGACATTATGGTAAACTACAGAGTTATATTGTTACAGGACAAAGTATCTGAAGCTTGGGGCCTGGCAACCCGAGCGGCGCTGGCGAAGTACGCGTCACAGATCGCACAAATGAGCGAGGCTGATAGACACCCTGCGCGATGCATCGTACTACCGACCATGTGGATGGCTCTAGCATCGCTCTGTGTCTCCGAGCAAGCGCATATTGACGCGTAACTAACTTTCTTTTTCTTTTTGATGTCTCATCTATCAACACAAATAATCTAAAATAATTACTAAATGAACAGAATTCACAAGAAACAGCTGAGCCTATTTCTGCCGTGAAGCAGCAATGCTGTGTTTCGTTTTGAAGGGAGTTGGTGCCGGTGTAATTACTGGCAAGTGAGGCTGAACATCTGTATGCCTCAAGTTGATGGACGTGCGTGACCTAAGATGCAATGCTTTATTATAGGTGATGGTTACCACTTAGCATCAGCTGGGCCATATGCTTGTTTCATGAGCTAGTTGTAAAAAAAGCTATCTGCAGACGGTTACAATTGTTTTAAAGATAGTTCAACTGATCCAAATCAGTGCCACACGGAGCTAATGCGCTGACCAAATACCCACCAGTCCTTGGGTCACGCGTCGCTTTGATCAGTCGCCTACGCAAAATTTTGATTGATGTGATAGGTACTGCTGATTCGATGGACTATTATTGTTAATCAATATAAGCCCGTGTTCTGAAACAGTCTCAAACAGGCTCGACTCCGAATGAAGCACTCTCAAGCATAGATTTTTTGACATTCCCCATTAAAAAATTACAAAAATCTATGCTTGAGGCTCGACTCAGACTCAAGCACCGTTTTAATGTGTTAAGGTCGACGGCGGAAGGTCGCGGTGGCGACAAGGGTCGTGATAGTGTAGCAGAGCCGCGGCCGCACTGCGCCAACCACGACGACGGCGTGACGGTCGCCGTAATCGAGTGCCGCACTTGTGGCGCCCTCTGTGCCGAGTGCGATCGCTTCTTGCATCTGCATCGTGCTGCCAGGACGCACGCCAGACAGGTCACAAACTTCATTCCTCTCAGTCGAAGTCAAAAATGTATTTATTCAGTAGTATCCCAAGGATCACTTTGAAACGTCTTAAAGCTAGGTGAGTCTAGGGCCCAGATTCATAGACCGCACTTTGACTTTACTTTGATGGAAAGTTCTACTTTCAACCAAAAATATATTTCATAGTTCTGTCAAGCTCTTCTTTATTCAAAATGTTGAAAGTAAATTTCGATAAACAAAGCTTACTTTGCAAAGACTCCTTTGCTGTAAAGCAAAGTCACGACTATGAATCTTGGCCTAGGTGCCAGTTCCACGCAACCAGGACTAGAAGAACAGGCAACAAAGTACGGCTTGGTTCCTAGTTTTTTATATGGTCCTTTTAGAAATCTTAAATAATAATATTAGCAAAGTTCCTCTACTTGTTGTATCACTAGTTAAGCTAAGTAAAAGATTGAGCAGTTTAGCAAAGTTTGTTCTTAAACAGTACCCGAAGTCGGAGTTTTGCTACCACATTTCATCTACCAAATGTTGTATCGTTTCGCCTATTTGTCTCTCTATTATATGGAGAAAATATGAGACAGCAAAAATACGTTACCTAGAATCGATCGAGTTTTTGTCTCATCAATTTTTAATACAAGAGAGAGAGACACGTTCTCACGAAAACAACATTTGGTAGACGAAAGATCGTAACAAAACTCCGACTTCGGGTACAGATCTGCAAAGAAGAGGAGAGCGCCATCCGCATCGACATCCACGAGGGCTGCGGTCGCGCCAAGCTGTTCTGGCTGCTGCTGCTCGTGGACCGGCGCACACTGAAGGGACTTGCTGAGTTCCGCGGCTTGGACGCGGGCCCGGAGGGGGCGGAAGCGGCGGGCGCGGGGCTCGCTGGCGTGTGTCGCTTCTGCGGTGCACGAGGCAGCGCCGGACTACTGGCCATAGGGAATGTTTGCGCGGACCAGCAGTGCCAGGTACACTCAACTTTTATTTTTTTATTAAACCTTCTTGTGTCTTGTATTGGGACTCCTGAACGGTCCATTTTTCGTGTGCTGGCTATAACTGTAGCCAGCCTAACTCCTCCCAGAAGCGCAGAAGCTTCCTGGGGCTTTACAGGCTTGCAGGAGTGACCTAGGGTGGCCCAGGATTTCTTGGCGTTGGCTTTGAGTTTATTTAACCTGCCAAAGGTCTTTCCTCTGACCGTCGAGATCATCTCGCCAACGTCTTCTCGACCGGTCCCCTACTCGTCTCCCGTCCTTAGGAACCCATTTGAGCTTAGCGGTTTTGCTCCCAACGTCGGCGATGCCAGCGCAGCCTTGTATTGCGCACCTGGACGATACGTTTACTGGTACATACCGCACATGCTGAACGTATGTTAAAAGCCTGTAAGATTTGACAGAAAGTTCCAGCAAGTAACAAAGTCATACCTTCATGCCGACATTTTGTCTCCATTGTGACAGTTTTCCAACCTCCTTGGCTACACTAAATGTTACAAATTATTCACATCTCTTAAAATATGTTGTATGTTTAGGAGTACGGCGCAACGGCCTGCAACCGCCTCGTGCCGTGCGGTCACCTGTGCGGCGGAGTGCGAGGCGAGCGCAAGTGTCTACCGTGCCTGGCTGGTTGCTCGGGTGATGCCACACTGCGGCAAGATGCAGACGATATGTGCATGATCTGTTTCACTGACCCGCTGCAAGCCGCGCCCGCTATACAGGTAAAATCTACATAAAATATAGTGAACATACTACTTGAAACATAGTCAACATACTACTTGAAACATAG
Organism: Thera britannica; assembly: GCA_939531255.2. Classification (NCBI taxonomy): domain Eukaryota; kingdom Metazoa; phylum Arthropoda; class Insecta; order Lepidoptera; family Geometridae; genus Thera; species Thera britannica. Next base: position 16,651,842 of record OW618044.2, read on the forward strand.
TGAAAATGTGTACTACTTGAAACGTAGTGAACATACTACTTGAAACACTGGAAACATACTACTTGCAACGTAGTGACTATACTACTTGAAACACAGTGAACACACTACTTGAACCATAGGGAACACACTACTTACAACATAGTAAACACACTGCTTGCAACATAGTAAACACACTACTTGCAACATAATGAAAACGCTACTTGCAACGACATATTTAACACTCCACTTGAAACATAATGAACACAATGCTTGCAATATAGTGAACACACAACTTGCGAAACAGTGAACACCCTAATTACTCATTGGGGTATTTGCAATATTGTGAACACACCACTTACAACATTCTAAAAACTACCGCGAAGTTAGATGAAGTTCACCTAGCATGGACAACTCTTGATTTCAACCAATCAGCTGACAGTCTTGAAAAGAGAGTTGAAGCTGATTGGTTGGAAACAGGAGGTAAGTTTATGCCATATCTATTATCTACAATAGATGCAGGTATACATTTGTGTAAAAAGAAACTGATGATGCTAATGTTATTTGTTCAGCTCGGCTGCGGTCACGTGTTCCACCTGCATTGCTGCAAGAAGGTGATCGCCAGCCGATGGATCGGGCCTAGGATCACGTTCTCGTTCGCGCAGTGCCCTATTTGCAAGGTATGGCTATTCTTCACACCAGGACCTGCTGTTAGGCCTTCCTTCCTGCCTTTATTCCACGATAAGTGGGGTCGGCACAATAGGTTCTTCTTCCACTCACCTCAATCATTCCTCATCTCAGTGCTCACTCCTTTCTTGCTCATGTCATCCTGGACGCAGTCTATAATTTCTTTGGTCTACCTTTTCTTCTATAACCACCATCCACCCTTTCCTGCTCATGTCATCCTTGACGCATTACATCCATCTTTTCTTTGGTCTACTTCTTCTTCTATTACCACCATCCACATCTATGTCCAACACTTTCCGCGTAATATGACCCTCATCCCTCCTCATGACATGCCCATACCATGCCAACCTATTACTCCTCATCTTGTCCGTCACCGGCGCCACTTTCAGACTTCCTCGGATTCCTTTCTGTATGTTTGTCAAACAAGTAGTTGTATTAAAAAAGGACAACCTTTGTTTTCTCGTAATTCTTAACAGTATAATTCTAAAGCTCGTCATTTGAGCGAAGTCTAGTCTAAATGAGAGGGTAAGAATGTTCGTAATTGGTCTGGTTTTCAGGAGAACATAAACCACTGGACTCTGACGGACCTCCTGGCGCCCATCCAGCGGCTGAACGAGGAGGTCCAACGCAAGGCTCTGATGCGGTTCCAGTACGAAGGGCTGGCCCCGCCGGCGGGGGCGAAGGCTGGCTCCAGTGCACAAGCCTTCGACCCCACGCAATACGCCATGGAGCGATACGCTTACTACGTCTGCCATAAGTGCGAGAAGGTTAGCCACACACCAACAAACAATAATCCAAATTAGATGTAGTAAAAGTCTCTTTTGAAGTCGGGTTTCCGAGTGTTTCTTCAAGGCTTTGGTCGCGATAAACTGGTCCCTCGATTCTCTTAGTGTTTTACGACATGCCGGTTTCGTCACGGGGTTTTCCTTCACCGTTTGAGTGTAATGAACTTGTCCAGATTATTATTATTTATTACTGGTCGTCCTTGCATAGTGCACATAGATTTTTGGACAAAAAAACTTATTAACCTTAGGATTTGAAGGTTCATATTGTATTCTAAACATGTATTTAGTGCTAGATAGTAATGTGTGGAATATATTCAAAAAATATCTTTAAGATTCTACTGAGCCGTTGTGATTTGATTAGTTTTAAACTTTTGTACATAAAGATTGTTATGTCCGGAAGAGATCGCTCATAGCAACAATGTATTTTCTTTAAATGTGTAATGTCCTATTCTTGTGGTGGTGTACAATAAATAAATCTATCTATGTAATGTCAACTAGAACATTGCTGCTACCAACCCAAAGTTCTTCTCCGCTATTTTAAGGAGTTAGGCTGGCTGGGGTAAGGTTTAGCAGGGGGACAATGCACAATACACCCCATCGCGGGACGTCAGTGCAGATCTTATTCCCCCAACACAATTAGAATTAGAATTATGTAATGTCAGGCTTACTTCGGCGGCCTGGCTCGTTGCGAGGCGGAGTCTAATGGCAGCTGGGAGCCGTCCGAGCTGGTCTGCGGCGCTTGCAGCGACGTCGCTGGCGCCAAGACCTGTCCCAAGCATGGCGCTGACTTCCTCGAGTACAAGTGCCGGTATTGTTGTTCGGTAAGTACCGTGTACAATACAATGACTTATACACCACTATTTTTTAACTACCAATAAAAAAAATAGGGTAATGTAATAGGGGTAGAACATTATGAATGTGCAATCAGAATTTTTAGTTTCGATAAAATGACAAAGTAATTGTATGTTAAAATTTTCAGAAATCCTGCATAAAATTATGGACACATTAGTTACGTAGTACTAGAGAGAAAAAAATTTACGCTGTTCGGTTCCGCTTGGTATTTGGCGTTTATGAATGAAATAATTTTTGCTTGTTGAATCATTTTTTTTTCGTGTTCAGTATTAGCAGCCAATATCGACTTTTTTTTTTTGGTAATTACAAAATAGTGGTGGTGATAAGTAAAGAGTGAATACAGAAATGACAGATGACAAAGGACGGCGTAAGAGATAATGTTATGGCGACAACAGAACAAAGTAGAACTGCCATGTGGCCGGATAATTGTTGCCAAAATTCATGAGCATTACGCTCCTTTTTCCAGACAAATTCAACAGTTTTTTCGGGAGCCGTAAAGTCAAAAATGCCTTGCAGCAGCGCAAGAATTACTTTCCTAACAAGTTTAGCGACAATATAAAACATAGAAGTACTTCTTAGAGTCCTCATATTTAGTGATATTTTAAAGACAATAGTGAAAATGTTAAGCTGGTGACATCGGCTCCCATACAAACAGCGCATGATCGCCTTTCTACTGTATTCAGTATCCTGTGATGCTTACCTACCTTGAAACTTCTTGCTGGGCAGTTTCCAGACTCTCATGGACAAAAAACCTACGTAATATTATACGTGATAGTAAAATATTTTACAGGTGGCTGTGTTCTTCTGTTTCGGCACATCCCACTTCTGCAACCCATGCCACGACGACTTTCAACGAGTTACCAATATCCCCAAGAACCAGCTACCCCAATGTCCAGCTGGTAAGTTTATTGATAGGGTTTCATAATATTATGCCATTTCAGATAGAAAAATATTTTTCAAATCTATGTATATGAAAGAAAGTCGTGCTAGTTACACTACTTATAACTCGAGAACGGCTGAACCGATTTGGCTGAAAATTGGTGGGTAGGTTGCTTCAAACAGGGAGAAGGAACGGGAACGGGGCGAGTGAAGCCGCGGGCGGCCGTGAGAGGCCAGTCAAATATTTATGTATCGACCGTGAGCTAATTTTGTTGTTTTCGCAGGTCCGAAATGCGAGCAGCTTCCCGGCTCATCCGAGGAGTGTCCTCTGCACGTCGTTCACCCGCCGACCGGGGAAGAGTTCGCACTTGGCTGCGGCGTTTGCCGGCACGCACACGTATTCTAGACACCGCGTACGTCTTTTAGACACCGCGCTCGTACGAGAGACTCGTTTTGCAATAGACATCGCGAAAATGACGGACAACTGCTTAGTTAGCAGCACGAGCAACTAATACTGAGAGCATTCGTGCATGCGTGCGTGTATCTGATCTGTCAATTTCCATAGATTAAAAACATGACAGTCGCTCGTGCTGCCATCTACAAGCTATACGTGTTTTCACCCTATTAAGTTTTTTTATTTGTTCATTTTGAACACAAATTGGGAAATGGAAAACAACATTTATTTGTATATTTGTGCATAAGTTAAAAAGTTGAACTTTTAGATATTAATTTGGTTCGAAATAAAATGTACGTTGCGTACCTTTTTGATGTCGTTGCAAAACGAGCATTCTCGCGTTGATTATTCGATAATGTAATGATATGGTTAAAAGACGCAATTGAGACGCAGTCGGGGAGAATATGAGAAACGGTACCGAGACTGAAACCAAAGTATTGGATAGTAAACTTAAAATGACTATTTTACCAAGTGAACGGGAAATTCTTTACTGGTACGGGATTTTTGTACCAAAGCAGACATTGCGATTATCACTGTTTTAAAAAATCTCATATTTTTTAACTCTTTACTTACCTATACTCTAAGTTAAATATAACCTAAGTACACTGTAGAACAGACGTTTTCTAGAAAGTCCTGTCGGATTGTACTAGCTATCCATAATTTCAGTTACTCTGACAGTTTTATAATTGTATTTTTTGTAAGGTTATCTCCTCTCAAACCCATATTTTGTATATGTTTTAAACAGTCGCGTCACAAATTAAACTTATTTTCACGGATTGGAGAGAGCTGGAGAGATTTGATGAAAGACAGCTCATGACAGGGATACCATTAGGACGGGAATCTTAGAACCCTTTGGAAATAATTGTACTAGCGTAACTTCAACGCATTTATAGTTTTAATTAGTTTATGGTAACGATAAATCGAAATTAAACGATCTTCGAATAAACACTCTGATAATTATTGATATTCAATGTGTTGTGCTCTGTGGTAACTGTTGAAAAGATAAAAAAGAAAAAAAAATGTATGAGTATTTAGTTTGAGTATCAGAAATGAGAAATTAAAATGGTTGGTGTAAGAAGAACCTAGAATTGAGTTCAGCACTGTTCAGTATTATCTATAAAACCCGGATAGCGGCCACTCTGTCAGAAAAAACAAGTACTTATTACAAATAATTGTTTATTGTATCTGGGAGCGTGTAAAGTAAAAACAAAGCGAGAGATGACAAAGTAACGGGGGAAGGATTTACACTAAGGCTTGGACGCGGTTGTGATTCTTACAAACAACTTAGAATCAGGGTTGTGCCTACTCTGAAATCTCTCGCTATGCGGTTTCTAGTAGTATTTTTCGTGTCGTTGTTTTATGATTTTTTTATCTATTGTGTATTTTTTTTTCATTACGAGTATTGCAAATGCGTAGGAGCAGAATGCAAAAGTATTTGTCCTGTTTATTGATATAATAAGACTTTCTCTTTAAATTTTTATTATTTGCCTTATATTCTACATGCAAGTAATGTGATTTTGTGATTGATGTTTCTATGTTTGTGTGTACAATTTATTGATGTATTAAATTCGTAAGCATTTATATAGAAAGTAAGTCAATTGAACAAGTAATTGCATAATATCAGTATGGTAGTTTTTATTGTTATAACAGTAACCATTGATGTGAATTGATATTATTACATAAGGGTTTTATTAATGTAGCAGTTTGAGAGCACTAGGTATGTGTTACAGAAGTTTGGAATGCACAGAAGAGTGTCTTCAGGAATAGACATGTTTATCAAATAATGAAAAAATGATTGTTACCTGTAGTTTGATAAATGCATAATACGTAATCATCAAATGTAGATTTTCTCTGTCTTGGAAGGGTGCAATAGAGGTAGTATCTTTAGCTAAGTCGCGTTCATTTCTATGACGTCAGTAAAGTCCGAAAACTATTGAAGTCATGTTCTGTCAATATTTACGAAGACACATGTATTTTTTTAAAAGCGTTATTGCTCTATTTTCGATAGTCTCTTGTCGAAGCTATCATTCTACAGTAGTAATAAAATCGTTTAGAAGCGAATGTGACTTTAGGCCTAAGTGGACCGGTGCGGCATGGCAAGGGATTTTGCCGTCAGTCAGCGCATCTTAGCCGCTTAGACACCGCGGCAGCATTCCAGCGCCTTGCCACGGTATGCCACGCCGCCTCACTCCGCGGTATGTCAAAACCGGAGCGCCGGAGTCCTTATCATGCCGTTGCCTACCACAGTACGCCACGGCAACCCGCTGAGGGAGTTCGTGGCGCGACTTTCAATGCCGTGCAATGAATCGATACCACGGCATAATTTTAAAGCAGAGCAATTTATGCCCCTTTCCATGCCGTCCCGGTCTACGTAGAGCAATAGCTAACCCTCGGCACTGATCGTTAGGATCGCTATAGTATGTGTTACACTGTGTTGTTGGTGTTGCTATCTCATAGATTAAGTTTCTGAATGTATGTACTGAACCTACGGCTTACCTCCTGCGTTTAATGAACAACCCAATCTGAACGTAAGGTTGAAAGTATGGGTTGGAAAACAGTCTTTCACGTTTAAAATATTATATAAAATGTTTCCTCAGACAGTTGTAATTAGTGTAAACCGCAGGGGTTTTGCTAACTGTATACTTGATTTCCAGTTTCCTGTATAACTTCCATATCTAACTAACTAAATATACCTGCTAAAATTAGCCTGTAAAAGTAGCTGAATTCAATAAAGTCCTACACTTCAATGTTGTAAGGAAATCACTACGGCACTTGGTTAGAAGTTACAGAATCCAATTAACATAACGGCGTACTACCTACGTACTCATAAACACTTTACTTTATGGAATATCTGTGAGGTTAGCTGGTTCAATTTCCATGTCTGTTATCTGTCATAATTAATAAGTGTTTTCATTATTATCAATAATTGTAGCAATGATCAAAATAATTTAAACATAACTGTAAAACAATAGCTGCATTTAATTAATTAAATATGTAAAAATTTGGTTCCCTGTCAGAGTTGTATAACTATATAAATATCATGATATTAATCGAAAAATAAATCGTTTATGTACTGTAAAAATGGTTTTATTTTCCCTTCTTCGCTCGCATAATATACACAGTAGGATCCATATAGAAATTAGGTGCAAGTGGTGCAATTTGATAAGTATAATATTGAATACAATTGATTAGTTATACTAAAATATATAATTCATTAAAGATCAAGGGATACTCATGCTCCTAGCTCAGTTTGTAGTATATAGCTCTGCTTGCTGCGCTGGAGGTCGTGGGTTCGATCCCCAGATGTTTTTTCTCTGTCTATATTGTATTCTAAGGAAGTATTTACAAAAATATATATAAGTATTATATCAGATGGCTGCCCGGACCTTTAGACCTTACCTGCAAAATGACAACTAGTTTGAAAACATACCTGCTATCAGACTGTCTATGTTGGTACCCAGTTCTAAACCTAATCACTCTTCCACCAGAAAACCACGTGTGTGGTGTGTTGTTTCTTTCGGAATCATATCTGAGCATTTCTCATCAAAGATAAGGATTGGTAACTATAGCGGCACCACTCGAGCCCATTGCGCCGATAACTCTTCTTTGGATCGATTTTGTGGGACATCTGATACCGTTTTATCGGTTTTATCTCTGGCTGTTTATCTTGCAAGAATTGCAAAATCTAACAATGATGCAGTGTTAGGTCAACATCCGCAGTAAGAATACTCTTTGGGACCACTAGTTATGTTGCTATGTATGTGATTTTGAAGAGAATAGTGAAATGCTGAACTTTCACAGACTGAAGGTAAATATGTCTATTGTGTACCATAATTTGCGTAGAGCATGTTTTTGTCGTGCATGATATACGAGGCAATGCAATGTGTGACTCTGCCTTCTGCGCCCCACTGAGAACAAATATTTGTTTGGTGACCGCAGATGTTTGTTCTCTGTCTGGGATAAAACCCATTGTCTCACTCAAGCATATTAGATTTCTGACACTTTTCATGGAGAGCTATCGCGAGAACTTTTTAATTATGTAATGCGATTTTCAGTAATTGGTTCACTTGTTTGTTTGCTTGCACAGTGCACACACTGCTAAAAGTTTTGATTAAATAAAAAAACTGTCATAAAATCTATGCTTGAGGCTCGACTTAGAGACTCAAGCATTGTTTCTGAATACAGGCCTAAGTACGTATGTATTTACAAAAAAATGTGTATAGGTACATGCAAGTATATTACGAGTATAACAGCTATCTGGTTTCCATAGCACGTGTCGTGTGGACAATACACAATATTTATTTAATAATTTAATGCTTTGTCATAGGCGACGGTAACCACTTAACATCAGGTGAGCATATGCTTGTTCCATCAGCTGTATCACATTTTTTTTAGGAATTGTTGAACTGGCCGCTGATTCGCGCTCATCTCTGCACTCTCGCTATATCGGTCAGTCTAAACGCAACATGGAAAGTGCCTCGAGATGCCTTCAGGTACGGAGGCCTAGCGTACGGGCTGGTGCTTACGGCTGCCATGCTAACTGTCGCGCTGCCGATCACATTGTTCCAGCTCGCTATAGGACAGCTAAGCCAGCAAGACACTGTGGGGGTTTGGAGAGCTGTTCCTTTTTTCAGAGGTAATCTTTTACTAATATAAAAATAAGTCGGGTTTTCCTTCCTGACGCTATAACTCCAGAACGCACGAACCGATTTCCACGGTTTTGCATTCGTTGGAAAGGTCTTGGGCTCCGTGAGGTTTATAGCAAAGAAAATTCAGGAAAAATTCAGGACTAACCAACATTTTAAGCAGATGGCGCCGGTGCGTGATACATTGTTTGACAGCTAAAACGAAGCCATCTGGTGGCGAAACGGAGTTCCCGGGTTCGCTAGTTATTTATGTTTCATAGTCAGTACCATACCCATGAGCTCTTTCCTGGTTCTGGTTTTGAGTCTGTGAGTGCTCACCAGTGCACTATACTGTGTGTGTACGTGAAGTTTTGACGTAGGATTTTTTAGTGAACACTTACCTACACAGACTCAAAACCAGAACCAGAGACAAAGCCAGACAGAGCTCATGGTAGGCCCTCAGGCTACACAAGCGTATACGCCCTGCAGCGAGATGATGGACGACCGAGGTAGATGGCACAAACTAAGGGAGGCCTATAACCAGTGGGTGAAGTCGGGCAGTGGACGATGGATGATGATGAGCCAGGTTGTATTGCTCAGTTGGTAGTAACCGGTGCCTACTGCGTCGTAGGCCGTGGGTTCGATCCCCACCGAGAACTAATATTTGTATGGTGAGCACAAATGTTATGGTTCTCTGCCTGGGTGTTATAATGTATAATGTATTCTAAGTAGGTATGTATACTTAACTTGGTTTGAAAGATCCAGTGACACGATAAAAAGAAGAGGAAGTATAAGTATTTACAACAAAAAAAAAAATTATGTATTAATATCAGTTATCTGGTCCCCATCAGACAAACTCTGCTTAGATTGGGGCTAGATGTTGTGTGGCTTCGGCACAATATTTTGTATTTATAAAAATGGATATTAAGGATACGTTAGCAAACTAATGACTTTTATATTCTTTCAGGAGTCGGGTACCTTCGAATCATAATATCCCTGATGAGCGCGGCATACACAAGTATCTATGTGTCTATTTGCATTGCATATTTCTTATACTCTGCAAGCAATTCTATTCCGTTTCCCGATTGCATTGAATCGACTGGATTTGAGGTAAATACTCAATAGGAGGCACTAAATAATATTATCTTATTATACATCTAATATTGTCTAAAATTTTTGTGCCCTATTATGTTTTAGGAAGATTTTGAGAATCCAGTCAATGCTTCAAAATGTCTCAGGTAAGTTCAAATTCAAAATTTCTTTATTCAGTTGTATCACAAGGATCACTTTGAAACGTCCTAGAGCTAAGTGAGTCTAGATTGTATTTCCACGCGACCAAGCCTAGAAAACAGACAAAAATCTACGGCTTGATTCCTATTTTTTTTTGTATGATCCTTTTACAAAACAAAGGTAAAAAGAGCAATGAGATTCCAGTGTGATACATAAGCTCAAGTTTTAAAGACAGCACACGCTACGCTTCAAAGTTATACATTATTACTTATAATAATGTGACTACACCGTATATAAAAATAAGATAAGAAAATAGAAGATACAGACATTGCAAGTTGACACGTTAGCTTCCGATGGGTATAGAGTGACCGGGACATCGGGCCACGCAGTTTTTCAACTAATTTGAAGTATAGTACTTAAACGCTTTCTATATTAGATTGTTCCTATTGACTTCCGAATAGGAAGCTTGTTAGGAGCTTTTATTATAGAAGAGTACAGTGCTCCCCATAAATGACCCATTTACAGATTTGCAGACGTTTGCTAGTTAGTTTATTTTTATTTCTATTGCTAATAAAATATTATGCGCTAAAAAGGATAATAAACCTTGATCAAAACTAATATTTAAAATATAATGCTCATGACTATTTTTTCAGTATCACATTCATGTCCCGTATCGATACAAATCCTGAATATTTTATCGCAATAGCCTTGGTGTTAGTAGTGGTATGGATTACCTGTGCATTTGTGTAAGTATACCTTATAATAGCATGTAAATACTTACCAATTTATTTCAATAAGATATTAGCTGTGGTACCTGCATTCTGGTATTAGCTAATATTAGTACAATATTTTTTTTATTGTAAGTACCTATGTATTTACAAAAAATATATTAATAAGTATTATTCAGCCATCTAGTTCCCATGGTACAAGCTCTGCTTAATTCGGGACTACATATTGTTGTATGGATTGCCCACAATATTTATTAAATTAATTTATTGTGTGTTATATTTAGACAAAGAAACTTACAATTACAACAATGATGTCTGTGTAAAATGGCTATTGTAAAAGGGGTGAAAACCCATGGTTATTTTTAGATTTTATAACCCAATAAAACTGATGAAAAGGTTATTTTATGCATTGGGACCCTCAATCATAGTTCTTGGCGTCGTTACAATATCCTGTATAGGACAAAGATCCAATCTATACTCCTTAGTGAACGATAATAATTGGGATCAGTATTCAGCGCCTAAGGTCTGGCTAAGTGGAATAGTCCAGGCGCTGTGGTCATGTCAGATAGCTGGTGGCTATTTAATATCTGCAGGGGATTCTGTGTACTGCAACACTAAGGTACAATGGTAAGTTACAACTAAACCTATCCTATTTTAATTACTAGTGATCTGTCAACCTTTCGGCAAATTTTTATTATCCGCACTTGATGTGCGGGCTGGTTTTTCCGCAAGTACCTAGGCCGCTGGCGGGCCCTTTTTGCGTGACCCTTGACACGTGTTGCTCGAACTTTTTTAGGTTCTACGACACGCCGGTTTCCTCACGATGTTTTCCTTCGCCGCTTTGAGAGTACTGGCATAGTGCATATATTTTTTTCGCCAGATAAACTCATTGGTACACGACTGGATTTGAACCCACGACCTTCGGATCGGAAGGCGGGGCCGTAACCACTAGACCACCAGTGCTCTTCTGTCAACCTTTAATTATCTTTTTATTCTATGTTTCTGATGAAAAAAAGAAAATACCTACTATTCCACGTCAATTGATCTTTTATTTGGTCTGCTCTTATAATTAGCAGTCTGGTTTAATTAACCTTCTAATAGTAGTATTAGTTAATTAGTAAGTTAGTTACTACCACCATGCCTACTTCTGCCGTGAAGCAGCATTGCAGTGTTACGGTTTGAAGGGTGTGGGTGTCGGTGAAATTACTGGCACGTGAGACTGAACATCTGTATGCCTTATCTGTATGCATTCCAGCAGGGCTACCACGAGCTCCATATGGTTATGGCCATTGCTGTCAAATTGTGTATAGATAGGCTGACCCACACATTCATTTTCTTCTTGGGTTTGAATGTGTTGACACTGTTGACACAATTTTGATAGCCATAACCATAACCATATGGAGCTCGTGGTAGCCCTGCTGACGTGCGTGACCTACGACGAAATGCTTTAGTAGTTACCACTTAACATTAAGTGGGCAATATGCTTGTTAGATGGATGCATTGTGTGAGGGATGACATGGGCACAGATAAGATAATACTATACTAGAGAAAGGAGTGACTGTTGAAATGACGGCTAATTGAGGAGAGTGGAGAACGAAAACCTGTTGTGCCGAACCCACATGAAGTGGGACAAGGACAAGAGAATGATGATGATGCTTGTTCCATCAGGATAGTTGTATAAAATAGAATAAATATAAAAAAACTTATTGCGTTACAGGACATCCATAGCAATTGTTGGTGCAAATATAATATCCAGCTGGTTCTGGCTTCTGTTCTGGTCTGCCGTCAGTGGAACAGGAGATAAAGACACGAGCGTCTTATCTGTCCTCGTGCAGGTATACCAAGTGGCTTTGGAGGAGGACCTCAGTATAGTATGGCCCCTGCTCAGGTTTGCCATATTGATATTATCGGGAATTATTTCAATGGTAAGTATTTTAACCATAGAAGCCCTCTAGTAGATCTATTCCTAGTGTTATGTGGCTATGTGGCTCTGTCTCTGGTTTTGAGTCTCTGTGAGTGTTGACTTAATTAATCCTACGTCGAAACGTCACACACACAATAATACACTGTGGTGAGGACTCACACATATCTCAAAAATAGAGCCAGAGACAGAGCCAGACAGAGCTTGTGGTAGGTGTACTGCTCAGTTGATAGTAGCTCTGCCTTCTGCGCTGTAGGTCGTGGGTTCGATCCCCACCGAGGACAAATGGATGTGTGGTGGATGCAAATTTTTGTTCTCTGTCTGGTTGTTGCAGGCGTTAGATTTAATTATCAAAGACGGAGATTTTGAAACGTACCTACCTAGGATTACTTGACTGCGACACGACATGCTGTAGTATTTTTAACCGACTTCCAATAAAAAAGGAGGAGGTTCTCAATTCGGTTGTATTTTTTTTTATGTTTGTTACCGCATAACTTCGTCATTTGTGAGCCGATTTAGAAAATTATTTTTTTATTTGGAAGGTCCAGATTGTCCCAAACAAATTTTATTAAAATCGGTTTAGCCGTTTGGCAATGAAGTCTGTTTCTCTAGTTTTTTAAACTTATAATTATATTTTTGCAGTTTGCCTTACTTTATCCCGTTTACGACCGCTTGCGTCGTATTGGTGGAATCAAATGGCGATTGGCAACATTTGCCAGTTCGCTGGGAGGCGCTGCAATATCACTGGCGATGCTGGTCGGCAGGCTACCAGCTCTCACCCTCATTGAAGACGTTGCTGTACCAGCACTGATTTGTGTTGCTACTGTTCTTGAGATACTTACATTTGGTTTCATTTATGGTAAGTTCCTTATCTAAACAAAAGATGACCTTCCCTTGCCTAAACTTAGATTTTGTAATAAATATACAGGACTTGACTACAAAATATTCCGCCAGCGCCTTGGGGACACTACCGTCTGGTACTGATTTGGATCAGTTGAGCTATCTCTAGATCGTTTGTAACGGTCTGCAAATGGCTCAACTGTTTCTTGTGTATTTTGCACATTTTGTGAATGTTTGTTTAATTGCAAGTTTCTTTGTGTAAATAAATGTAATAAAATACCATTCACTCAAATTAGATTTTTATAGGTAACAAGCGGCCGCCCGCGGCTTCACTCGCCCCGTTCCCGTTCCCGGTATTATTTCGAGATAAAAAGTACTATAAGTCTTCTCCCGGTTCTAAGCTACCTTCCCACCAATTTTCAGCCAAATCGGTTTAGCCGTTCTCGAGTTTTATAAATAGTAACTAACACGACCTTCTTTTATATAGATCGATTGGTCATTTTTGTTTTAGGCTGGAAGACTCTGATTGAGGATGTGGAGTTTCTGATAGGAAGTGAACTGACTAAGTACTGGGTTTGGGGTTGGTGGTTGTCGCCTGCTATCATCGTGCCCTTCACGGTCTGGTGGATAACCGACATGTTTATACAGAACTCGGACTGGTCGGAGCCATGGGAAGCTGTGGCTGTGCTGAGCGCTGTTGCAGTGACCATGACCGTAATTCTGCTCTGTGCTTGTGTGGCTGTGGCCAGACAAGTGCAGTATGATATTCTTGGAGTAAGTCAATTATTGTTATTAGTATAGCTTGTTATTAGCAGCGAGCGCGGGTGGCCACTAGCAGCCTTGCCTTCCGATCCTTGTGGGTTCAAAGCCAGACGTGTACCAATGAGTTTTTCTGCCCAAAAAATTATGTACACAACGCCAGTGCTCTCAAACGGTGAAGGTAAACATCGTGAGGAAACCGGCATGTCGTAGAATTTAAAAAGTTCTTTGAGGCGCACTTAAATTCCTTTCACCACGCTTGGATCGAAAGAACCAGTGACACGATAAGAAGAAGAAGTAGCTTGTTTATTTATAACTATAAGAAACTTACAATGGAGAATGAACTGATGAACTATTTAACATCATCACTTCTCGACACCGAGACAGCTCATCCACACATTTTAGATCCATGGGTTCCTCGTACAGCTCGCTTCTCGAGATCGTTTCTTCCTCATAATCATAAATTGTGGAATTAGCTACCACCAGAGGTTCCCTCTTAACTACACCCTGAATAGCTTCAAGAAAAACGTTAAAAAACTAATCCAGGGTAGGCAACGCAACGACAGCCCCTTGGTGTTGTTGGTGTCTATGAACGACGGTGACCGCTTACCATCGGGTGGGCCGTAAGCACTTTGTCTATCATTTACATCAAAAAAATTGTGTGCACTAAAGTAGTTTCTATTTTCTATATACTTTTCTTTGCGCACTGATTTTTATTTTAAACTGAACACAATCGACTAAGTATGTATTAAAAATATATTTGTAATATATATTTAGCCTATTGTGTTATGTGTCTCATAAGATTAGATTAAGTTAGCCTGTATCTATAGTAATCGTCATTAGGATGCAACAAGCAAATCTACTCCATCTTTTCCTGTGCGTTTGCCTCTGCAAAAATTGATGAGGCCGAGGCCTTGTCAATGGAACCTATTTATGATGGGCAATGGCAACTTCATGCTTTGACTATTAATCCTACCCAACATATATAATTCGCATACTTACTTGCAAACTTTTTTGTGGTTATGTTGTTTAAGGGGCAGACCACTGTCTATGACCTTATCACACACATACACACACACTTTTTAAAAAATACAAAAGAACTGAACCTTTACAAAAAATCGCGAGTGACTGTTTTGTGCGAAACCATAACCATAACCATATGGAGCTCGCGGTAGCCCTGCAGATTGTACGCAGCTTGTGAAAAAAATTGATGCTACCACGTTTCCTTTCGGATTGCACACATTGTTATAAGTGCAGTTTAAAAAACTTGAGAAACCGACTTCATAGCCAAACTGCTGAACCGGTTTTAATGAAATTTCTATGGGACCAATCGGGAAATATACTTTTTCAGATAAATATATAATTTTTCCAATCGGGTCATAAATTACAAAGTTATGCGACAACAAATACAAAAAAAAAACAACCGAACAGAGAACCTCCCCCTTTTTTATTTGAAGTTGGTTCAAAATAGTTGCTCGAAATTTTTCATTTGTCTTTTAAAAGGTCAGTGTTCGAGCAAGAAGTTGTAATTTAAATAACTTATAATTTTCAGAAGCTTAAGTCGTCGTTTCAACCGTCAAGACATTGGGGTCCAAGAGACCCCATCACGCACTACTACTGGCTCGCGAGGCGTGATGAAGGCGAGAGAGGAAACCTTCCAAGGACGCGGTACAATAGAAGAGAACTGGGCCAGCTCTCTAGAAGACCAAGTTTTTTGACCGTTTCCGAATCCAACCAATCAAAACAGCTCTCACCGGAAACTAAGAAACGATCGAATTCAGACGATTGGGTGTACACTGTAGGGAGAAGGAAGTGTCTGTCGCAGCTCTATATTGACCAGAGGAAAAGATCGAAAAGTCTCGATTGGGAAGTTACTATAAAAATGAAGGGCGCCGATTTTTTTAGACTAAGTCGAGATAGTTCGATATTCTCAGTTATCAAGGATAATAATAATGATTGTCATACACAAATACGATAGGACTTGCTAAAATAAAAGTTAAACCACGAATCTGTATAGTTTTGAATCATAATCACTGACTGGCCTCTCCGCTCAGCTGCCTTCTGCCCCGTAGGTCGTTCGATCCCCACCGAGAACAAATATTTGTGTGGTGAACGCAGATGTTTTTTCTCTGTCTGGGTGTTATCATAGACTAAGGAAAACAAGGTGTTATACTGTATTCTAAGAATGTATTTAACAAAAAAAATATTTACACAAAGACACTTACAAAAAAATATCTGGTTCCCATAGTACAAGCTCTGCTTAATTTGGGGCTAGATAGTGTTGTGTGGATAGTCCACAATTTTTATTAATATTATTTACAAATGAGTCATTTTGTGCAGTGAGTTACTATTTCATTGCCAAAAATGTCATTTTAAAGTACTATAAAATAAAATTCACTATTCTATAACAGAGTTTCACCTTGTGCACACGTCCTGCTCCAAATACTTGCAGAAACAAGGAAGTGTATGAATGCCCAAAAGCGCTGTAAAACTGCGTACGTGACTGTTTTCTTGTTTATTGACCTTCCTGAAGATGTCTTGCCCCTACATAGTCGCGGCCTTTGTCAGCGCCAGATTGTGTGCTATAAGTATTCCCCTCACACACTTAAGACGTCAGAGTTAGTGGTCGAAAGCATAAAAATCGTTTGTATTTGCTTAATTACCACTTGTATTTTAATGTGTCGGAGCCGGCTAAGCAAGTTGAATTATTAGGTATTGTTTCGTTTTTTAAGGAAAGTTATCTATATAAGTTTATCTTTTTTAGCCTCTGGTTTAAAAGTTCTAAGGGCCGTATTTAGAAACATTGCTTGAGTTTGAGTCGAGCCTCAAGCATAGATTTTTCGAGGAGTTCTCCATAGACAAGTGTCATAAAATCTATTTTTAAGGCTCGACTCAGTAGGCCTACCACAAGCTCTGTCTGGCTCTGTCTCTGGCTCTCGTTTTGAGTCTGTGTGAGTGCCCACCATTGTAGTATACTGTGTGTGAGACGTTTCGACGTAGGATAATAAATCCTACGTCATCAATCACAAGAACTCAAAACTAGACCCAGACAGAGCTTGTGGTAGGCCGGCAGACTCAAGTATTGTTTCATAATACAGGCCTAAGGATTTATCGTCTTTGAGGGTTATTCCCGCTGGTTCCCACCGTTCGTCCTCATTGGAGATAATAAGATAATAATAATAAGATAATAAGATAACGTTTGACTGCCATCACACCTGATGGAAAGTGAAAATGCAGCCTAAGGTAGAGCACGCTTAGATAATCCACTTGTTCACTTGAAAATTCCTATACGTTGTAATGCTCCGGAAATATTGACGACGGTAAAGAGTTCCACTCCTTGGCAGTTTGCACTAAAAACCCAACTTTGATTGACAGTTGTAAATGCGGGTTCCTGATGAGGACGCAACCTCGTTGGAAAAACATGTAAGACTGAAGATTGAAGATATAGTAGAAGATATTGAATTAATTTATCGAACGATTTTAAGGGTCAAGTCTAACCCGGGTAGAGATGGGCAGAGGGTTTAAACCCAGTTGGGCAAAAAGGTCATAAACTGGACAAATAGGGCAAAATCGAATTAACGTCCTTTTAAATGTCCAAAATCTGGGCGGAAACTCTAATTAGTCAAAATCAGACTTTTTCATTGAGTATTCGTAAGATGTACCTGTTTAACCCCCGAATACTGAAACGCAACTCAGATTTAAGCACGTCTCAAGCGACGAATATTTGACAGATTTTCATTGAAAACTGTCAAATATTCGTCGCTTGAGACGTGCTTAAATCTGAGTTGCGTTTCAGTATTCGGGGGTAAAGCATTTTAATATTATAACAAATAGTAATTGACCAAAAAGGAGGATCTCACTGAAAATAAAAATGTATTTGTTGCCAAATTACAGAATTATAAGCAGGATCACAGTCGCTCGGTCGGTATTATTTAAATCAACATTTTACCGCACATGGTATTCGAGATTCGTGCCTGCTAATCGCTGTCACTATCGTAATCATCATCAACCTTTTGAAGTCCACTGCTGGACATGGTCACTCCCATGGCGTACGTATTTACCCGGGTTACCCGGGTAAATACATTTTTGGAGTTCCTATTTTATATTAATAGGTACCTATCATCGTACTCGGCCACCACAAGCTTTGACAGTGCGATACACTGATCGCCATCGTAGGCGGTCTAGAGGTCCGCGCCGCCAGGCTTTATAGACTTATTGCATTGATCACCATTAACTGACCTGACCTGACTCCAATTGACCTGACGCCTATACATAGTCGCAAGATATTATACAACAATGTGGGTAGTTCAAGCCTTATTAATTTGTATTATAATTTATAACATAATGACCTACTCACTTACTTACCTAATAAACTGCTAGAGACACGCTATTATTTTATAAAAGGAAAGTACGTACATATAGAAAAGCTATTGCCAAAGGCAGAGAATATACAGGGTGTCCCACGAGTATGCCACACGGAGGGAAAGTACCTTGAATACTATAGATGGAACATTTTACTGAAAGACATTATTTGAATTTAAAAACGATTTTAACTGCATTCATAGATATTTAAATAATTACATGGTTGAACCGCGAAACGAACCCGTTACACGAGATAAATAATCCCCCTGTAGCTTTAACATACCGATCGAAAGGTTTCATCAGAAGGATTATTTTATGCTGAATAATAATAGTGTCAGAAATAAAAGGAAGACCATGAATTTTAACATTTTTAATACAACATAAAATATAGTTATTAATCAAATGAGAAAAAAGTATAAATGCAGTTTTTAAATTGTTTTTTAAATTTAAATAATGTCTTCTTTCGGTAAAATGTTCCATCTACAATATTCTAGGTATAGTGGCGGTATGAAAATGTTCGTCGATTTTCAACTTGATTTGTTCAACGTATCACGATCACATACAATACAACCTTTTGAAACTGAATAGACAGAATACACCGATAAGTTAACGTCACAAATTATGTCAAAATGTGTTCATGATCAAAGCACTGGTGCAAGCGAAACCCAACTCTAAGGTTACGAACATTTTCATACCGCGACTGTACTTTCCTTCCATGAGGCATAGTCGTAGGACGCCCTGTAGAAGCGGTAACTGTTAATCCCATGTAACACAACGTAGGTACTCCATAGCTAGGTTACTTAGTAAATGTCCATGACCCTAACGGTATGAGTTTGGCCGTTTTGGGACCTTATTAGCAAAATTGAGAGCGCTGGTGGCTTAGTGGTAGCGTCCCCGCCTTCCGATCCTAAGGTCGTGGGTTCAAATCCAGTCGTGTACCAATGAGTTTTTTTGTCCAAAAATATGTACACTTAGCCAGTGCTCTAAAACGGTGAAGGAAAACATCGTGAGGAAACCGGCATATCGTAGAAACTAAAAATTTGAAAATATGTGTCAAGTGCACGAAAGGAGCTAAGTAGCCTCTTTGAGGCGCACTTAAAATTCTTTCACCACACTTGGCTCGAAAGAATCTGCGTGTCGATTCCAGCAACACGGCTCGATTGAGTGATCGCTGAATCCGCGTTCAATTTTTCAAACAATAATTTACAACTCACATCGATTTACGCGATCGCTTGAGCGATTTGTGTTGCTAGAACCGACGCCCAGTTTTATACGATACTGGCGGCCGCCCACGGCTTCGCTCGCCCCGCAGCCGTTACGCCCCGTTGTTTTTTTTTATTGCTTTTCCTCTTTTTCTCCGCTTAGGGAAATAATTTTCCAATTTCCTTTCTTAGTGCACCCCTATGCTATAAAACGAACATACCCTCCAAGTTTCATGCTTCTAGGACTTACGGTTTAGGCTGTGCGTTGATTGTCAGTCAGTCAGTAACGTAAGAGTTTTATATATTTAGAAGAAGAAGAAGAATATTAGCAAAATATGAGATGGCTGGATCAATGAGTAATAATACCTACCGTGTAGCTGTTCTGCCACAGGAGAAATAGTAGTGGTTCTCGGAATACTCGATTGCAATTTTTTATTCCGAGACTAGTCCTAATAGATCTACTAGTACACACACGAAAGGAGCCTCTTTGAGGCGCACCTACAATCCGTTCACCGGATTTTTTTGGTTCGAAAGAACCAGTGACACGATAAGTAGGCCTACCACAAGCTCTGTCTGGCTCTGTATCTGTCTCTAGTTTTGATTCTGTGTGAGTGCTGACTAAATAAATCCTACGTCAAAACGTCACACACAGTATAATACACTGGTCGGAACTAACACACATTCAAAACCAGAGGCAGAGACAGAGCCAGACAGAGCTTGTAGTAGGCCTTAAGAAAAATAATAGATCTACTTAGTCAGGCATGGTTGATGATTACGTTTCGTATGCAAATGATTACGTTTCGTATGCAAAATTGCAAATGATTACCTGCACGCTGGGTTGTCTATTTATTTTCCATGGTTCTTTCTTGGTTTAGCGTTTTCCTCGTGACTAACGATAAAGCATATTGTGACCAAAACTTTGTTTGATTATGCTACTGCTTTCTGTCGGTGAATGTAGACATCGTACGAGAAATACGAGTAGCTTAGTCAGGACAATGTATTGTCCATGTCTGATGTCTGTTGTCCACAAGCTCTATCTGGCTCTGTCTCTGGCTCTGGTATTTAGTTTAGTTTATTGCAAAAAATCCTAGGTAACATTACAGAGATATCCAATACGTCACTTAGAGCTGTGTACGTACATATAAAAATATATAAAATTTACTTAGGTATGTAGGAGATCTACATAAAACAAAATAATAAAATCTAGAAAAAATAACATGACCTAAATGAAATAATAAATGATAGATAGAAAAACAGGGCTACCACGAGCTCCATATGGTTATGTCTATGGCTGTCAAATTGTGTATAGATAGGCTGAAACACACATTCATTTTCTTCTTGGGTTT
The DNA here is from genome assembly GCA_939531255.2 of Thera britannica. Classification (NCBI taxonomy): domain Eukaryota; kingdom Metazoa; phylum Arthropoda; class Insecta; order Lepidoptera; family Geometridae; genus Thera; species Thera britannica. The sequence goes on from OW618044.2 coordinate 16,672,488, forward strand.
GAATGTGTTGACACTGATGACACAATTTTGACAGCCATAACCATAACCATATGAAGCTCATGGTAGGCCAGCAGTAAGGTACTAACTCACATACTTTTAAAGAGCCATAAAATAAAAACTGATAGAAATCAACTGCTTGCATTCCAAGTTCTCACAGTATTGGTATTGATCTAAGATGTAAAGGGTCGCTTTACTTAATGTTTGATTGTGGTTTGAATAAAGCGATGAGACAAGAAAAGATGCAAGATTGATGATTCATTGGATTAACAATAAAAAATAAATAAGTTATAAATATAGATATTATTAAACATTTTTTTTTTTTTTACAATTTATATGTTTGCGTTTGACCGCTATCTCACCGGCTGTTAAATGATGATGCGGTTGACACTCTTCTCTTGAAAACATCCAATTTGTAAGTGTTCGGAAAGACAGACGCCGGCAAGGAATTCCATTCCTTGGCTGTCCGCAACATAAAAGTTGAAGCAAAGCGCTTGGTGCGGACAGTTGGAACATCAACCAAGTATGGATGCCGCATTTCCGTGCGTCTAGTGGTCCGATGGTAGAATGTGGACGGGGGAATTAAATTGTGAAGTTCCGTAGCACACTCTCCGAAATGTATCCTGTAAAATACCGATAGATTAATTTCTTTCCTGTGTGGAAAGAAACGTTGCATTGGATTCCATTGGCACCCCTCCAGGCATGCAGCAAAAACTAGTTTGTCTACATGAAAAACTGTCGATGCCGCGCTACTGGTTTTGGCCCTTTCCATACGGCCTTACCTTACCCATCACACAGATTAGCAACGAGTTACTTGTATCAAGGGCCGGTTACGTGTTGTACGGCCGGTTAGAACGCGTGCGCGTGCGCATTCGAGTCTTACACAGCGTGCGAAGCGGATCGCTCAGCGGTAACGGTCGCGCGTCTCGAGTACTGCTTTCAATTACGCAGAATAGGTCTGTTGTTGAAGATTAGAAGACAGACTGGAAGACTAGAAGTCTAGCTTCTTCTGCAGTGATGTCGAAAGACGGTCCAAGGCTGAGCAGACTCGGCGTGCTGGCGCCGGCTGCCTTGTCGGTGTGTATGGACGCGTCCGTGCTGGCGGTTCCAGCAGCGGGAGCCATCGTCTCTACAGTCTTGAAGGAGCTCAGCAAAGCTTTTATGCTTAAAAAGTAAGTTTGGTTTATCCAGTAGGCCTACTACAAGCCTTTGGTACTCTGGTTTTAAGTCTGTGTGAGTGTTACTGAATAAATCCTACGTCGAAACGTCACACAGGCAGTATAATGCACTGGTAAGCACTCACACAGACTCAAAACCAGAGCCAGAGACAGAGCCAGTATGCCTACCATGAGCTCTGTCTGGCTCTGTTTCTGGTTCTGGTTTTAAGTCTGTGTGAGTGCTGACTAAATAATTCCTATGTCAAAACGTCACACGGACAATATAATGCACTGGTAAGCACTCACACAGACTTAAATCTAGAGCCAGAGACAGAGCCAGACAGAGGTCGTGGTAGGCCTCTATTGTTGAATTTAACTCCAGCTTTTTAGATGTAACTTGGCGAGTTTAATTACCTCATCAAATTGCGATTTAAAATAACATCACTCCTTATTTATTCATCCCTGTATCGTGCATAAAGGCAGAGGCTACGATAACTTACCATGGTGCCTATGGGCCGTGGGTTCGATCCCCACCGAGATCAAACATTTATGTGGTGAACACAGATGTTTGTTCTCTGTTATAATGTTATATTGTATTCTAAGTATGTTCTTACAAAAATAATGTATAAAGTATTATATCAGCTATCTGGTTCCCATAGCTTTGCTTAGTTTGGAGCTAGATAGTGTTGTGTTGATTATCTACAGTATTTATTTATTATGGTACTTATACGACCGCTTATAACACCTAAAATATTTATTTTGGTATACAACCGCATCAAACACGAGGACCAATATTTAATGATCCAAATTTTTACCCCACCGGGGAATCGAACCCACATCACTTAGTCTCAGCCGGTTCGTCGACCGCTGCGCCACATACCTGTGCAAAAAATCTTGTTCTTGCGGTAGTCGCCTACACGCCAAGAACTAATTATTTATTGTACCTACGCACTAAATCACATTGGGATATTAGAGGTAGATGGTAAGATAATTTTAGTTCTTAGTTTTAGCATGGACAAATTATTTTATATAATTTTTATGAAACGACTGGATATTTACTATTTTTTTTTTTTTTTTTTTTTACTTAATTAGTATACTATTTCAATGTGGTACACTAATAAGATTACAATCTAGCCAAGTAGGCTAATGAGCAATTTTGCTTTGGCTTATTTTTATAGGAATAAATATTACTAAGAATGTGTCCATTGGCACTTTTCTTAAAGTCTCTACTTAAGGTGACACTTTGTTCTTGTGTTCATTAATAGTAGCACTTACTACACAATCACTTAAACACTACACTAACTCAAAAGGTTTGGTTCTTTTGAGCCTTCTCACTTTGTCTGTGTGGTCGAGGAGCTGGATGGCCTCGACATTCACGTGGTGATGAAGTCTTTTTTCGTGAGCTTCTGCGAATTTCTTAATTAATTTATCAACGAATTCAATCTGGAGGTCCCGGTGCAGATCTTCGTCTCTCACGTACCAGGGTGCATTAACAATACCCCTTAGCACTTTATTCTGAAATCGTTGTATTATTGCAATATTACTTTTACAGGTACAGCCCCACAGCTGTATACCATAAGTCCATATCGGCATTAGGACTTGTTTGTACAACAAAAGTTTGTTAGGCACTGAAAGAGCGGACTGCCTTCCAAGCAGCCAGTACATCCTCTTGTAGCGTAACTCTAGCTCTTCGTTTTTCTTCTTGACGTGTGTTTTCCAGCGCAGCTTTGCGTCAAGAGTCATACCGAGGTATTTAGCTGTGTTTCCATATGGAATGATTTTATTGTTAATGAATACCGCACAGTATTGATCTTTCTTGTTAGTGAAGTTGATGTGAATCGATTTGGATTCATTTAGTTTTATTCTCCATTTTTTAGTCCAATCATGGATTTCATTAACAGCTACTTGTACCTTTTCAGCTGCTTCTGCATGAGTGCCTCCGACAGCCATTATGGCAGTGTCATCAGCAAAGGTTGCAATGATATTATTGGCTAAGACGGGGATATTTACTATGATTAAATTTTTCTGAGTTGACTTCCGATATTTTAGCACAGTTTGCATGCACCATGATCACGGCTGAACTGAAATCGTAAATATCCCGTCGTTTCATAAAAATAGTGTTAAAAACCATGATAGTTTCAAAAGTTATATTTATATAATTTGTCTATGGTTTTAGGGAATTTTCACCATCTCAGAGGCCTAATTCTCGGGCCGACAGAGATTTACAAAGCGATTTTTTTAGGGTTCCGTAGCCAAATGGCAAAAACGGAACCCTTATAGATTCGTCATGTCTGTCTGTCTGTCTGTCTGTCTGTCTGTCTGTCTGTCTGTCTGTCTGTCTGTCTGTCCGTCCGTATGTCACAGCCATTTTTCTCCGAAACCGTAAGAGCTAGACTGATGAAACTTGGCGAGTAGATGTATTCTGTAAACCGCATTAAGATTTTAACATAAAAATAAAAAAATAACTATAAATTTCGGGGGTCCCCATACTTGAAACTGAAGCTCATAATTTTTTTTTTCATCGAACCCATACGTGTGAGGTATCTATGAATAGGTCTTCAAAAATGATGTTGAGGTTTCTAATATCGTTTTTTTCTAAACTGAATAGTTTGCGCGAGAGACACTTCCAAAGTGGAAAAAAGTTGGTCCCCCCCCTCTAACTTCTAAAGTAAGAGAATGATAATACTAAAAAAAATATATGTTGTACATTACTATGTAAACTTCCAACGATTTTTGGTTTGAACGAGATCTAGTCAGTAGTTTTTTTTTTATACGTCAAAACCGTTAACCGCAATTTACCTTTCGACGAACTACAAGAACCTTATTATGTTACATCAAGTAACATAATATACAGGTTCTTGTAGTTCGTCGTGCTACGGAACCCTTCATGGGCGAGTCCGACTCGCACTTGGCTGCTTTTTTTTATATTTGGCATTGCACATCCCCGCACTTTTCTACGTTTTCCGTACATCGTAGCTGTCGAGGCTTCTACAATGAGGTCGTCGATGAATTACTCAAGGAAATCATCCATTCTCTCTTCGAAAATAAAAGCGTTATGACAAGCAATAAAATAATATTGCAAAATGATCGAGATCGGTCCGAGAATTAGGCCCCTCATCTAAGCTCTTCGTTCGCTAAAAATATCATAATCATAATCTTTACCATAAATTATTAGAATAAAGACCTAAATCTTTAATCGGGATAAATACCCGATAAATACCTACGCTTCCATATAATTATGCATAACGATCACGTTAATTTAAAAAGTTATATATTTAGACTGGTCAAAACAAAAATGTATTTCTTATTTCATCAGTACCACAAACTCTGTCTGGCGCTGTCTCTGGCTCTGATTTTGAGTCTGAATGAGTGTTGATTATGTAAATCTTACGTTGAAATGTCACACAGAATTACACTGGTGAGCACTCACACAGACTCAAAACCAGAGCCAGAGACAGAGCCAGACAGAGCTTGTGGTAGACCTACAGGTATCTGTATTACAGAGATGATGAAAAGGCACTAACGATGCTATGTGACACACACACAAACAGTTCGATTACACTGTGTTTTCATATAACTTAACAAAAATGATTTATGGCTAAGCGTTCATATACTCAGAGAATGTTTTGCGTAGTACGACTAAATAAATCGTACGTCGAAACGTCACATAGTATGATACACTGGTAAACACTCACACAGACTCAAAACCAGAGCCAGACAGAGCTTGTGGTAGGCCTACTGGTGTCCTTAATAGCAATAGAATCTTCCCGAAAAGTGATATGTACTTGGATTTACAAAAGTTATAATAGTGTATCAAATTGTTAATGTATTGTGGTGGCAATAGGTTGTAGCGCATCCCCTATATCAGAGTTATGGGTTCGAATCCTCGAATTAGAACAATCTTTGTTGTTTTCCAACACCATGACGCTAATAAAGATCAAACACTGGACCTGTGACTAATTCAATTTGTCGCGGACTAAAGCCTTGCGCACATCTAAGCGTTCTGCGGTGGCGATCAGTAAATATATGATCTCATCGCTACCGCAGGATGCTTAGATGTGTAATTCCAGAATATCCGGATGCTCATCACGTTTATTTCATTTTAAAAATGACATAATTTATTTTTTTCGATTTATAATTTGAGTGCGGTTAATTTTTTTGGTAGGTATATAAACGCGTGCATGAATCTGGTTGTGCTATCACGCCACCACAGAGCATCCTTAGGGTGCTGTAGCAGAAGCATGGTAGCGAATTTGGCGAACGTCACCAAGAGTGGCGGAGAGAAGAGGCCCAGCAGTCGTTATACTGCCTTAAGAAGTCCACTGCTGAACATAGGCCTCCCCTACACATTTCCAGCAAGGACAATTCTGAGCTCTTTCCATCCACCGACTTCCCGCGATCTTAACAATGTCGTCGGTCCATCTGGTGGGCGGAGGCCCTACGTTTCGTCTTCCAGCTCGTGGTCGCGATTCGAGAACCTTTATTCCCAACGGTTGTCGGTTCTTCGAGCTATATGACCTGCCCATTGCCACTTCAACTTTCTAATTCTTAGAGCTAGATGACCTTGTGGGTCAGTACGACCTACTTATTATAAAGATGATATATACGAAAAAATCAAAAACAGAGTTACAATAACAACTTTACTAATTAGGTAACTGCGCAAAAACTAAGTTTTCTAAGATAGAAAATACTCGAAATGCGTTTAATCATCATTCATGATAATTCTTGATTTGGGTTCCCCAATATTAGTCATATTCGCCAGTTCACAAGGTTGTTTTTTTATATTATGCAGCATTTTATATTATGTATTTAAATATGTTGTATATTATATACAGGGTATTACAAAACAACCCGTAAAACCGAAAGGAGGGCCTATTTTACCCCTACCTTTTTACATTTTTTTTTATAGTTTTTATTTTATTGTATTGTACCCCTGAAAAATTATCGAAGCCAAAAGTTTTTACGGGGTATTTTGTAACACGTTTTATATCTTGGTATAGGTATGTACGAGTAGGTATTTTGATAAGCCTTACTTAATACCTGCATGTACCTAGTATTAAAGCATCATGGAATTATTTATGATAATAATTCCATGCTTACCATTGTTTCAAAACAAAGCTCCTTTACTTCCGAATCGGGCGTCTCGTGGGCAGTGACCGATGACGAAACCCACTGTAGCCGATACCAACTGCAAGGCAATCTGTGGCGAAACCTCAAACATTCGGTGCGAGGTCGCGGTGACCGAAGCGGTACCATCCATTCCACTCGGCCGGGGCTGTTGGCCGGACTAGAATGTCCGACTATTAGGTGCCTTAAAAAATATGTTGGTTCATCATATTTTATAAACCTATATACTTTTACCCCCAAAAAAAACCACCCTGTATAATATGTAATAATACAGGGTGGTTTTTTGAGAAGGGCGGTGATGGCCAAGTCCGAAACCACGAGAATTAGGCAAAAGTCGTGAAAGACGGCATGCCCTCGATTTATAAAAAAACAATATAACTGCATTTTTTTTATCTTTTACTTTTTCTTTATAAGTTTTAATAGGTTCAACAATTAGACTCCTTTCACGACTTTTCCCAAACTCTCATGGTTTCGAACTTGGCAAACAAAAAAAACACCCTGTATTTTATACAGTAAAGTATTTTAGGCCTTTGGCCAACAATGGGATAATGCGGGCTAAATTCATAGTAGTTAAATATAAATACATCACAACAAACTCTGTTTTTATCTGTATCTTAGGTTATTACAGGTGGAAAACAGAATTTGACCACAGGGAATGTGCCTTAGAAGCCGTCAACGTCAAAACCAGAGACAGACAGAGCTTGTGGTAGACCTACAGATGGCTAAATGAATACTCTTATTCGACTGACCCGTGTTGCTACTTGTATTTTACTATATCCCAATAATGCTGCTTTAAACCGGACAAATAATATAAAAAGTCGAATATTTCGCAACTCTATCCGGAGGTCGAGAGCAAATACGACAATTCTACACCACTTCCTCGTCATTTGGCTAAAACGACAGTTTTGTGTTTAGAATCTTTGATGGTCGTCTGTTGTATAACATTTTCCTGGAGTGGTATTGTTGGCATCAAACAAGCAACAACCGTGAAGGATGTCTTTGAAAACTTTTGCCTTTCCTGCTGGCCTACCATGAGCTTCATATGGTTATGGTTATGGCTGTCAAAATTGTGTCAACAGTGTCAACACATTCAAACCCAAGAAGAAAATGAATGTGTGGGTCAGCCTATCTATACACAATTTGACAGCCATAGCCATAACCATATGGAGCTCGTGGTAGCCCTGCTGTAGGCCTACTACAAGCTCTGTCTGACTCTGGGTTTGAGTCTGTGCGAGTGCTATCCTATAATAACCTTTTGCATTTATAATATTAGTGGGATATAGATTACAACCACTACAAAGATGGTTTATCGTTGTTGCTGACTTCGACGACAAAGTGATCGCTAATTACTTGCTAACTTTTTAATTGTTTACCGCACTCTAAGCATCATAAATAATTAAAAATATGCGGGTGTTTGTACAATACGGGCAAAACGAGAACGATAAAAATGCAAAGCGCAACTGCCAAGGAATAGCACTCTCTACCGCGTCATCTGTATTTCCGGATTGTTTGTTAGGAATATTCAAGACAAGAGTCGATTTAACAGCAGATACCGACGTCAGACAGGTAGATTATAGCTAAGCGAGCGATATTTGATGCTGATATTGATTTTAAAATCTGCTGTTGGTATACCCCAGCCTTTTACCTACCCCCTCCCCCTTCTAGCCCCTATAGCCTTATATACCCCAGCACCAGTCTTACTCCAGCTGCAAGTCAGTTGATTTGACAAACCGGAAGTCGGCATATATTGAAGGGGAATTTAATAGTACCATCTGTCAGTCGAATAAGAAATAAGTTTTAATAATGAATAAAGACTTATAACTGCTCAGCAAGGTTTTGAGTGAGTGTACGACGCGAGTAAAATATGCAAAGCACTGAAATGGAAATGGACAGGTCATAATATGATGAGGGAGAAAAATGAGAAATGGACAAAATTAATATCCGAATGGTACCCTAGAGATGGCAAAAGGAGTAAAGGCAGACAAACGAAACGCTGGGAAGACGACCTAAAAAGTGTAGCCGGCCCGAAATGGACGAGAATGGCAAAGGATAGAAAAGATGGAGAACTTTAGGGGAGACCTTTGTCGAAGGACAAGCTGTTTCTTATAACGATCGTCAGTGGAATAGTTAATCAAAAAGCGGCCAAGTGCGAGTCAGACTCGCCCATGAAGGGTTCCGTAGCAGTAAGTAATCTAAATATATAAAACTCTTACGTTACTGACTGACTGACTGACTGACTGACTGACTGACTGACAATCAACGCACAGCCTAAACCGTTAGTCCTAGAAGCATGAAACTTGGAGGGTATGTTCCTCTTATAGCGTAGAGGTGTACTAAGAAGGAAATTGGAAAATTATTTCCCAAAGAGGAGAAAAAGGGGATAAATGGTTTAAAGAAAAATCAACACACAGCCTAAACCATTAGTCCTAGAAGCATGAAACTTGGAAGATGTGTTCCTCTTATAGAGCAAAGGTGCACTAAGAAAGAAAATAGGAAAAAAATTCCCTAAAAGAAGAAATAAGGGAAAAATAGTTTGAAGAAAAATCACAAAAAATGCTTTACAAAATACAAAAAAAAACAGTTAAAAAAATTCAGCTACCGCATTATCTGTCACCAAATTTGAACACACACAAAAGTTTACAATCATAAAACCCAACGTGACCACTAAGACAAAATCGCGGAAAACACCTATCATACCGAAACTAAACACCGCTTCAAAAACGACCACAACAACACTCGCCTTCACATTCAAACCTACCCTAAAGTACATGCTCAAAACTATGGTAACCAGCAGTTGGCCATGTCTAATTAAAAAAATCTGATTCGATTATACACCAACACTAATACAAACCCCCAAATTAGCCACTAATATAAATATATAAAACTCTTTCGTTACTGACTGACTGACTGACTGACTGACTGACAATCAACGCACAGCCTAAACCGTTAGTCCTAGAAGCATGAAACTTGGAGGGTATGTTCCTGTTATAACGTAGAGGTGCACTAAGAAAGGAAATTGGAAAATTCTTTCCCAAAAAGGAGAAAAAGGGGAAAAATGGTTTAAAGAAAAATCAACGCACAGCCTAAACCATTAGTCCTAGAAACATGAAACTTGGAGGGTATATTTCTCTTATAACGTAGAAGTGCCCTAAGAAAGGAAATTGGAAAATTCTTTCCCAAAGAGGAGAAAAAGGGGAAAAATGGTTTAAAGAAAAATCAACGCACAGCCTAAACCATTAGTCCTAGAAGCATGAAACTTGGAAGATGTGTTGGTCTTATAAAGCAAAGGTGCACTATGAAAGAAAATAGGAAAGTTCTTTCCCCAAAAGAAAAAAATGAGGGAAGAAAATTTAAAAAAAAATCACAAAAAATTGTTTTACAAAATACGCAAAAAAACAGTGAAAAAAATTCTGCTGCCGCAGCATCTGTCACCAAATTTGAATACACACAAAAGTTAACATAAAACCCACCGTAACCACTAAGACAAAATCGCGGAAAACACCTATCATACCGAAACACCGCTTCATAAAACGGCTAAGGTACATGCTCAAAACTATGGTAACCAGCTGGTCATGTCAAATTAAAAAAATCTGATTCGATTATACACCAACATGCCTACGAAACCCCAAATTAGCCACTAATATAACATAAAATCACCAAAAATAGCTTTACAAAATACGCAAAAAAAAACTTAAAAAAATTTCAGCTACCGCAGCATTTGTCACCAGGTTTTAATACACACAAATGTTAACAAAAAAACCGATGATAACCACCAAGACAAATTTGCGGGAATCATCTATCATACTTAAACTAAACACCGCTGAAAAAAATCGGCTACAACAGCACTCGCCTTCAAATTCAAATACACTCTAAAATACAAGCTCAAAACAATGGTAACTTGCATTATATCATGTCAAACTAAAAAAAAACAGATTCGATTATACACCAACGAATACGATAGCCCAAATTAGCCACTAAAACAAAATCACGAAAAAGAGCTTTACAAAATACGCAAAACAAAAACATTAAAAAAATTTCAGCTACCGCAGCATCTGTCACCAGGTTTTAATACACACAAATGTTTACAAAAAAACCAATGATAACACCAAGACAAAATCGTGGGAATCATCTATCATACTTAAACTAAACGCTGCTGAAAAAAATCGGCTACAACAGCACTCGCCTCCAAATTCAAATACACTCTAAAGTACAAGCTCAAAACTATAGTAACCAGCAGTTGGTAATGTCAAATTAAAAAAAATCCGATACCATTATACACCAACACGCAAAGGAAACCCCAAATTAGCCACTAATATAACATAAAATCACTAAAAATAGCTTAACAAAATACGCAAAAAAAACATCAAAAAATTTTCAGCTACCGCAGCATTTGTCACCAGGTTTTAATACACACAAATGTTTACAAAAAAACCGATGATAACCACCAAGACAAAATTGCGGGAATCATCAATCATACTTAAACTAAACACCGCTGAAAAAATATCGGCTACAACAGCACTTGCCTTCAAATTCAAATATACTCTAAAGTACAAGCTCAAAACAATGGTAACTTGCATTATATCATGTCAAACTAAAAAAAACCAGATTCGATTATACGCCAACGAATACGATAGCCCAAATTAGCCACTAAAACAAAATCACGAAAAAGAGCTTTACAAAATACGCAAAAAATAACATTAAAAAATTTTCAGCTACCGCAGCATCTGTCACCAGGTTTTAATACACACAAATGTTTACAAAAAAACCGATGATAACACCAAGACTAAATCGCGGGAATCATCTATCATACTTAAACTAAACACCGCTGAAAAAAATCGGCTACAACAGCACTCGCCTTCAAATTCAAATATACTCTAAAGTACAAGCTCAAAACAATGGTAACTTGCATTATATCATGTCAAACTAAAAAAAACCAGATTCGATTATACACCAACGAATACGATAGCCCAAATTAGCCACTAAAACAAAATCACGAAAAAGAGCTTTACAAAATACGCAAAACAAAAACATTAAAAAAATTTCAGCTACCGCAGCATCTGTCACCAGGTTTTAATACACACAAATGTTTACAAAAAAACCAATGATAACACCAAGACAAAATCGTGGGAATCATCTATCATACTTAAACTAAACGCTGCTGAAAAAAATCGGCTACAACAGCACTCGCCTCCAAATTCAAATACACTCTAAAGTACAAGCTCAAAACTATAGTAACCAGCAGTTGGTAATGTCAAATTAAAAAAAATCCGATACCATTATACACCAACACGCAAAGGAAACCCCAAATTAGCCACTAATATAACATAAAATCACTAAAAATAGCTTAACAAAATACGCAAAAAAAACATCAAAAAATTTTCAGCTACCGCAGCATTTGTCACCAGGTTTTAATACACACAAATGTTTACAAAAAAACCGATGATAACCACCAAGACAAAATTGCGGGAATCATCAATCATACTTAAACTAAACACCGCTGAAAAAATATCGGCTACAACAGCACTTGCCTTCAAATTCAAATATACTCTAAAGTACAAGCTCAAAACAATGGTAACTTGCATTATATCATGTCAAACTAAAAAAAACCCGATTCGATTATACGCCAACGAATACGATAGCCCAAATTAGCCACTAAAACAAAATCACGAAAAAGAGCTTTACAAAATACGCAAAAAATAACATTAAAAAATTTTCAGCTACCGCAGCATCTGTCACCAGGTTTTAATACACACAAATGTTTACAAAAAAACCGATGATAACACCAAGACTAAATCGCGGGAATCATCTATCATACTTAAACTAAACACCGCTGAAAAAAATCGGCTACAACAGCACTCGCCTTCAAATTCAAATATACTCTAAAGTACAAGCTCAAAACAATGGTAACTTGCATTATATCATGTCAAACTAAAAAAAACCAGATTCGATTATACGCCAACGAATACGATAGCCCAAATTAGCCACTAAAACAAAATCACGAAAAAGAGCTTTACAAAATACGCAAAAAAAAAACATTAAAAAATTTTCATAAAATAGCGGGAAACATCCATCATACTTAAACAAAACACTGTTGAAAAAAATCGGCTCCAACAGCACTCACCTTAAAATTCAAATACACTCTAAAGTACAAGCTCAAATCTATGGTAACTAGCAGATGGTCATATCAAACTAAAAAAAACTAACTCAAATATCCACGCGGACGAAGTCGCGGGTATCAGCTAGTATAACATAAAATCACCAAAAATAGCTTTACAAAATACGCAAAAAAAAACTTAAAAAAATTTCAGCTACCGCAGCATTTGTCACCAGGTTTTAATACACACAAATGTTAACAAAAAAACCGATGATAACCACCAAGACAAATTTGCGGGAATCATCTATCATACTTAAACTAAACACCGCTGAAAAAAATCGGCTACAACAGCACTCGCCTTCAAATTCAAATACACTCTAAAATACAAGCTCAAAACAATGGTAACTTGCATTATATCATGTCAAACTAAAAAAAAACAGATTCGATTATACACCAACGAATACGATAGCCCAAATTAGCCACTAAAACAAAATCACGAAAAAGAGCTTTACAAAATACGCAAAACAAAAACATTAAAAAAATTTCAGCTACCGCAGCATCTGTCACCAGGTTTTAATACACACAAATGTTTACAAAAAAACCAATGATAACACCAAGACAAAATCGTGGGAATCATCTATCATACTTAAACTAAACGCTGCTGAAAAAAATCGGCTACAACAGCACTCGCCTCCAAATTCAAATACACTCTAAAGTACAAGCTCAAAACTATAGTAACCAGCAGTTGGTAATGTCAAATTAAAAAAAATCCGATACCATTATACACCAACACGCAAAGGAAACCCCAAATTAGCCACTAATATAACATAAAATCACTAAAAATAGCTTAACAAAATACGCAAAAAAAACATCAAAAAATTTTCAGCTACATAGCATAGCATTTGTCACCAGGTTTTAATACACACAAATGTTTACAAAAAAACCGATGATAACCACCAAGACAAAATTGCGGGAATCATCAATCATACTTAAACTAAACACCGCTGAAAAAATATCGGCTACAACAGCACTTGCCTTCAAATTCAAATATACTCTAAAGTACAAGCTCAAAACAATGGTAACTTGCATTATATCATGTCAAACTAAAAAAAACCAGATTCGATTATACGCCAACGAATACGATAGCCCAAATTAGCCACTAAAACAAAATCACGAAAAAGAGCTTTACAAAATACGCAAAAAATAACATTAAAAAATTTTCAGCTACCGCAGCATCTGTCACCAGGTTTTAATACACACAAATGTTTACAAAAAAACCGATGATAACACCAAGACTAAATCGCGGGAATCATCTATCATACTTAAACTAAACACCGCTGAAAAAAATCGGCTACAACAGCACTCGCCTTCAAATTCAAATATACTCTAAAGTACAAGCTCAAAACAATGGTAACTTGCATTATATCATGTCAAACTAAAAAAAACCAGATTCGATTATACGCCAACGAATACGATAGCCCAAATTAGCCACTAAAACAAAATCACGAAAAAGAGCTTTACAAAATACGCAAAAAAAAACATTAAAAAATTTTCATAAAATAGCGGGAAACATCCATCATACTTAAACAAAACACTGTTGAAAAAAATCGGCTCCAACAGCACTCACCTTAAAATTCAAATACACTCTAAAGTACAAGCTCAAATCTATGGTAACTAGCAGATGGTCATATCAAACTAAAAAAAACTAACTCAAATATCCACGCGGACGAAGTCGCGGGTATCAGCTAGTATAACATAGAGTTCTAGAAGTTCTAGTTGTTCGTCGAAAGGTAAATTGCGGTTTACGATTTATGACGTATAAAAAAAAAACTACTGACTAGATCTCGTTCAAACTAAATATCGTTGAAAGTTTCCATAGTATGTACAACATATATTTTTTTTAGCTTTATCAGTCCCTTATTTTAGAAGTTAGAGGAAGTGTCTCTCGCGCAAACTATTCAGTTTAGAAAAAAACAATATTTGAAACCTCAACATCATTTTTAAAGACTCATAGATACCCACCCACACGTATGGGTTTGATGAAAAAAAAATTTTTGAGTTTCTGTTTCAAGTATGGGGACCCCCAAAATTTATAGTTTTTTTTCTATTTTTGTGTAAAAATCTTAATGCGGTTCACAGAATATATCTATTTGCCAAGTTTCATCAGTCTAGCTCTTACGGTTTCGGAGAAAAATGGCTGTGACATACGGACGGACAGACAGACAGACATGCCGAATCTATAAGGGTTCCGTTTTTGCCATTTGGCTACGGAACCCTAAAAAGGCTTGTTTTATTTTTATTTATTTTTTATCTGTATTAGTGCTCAATTTACCTACACTATTGTCTTAACTCAAAAAAAGTATACAAAAAAACTATCATAACATCCCATTGCTTAGTAAATTATGTTACACCTACACTAAAAATAAATTCAAATTCAAATTCATCTTTATTCTGTTGTAACACAAGGACCACTTTAAAACTTCTGAGTCTAGGAAGATGATTAACATAAATAATATTGTTAAAATGAATAGGTACTACCTCAATAAAAAACAGATTTGTGTATCATTGAACTTGCTGAGACGTAGGCTTTGTCAATAACAATACCAATTTATTATAAATAGCTTTTTTTTTGTCGTCTCGAAACGACACTGCGACGTCTCTCTGATATGTACAGCTTATTAGCTTGTAATAATATAAGTTTAAAAAACTGACTTCATGGCCAAACTGTGCTGAACCGATATGGGACTAATCTGGAAGTAGGTATTACCTTTTAGATAAAAAAGCTTATAATTGACGAAATCATGAGACAAACATTAAACAAGACAATTAAAACAAAACGGCTAAGCCGATTTTAAGGAAATTTCTATGGAATCAATCTGGAAGATAACCTTACTGATAAAAAAAGGCTTAAACATAACGAATTAACGAAAAATAAAAAAATACAACCGAATTGAAAACCTCCTCCTTTTTTATTTGAAGTCGGTTAAAAAGTAGAAACAATTTCAGTGATATTATATGTCCTCTGTATACAATTTATTGGCCCAGGATATATACATATATATAGTAAATAAGAAATAGCAAATTCGGTTTGCAGATAAGCCAACATTTTTTATAAAAACTAGCGGCTGCCCACGGCTTCGCTCGCCCCTCCTGCCGTTATGTTTTTGGGATAAAAAGTCACTTAGAACCAAGAGACGAACGGACGGACCCACCAATTTACAGTCAAATCGGTCCAACCACTCACGTGTGATGACGTGACCAAGGGAAATAGGGATTCATTATTATTATAGATGTGGGTTTTAGAACATAAGTCTACACTAGAACTTTTAAAAACAATTAAGGAGTATTTTATCTCTGAATGTACCGAGTTAAAAAAGTTTTATAGTAGGTATTTAGATAAGTAGTTTTTTGTATGTAAATCAATGGGTTCATAAAGTTGAAGGATACTATTATTAATCATTTGTATTTAAAACAACTTTGATCTCAAATAAGAATGACTGTGTTAACGCGGTGGCCAACACGGGTTCGCCTGCACCGGAACTGGACACATTTTTGAGATGATGACGTCACTACCTTCAGTTACCTAAGTGTATTCCGAGCCATAGATGGTTTAAGGCTCTTTGAAATGATGGCTAAGTGATTTCCACTTAGTCTATTACCTCGATTAGATTCGGACATTCCCGCGGCCACTCGCGTGACTGGACATGTTGCTGGAATTGTGGCTGCGCGAGAGTCGTCGGCTTTGTTAGTTTACATTATGGCCGGGCACTTTCGCGATCAACCTCAGACCATAGCGGAGGTCGTTATAATTGTATCAACCACAAAACAAAGTAGAAAGGCCATGTGGCATCGAGTTAATAATGTACTGCGTACTAGAGAAGCTATTCGGAACAAAAGTATTTTCCATTTTTAACAAGTGAGGTTTGATACAGCCCTTTACGTGGTTAGATCGTCTAACCAAGCCAAATATATGCAGCATTAGATTGCTTCTAATGAGCTTTCGTTTTACTCAAGTTCTTACTGATGAAAGCGCGTGTTGTCACATCGAGTGCCTAGCTTCGTATGAGTGAGAGAGAGTACGCCAGTTGACCTACCCGATGTGTTCGACTATGCCAGTTAGAGATGTGCCGTCAATACATTAAATGTCGATGCCTTGTGGCCGGATAAGTGCCGCCAAAATACATGAGCACGTCCTTTCTCCATACTAATTCCGTCGAAGTGAGCTAAGAGCAAATGAAGTATAATACTCATCTCGCACCCGTTGCTGGTTATTTTCGGGGGCAATGCCATCAAGCTTGTCGTTGATGATAATGATGACTCAACAGCGAATCGACAGCCGCTGGGAAGTAAAGGTCGTATGTGGTCGGGCGACCGCAAACCGGAAAACGAAGCATAAGGCGGGTGCTGAAAGTCGAAAACTTTTTTCCTTGATATTCATGAGGAAGCGTGTCCAGCATTGGAATTCATCGGGGTGATAATGATGGCCTTACCGTACCGTTAACTAGGCCTTTGGGAGTGAGGAATTTGTCCACTGATTCAAAATTTTAGTAAAAAAAAACACGTTTCGTCACGCAGATTTCTACAAAAAAAACATATGCTAATACTTACCATTTAAAAAAACAAGTTCAGTATCTCTTGAAGAAGATGAAGGTTTGATGAAGTAAAATAAATATTTGATATTATCGAAGAACTGCGGTAAATCTGAATAGGTAAAAGGTTTTGCACTCGTTTGTTTTGGTTCAAATCCAGTCGTGTACCAATGAGTTTTATCGTAGAAAAATGTATGTACACAATGCTAGTGTTCTTTTACGGGGCGGCGAAGGAAAACATCGTGAGGAAACGCATGTATTTACCATGTCTTTCCTGTGGATTTGGCCGAATAAGCTGTCAGGATGGTATAAGTTCAGATGGTATAGCTCGCGATTAAGGCTTGTGTAACCACTTTGTGTAAACTTTGTCGAATTAGAGTAGACGTCTATAAATCATATTCAATAGATGCAAAGGCTGGTTTTTACTTGTTTGTACCTTCTTTCCGTTGCGCTACCTTGCCTTGCACCATTAAGTACAGGTATAATAAATCAACAAAAAACTAACAAAAAATTTATAGAATATCCGTATTCTTTCAATGATCTTCCGATCAGCTTGGCCGATCTAGTGACATTGCGCACCGTTGATCAAGGGCAAACTTATCAAAACACTAAGTACTTGGATGTTTGCTCTATTACTTATGATTGACGATACATAAACCATTCAAGATTTGTACATTATTTTTGTAGGAAGTGTATAAATAGATTGACCAAACACCATACATGTAACCTTCTAGTAAAAGGATGCTAAATCATACTTCTTGAGTGCGATTGAGCTTGACATTATGTCAGTTTGCAGGTTAGAGGTTTACAAATCTGTGTGTGTGCTACCCAATGTATTATAAGCTGTGTAATTTTGAATTTAGAACACATTTATAAGCATGGCGTACATTGTGTGTGTTTGGCAAGTAACCCCATGCGCATTCGTATATCGTACGCTTGCATCGATTCCAAATTCAATTTGAAAAAGATGGCGGCAGGTCTCCAGTGTTTTTAAATTCTTAGGTGCAGTTTTTGTTTTGGAACCTACTAGATACTAGATAAACTATTCACAGTGCTTATGGTATGGAATGTCGTAGGTGGATGATGCCATGGATCCAAGTACATACATGATGCATGAGAAGACTTATTTTCCGTAATCACTAACTGCCTACGTAATCGACGTAGAGATACCTACATAAAGTAATGTTTGTATTGCGTAACTTGATCGCATAATAATTACCGTGTTTTCCTTTAAGATAACATCAGGGAGAAAATGATATCATCATGGTATAATGGTTTTTAAGATAGGTTATTGATCTTGTGGAATCTTATAGAACTGCCTTATCAAATTTTTATTGCAAAATGCGAATCCGTATGTTCTAATTAGACTGTGCCTCTGCTTATATTCTCAAACTATTATTATTTATTAGGCAACCCAAATAAATAAATATATGACCCTATTTACTCGTTTTTTTTTTTGCAACAGCAAATTAATTTTGTTACACAAAGAAAATAAACTTACAATTAAACGAATACAACAAAATAATTATACAAGAAATAGTTGAGCTGTCCCAAAGTTTACAAACGATCTAGACGCTAGAGAAAGCTCAAATGATCCAAATCAGGACAGACGAAAGCGTCCCCAAGACGCTGGCGGCATTGCCACGCTGAGTAGCAATGCTAATGCGATGCGCTGCGCCAGATACCTAATCATTTAGTCGTATTAATCATGCAGTATTACAGACCTCTAAAGGTGCTTGGGCATTAACTTGTAATGAGCATTTGTGCGAATTTTACATCACAGAAAACTACGAGAACATTTTAGCAAGCATTCTATCGTTCTATGAAAATGTTCATAGCAATGTGTGGCTCTATGCTTGGCTCGGCTCGTTATTCAGTTCGATATATATAAAAACGGCGAATGCTCGATGTTCTGTTACAAATGAATGCTCAAGTCTATCAGCACCTTCTTTGCAAATGTTTTTTTTTATTTAAACTGTGTAATCATTTTTAATGTTAGAATGGTTTTCAGATGGTTTCACGGCGTGATGTCCGCGAAGGAAGCCGATCACCTCATAATGGAGAAAGGCAAGAACGGCTCGTACCTGGTCCGGGAGTCGCAAGCGCACCCGGGGGAGTACGTGCTGTCGGTTCGAGTGCGAGGGCGGGTCAGCCATGTCATGATCAGGAGGCAGGTGGGTGCTACTGTCTTCTCAATCAGTGTCTCGTATGAAATGTTGGGGATTAGGTAAAGCTCGTAACCAGAATTTCCAGAATTTCAAATTCTCTGTTTTAGAAACAGATGCTCGAGTCTGCATGGTTTTTTTAGAATAAATTATGAAGTATTTGATTTAGGTATGTAATATATAAGCGGCCTACCCGCGGCTTCGCTCGCCCCTTTCCCGTTACGCCTCGTTCCCGTTAATTTTTCGGGATAAAAAGTACCCAATGTGCGTCTCCTGAATTTAAGCTACGTCTCATACACTTTATCGTAATAAAAAGTAGCTATGTGCTATTCCAGACCATAATCTATATCTGTGCCAAATTTCATTCAAATCCGTTGAGTTGTTCTAGATTTATTGAGTAACAACCATCCATCCATTTGACTGGCCTCTAGCTCAGTTGGTAGTAGCTCTGCCTTCTGCGCCGTAGGTCGTGGGTTCGATCCCCACCGAGAACAAATATTTGTGTGGTTAACATAAATGTTTGTTCTCTGTCTGGGTGTTATATTGTATTCTAAGTATGTATTTACAAAAAAAAAATGTATTCAAGTACGAGTATTATATCAGCTATCCGGTTCCCATATTACAAGCTCTGCTTAGTTTGGGGCTGGGTAGTGTTGTGTGAATGGTCCACAATATTTATTATTTATTATTATTATTTATTATCCATACTTAAAAACTTTCGCGTTTATAATATTTGTAGTAGGATAATACTTAGATTTGTAAATAAGACAACTTACTTAAAGCTACATACAACACTGACGTCCAAAAATCGGCGCTTCGATGCTGACCAAATATTATGAAGGCAGTCCCGCTTATTAAAAGACATAAAAAATGATTACTATCGTCCATACTCAGTGTAGATGATTTGTGGTTTGGAGGTGGATGATGAAGCATGCATGCAATCCCATCCGGGTTGAAGAGGGAAGATAATGACGGTTCAAAGACCCCGTGACTCAGTGAAATTACCTGTATGCGTATAAGCTCCGTCTAGCTCTGTCTCTGGCTCTGTGAGTCAATTCCAGCAACACGTCTCGATTGAATGATCTGAATCCGCGTTCCATTTTCAAATTTTTTAAACAAAATTTGACAACTCACATCGATTTACGCGATCGCTTGAGTGATTTGTGTTGCTGAAATAGACGCCCTGGTTTTGAGTCTGCATGAGTGTTCACCAGTGTATTATACTGTGTGTGCAACGTTTCGACGTAGGATTTATTTAGACAGCACTCACACAGACTCAAATACAGACCCAGAGACAGAGTCAGACAGAGCTTGTGGTAGGCCTACTGATCGAATGTTACATCTGCTGGCATGATTAATACTTTCGTATGGTGTGATAGCTGGTGGGTACTTTCCTTGTTCTAGGGATTTCCATAATTAATTAACTTGATGGTCAAGTCGTTGTCTTTGTCTGTATTGTATGTAGGTTATTGTTGTGAGTAATCCCTGAAACAAACAACTATCTGCAGGGCTACCACGAGCTCCATATGGTGGCTATGGCTGAATTCAAATTTCATTTCATAGATCCTTGAAACCCATCCTACTCTCGTGTGTAAATCATTAGATTAATAGAAAATTAGCGTTTAGATACCGCCATGGCACCTGGCTTCCAATAAAGGTACTTATTAAATTATCATTTACTAGTCAAATCCCCCGAGAAGCTATTTCGATACCAACATTGACATCCCCTTTCAATCTTTTAGGAACGAGATTTTTAAATCATTTTTTATTGGTTGCTTATACTCTTATGTGCAATTCGATACTCTTTGGGTCTTATTAATAATCCTGGCGTAGCGTTGGACTAGTTGATCCGTGTTTTGTCTTTTGCATTGACATGCAATTGTCAACTCGAACAAATGTGACAAAACACGATTTAACTACTCCAGCGTTGCGCCAGGATTATTAATAACACCCAGTGAGTTTCGGAGCTTTATAGATGGTGAGTCTCGTTTATAAATTTAGTTTCCTTGTAATAAGTGCCTTTATGACTCATTCTAATAATGATTAGTATCGTCGAGATTTCTGAGAAGAATCTATATTGTAATTGAAATCATCACAAGTTCCATATTTGGTTTGGGCTAAGGTTGAATGCAAATGCAATGCAATGTTTTGATAAACAACAATCTGACGTATATTTTAATTTGAGTTTTATGTGCATAGCACACGTCACAATATCGCATGTCAAATGTCACAATGTTGTCCTTGCAGACCCATCTTAAGGACCCCATCGAGGCAGAGGTGGATTCGTTTTCTGTCATTTTGGGAAGTCACATAGCTGTTTGATTTTAATTGTTTTTCTGATGTTATTTTAAGTTCTGTTGTGTAATTTCGGTGGTATTTTAACCAACATTACTTAAGGTCTTAGCTCAAAATATTAGCAATTGGAATTAAAGTGTATTATGTGATATTCTGATTTAATCGAAAATGTTTCAGATGGTTTTGGAAAAAACGGTTATCTTTTGTTTTCAAAGCCAATTATGTTTATTAAATAAATACCTAAGTATTTTGGAGATTGCACACATAAAGTTGTAACTAGCAGTTGGTAACCGAGCTTCGCTCGGAATTTTTTTCGTTAATTTGTATTTTTAAGAAATCCTAGGAGTCATCATCTTTACGGGTTTATTCTTACTGAACAACGCCATCTGCTGGACATGCTTGCAGTTAGTTGCTCACAATCGTCAATAGATGGCAGGAGCAGTCACATATTCAGTTTATGTTTAATTATTGCACTCGGAAAGAAATAATCATTTTCTTAAAATGAATCCTAGCTCGATCAATTTATCGGCCCCGAAAACCCCTGTATACAAAATTTCGTGAAAATCGTTGGTGCAGTTCCCGAGATCCTAAATATATATATATATGTATATATATACATATATATATATACAAGATTTTCTCGTTTAAAGGTATAAGATATGAGTGCAATCAAGAACAGTTGATGTTGATAAGCTAAAGTCAAAAGGTTGATACTTACAACTTATTTTATCTACACTTATATTATAAAGAGAATATTTTTGTATTTTTGTATGCTTGTAATGAATAAACACAAAAACTATTAGGTACACTATTACTTTAACTGTGCCGATTTAAATTTTTTGATCAAAATTATTTCACCATTGGAAAGCTACATTCACTAGGTACTAATACGTCATAAATCGTAAACCGCAATTTTTCTTTTTCAATAAATAAATAAATATAAATAAATATAAATAAATATTCTGGACAACTCACACAACACTACCCAGCCCCAAACTAAGCAGAGCTTGTAATATGGGAACCAGATAGCTGATA
Organism: Thera britannica; assembly: GCA_939531255.2. NCBI lineage: Eukaryota > Metazoa > Arthropoda > Insecta > Lepidoptera > Geometridae > Thera > Thera britannica. The sequence goes on from OW618044.2 coordinate 16,694,947, forward strand.
TAATACTTGAATACATTTTTTTTTGTAAATACATACTTAGAATACAATATAACACCCAGACAGAGAACAAACATTAAATTTATGTTCACCACACAAATATTTGTTCTCGGTGGGGATTGAACCCACGACCTACGGCGCAGAAGGCAGAGCTACTACCAACTGAGCTAGAGGCCAGTCTAAAAAAAAAAAAAAAAAAACAACTCAAATATTAAATTATATTATGTTACTTGCTGCTACGAAATCCTTCATGGCCGAGTCCAACTCGCACTTGCCGGCTTTTTTTGTTTTTAATATTTTCTTAAGCTAAAAATAAAAACACCGTTATTTAAGGTACCCAATCATTTATTCATTAGCTATCCAAAATGTGTAGCCGAAAATATATCAGAAGAAACTAGATGGTCAGCTTATTATTCTTTGAGTTCGGTCTAGACGTCTCGTGCCTGTCTGATACGTACTGATTAGAATAACTTTAAAATTCAGTTTTTTCACTATGCTAATGTCACAACAAAATCACAGTGAGGTGTAAAATTATTGTAGATAGGTAGGTTGAACGATTTTTTTATAAAGCAGACGTTCCAAAATTAAATTAGCTACACTATTTCCCAACATACGTTATAAAGGCTGTCAGTATGAAACATAATTTATGCACATTTCACCATCTGAAGGTATCTGGTGACTGAGCCTAAGAAGGTCTGCCTACTAGACAGCTACGTCATAAATGCATTTATTTGGCTGCATTTGCAATGCAAAAAGTGCATGAAGCTCTCGGAAAAATACCAGGAGCACAAAGCTATCGAAGAGGTATCTTGTTGCAACAATTTGCAGCTATAGTACGTAGGTAGGTACGTATATGTGTGATACTGATACCACAGATATAAAAATGAGAAGAGCTGCTCTAACATTACTGCATAAATGTGACATGTTCGCAAGTTTTGCCACCATTGCGCCATTTTATGGCCTGAAAATAAAAAAGCAGTGCAAAAGCAGCAGTGACTTTCATATACCAGTTTGTATTTTCTTTAATCTTTCGGGACCATCATGGTCACATGCGCTACGCCTCCTTGAGCTATCTCCTAGTATTTAAATATCTGTGCATTCGACGGTCGATCAATTTGACATTTGTGTCGTTGGACGTAGACGTACCGAAATGATAGTTTGTGAAATATTGTGCATCGTTTTGTTTTATCACTAAATATCGGCAAAAGTGTTGATAGCCAATAATATTGTTTGAATTTCGAACTCATTGCTTTTTAGTGCGGTTTCGTGTTTTGTTGTGGCTAGAGGCATCTAGAGGTAGGTAAGGGTATTTTGTTTGCGCTCTCTGCCGATGCAATAATAACCTATTACCTACCTACTTATTTTTGAAACATGTGAGTTTGTAGGTGTGCTATGCATATTTTGTTAATTTTACGTATACTAAGTTATTTGAATAATGATACCGGTTTTTGTGTTCAAAAAGGTATCCTTTTAGTTTTTTAGTTATATCGGGGCCGACATGCATCTTTTAGTAATCGAATTTGAAATCGATGCATTCGTACGCGCATGCGCATGAGTACGGGTAGGTACATTATCTAGCCCCAAATTAAGAGATAGAGCTTGTATTGTACTATGGAAACCGGTAAGAATACTTATACCTACATACATAAAATACGGCTCGTTCAGGTGACCGCAAAATACTGTTTGATTTTCAAAATTTTCAATCAAATATTTAAAACTCTCTTCTTTTTCACGATCTGCGTTGGCGAACAGTGAAACGCTTTCAAATACGACAGTGATATTTGTCAGCGTTGGCTTTATGAATTCAAAATAATTATAAGTTTAAAAAAACTGAAACCGACTTCATTGCCAAACGGCTAAATCGATTTTAATGAAATTTGTTTGGAACAATCTGGGCGTAAGAATATCCTTCTAAATAAACAAATAATTTTCTAAATCGGTTCATAAATGACAGAGGCATGCAGTCACAAACATGAAAAATTTATTTAAAAAAAAAAAGGCAACACCGATTTTATTAAAATTAAAATGGGACTAATCTGGAAGCAGTACCTTTCAGATATTTTTTTTTTAAATCGGCTAATAAATGACGAAGTTATGCGGTAACAAACATAAAAAAAAACAACCGAATTGAGAACCTCCTCCTTTTTGATTGGAGGTCGGTTAATAAGAACAGGCAAAAAGAAAACTTTAGTAAGTACCTACCTACCTACCTAAATAAAAAAAAATCAAAGTGGTTTTCTTTTACAGCATAACAAGTACGAGGTTGGCAGCGGTGAGCTGTTCGACGACCTCGTGGGTTTGATCGAGCACTTCAGATCGTACCCGATGATAGAGGCGTCGGGAGACGTGCTGCGGCTGCTGCAGCCAGTCAGCGGCAACCGCCTGCGGTCACACTTGATCAAGCAGCGAACTAATGACATGCAGGTAAGGGTCCGGTTAATGTAAACCCAGTTAAAACGAATCCACCTTTTTTCAACTGTGATTTTATCTAGCGATTGATAATTGTACTAAACGGGACAGCCCCTTTGAGGGTATTGGGAAAAAATATCTTCTAGCACTGCGGCGGCGGCTGCTAACCGCGGCACGCTTGCTCTGCTTGCTCGCCTAGTGCGTAATTTATATGTTCTAACAATAACCTAACCTATCCAAGTCGGATCCGCCCTATAAAGTATCAAGGATAAGGTATAGTATCACTGGATACTTATACCTTGTCCTTGATACTTTATTGCCAGAACAAAAAAGCAAATGATCATGTTCGAATTGCTCCCGTGTGCATGTGGCTTAAAGTAACTGGCATCGGTCTTCGCAATCCTCAGAGCCACCACCTACCAGTCAGAGCAACCAACAAATTAATCTTTCTCGTCATGGCAATAATTTTCTTATGAGCATATAATTTGTACAGGATCCCTACCGATCGTGAGCCAGATCGAGACCTTTTTTCGCTCGAGAGTTTTCTACGAAGAAAACTCTAAAGGCCTCTATCTCCATGGCCATGGCGATCAGCTGAAACGCAGTCAAATATGACAGCGATATTTGATAACATTTCAGCTGATCACCATCTCCATCGCCTATAGATTTAAAATATCCTTGAGATGTACACAGGCCAATTAAAAAAAACGAAGAGTTGCTCAACAAAATTGACACAAATATTTACGTTTTTTGTAATCACAATTATTTAGTAAAATGTTGCGGTGTTCAGTAGATAGGTAATTAAATAATTATTGTGAAGTCGGTTCCTAAATGAGGAAGGCCGAAACACATTGTGTGTGGAGAAATTCTGTCCTGTAGGCCAACCACAAGCTCTGTCTGGCTCTGTCTCTGGCTCTGGTTTTGAGTCTGTGTGAGTGCTCACCAGTGTATTATACTGCGTGTGTGACGATTCGTCGTAGGGTTTATTAGTCAACACTCACACACCTACGTCCAGCAGTGGACTAATATAGGTTGATGATGATGATGATGACTCACACAGACTCAAAACCAGAGCCAGAGACAAAACCAGAGCATGTGGTAGGACTAAAGCTAAGACTTTCTAGCTAAGGATACCTAATATAATGACTCAACTAACCCATGAACGCAAGGTCTTTCCCGTGTAGGCCAATCTTTTTTCAAAGTTTTCTCCCGTGTAGGCCTATATTTTTTTCAATTTTTCTTATAAAAATACAACAAAATTACCGTGATTTTTACAGGAAAGTTTGTTAGGTTCACTGATCTTGCGGAATTGGGAAGAAGTGTGGATATTTTATGCATAACGGAACATAACATGATTCAGGATGATGTGTGTTTTTTAACAATTCCTAATTATACACTAGCATCTTTATTTACTAGGACTAATAGAAGCGGCGGATCCTGTATTTTGGTAAGGAATAATCTTAAATATAAATCTCTTGATAATATTATATCTAAATTTAATATACCAAATATTTTAGAGAATTGTGCCATTGAGTTGATTGACCACAAAATAATAATTCTATGCATGTACAGAGCCACCAAGTACAATGTTTATCACTATGAAATCTTTTTTAGAAACTTTGACGATATATTTGACTTGCTAACAGAAAGAAATAACAAAAAAATTATTATTTGTGGAGATTTCAATATTAATATCTTGGAAAAATCTAAATACTCAGACAATTTTTTGGACATGATCACAGGTAATAATCTGCGTATATCGGTAAAGGAAATCACACGACCCAGCAGTGGAACGTGCTTGGACAACATTATACACAACGTAAGGGGTGCAAAAACTGAAGTACTTGAACTCGCTGTCTCGGATCATAAAGCTCAATTAATGACTTGTCCGGTAAAAAAGGTATGCTCCTTTGATTTCTGGCTTTCCAAGAGCCGTGACTATTGTAAAGAAAACTTAACTAAATTTGGAAACTGTATCACGCAACTCTCTTTTAGCGACGTTTATAATGCCAATGAAGGAGAGGAAGCTTTTTCAATTTTTTACGACCAATTTAAACTATTTTATGACCTATGCTTTCCCTTAGTATGGAAAAAGAAATGGACTAAGCAGCGCTCCAAATGGATTTCAAAAGGAATAAAAACATGCAGCAAGATTAAACGGACTCTTCTATGGAAATACAGAGTTTCCAATGACCCTAGTGATAAAAAAGCTTTTAAAGTTTATTCAGCCAGGTACAACAAAATAGTTAAGTTAACACAAAAATCCCAGAATGATTACTACATATTTAAATCTAAAAATAAGTCCAAAGCTACGTGGGACATTATAAACAAAAACAAACAGAACATACCTAGAGAAAATATAACCCAGATATATTTAAATGGTAAAACTATAACACATCCAAACTTAATTGCAAAGACTTTTAATGATTACTACGCAGACTTGGCACCCAATGATTCTTTACCCACAGTGAATAAATCCAGGAAAATATCTGTGACTAATACATATAAATCTGTTTTCTTAGAGCCAACAGATGCTGCCGAAGTATGCGCCATAATCAAAAATCTGAAAAATACTAATAGTACTGGGATTGACAACATCTGCACTAAAGTTGTCAAATATGTAGGCCACTTAATATCACCGATAATGAGCTACGCCATTAACTTGTGTTTAGAACAAGGAGTATTTCCAACGAAACTAAAAACTACAATTATTAAACCAATACACAAAAAAGAAAGTAGACTAGACATTCAAAATTATAGACCCGTTGCGTTAATACCGATTTTTTCTAAAATTTTCGAAAAAGTTATTTTTAAAAACCTATACAAATTTTTTGAAGGTAATGAAATACTTATAAAAGAACAAAAAGGTTTTCGTAAGACTCAATCAATTGACGCTGCTATTTACGAATTTCTAGAACATATATACTCAAGGATGGATAAAAAGCAACCAGTATACGCACTCTACCTCGATATGACTAAAGCGTTTGACTATGTAGAACATGGGATATTGTTAAACAAGCTAGAATCATGCGGTGTACGAGGAGTGGTGTTGGACTTACTTAAATCTTATTTAAGCAATAGAGTTCAGATGACATCTATAAACAAAATTTGCACTAGAACTAAACGGGAAAAATCATACACATCTCCTAAGAGAATCATGACTTATGGTGTACCACAAGGCAGTGTTCTTGGGCCACTTCTTTTTTTAATTTACATCAATGACATAATAACAGCAACAAACAACCCAATGATACTGTTTGCAGATGACTGTACTGTAGTGTGCCATAACAAAGAAGAAATTAGTAAAAACCTTGGACTCTTAATAAAGTGGCTAAATGATAATAATTTGAAAATAAACCTTAACAAAACTAAACTAATGAAATTTAATCAGAAATTGAGTCACGATTTCCCTACCGAAATTATTTATGATAGCAAAGAAATTTGTGAAACAACATCAACAAAATTTCTTGGACTTTTTATTGACAACAACATGAAATGGCAATCGCACATACAATTTGTTCACAGTAAAGTTGTTCAATATGCTTATGCTTTACGTCAGTTAAGAAAGGTTGTGAATGAGAGGGCTGTAATTACAGCATATCATGCTAATGTTGCTTCCAGGTTAAGGTATGGGATCATATTTTGGGGGAACGCTACCAAAATTGATCGGCTTTTCATTGCTCAAAAGAGTTGTATTAGAGCAATATGCGGCATAAAAAGAAGGGAGAGTTGCAAACCTTTTTTCAGGAAGTTAAAGCTGATGACACTGACTTCTCTTTATATTTATGAACTTGTGCTGTTCACTAAACGATATCCACATTTATTTCCAAACGTAACAAGTGCACGGCGTTGTGATTACTTACAACACAGAACCAACGTTACAACGGCGCTTTTTAGTAATAGCATCTTTGTAAGTGCCGCGAGAATTTATAATAAACTACCGTCTGAAATTCGGAAGTGCAACGAGTTTATAATATTTAAGACAAAATTGTTTAATTATTTAATAGAAAATACATTTTATTCAATTCAAGATTATATTGACAAAACTAACTAATTTTTACTATTTCTGACATTACCTACTTCTAATTTGACTAATTAATTATCAATTTCATCATTTTATTGATTTTTAGCATAATAGTTAATAATACAATACTCGGGCATTATTTTTATTTGGTCCTGTTGTCTTATCTTACCTGTGTTATTTGTTTGCATGCTTAGCAATACATACTTTAAATATTTGTACGCCTTAGAGCAGATCACAGTGATACCTCAACAATTGTACTGTAACAACTATAAACCTGTGTTTCACAAATAAAGAATTGAATTGAATTGAAATCTTTTATTTTAAGTTTTTGAGCCGTGTTTTTCGTTTAGCACATCACGTTGATTCGTTTATGCTGTATACTCAAAGAGTTATCATGTTGCTGCTTATTAGTATTAATTTTAAAACTTAGTTATTTGGCATTGAATCTTCTCTTCGATCCGGTGCTCGTCGTACTTTAAATAAAAAAAAAAATTTTTGGTTAGTGTTTAGGTATATTCAAATCAAATCAAAAGTGTATTTATTCAGTTCAATTCCAAGAATCACTTTGAAACGTCTTAAAGCTAGGTCAGTCTAGGTGCCAGTACCACGCGACCCATTTCCTCCCGCGACTTTGGCTATGTCGTTCATCCATCTTGCTGCAGGGCGCCCACGCTTCTGTAGGTTCTTGGCCATCACTCAGTTCCTTCCTACTCCATCTGTCATCACCACGCCTAGCAATGTGCCCTGTGAAGTATATTCAATAAAAAGAAAACAAAAATCTGCTAAATGAAATCGTTGTTAGATTGGAAGGCCACCAACATACTCAGAGCAAAAATAGCATTTTGGAAAAGGAAAAGTAGTAAAAACGTCCGTTTACTAGGTTAAAACCACTTCACCTGAGAATCCCTTTTGGAGTCTATTGTAGAAAGTGTCACGACCCTCAGCAGTGAGGAGCACGACACGAGGAGGAGGTAGAAAGAGTCCCTTTATAGTGTATGTGCAATAAGCTAGTGCTTTCAAACGGTGTAGGAAAACAACGTGATGAAACCGGCATATGAACCTAAAAAGTTCGAAAATGTGTCAAGTGCACGAAAGGAGCCTCTTTGAGGCGCACTTAAAATCCTTTCACCACACTTGGTTTGAAAGAATCAATGACACGATAAGAAGAAGTGTCCCTTAGCTTGCTATAGGTATAAATTTCTAGACAAACCTGTAAAAAAGCCAGTAGTAGATTAGATACTTACTTACCTATAAGTAATCTTGCTAGTAGTTCCCACGCCTTGAACTCGTTATAATGCATAATTATGTTGTATTACGTACATAAAATGACCCAATCAAGTGATTAAATACGACACAAAGGTGACTGTAACGACAGAAATTGAATAATACATAACATGCCTAGACATTAGGTATGTGTGCGCGCACGTGGCTAACAATATATAGCACTAGCAACGAAGCCCGCATTCCAGAATGTTAAAGAACATTCTAGAACGTTTAGGAGCATTCCATTGAAATTTCCAAAATAATATACGTTTTGAAAACTTGAAAAACCGACTTCATGACCCAACTGCTGAACCAGTTTTAATGAAATCACTCGTACTTTGGCTTCCGTCAAGTCGGACCGTTAGATACTCGGACCGCGGTCCCAGTAGCCAAAATGAAAATATTATTTAACAGATAAAACAAGAATTTTTTCAAATCAGTTTATGAATGAAGAAATTATGCGATAGCAAACAATAAAAAAAAAACAACAGAATTGAGAACTTTTTAGTTTAAGCCGGTTAATAAATAAGTTATTTCTGTTCGTCCGAGTTTATTGCACCGAAATTTTACCTAAAAACAAACAACCTTGAGTTTTTATTGAACAACAAAAGGATTCACTATTTTATAGATAGAATTTTTGTACCGTCTATTAGCTGCAACATAAAGCTGTCTTCTTTACAAAACATGATACTTTATGTATTTGTAACAATAAATCACCACGAAATGAATACGTTTACTAATAAAACAAAAACGTGTCCAGATAGTACCTAAACATAATCATCATCATCATCAGCCTGAAGAAGTCCACTGCTGGACATAGGCCTCCCCTACACATTTCCAGAAAGAACGATTCTGAGCCTTTCCATCAACCGATTTTCCGCGATCCCAACAATGTCGCCCTACGTTTCGTCTTCCGGTTTTTGGTCGCCTATACTAAACATAATGCTTGGCGCAGCGTACGCGCTCGCTACCTAATGAGCCGGTACGCACAAAACTACCCACTATGACTTTACTATTACATTATTTTTTAACACTTTGTACACTTTATATTTATGACCTATCTTTACGCTGAAAGGCACACTTTCTTACTTAACTTATTTAGCTAAGTTTTCTCTGTAATAGAATTTTAAATATATTTCAACCGTATACTCAAAACCAAAAACGTGTCAAAAACGTGTTTACGAAAATGTTCTACGGTATATCGTTCCAGATCACAGATCGTCTGTCTCATGATTACCAGAACAGCTGCGAGGGCGAATTCCTGTCGCTGAAGTCACTGGAAGAACAACAAGCCTTCACCACGATTGAGGGCATGAAAGTCGAGAACTTGCCCAAGAACAGATATCGCAATATTTTACCATGTAAGTACCTAATTATAATTCTCCTATAACCTCCCTATTTAACTCTGATCCAGAAAACAAGAAAAATTTACGGCAGTACCGATCTGAGACGAACGCAAGAGACAAAGCTCACCCAGCTGATGGAACAAGCATATATGGCCCACCTGGTGTTAAGTGGTAACCATCGCCTATAACAAGCCTCGTAGCCTCGTAGGTCACGCACGTCAGGAACGTGTCCTAAGATGCACTGCCCTGCGTCCATCAGCTTAAGATGTTCAGCCTCAATCACGTGGCGGTAATTTCATCGGCACCCAGCACACCCTTCAAATCGAAACACAAATCACGGCAGAAATAGGCATGGAGTAGTACTTCCCCGGACGAGCCCTTCACAAAGAGATGTTCTAGTTAATACTAAATATAAGATAGTTAATTTTATTTTATAAAAATATGGTGATAAAATAAATCACTTCAAACATATTATACCTACCTCTTTTTTTCAGATGATCAAACACGAGTGATACTCCGTGGGCGAGATGGCGACAGTGACTACATCAACGCAAATTATGTGCGGTCTTTCCGCCAGTGGGGTTCTTCCAGCTCCTTCCAGTCGTCCAACGAAAGCCTAAATAGCGTTAAATGTAAGTTTTACCACAGATAAAAAGAGTTTTACTAAGCCTTCATTTACGGCAATGCTCTTTTAGTCTTTGTAGCAAAATATATTTGAGTATCAAACTGGTAAATAATAAGAAGAAGAAGAAGTTAGTATCGTCCAAATCGGAGCAGTCGAGTCGTTGCAGTGTGGCTCACGATTTTTAGTATTTAGGTAGGTATATATCTTCGCAGAGGTCTGCGAAGATACCTACTTCAGAATGAAGGTAGTAGTAGGTGTATCCCTCAAGGTGCCCACTGTCATCTTTTTCAAATCGAAATCAAAATACCTAGATGATGGAGTAGGTATAATACGCATACGCATTGTTTGCTTGCCAAACGCACATGCCATTATGTGTTCCAAACTCAAAATAAATTGGTAAATATACCTACTTGTAAACCTACTTACTGACAACTGTTTTGAAAACAAGCAGCGTGGCTGGGTTTCAGTTTGAAGGGTGAAGGGTGCGGGTGCCGAATTACTGGCACGTGAGGCTAAACATCTGTATGTCTCAAGTCGACAAGCAGGGCACGGGCAGCACACCGTAGGGCATTAGTTGTAGAAACATAAAAAACTTCCCATCAGTTGGTACCCCTGACTGAACAATTACTAGCTAACGACCTCGATAAATCGAATTTGGTGTGAGCATTTTTATTAAACATGGTTTTTATATTCAAGGCACGCTCCTGGGGTCCCAACTCGAGTCGAACATAAACATTAAACCTATTTAGTATAGGTATTGATTGAATCGAATCGGGTATAAGTAGTAGGCAACAATTGCTCATCGGCTAATTTCGGCTTCTTTATTACCTACTTATGTACCCTGGTGCCACAAACTAAGGAAGGGAGGCATATACCCAGCATTGGAAGAAGTCGGGCTGGGGATGATGATGATGAATACAATAGGCATGAAAACAGTAAACAAGTATCGTCAAAATATTTATCTGATCTAATGATCTAATGAAAGATTTTGAAAAATGTATTTATTCTCTTGAGGGAATTACGTCACGGCGTTGTAAACGTCATTCTGATTTAGTACAAAAGCACCAATGTTTACTGTTGATATACAGTGCCGTGACGACATAATAACAGACGCCATGACACCAGCGAGCGTTTTGGTGTGAATTTGAAAACTTAAATTTAAATGTACTTTTATTGCACAAAAACCTTAATTTCTACAGAAATATGATAGATTTTAGACATATTAATAGATACTTCTGAATATGATAATATATAAGAGATTTTGAAAATTAGTCGTCATGCCTATTAGGTATTGTACACAATAATATAGATTGTAAAAGAACATGCTGCGCAGCACGTACAAGATGGGGATTTTCGGACAAGGAAAATTACATGCCTTATAATGCGTCATAATGCCCTACCATGACAATACAAATGCGGACCAGCAGGTGTGGTCTGAATAATCGAACAGATCATCACATCACGGTGCATCAGAATAGGCGATAAAATATCTTAATTTAAATAACAATTACCTACCTTGGATTTGCTTCTGATACTAACCATGTCAGAACAATAGCATAAACTTAAACGATTAAAAGATTTATCTGCGAATATTTTTTAGGAAACAAAGCCAGTGGAACACAATATTTTTATGGAAGTAGCCTGAGTTCTACTCGACCAGTTTAAACGATTCGTTTCGCCTATACGTGTCTCTCTCTTTTGTATGGAGAAATGTTGAGACAACAACTTATTGCTGTTCTTATCTTCGCAAAATGAATTATTCAAACTGATCGAGTAATACTGCAACCTGCCCTCAGTACCCGAATTCGGAGTTTTACTGCCACATTTCGTCTGCAAAATGTTATTTTCGTATAAATAAGCACGTGTCTCTCTCTTTTGTATGGTAAATTTATGAGACAAACACTCGTTTCGATCGTTTCTTAGTAACGTATTTTTGCTGTCTCAAAATTTATCTATACAATAGATAGAGACCAATAGGCGAAACGAAAACAACATTTGGTAGTCGAAATGTGGTAGCAAAACTTCGACTTCGGGTACAGAAGTCAAAATATAATACGCAAAGACCTTTAAATTTTCAATAATTTGTTGTTTAACAGCCATGGCCGTAAACAGCGACTCAAAAAAAACAGCACCTCTAGTGACGAAGTCCCTTTCAGACGACGCCCTCAGGGAAGCCATGAAGTGCTTTAAACTGGACCAGATCAACGGCAACGTCACAAGCCAAGACAGAGGTACTTACGTCCTTGAGACAACTTTACTTTTTCTTTAAAAAATCTAAGAACTCGCTCTGATCCCTAACTAAGTAGGGTGAGTGAGGCAAGGCTATTTAAGGGCAGACCATTGATGACCTTATCACTCGCAAACTTTGACCTTTCGAATGATATAAAATCACTACACCTATTCATCGATAATCGCGAGCAAACTATCTTGTGTGCATTCCGATTGTATGTACACAGTTAATTATTTATTTTATTATTTTACATAAGCACGAAAACCAGTTAGGAAAACTTTTAAGTAGGAAAATTTGCTAGGATCAAAATATTTTTTTGATCGGATCAGATTGTAATCGGTATCAGATTACTCTCATCTTTCTGCTCGTGATTTTTGTTAGATAAGTTCACCACACAATTTTATATCTTTTATATCAGTAGGCCTACCATGAGCTCTGTCTCTGGTTCTGATTTTGAGTTTCTGAACTTGTCAAATTAAAAAATAAATTTTCAAATCATAAATGACGAAATTAACAAACAATAAAAAAAAATACAACCGAATTGAGAACCTGCTCCTTTTTTATTTGAAGTTGGTAAAAAAAAGTTTGGCATGTAGGATGAGAATTTAAACTAAACAACTCTTTTCAGTGCTTGAGAAAACGTATATCGCGACGCAAGGCTGCCTGCAGAACACCAGAGATGACTTCTGGCATATGATCTGGCAGGAAGACGTCAGAGTCATCGCCATGATCACCAACGAGGTGGAAAAAGGCAAAGTAAGTTATTTTCTTACTAACATACCTTCGGCAAATTTCTCATCCGCACTTGATGATTGGCTGGTTTTTCCGCAAGTAGGCCGCTGACGGGCACTTTTTGCGTGACCCTTGACACGTGTTGCTCGAACTTTTTAGGTTCTACGACACACCAGTTTCCTCACGATGTTATTCTACACCGTTTTGAGAGTAATACCATAGTGCACATAATTTTTTCGAAAATTAATTGGTACACGACTGGATTTTAACCCACGACCTTCGGATCGGAAGGCGGGGCCACTTCCACTAGACCACCAGTGCCTTATATACCTTTATGTTCTGCCTGTGACTTTGCCTACGTGGACCTCCACCCTCCACCCTGTAGTACCAACCAAGAATACACAAAACTCGTTTCTGAATTTGACGAATTAATGTTTTTAGAGAAAATGCGTCCCCTACTGGCCGTTGGCGCCAGGGCAGGAGGAAACGCACGCTGGCCTGCTAGTGAGGAACGTGGCGGAGACACGGCATGAGGAGTTCCTCTCACGGGTCCTCGACATCACTGACGGGACAGGCCTCTGCCGGACCATCTACCACTATCAGTTCACGGTCAGTTCCTACTGTACTCATCTTCTTTCATTTACTAGATCTAGTTGAAGACGTCGCTTACCATGTAACATAAAGAAACTACGTCCAAAGTGGTTGGGGCCACCTGTCCTAAGGGCTACTTTCAAAAGGCTTTGTTTGATCGAGGCTATGGTGGCGACTTCGGGCATTTTACTAGTTCCTACAGAACCATGGGCATTTAACCTCGCCCAAGTGTTCTATCGATCATGCAGCATACGCTGACTTGCACTTACCCGATTTTCAGGTGATTGTGACTATTAACTTGATGTCTATTGATGTATGAAATATAATGTTTGTGGGGTATGTGATATACCCCACAAATAAGAAAATTTAAGAGACTGGTGAGTTTCTAGTAATGTGTTAATTAAAGGTTGTGTGGTGTTGCAGGCGTGGGCAGACCATGGAGCGCCAGAGGAACCAGACGGGCTACTGTCTTTCCTCGCGGAAATCAACCAGCAAATGGCACGTGTCTCACAGAGCAATGATCCTCCAGAAGAGGTAAATGAAAAAATCAACATATTTTTCATCATCCCACCAAGTTGGAGTGGTAACTGGGTACTTCACAAAGTGCACAGGGCACAGTAAATAGGCGATGTTTAGCGTAGGCTAATACACCCAAACCGGGTCTGCAATAGCGACTAGCGACCACCCATGCCACCAATTACAAGACGTTATTAGTGTAGATTTCCCACTAGAGACAGCTAAGAGAAAAGCAAATGTGCAGGCAACAGCGCCATCAGCTATGGTAGCCACCATCACGTTGGTCGTATCCTTGTTGTTACTCAGTACTCAGCCTATAGACGGCCGTTACAACAGACATGGTCTGATAGCGCAGAGCCAACTATGCCACGGAGAGAGGCCTTAAGCCTCGGCCTCGAATTTAGCGGGCAGCGGGGAGGCAGTGGCGGCGGCGGCGTGGGAGCGGCAGGATTCTTATGCGTAAAATCAAATGGACCCCCCCGCCCCGCCCCGCTGCAGAGCCGCCGCCGCCGCCACCCCGCTGCCCGCCCGCTGCCCGCTAAATTCGAGGCAGAGGCCTTAGGGTGACCCTTAGCTAATGCTAATATGCGGTTTTTGTTTCAGAATATTCTGTGCGTGCATTGCTCTGCGGGTGTGGGGCGCACCGGTACCTTCATAGTTCTGGATATGCTGATCGATAAACTGATATACGGAGGTGAGGGCGCACACACATCTTACCCTTAGCAATACTTGAATCTGTGAAAAAAGATGATAATAACTTTTGAAACTATCATGGTTTTTAGGGTTCCGTAGCCAAATGGCAAAAACGGAACCCTTATAGATTCGTCATGTCTGTCTGTCTGTCCGTCCGTGTCACAGCCATTTTACTCCGAAACCGTAAGAGCTAGACTGATGAAACTTGGCGAGTAGATGTATTCTGTGAACCGCATTAAGGTTTTTACACAAAAATAGAAAAAAAACTATAATCTCGGGAATCAAAACTCAGAAAAATAAATATCTAGCACAATTAGTACCACAAAAAAATGGCTAAGCTTGATATTTCTCTCATAGAGTTGGGTCAAAGTATTTGATGCAAGTGTGTGGTCAGCTTTTTGTGTTGTAATTAATAACTGGCAATGCTGGTGTGATGCAAACTCCTAGAGAGTAACGTCTGTGGCCAAGCTCGGTGATGGAGGTTTACGGCCTAAGGCCTCCACAAATCGAAGCAAACGTATTGAGAATGTCGTTGTGACAGGCCCCTCAGCTTGCGCCGTAGGTCGTGGGTTCGACCCCCACCGAGAACAAAATATTTGTGTGGTGAACGCAGGTGTTTTTCTCTGTCTGGGGGGTTATATTGTATTCTAAGTATTTATTTATAAAAAACGGTTTATACGTATTATATCAGCTATCTGTTTCGCATAGTACAAGCTCTGCTTAATTTGGGGCTAGATAGTTGAGTGGATTTTCCAGATAGTTTTTATTTAATTACAGGTTTCGCGAATGACACCGACGTATTCAAAACTGCGGCACATGCGCGGGCGCAGAGGGCCGGCATGGTACAAAACAAGACGCAATATCGATTCATACACCGAGCGCTGCAGGTGTTCCTCGAGAACAATCAGAAAAAGTTCAAAAAGGTAGACAGCTGGGTGTACTAATAATACCAAAAGTTCAAAGATGATTGCTGAAACACTACGTTACTCGAACCTAATATGGAACGGTATTTAGGCCTTCTTGAAAGGCCTCTCTTTTATACTACTAGCTGATGGAACAAGCATATGGCCCACCTGATATTAAACGGTAACCATCGCCTATAACAAAGCATTGCCTCGTAGGTCACGCACGTCAGGAACGTGCCCTACAATGCACTGCCCTGCGTCCATCAATGAAATGCTGTCAAATATCGCTGTTTCATGGTCGCTGGCGATAGCGATCAGTGAAACGCTGTCAGCGTTTCACTGATCGTTATCGCCAGAGACCTAGGTGTGCGCAGGCCTTAAGAGATTTGAGAGAATGTCTACCGTACCTAGAATTATTTTGGGCACGTATTATTCATATTCAATATTGTTATCTTTTTTCATTCATAATATTCTAGTTTTCAGAATCATTCTTCCTGGAAATGTCCAACAGTGGACTTCTTCTGGCTTGATGGCATGATGATTCTAGATTGAACGATTGATAAATATTTTATTATTGCAGGTGTACACTTTAGACGCGTGAGTGAAGTCAAACCAAAGTATTGCTGGCATCGGATCTACCTTTCCAGTGCCATAGATGTCAAACCAGAGTCATTAGTACCCATAATCTACTGACCTGGGGGCTAATTCTCGGGCCGATCTCGAACATTTTGAAATTTTATTTTATTACTTCTTTTCGAAGGGGGAATGGATAATTTCCTTGAGTAATTCATAAACGACCTCTTCGTAAAAGCCTCGACAGCTACGATATACGGAAAACGTACAAAAAGTGCGGAGTTGTGAAAAGAAGCAATAAAATAAAATTTCAAAATGATCGAGATCGGCCCGAGAATTAGCCCCCTGCTTAGTACAAGGAGTATTCGCCCCATGTACAAAATATATTGCAATATAAAAGGTTTATCATGTACCCAATCTGTAATTGCCCTAAGTTTAGGTCATTTGACTTGTCTTTAACTTAACTGGCCTATCAGCTCAGTTGGTCCCCACCGAGAACAAATATTTGTGTAGTGAACATAAATATTTGTTCTCTGTCTGGGTGTTATATTGTATTCTAAGTATGTGTTTACAAAAAAAATGGGTAAATCACATTGCCTAAATACAATTAACGTTTTGTATTGTGTACGCCTCAGTAATTAAATTAGATTGCAGGATAAGTAACTATAAAAAGGTGGACGATGACAGTATTTTCACCCGACATACCAACCCATATGTAACAATTAATTACTTTAGTTTGTTAAGTTTTTAGTTTGTTCGAGATTTCTAGTAAAAATAATAAAATGTGTAACTGATTAAATTTTGACACATTATAAATTATGGTGATCCGAAGTATAATGTATTAAGTCATTGATTATAAAAATAATTTGTCTACATAAGCTTTTAGTTTGTAAGCTTTATTGTTCACATTAATTTCTGTCATAAACACAAAAATAAATAAAGATTATAAAATTATTTGCTTGTTTGTTTTTCAGCCGATTTCAAACGTATGCTTCTTTTTTATTTGAAAAACTTCGTCATATATGAGAAAATCTAGGTCCCATAGAAATTTCATCAGGTTCAACAGTTTAGCCATGAATTCGGTGTATCAAGTTTTTTAAACTTCACTTGTAATAAATAAAGACAATAAGTGCGCAATTGTTAACGAATTTGAAAAAGTTAATCAGACAGTAAGTTTTCACAAGTGAAGTACCGCAAAAATAGTAGTGGGTAATGCGATGAGGTAGCTCAATACTTAATAAGAGGAGGTTTGAAAAGAAAGCAGATTTGTAGTTTAAAATAACAACTTTTTTTTTTTAACAAAATAATGGATACCGGCCTTACTTACAAGTCATTTTTAAACCACTCTTGTGTCAGCTGTGAGTTGAAGTTTTTTCATGCCATTGTAAAAAGTTGTTTACATAAATTACATAGCTACATAAAATAAATTCAAAATGGATTTCGATAATACCGTGAATCTCCTTCAGGTTTAAGAACAAGACGTTGAAGAAATAAATGGTCTTGGAGGTCCAGCGACGGGCAGGTTTACCCAAAGAGTATAGTTATGGAGGGGGGTTTACCATCAAACTCGACCGCACAACAACAACATTTCAACTACCAACATATAATACGGACACGTAACGTTGTTGAAACATGCTTCGGAGTCTTGAAGCTATCGATGATGCAGGTATCACCACATCATACATTTCCAATGTGTGGAAAATGTTTAAGCAAATTGTGAAACCAAACCCCACTGAACAAGATGCTGTAGAGTTCATCATCGGTAGTATCACTGATGATAATCTTCGCACAGAGCTACTTAATAGCAAATCAACTTCTGTACCTGAACTGATTGCGATTACTAAAACAATGAAGAAACGGAAACCAAAGACCCAACAAGATTATATGCCTTCTAAAAAACCGAGGTGGGACTGCACTACGACGTGACCAATATATAACTTGTTTAGCCTGCGGAGATCAAGGACACAGGGCGCGATGGTGTGAGAAGATGAAGGGGGAGTGTCCATACTGCTCCATTCCAGGTGGTGGCTACGGGACTTGCTACAAACCTCAAGGATCCCCCACATGTATGGGTCCGATGAAAAAATTTTTTTTGAGTTTCAGTTTCAAGAATGGGGACCCCCAAAATGTATAGTTTTTTTTCTATTTTTGTGTCAAAATCTTAATGCGGTTCACAGAATACTACATCTACTCGCCAAGTTTCATCAGTCTAGCTCTTATAGTTTCGGAGAAAAATGGCTATGACATACGGACGGACAGACAGACAGACAGACAGACAGACATGACGAATCTATAAGGGTTCCGTTTTTGCCATTTGGCTACGGAACCCTAAAAAGTAAGCAGGGAAATGTAGGTAGTTATTAAAAAATATCATGGCAGTAAACAGGCAGTTTATTAAATTACAAATTACTTATTGTACAAATTATACTATACATGGTGCCTGTAAAATGTGCCTAGTTAGGTATAAAACACATTGGTATACCACACAAACTTTTAAGAGGGAATCTAGAGGCATTATCCAGGGAGGAAATAGGGGACTACGTTTGTATGGAGAGTCGCCTGAGTGATTCCCTCTTAAACCTACAAACTGACACCTGTAGGCCTACCAGAAGCTCTGTCTGGCTCTGGCTCTGGTTTTGAGTTTGTGTTAGTGTCGATTAAATAAATCCTACGTCGAAACGTCACACACACAGTATAATTTACGCTGCTGAGCACTCACCCAGACTCATAGCCAGAGCCAGAGACAGAGCCAGACAGAGCTTGTGGTAGGTCTACTCCTTTGAAGACAGGTCTGATATAAAGCCTGGCGCACAAGTGTCCTGCGGTGGCGATCAGTGAATCGCTTTCAAATATTACAGCGATATTTGAGAGTTTCACTGATCGCTACCGCAGAATGCTTATGCGCAAGGCTTAAGACGTCCCGGTACCCAAAGTGATAAACAATTAAAACCAATTATAGCAAAAATTCATAATTAATAAAAATATTGTAACTAGGATATTATAAAAAAAATTGCATATCATCATTACATGAATACATACAATAAAATTCCTACCACTTTTACCATTCATACAGCCCTACTCACATTTTTCTACAAATTTACCTACAATAAGCAAAATACAGTAAATAATAGAACGAAGAAATTGGCAAACAAATTCATGTTTTTTTTACAAATACAAACTTTATTGACATAAAAATGGTACAGCATAATATTAATCCATAGGTTCCCGAACTAGTAAAAACTGTGTTTCAGGAATCAGTGGCTTTTTCCTTAATTTTACAGAAAATATTTTCAGAAAAAACATTAATAAAGGAAAAAAAACAGGTAAAAGGGGAAAAAACAAACGATGTAACGTTTGTTTTTTCCCTATTAATAATGTAAGCGCTTACGTTCTTGATATTTACATTTTGGTAAGTGCTTTAATAATTTATCGTTAAATAATTAAAATACGTTTCAGTACCTGTAAATTCAGTATAGATAATAAAGGTTATTAAAAAAGTTTGCTATTTCGAATTCCATTTGGAACGATAAAAATCAAAAATAAATGTATCACGAAAGAGAACCAAAGCCTTGCGTACATCCTAGACAATCAGCTGCGATCTGATGGCGATCAGAGTATAGCTACACTGATCGCTATTGCAGATCGCAGCTGATCGCCTAGATGTGCGCAACACTTAAGGGAGTAAGATATTATTTCTAAATGCTACACGTACAATAATCAGAAACACGTTAACTACTTATATTATATTTATCTAAAATATAGGTAGAGATTGACACTGGTTGTATGTGAATATCAGTCAAACTCAAATAAATGCTATTTATTTCAAATTCGGGTTACATGTTAATATATGTTAAATAAAGTAATTAAAATGAGTTTAATGACAAAACTTGATACACAATTCATAAAAGTTTACGATGAAAAATTCGGTTTCATATCGATGTAAGGGGCAAGGCGATTGCCTTGCTTTTTTGTTTGTTAGAAATACAAGGATTAGGAGGATTTGGCTTCGACAATCAAGTTGCTCTTTGGCACATAATTTTTTCATGACTATAACAGATAAGACATTACTGGTGTTCAGAACATGTACAGTCGCGGTATGAAAATGTTCGTCACCTTAGAGTCGGTTTTCGCTTGCATCAGTGCCTTGATCATGAACACATTTTGACATAATTTGTGTTAACTTATCGGTTTATATTGTATATATATGTCTATTCAGTTTCAAAAGGTAGTATGTGATCGTGATACGTTGAACAAATCAAGTTGAAAATCGACGAACATTTTCATACCGCCACTATACAACAGTCATAACTAAGTCATAAGTCATCATCATCATCATCAGCCTGAATAAGTCCACTGCTAGACAAAGGCCTCCCCTACACATTTCCAGGAAGAACGATTCTGAGCCCTTTTCATCCATCGACTTCCCGCGATCTTAACAATGTCGTCGGTCCATCTGGTGGGTGGGCGCCCTACGCTTTGACTTCCGGTTCGTGGTCGCCATTCGAGAACCTTTATTCCCCAACAAAAAGTCATAAGTAATTTATCGATAATCATTATTAAAAGTCAACACGAGAAAAAGAAAGAGAATTTTATAAAACAAATAGAAAAAATATAAATCTAGCTACAATGTAGTGTAGATTTCGTTTCTGATACATACAGACGTTTCTGATAGATTCATTTTACTTCTTTAGTACCTACCTAAGTTACAGTTCACACAAGGTTACACCATGAGATAATTAAAGTCTTATGACAGTAATTGGTTTATTATTGACGGGCGGAACTTAAAAAAATATGTATATAATTATGTTTTGACGATAACAAACTTGGACATAACGGACATAATTATTTCTAACCAGAAAATCAACAACACAATAAACACAGTTAAAAAAACTATAAAAAAATTACGTAAGCCTCAAGAGAGACGGAACGGGTAAGTTATTTGAGATCGAAATACGCAAAATCAACCATAATAGGCATGACGACTAATTTTCAAAATCTCTTCATCATATTCAGAAGTATCTATTATGTATAAAATATATCATATTTCTATAGAAAATTAAGGTTTTTGTGCAATAAAAGTACATTTAAATTTAAATTTTCAAATTCACGCCAAAACGCTCGCTGGTGCCATTGGTGCTTTTGTACTAAATCGGAATGACGTTTACGAAAACGTGACGTAATTCGCTCTGACCGGTGTTTGAGCCATCATGGCGGATTGTTGTATTTTGTAGATTTATTTTAACAAATAAATTATTAATCTCGACATTAATAAGAGAATAAATACATATATCAAAATCTTTGAATCCTTTTTCATTAGATCAGATAAATATTTTGGCGATACTTGATTACTGTCTTCATGCCTATTATATTTTAATTGATGTGAGTGCGCTTGTAGCACCCGTTCTGTCTAACTATAAGCGCTTTGTATCTATGAGAGGGGATAATGTACATCATGTTATTGTATACCCCGTTATTACGATGCCAGTTAAGCCACATGTACACTGGAGCAGTTCACACATGGATTTTTGGTTTCCTGGCACTGGATACATAAACTTGTCTTTACAGCGCGGTTCCGACTTGGATAGGTTAGGTTATGATAGAACATAAAAATTACGCACAATGCAAGCATTGCTCTTTGAGGGTATTATAATACCCTCAAAGAGGCTGTCCCTTTTAGGACTATTTTATCCATCGCTAGATAAAAAAAGTAATAATCGAACTATTTATCAGCTACAGTGTACATGGGCTTTAACAATTTCACAGTGGAAAAAAGTGGATTCGTTTTACCTGGGTGTACATTAATTGGCTGTACATTAACCGGTCCCGTATCTAACACTATCATAGCCACGGTATCATTTAAATTTAAAAGCGATCACAATTCATGATAAACTTAAATTATTAAATAATTTGGATGTTAGAACTTGATGCCCTGCTGCACCTTATGCATTACATCAGCAGACTGACGCAGTTGGTCAAGCTCTGTGTCGGTCAGCGGCTGGCGGATGACGTCAGTGACGCCGCAGCGGCCCAGCACGCATGGCAACGAGAGAAACACATCCTCCTTGATCCCGTGCTCACCCTGGAAACACACCCTATTTTATCGAAAATCAGGGGGACAGGTAGACCCTCGTAGACTAACGTAGCACGGTCGTAGCAAATTTTGCAACTAAGTTATTTTTTCATAGAAAATAAAAATGCTGGGGTTTGTTCTGGTTAACAATAGAGACTGCAAATAGGAAAGCCAATTTCTGCCATCAAGTAGCGTTGCTGTGTTTCGGTTTGAACGACTTGACGTGCCGTTTTAACTATTACTTAGTACGTCAGCCGTTCTAAGTTAGTGGACGCATGGCAGTGTATCGTAGGGCACGTTCCTGACGTACATGACCGTTGAGGTGCTGGTTACTCCTTAACATCAAGTAGGGCTTGTGTTCGTCAGGTATTAAAAAAAACTCACCTTTAGATAGGTAGACACAGGATGCACGCTGTTGGCATTCTGCAATATGGCGCCGCATAGCTCAGCGATAGACAGGCCGATAGCCCATGAAGTGTATCCCTTCAACTTGATGACTTCGTACGCGCTCTTTACCACCATCTCGTGGGTTTGCTTCCAGTTCTCGGGATCGCATTCCGTGCCCATCTTCTGATTGAGATCGCTGAGGCGCACGCCAGCGACGTTCACTCCGGACCACACTGGAACTGTGGTGGAAGAATTTAGAAGTGAATTATACGACCAAAATCAAAAGCAAAAGTAGGTATATTTATTCAGTTGGATTGCAAGAATCACTTTGAAACGTCTAAAGCTGGGTGAGTCTAGGTCCAAACTACCTATACACGGAAAAAAAAATATGTTTTAAACCAAGAATATTTCCCTTGGTCAAGACATTGCGTGATTCATATATGGGGAAAACAATATATTCTTAAAATTAGTAAATATTTGTCTTGTTATTAATTCTCCTTCCAAGTATATATATTCACAAATTAAGACAATATCTGTTCTTGCAATAGAAAAGTAACGTTGTCTTTGCATAAGCAAACACATTTTTTTAAGTTAAGATTCCTAAATTCTCATATTTAATACCATTATGTCTTAAATATAGCATGTAATCATCGAATTTATTCTTGGTATTTATGAGGATATCTCATATCCTCCTTCATCTAGAATATATTTATTGGTCAAGAAATGATATTGTTTCTGATCAAGAATATATCTATTGGTCAAGAATTTCCGTGATTCATATATGGGGAAAACAATAAATGCTTGTATTGAAACAGAACTATTTTCAATACGAGTAAATAAATGTTTAAGTCAAGATATTTGTCTTCCTTCGAGTATTTGCATACTTGTGATTTAATAATAATTTTAAGTATAATGCTTTTCTCAGTTGAACACTTTGTCCAATGGATCCCGGAGTTTTCTTACAAGAAAATAAGTTCTCCGTATGAAAAATAAATGATTTGTAAGAAGAATGGTATTTACTTATCTGTGTGCTACTGCATATTTCAGTGAAGCAGTTTAAATTCTTGCATCAATTAGTTCTATTTTCACACTGAGAATAATTTATCTTTAATGAAGAATGCCAACAATCTTAGTAACAGTTGCTGCTCTCCAGTAAAGAAGTTTTAGCTATTAGTTCAATAACATAAGTTATTCTCCGGAGATCAGGTTGTCTTAAATATAAAGTCTTAATGTTCTTAGTTCGATGATCATGCATTTTTAGTGAAGAAGTTTTATTTCTTAGTTTAATAATATTAAGAAATTTATACGGAGATCAGATTGTTTCGCAAGAATAATATGAATGTTTTTGGATCAATACTTATACTCATTTCAGTAAAGAAGTTTAGTTCTTAATTCAACAACAATAAGCAATTGATACGGAGATCCGATTGTCTCCAACCAATAATGTTAATATTGTTGATTTAAGAACGTGTACCTACTTAACTGAAGAAGTTTTAGCTCTTGATGTAATTCACTGTATGTTTCATTCGGAGATCAGACTTCTTTTGGCTCAATTATAATGTGTTTCACTGAAAGAAATCCCAGTTCTTGGTTCAATGTATGAATGTTTTATACGAAGATCAGATGGTCTTCAACGAATAGTGTCATTATTATTGATTTTAAATCGTTGAACTTCAGTTAAGAAATTTTAGTTCTTGATCTAACTCATTGCATGTTTCATTAGGAGATCAGATATCTCTTGGCCTAATAATAATGTATTTCACTAAAAGATATCTAAGTTCTTAGCTCAAAGCATAAATGTTTCATACGAAGATCAGTTTGTTTCCAACTAATAATATCATTATTATCGATTTGAAACCCTCGTTCTTCAGTAAAGAAGTCTCAGTTCTTAATCTAATTCATTTCATGTTTCATAAAGAGATCAGAAATCTCTTGGCTCAATAATAGTGTATTTTACTGTAAGAAATCTCACTTCTTGGTCCAACGCATGTCATGTTTCATACGAAGATCAGATTGTCTCCAACGAATAATGTCATTATTATTGATTTTAAAACCGTGTTCTTCAGTAAAGAAGTTTTAGTTCTTGATCTAATTCATTTCATGTTTCATTCAGAGACCCGGAATCT
Organism: Thera britannica; assembly: GCA_939531255.2. NCBI lineage: Eukaryota > Metazoa > Arthropoda > Insecta > Lepidoptera > Geometridae > Thera > Thera britannica. The sequence continues at coordinate 16,719,434 of OW618044.2, forward strand.
CTTGGTTCAATAATAAATTATTTTACTATAAGAATTTTCAGTTCTTGAAACTTCTTCACTAAAATAACATTATTATTGAGTAGGTACCATTTGAAACATGAAATGAATAAGAAAAGCACTAAAACTCACTTACAGAATAACGAGCCTGCTGCACCTTCACATCTTCCAATCTGATCTCCGTGTGCCATTTCATGCCTGAAAATAGATATAAATAAGTTGGAAATACTCAAGGTAATAAAATAATAAAATAAATTTTTAATTATATGAAATATTTATTAAAAAATAAACATCTTAAAACAACAGTAGGTATTGGTCATTTTATTTAAATATTTGTTAGGTATTCATTATAATTATTACCTTATAATGTTATGCAAGCTCAAGTTATTATAAATCATGAAGGTGCTAATCAGTGCCTCTCACTCGCAGACTAATTTTTACATTGGCTCATAAAATCCACTTTCACTATAAATCTACTTCTCACGAGTGAAGCTATAGGCATGTACCTAGCTTCACTCGTGAGAAGTATAGATAAGCGCCGCAATTTAAGACTTGTTCCTTTATTGTACTTATGCCATCAGATTCTTAAAACTAGTAATATAACATAATATTTGTCTAATACAATAATTATCATTTTGTACTGTAGCCACAATACTAAACCTTCTGAATGTTTATCCTGCCCAGCTGGTTTTTACTTAGTTACTACCATAATCACTAATTGATGTCCCGTCCATTTGCTGATTTAAATCAAAATTGAACTGATTCCCAGCATACCTACCTATACTCACCTGAGTATAGGAACCTATGTAGAGGTTAACAATGGAGTTGCTTCTAGAGAAATGGAATATGCCACAGGATATATTTACAAATTTCAACGGTAGGTGAATATTAATCTACTGAATTAATAATATTAAGTACTTACTATTCCATGTTGTGCAAAGTATTAAATTATACATTAGTGTCATAAATTCATCTAAATACAATTTTAATGTGTTAATGAGCTTTAGGCTGCTAACAACCGGTATATTAAGAGCGAGTCGTGCGAAAATTTGAGATTAAAAAAAAAAATCATAACTAAATAACTAAGAGACATTTTAAAAATAGCAAAAGGACTAATTGTAGACTATACATTTGAGATTAATTCGAATTTAAGTGTGTTAAAAAAATATACTATTTAACATGACATTCTATTTAACGCTAATGAAAATCGTATGTCAGCGTTAAATAGAATGTCATGTTAAATAGTATATTTTATGTAAATGTATAGTCTACAATTAGTCCTTTTGCGATTTTTAAAATGTCACTTAGTTATTTAGTTATGATTTTTTTTTTATAAATCTCAAATTTTCGCACGACCCGCTCTTAACTGTGGATCAATTAAAAGATATCAATGAAAATATCCTGAAAGAACTGTGCCCAAAGATTGGACTAAGAATAGACGAGTATTTGGTAGCAACCTGCACAGTAAGTTTCCTACCTACCTATTGAATATTCTGTTTCTAATGATAATATTATTTTATGATCACAATATGTTACACCATTAAACTCTTTATAACAAACACAATTATAAGCATCATCATCAATTTCAGTAATATTATTTAGTTTGAGTATTTTTCCAGTATGGAAACAATATTAAACTCTGTTAGAAATTACAGAAATATTAACATCTCAGATTTTCACTTTACACTTGATTGACTACTTGAGAACTTCAATCGAAGCTTACATGGAAAATTTAATTCAATTATTTAACTGCACATTAAAACCGAAACATCATTTTCTACTACATTACCCAAAAAGTTGGTCCACCAATATTGATAAGTGCTTTTAAATTTGAGGCCAAGCACAAAGTGTTGAAAAACTATGCACAATCAATAGCTAGCCTTAAAAACTTGCCACTAACACTTGCTACAAGACATCAATTGACGAATAGTCATAAATTACTTGTTAGCACTGGACTTGCTGATCGCTATGTACACGGAAAAATACTCAAACTAAATAATATTACTGAAATGGATGATGATGTTTATAATTGTGGTTGTTTTATAGAGATTAATATGAAGTGAAGGAAAAGGCTCTTCATAGCAAGCAAAGTGTTCAACCGTATCTAATTATATAATTTTGCAATAAATGTAAGCAACGCATTATCAACTTCTTTTTGATAATCAGATAAATTTGTGGTTTGATACCCAGTATTATTATTCAATTTAAGGCTTTCTTTCAAAGGTGTTAATCCAGACGTTGAACCAGAACTAGTTTGCTTTGCCACTAACATCAAATACATTGGCATCTGAGATGAGATTGCTACTTGAGGTTTCGTGATAATGAATTAAATGCTTCTTTAAATCACTTTTAGAGTGATATAACCTGGCACAATTTTCTTCAGGACATTTAAAATAATTGACAATATTATGTGCGTAACGCAAATGCACAAAGTATTGCTGAAAATCTTGATATTCGTTGCGACATTCAAGGCACTTCATCGTGCAATAATAGTACAGTATATTTCAACAAGATTAACCATACATTTTGTTTACATATTAGCAAGCGACAACAAATCTGCGATGTATGGTACAATCTTATCATACTTTGTTTCTATTTTATAGACACAGCGCTGAATCAGCACGTATAAATGCGCAGCAGCTGCTGGGTACGTGGCGTGAAGCGCGTGGTATGATTTAAACAGTGTGTCAAAAGCTTTCATTGGCGAGGTAAACTTGTACATAACCTTGTCAATTACTAAATAATAGTTTTCGTTACCATCATCACCAGCAGCACATTTTATTAGATACGGTTGAACACTTTGCTTGCTATGTAGAGCCTTTTCCTTCACTTCATCTATTTTCATTTGAATATCTCCAGGATTTCATCACCAGCAGCACATTTAATTAGATACGGTTGAACACTTTGCTTGCTATGTAGAGCCTTTTCCTTCACTTCATCTATTTTCATTTGAATATCTCCAGGATTCTGCAAACAATAGCAAACATATAAAAATTGCAAAATTGATTAACATACCTACAAAGCACACGCGTTTAGTTCCAATATTATATATGGGCAAGCTTATGATCAAGTGAATATGTTTGTTCCCACTTATTTCCGAAAGGGCAAAATGGATTTGGATGAAATTTGATATAAATAATAATAAATAAATATTTAAGACAATCCACACAACACTATCTGGCCCTAAATTAAGAGGGAATCATACCGGCGACTCTCCATACAAACGTAGTCCCCTATTTCCTCCCTGGATAATGCCTCTAGAGTAACCATTTTTTCTCATAAAATCCAGATCTGCTATATACGTGCTCGTATGTTTTCCTTTTTTTCAGAAACTTATTGATAAAGAAAATATCACCTCCAATTCATATTTCATATAAATCATAATGAGGGTCATATTTTCTTTATCAATAAGTTTCTGAAAAATAGGAAAACATACGAGCACGTATATAGCAGATCTGGATTTTATGAGAAAAAATGGTTACTCTAGAGGCATTATCCAGGGAGGAAATAGGGGACTACGTTTGTATGGAGAGTCGCCTGTGTGATGCCCTCTTAAGCAGAACTTGTACTATGGGAACCAGATAGCTGATATACTACTTACATACATTTATTTTCTAAATACATACATAGAATACAATATAACATAACACCCAGACAGAACAGACATCTGTGTTTACCACACAAATACCTATTTGTTCTTGGAGGGGATCGAGTGCAGAAGGCAGAGCTACTACCAACTGAGCTGAGAGGCCAGCCAAATATGAATGTAAGTTATACCCTGGTTAAACACAGGTTACTCTTTATCCAGGAAAAAACCAAGACATACCCTAAAATAACGTAACCGCGAGTTATAGATATTGTACCATTCAACGAAATAAAATAGTACCCCAATATATTTACCTCAACGTCAATTATGAAGTTCTCTACGCATTCTAATGTGGAAAATTTTCTTCGCTTGTTCAGTCTTCCTCTCGGGGGAATCAAGTAGGACAACAGTTTTATTTGATCCTGGCACTTTTAGATCTGAAATGTATAAAACAGATGATTTATTTTAAAGTACCATGCGAGCGGATGCTAGTTACATAAATAATTTAAATAAGAATACTGAGTCATTTAGGACTCATAGTCAGATTCAGGTGATAAATTAATATTCTCGGAGTTTCAACCATAAACCTAATCAATAAAAAAAAGACGGGTTGCACTCCGGGAGTGCCGGCAGAAGTGAAAACTTGATTATTAACGTTGAGCATGTTTGATATTTTGGAATGGTTAGGGGGGGCTTGTTTGTTATTTGGCACGCTGTAACATACACGAACATTCGCGCAAGCGCCCTGCGCTGCCTAAACGAAACAGTAGGCCCAGGCATACATTTTCGCCGCGCCGTAGAGAGGGGATAGCTGTCTACTCTCCATCCGTCTTACGCTTTTTCGATCAGGTCACGCGCTGACGCGAGTTTAAGATTTTATACCCATTACAGAAAAAGTGCTCAACGCCGCTAAAGAAGTTTTCACTTCAAAAATAAATTGTGTTTTATTTGTAATTATTACCATCATCAGGCTGCTTTTGAATACTTTCATATATAGTCATCAATGTGTCATCTTTCGATTCACCAAATTTGAGGCTGATTATTTTATTAATAAACCAATTCCAATTTCTGAAAAAGCATGTTGATCTTTCAGGATACAGTTTTTCAAAGTCCAGGTTTAACTAGAAACAAGAATTCGGTATTAACAAATCTGAAAACATTATAGTTTTACAGAAGTATTTGGCATGCTGGTGTTGGACTAATTTAGTTAGACCCAACATAAATAAATAAATATTTGTAAACTGTCACAACACTATCTATCCCCAAAATATTCTGAGTAAATTTAGATTCAAAATGGTTAGTGAACAGTCAAACATCGAATAGGTAGACAATAATTTTTATATACAGGATAGTTTTTTGAGAGGGGCGGTGATGGCCAAGGCCAAAACCACGAGGGTTAGGGAAAAGTCGTGAAAGGAGTCATGCCCTCAATTTATAAGAAAACAATAACTGCATATTTATTTTATTCAAAAATCTTTTACTTGTGACGGAAATGGTCCCGAACGATTTTTTCAAAAAATTACACCCTGTATTATTGAACCAATGGATTATGTTGCTGGTAAGATTCAATCTTTGCAAACAAATGGTTTACTAAAAATGAATGGAAATAGCAAATTTTCACTTGGCCATTACCGCCCTTCTCAAAAAAACACCCTGTATATGACACTTAATTTCAATTGTTTCGTTAACTTTTTATTTTTACCTCATTTATTACCCCCTATCTGATTTAACTTAGATTGTTTATAATAATATAATTTGTCATAGGTATATTTATTATCATGTGTAGGTATAATGTACTTATATTATGTATTTATAGAAACATGTAGCTATTTATTTATAGAATGTACATACTCAATGTATTTTATTTAAGTAGGTAAATATGTATGTATTGATTATATTTATGTATGTATATAGTCTATATAAATTTACTTAGGTATGTAAATGTCCTTATTTTTTATTCTTTACTATTTTTTCTTTGTGCACCCTAGCCAAACATATATAGATAGATAGATAGATTAACTCTTTATTGTACACAAGGATAAATACAGAAACTATTACAAAATAATGAGTACAACGGGTGGCCTTATCGCTAAGAGCGATCTCTTCCAGACAACCTTTGGATGGAAAGGATAGATAAAAAATCGGATAGACGGCGGTGCACAAAAACTTTTTTAACAAGATATTACATAAAAATAAGAAAAATAATAATAATACTGTGAATACATACTACTTATACCTATTTTAATATAAGTACACAATTTCTTATCTATTAATATACATACATGCAACTTAATATAAATGTATATACAATACATACACTATGATAGATACCTAAATATTAGCAGACAAGGATAAGTAATGGTCATTAACCTTAGTTTTAAAAATGTTGAGCGATTTGGATAAGCGGACAGACACAGACAAGGAGTTCCATAACCAACCACCATAACCATATGAGTAGTTTAAGGTGGGCGATAAAGATTTATATTCTACAAAGATACAATGTCAAATTGCCTTAGTTGATGAAAATGTTCGCTTCACTCACTCAATCAATTACCTATATATAATATATATTATAACATACAGACACTGTACAAACATGTTTATCCTCGGCGGGGAGGGAACCCATGACCTATGCACAGAAGGCACAGCTACTACCATGCCAACTGAGCTGTGTGGCCGGCCAAAACCATTAAAATAATATTATCATTAGAAACAGAATATTCAATAGGTAGGTAGGAAACTTACTGTGCAGGTCGCTATCAAATACTCATCTATTTTTTTTTTTAGCTCTATTCTTAGTCCAATCTTTGGGCACAGTTCTTTCAGGATATTGTCATTGATATCTTTTAATTGATCCACAGTTACATCATTTTCTAAAACAAAAATTCCCCTTATCACTAAAAAAAATATGATTTATCTAAATGCGAAGGATATAATTAATATTCACCTACCGTTGAAATTTGTAATTATATCCTGTGGCATATTCCATTTCTCCATTAGAAGCAACTCCATAGTTAACCTCTACATATCTCTCTCTATAAGTATGCTGGGAATCAGTTCAATTTTGATTTAAATCTGCAAATGGACGGGACATCAATTAGTGGTTATGGTAGTAACTAAGTAAAAAACAGCTGGGCAGGATAAATGGCACCTTTCAGCAGGTTTAGTATTGTGGCTACGGTACCTAGATTACAGTTACAAGAACTTCTGCTTATTAGGTAGAGATTACATATTTTCATCACCTCGGTTCCTCGGTTCAGTAATACAGAATGATTGTGAGATTGACAGGGATGTAAAGAGCAGGATAAACGCAGGATGGATGAAATGGCGACAGGTCACAGGAACAACGTGCGATCCGCGAATGCCCCTTAAACTAAAGGGGAAGATTTACAAGACGGTTATAAGACCTGTCGTTTTGTATGGGTCTGAGTGTTGGGCCACCAAAGGGATTGATGAAAGAAGAGTGCATGCAGCGGAAATGCGAATGTTGAGATGGATGTGTGGAGTGACTAGAATGGATAAGATAAGGAATGAGTATCAGGAAGAATGTCATGTAACGAGAAGAGTGCTAAATATGAATGTGAATGGTTATAGAAGTAGAGGTAGGCCAAAGAAAAGATGGATGGATTGTGTGAAGGATGACATAAGTAAGAAAGGAGTGACTGTTGAAATGACGGCTAATAGAGGAGAGTGGAGAACGAAAACCTGTTGCGCCGACCCTACATAAAGTGGGACAAGGACAAGATAATTTTTACATATTTTCATCACCCAGAGAGACATAACCTGAAAGGCAGTCCAGCAGCCTTACCGCCAGCCTTACAGCAGCTGCAGCAGCCTGCTACGTAGCAGAAGGCAGTGCCAGCGGCTGTGGTAGGTACCTAACCAGTGAATTTGAACATTGAAGCGCAAAGCATTTTTTGAGTTTAATTCGTCCGGGCACCGCGAATGGTATACCGCCTCGCCTAATATAAGTAGTACCTACATAGAACACCTATCCCAATCAAACGATAAGTGCATACAATAAGCGGAAAGTTTCTCAACATGGCGCCGGCCGGTACTATGTCTGAGCGTGCGTCGGTCCGATAACAAAATGCAACAATTCTAAATACACTTACAACACAACACAATGTCAATTACCTAGGTACTTACTTATTATTCTCAATAACTCAAAAACTTACATGCCAGGCTCGAATCTCAGAATAAATGGAATGGAACTCAATAATCAATCACACAATTCACACACAATACAACTCACCGCTCCGGCGCAAGCAAAGACAAGACTAAAAAGAGTGTTGCCCGCTACAAAATGTTAGTTACCAAAAATAAGGCCGTATCTTTCACATTTCTCCACTATTTTTACTGACGTTGACTCACTACGAAATAATTATTATTCAATCGATAAGCTATAGACGGTAGAAAGGGTGATGAAAGGATTTTGTGCACCACGAGCCTCTTTGAGGTCTTTAATGCACTTATGCATTTTTTGTGCTAGTTAACCATACAAAGTTAGTGAGGTATATTCAGAGGTAAAGCCAAACAGTGAATCTGGATAGAAATACTTCCTCAAAGTAGATAAAACACAATGCGTGATGGACTACATAAGTTTTGACTGGCCTCTCAGCTCAGTTGGTAGTAGCTCTGCCTTCTGCGCCGTAGGTCGTGGGCTCGATCTCCACCGAGAACAAACATTTGTGTGGTGAACATCTATGTTTGTTCTCTGTCTGGGTGTATATATTGTATTCTAAGTATGTATTTACAATAAAAAGTATTTAAGTATTATATCAGCTATCTGGTTCACATATTACAAGCTCTGCTTAGTTTGGGGCTAGATAGAGCGGTGTGGATTGTCCACAATATTTATTTATTTATAAATAGGTACGTACTTAACTTTTCAGAGCATTTGGATCGCATTACGCGATCTCAGTTCGGAGCGAACTACTGGTCTAGATGTTTTCGTTTTTTTGCTTCCGTGGTAAAGACCGATTAGTGATACATAGGGCTCCCGTGTATAGGATATATTTTATAAACACTCGGCAAGAGCCTAACCGAGGGAACGCATGCATTTTCAATTATTTTCCCTACAACTTGGGAAAAACACTGCAACACCGGATCTATGCCTAAACGCGTAGCTATCTACATATAGTTTGTTTCGTTTCCTTGGTAAAACCAAGAAACGTGAATTTGGTCTAAAACACACCTTTGAATCATTGTTTAAATTCAAGAATGTTTTTGTTTTGGACTCAAGACATCTTTTCTTAAATATTTTTCAAGATTTCCATGCTAAAGTCAAGAAACGTCAATTTGGTGTGAAACACTCATTTGCATCATAGTTTTCATACAAAAAAATTATAGTTTAGGTTCCTACCTACCTAGGTGGGTAAACAAACTTAATTATTAATTTTATAAGCATTTGTCACATGGAAATAGATATGATTTTGGGGCATGATAAATTGATTCCTTATCGGAAAAATAGGTGCAAATACTGGCATGACATTCAAGGCGTGTGCCATTTTTAGGGTTCCGTAGCCAAATGGCAAAAACGGAACCCTTAAAGATTCGTCATGTCTGTCTGTCTGTCTGTCTGTCTGTCTGTCCGGCCGTGTCACAGCCATTTTTCTCTGAAACCATAAGAGCCTGACTGATGAAACTTGGTGAGTAGATGTATTCTGTGAACCGCAATAAGGTTTTTACACAAAAATAGAAAAAAAACTATACATTTTGGGGGTCCCCATACTTGAAACTGAAACTCAACATTTTTTTTTCATCGAACCCATACGTGTGGGGGTATCTATGGATAGGTCTTCAAAAATGATGTTGAGGTTTCTAACATCGTTTTTTTCTAAACTGAATAGTTAAAACTTAGCTCGACCAAATTGATATCGTCTATGGAGTATAATTTAAGGTTCATTTTGGGTAACAAGGAAATATCATAGTGTAAATCGTTTACAATTCTAGCTTGATTTTTCGGAGGCGGCTGGTAATTGGGTGGTGGCTGGATTTCGGTCATGTTACCCTATTCTAATGTATTAAAAGTATGTATTTACAAAAAAATACATATAAGTATTATATCAGCTGTCTGGTTCCCATAGTACAAACTCAGCATAATTTGGGGCTAGGTAGTGTTGTGTGGAATGTCCTAAATATTTATTTGTTTATTTATTTTAATAGCACGTTCAACCAAACAATGAAAATCTTCAGCCTTATAATATTAGTATATGTATAGATTATATATTTTGTATATACTTACTTAGAATACAATACTTATGTATTCCTAAAAACATACCTTTAAAGGGTCGGCAACGCACTTGTGACGCCTCTGGTATTCAGGGCGTCCATAGGCTACGATAACCGCTTGCCATCAAGTGGACCATGTGCTTGTTTGCTTACTATCTTGTACAAAAAAATCTAGAACACCCATACAAAGAACAAAAATCTATGTTCACCACACAGGTATTTATACTACCAGCTGAACCGTGACGCCTGTCAAATCGTAGGGCACGTTTCTGATATACGTGACCTGCAAGGCAATGCTCTACTATAGGTACTTACTTTACTTGCTTTACTTTACTTTAGTGATTTGAAAATGGAACACTTTCAGCATCGTTTCACAGCAGTAAAAACTACTTACTGATGTATATGATTTATAGACTTATTAATATCATCATCACCATCATCAGCCTCTAGAAGTTCACTGCTGGACATATACCCCTATCATCAGCCTCCCCTACACATTTCCAGGAAGAACAATTCTGAGCCCTTTCCATCCATTGGCTTTCCACGATTACGTCTTTTTTTGAAGTTTGTTTAACGTTCATAATAATATACGCCCGCGAGTCAACGTTTAAAATGTAGGTATCTCTAACATGTTTTTAATCAGAAGCGTAAACTCTTGCTTTAAGAATATTATTGTTAAACGAATGTTTAAACGCCATCTAGACGTTAACAGCAGAACTACATAATTATTTTGTTCAACAACTTATTTAATAAAAGCTTTCAATTTTCCCAGCTTGATTCATTTTACAATGAATTCACATACTTTTTAGTGTCATATTTATTTGTGTAATTCTTGCTTACCAAAACTTAACAAAGTAAAAAAATATTTTTTATTCAACTAATAAAATATTATGTATACCTACTTAGCTCCACTAAAACATTTTATCATTTTTATTGAAATAATAATTAAGTAGGTATGCCAGTTAACATAGACATTATAATTAATTGTAGAAGGAAATATTTTCTTGACTTAAAATTTTGGTTCTTCATCAATTATTTTAGAAGCGATATTCTTCAGTTAAGTAACATTGTACTCACAGCAAAGCTTTTAAATTTGTTTAACCAACAAAAAGAGGACTCAATGGCAGACCGTTATAATTCTCATTTGAAAAACAGTACGTAATCAAATCAAAAGAGACAGATTTTTTATTGTAAAACAAATCTATCTTCAATTCAGTAAATATTTCTTTACATAAAATGTTTGTTCTTGGCTGATATTTGAATCCATATTCTTAGGTTAAGAGGCAATAGTTGTCACTTGAGAGCTTTTATAAGACAATTATTTTCTTGCTGTTAAATAGTAGATTCTAAAATTATATAATCTTTGTCGTATTTTGAATCAAAAGTGTTAAACTCTTGTCTAAACAATATTATTGTTGAAAGAATAAATAATAAATTCTTAATGCAATTTAATAAAATTCTTGTTTGGAGTTATAAGCAAAAAAATACTTTGTTTGTAAAATAACCAAATCATTAATTCTTGAGTAAAGAAAGTTTTAATTCTTCATGAAATAATAATGAAGAATTTCAGTTAACACAGACATTATTATTTGTAAAAGAACATCCATATTCACCGAAGAAGATATTTTCTCGACTTAAAATGTTGGTTGTTTATCAATTTTAGAAACGATATTCTTCAGTTAAGAGAAATTGCACTCACAGAAAAACTACTGAATTTGTCTAACCAAGTAAAAGAGGTCTCAATTGTAGACCATTATAATTCTCATTTGAAAATCAGTATACGTATTCAAACCAAAAGAGACAGATTTTAAATTGTAAAACAAATCTATCTTCGATTAAGTAAATATTTCTTTACATAAAATGTTTGTTCTTAGCTGATATTTGAATCCATATTCTTAGGTTAAGAGGCAATAGTTGTCACTTGAGAGCTTTTATAAGACAATTATTTTCTTGCTGTTAAATAGTAGATTCTTAAAATATATTATCTTTGTCGTATTTTGAATCAAAAATGTAAAACTCTTGTCCAAACAATATTATTGTTGAAAAAATAAATAATAAATTCTTAATGCAATTTTATAAAATTCTTGTTTGGAGTTATAAGCAAAAAAATACTTTGTTTGTAAAATGAACAAATCATTGATTCTTAAGTAAAGAAAGTTATAATTCTTCATGAAATAATAATAAAGTATTCTAGTTAACACAGATATAATTAATTGAAAAGAACATCCACATTCACCGAAGAAGATATTTTCTCGACTTAAAATGTTGGTTGTTTATCAATTTTAGAAACGATATTCTTCAGTTAAAAAACATTGCACTCACAGAAAAACTTCTGAATTTGTCCAACCAAGTAAAATAGGTCTTAATGGCAGACAGTTATAATTCTTAATTGAAGAACAGTAAGTATTCAAATCAATAAACATAGAGTTTTAATTGTTGAACAAATCATCTTCAATGGAGTAAATATTTCTTTACCTAAAATGTTTGTTCTTAGTTGATAGTTGAATCCATATTCTTAGGTTAAGAGGCAATATTTTGTCATTCGAGAGTATTTATAAAACGAATATTTTCTTGATTTTAAATAGTAGACTTTATTTAAAATGAGTATTTTATGTATTTTGAATCAAAAGTATGAAAGTCTAGTTTCAATAATATTATTGTTGAAAAAATAAATAATAAATTCTTAATGCAATTTTATAAAATTCTTGTTTGGAGTTATAAGCAAAAAAATACTTTGTTTGTAAAATGAACAAATCATTAATTCTTAAGTAAAGAAAGTTATAATTCTTCATGAAATAATAATAAAGTATTCTAGTTAACACAGATATAATTAATTGAAAAGAACATCCACATTCACCGAAGAAGATATTTTCTCGACTTAAAATGTTGGTTGTTTATCAATTTTAGAAACGATATTCTTCAGTTAAAAAACATTGCACTCACAGAAAAACTTCTGAATTTGTCCAACCAAGTAAAATAGGTCTTAATGGCAGGCAGTTATAATTCTTAATTGAAGAACAGTAAGTATTCAAATCAATAAACATAGAGTTTTAATTGTTGAACAAATCATCTTCAATGGAGTAAATATTTCTTTACCTAAAATGTTTGTTCTTAGTTGATAGTTGAATCCATATTCTTAGGTTAAGAGGCAATATTTTGTCATTCGAGAGTATTTATAAAACGAATATTTTCTTGATTTTAAATAGTAGACTTTATTTAAAATGAGTATTTTATGTATTTTGAATCAAAAGTATGAAAGTCTAGTTTCAATAATATTATTGTTGAAAAAATAAATAATAAATTCTTAATGCAATTTTATAAAATTCTTGTTTGGAGTTATAAGCAAAAAAATACTTTGTTTGTAAAATGAACAAATCATTAATTCTTAAGTAAAGAAAGTTATAATTCTTCATGAAATAATAATGAAGTATTCTAGTTAACACAGATATAATTAATTGAAAAGAACATCCACATTCACCGAAGAAGATAATTTTTCTTGACTTAATATGTTGGTTGTTTATCAATTTTAGAAACGATATTCTTCAGTTAAAAAACATTGCACTCACAGAAAAACTGCTGAATTTGTCCAACCAAGTAAAATAGGTCTCAATGGCAGACAGTTATAATTCTTAATCGAAGAACAGTAAGTATTCAAATCAATAAACATAGAGTTTTAATTGTTGAACAAATCATCTTCAATGGAGTAAATATTTCTTTACCTAAAATGTTTGTTCTAAGTTGATAGTTGAATCCATATTCTTAGGTTAAGAGGCAATATTTTGTCATTCGAGAGTATTTATAAAACGAATATTTTCTTGATTTTAAATAGTAGACTTTATTTAAAATGAATCTTTTATGTATTTTGAATCAAAAGTATGAAAGTCTAGTTTCAATAATATTATTTTTGAAGGAATACACACTTTTTCTTAAGCCAATAATTTATTTTTATTCTTGGCCGTAATCTCTGAGCTTCTTAAGCTAAATCTTTATTTATTCAGAGTAAGAATTCTTAATTGCTTTGTTCAAAATGAAAACGTTTTCTACAGTCAAGAGTAAATATCCTCTTGATCCAAAAAAATATTCTTGATGTAAAGAAATAAATGAAGAATAATATTATATATATTGAAGAATTCCATGTTATTTTATTCAAGATATTATTGTTACCTTAAGTAAATATATGCTTGAGATTAAACAATATACTTGAGAATAATTTTATTCTTGAATGAACACTTTGTCAGACCCCATTTTTTTCCGTGTACCAAACAATAAGTATCGAACGAAAACTTCACAGATTATTATTTATTTCATTATCCTTCAATGATCCACTCATTCAACATGCAGAGCACGTCCATTGGGGACGTGCCCTTTGTGGCATTGTATACCACGTCTCCTTCACTCACGTAAGTCCATCCACGCTATTCCAAGGCTTTTATAGTATCTTTTCTCAAATAATGCGGGGAAATTAAAATTAAACTATTTGAACTTGCCAAATACAAACAACGAAAACCACATTTTTTTCTAGCGTTCTAATGTTCATTTGTTTCTTTTTTCGTTATGCAGTATTTATTATTGCAAGCCAGTTCGAAATTCAAATAAAATTTTGTACTGGTCGGCCTTTGTTATGTTACCTCCTTGGTTGCCATGTTCATGAGAGATTTAAATGATCGTTCCATTTTTAAATTACACGACAGATATGTAATATAAACACGGCTAAAGAAAGACAACAGATATGGATTTCCATACAACTTTTGCCGGCCGCTGCTTGGGCTTTAGGCTTGTATCGGCAAGTGATCTTAGAATATAAAAAAAAATCTAGTTGTTTCAAGAAGCTTACCACTAGTATCTCCGTGTTCTCCGATGATATAACCATGCACGGAAGTGGTTGCGACACCAAGTTTCTCTGACAGCAGGTAGCGGAACCGAGCAGAGTCAAGGTTGCAACCGGACCCGATGACGCGGTGCTTCGGCAACTTGCTGATCTTCCACGTCACGTACGTCAGGATGTCTACGGGGTTGCTGGCGATCATGAGGATAGCGTCTGGACTGTATTTAATAAGCTGGGAAATACAATTTTGACATTATGACTTCATCTTTATGTAAATCTTAATATTGCACGCCTAGATTTAAGTAGAATACATTGGAAATTTAACATCTTTTTGAACATGTGTATTTCACTTACTTTGAAAAGTAAGCAAACGGTAAGAAACGCATAACTTTCATAATAAGTTTTTGATAAGGACATACGAAGGTTACGCTAAATTACAAAAAAATCCAGTGTGTCTGTTATCTTCCTATTCTCGTATCACTCAGTTCTACACACATGTTTTCAAACTGCCCTGCCGACTTCCTACGATGTTTTCCTTCACCGTGTGAATGAGAGTACTGCCGCAGTGTTCAATTTGCTCAACAATGACGCCGCATCATTCACAGGCTTTTAAGTAAAAAATGAAAATAATAGACAATAATAGACAAGAATATATAAAAGAATATACAAGAATATACAAGAATTCACAAGCATATACAAGAATATACAAGATTATAAAAGAATATACAAGCATAAACAAGAATATACAAAAATAGACCAGAATATACAATAATAGGCAAGAATACACAAACATATACAAGAATAGACAAGAATAGACATTAATATGCAATAATACAATGATATGCTGACAGCCACAATAACCCACCTGCGGGATGATGATTTTCAAAACATCGGTGTTTCTTTGCACGAGGTCGAGGCGGGACTCTCCATCACGCTGGCGGACGCCCGCCGTCACTATGCATATCTTTGATCCAGCTGACATAGAGTAATCTGAAAATAACACCATTTTAGGCTAGGTAAGAAGGCCAAGTCAAAAGGATGCTTTTGAAACGTCTTAAAAACTTGGTGAGTCTATATGATATCTCTGAGAGCCTATTCGGACTTGCGTTAGAGCGACTAAGTGCTAGGCTCGCATACACTCACACAGACTCAAAACCAGAGCCAGAGACAGAGCCAGACAGAGCTTGTGGTAGGCCTACAGGCACCATAAGCGCAAAAATACGAATAGGTAAAAAATATATTTGATTTGGTTTTAGGACTGGTTTCCGCGAGTAGGCTGCTGATGGGCCCTTTTTACGTGACGCTACAAAGGTTTTTTTAGGTTCTACGACATACTCGTTTTAGCACGATGTTTTCCTTCACGGTTTGAAAAAAAAAATTCAGACAGAAGAACTCAGTGCACGATTGGATTTGAACGCACGATCGTGAGGCAAGGCCGCTGTGCTCTCCGTCCGAATATGCATTCTGGCCTCAAATCTATATCGTTCGAGTGTTGTAAGTAAGCATATCCTGCTTCTTGTGCATACCTGTGCTAGCCGTGATCTTGGCATACTTGAGGAAAGCTGAGCCATGCTGTAAATCCATCATCTCTCCCTTCAGCTTATCTGCCATCACGTCCACCATGCAGACGTTGTTGGTTACATTCTGGAATAAAAAAAATCGTTGTCTGTAAAGTCGGTTTACTGACGATAGTTGAACGTGACGTCATACAGCTTTCCACGCAGACGCATCGCTCACTCAAGTAGGAGAGAGACAGATGTCGAACGCTTCCGAACGCGGAGGCCGATTATGCCTCTTTGTCGCTCGTTCCGCGCTCTCGCTTGCACTTCAAGCCTTAAATGGAACGCCTCAGAGCGAGGTAACGCCGCATGAGTTATGTTTTTTCGTGCGTGCAGCCGGCTCTATCGAATTATAAGACGTTGTCACGTTAATATATATTCTGGACAATCCACACAACGCTATCTAGGCACAAATTAAACAGAGCTTCGACTATGGGAACCAGGTAGCTAACACAAACAATACACAAATATTTGTGCTCGGTGGGTATCGAACCCACGAGTTACTGCGCAGAAGACAGAGCTACTAATACCATCTGAGCCGAGAGGCCAGCCAGCAATTTGGAATAATCGCTAGGTCTTGTATGAGTTTTCAAGAAAAAATATGTATTTTAATTACTGCGTACTATAGTAATCTCAGCTAGGTAAAAAGTCGAGAGGGTATCTCAAAATGACTTGCTTAAGGGGGCGTCCACAAATTACGTGAGATGTTTAAGGGGGGGAGGGGGTCGAGTGAAATCTCATCTAATCTTACGTTGGAGAGAGGGGGGGTCTCGGCAAATATCACGCAATTTTTTTTCTGATGGAAACCAAAAAATAGGTATATACTATTTTGGTCCTGTTTTAAGTTTTCTATTGTTAAATTTTTATTACACTTATAACTCTCAGCAATATTGCATGATTACTTTTTACGCAATTTTTTTTCTTTTTACATTAACAATCCAACGTGTTTACGTAAGAAAACATTTTGAAAAATCTCACGTGAGATTGAGGGCTGGGGGAGGGGGTTGAATAAAATCTCACGACATCTCACCAGGGGGGGATGGAGGGGCAGAAAATTAAAAAAAACACCTCACGTAATTTATGGACGCCCCCTAAACTATGTCGTAACACTGCTTGTATACCTTACGTTTGTATTATGATAAGCTAAAATTATACATGATTCCTAAAATATTTACCTACACTATTATTATTATGGCATTTACTTATCCATATCAAATAGTCTATGGTGATAAGGAAATGAGATTCACTAGATAGGTAATTCAAATCTATAGCGATTAGATGACTATTCTAGTAAAATCTAAATTACTATAAAATCGCTGGATGCAAAGTGGGTCATGCATAGATTAGATTAACGGTTTATCAATGGTAAAACTTTTAAGAGCGGGTCGTGCGAAAATTTGAGATTTAAAAAAAAAAAATCATAGCTAAATAACTAAGTGACATTTTAAAAATCGCAAAAAGACTAATTGTAGACTATACATTTGAGATTAATTCAAATTTAAGTGTGTTAAAAAAATATACTATTTAACATGACATTTTATTTAACGCTAATGAAAATCGTATGTCAGCGTTAAATAGTATATTTTTTTAACACACTTAAATTCGAATTAATCTCAAATGTATAGTCTACAATTTGTCCTTTTGCGATTTTTAAAATGTCACTTAGTTATTTAGTTATGAATTTTTTTTTTTTATCTCAAATTTTCGCACGTCCCGCTCTTAATAGCTTCTTTGAAAGTAAAGTTACGTAACACTGTTTCCTATAGTAACAATAGAAGTAGGTATTATTATACCAATATACTTTAAGCTAGGTAATTTTGATTTCAGATAAATACATAATAATAATGAATATAAATAAAGTATGAGAACAGATAA
The DNA here is from genome assembly GCA_939531255.2 of Thera britannica. Taxonomy (NCBI): domain Eukaryota; kingdom Metazoa; phylum Arthropoda; class Insecta; order Lepidoptera; family Geometridae; genus Thera; species Thera britannica. Next base: position 16,737,510 of record OW618044.2, read on the forward strand.
ATTAGTATTATTATGGATAATTACAAATTTATTTTTTATTATTATTTAATTTTGAATTTGGAATACTTCTAACAGGCATTATGTATTATGTGTGGGTTTACGTACCTATGTCTGCCTACCCTCAGTGTGACAGCTAAGGAGATAACTAAAAGGCGATTGACTATATCCCAATCCGTTACAGAAATAGGATTCAGCTTGTGAGGCACAATGCCAACTTTGGAATAGGAATGCAATGTTGCAATTGCAACGTCAACATGCGTGCTAACGGACTGCCATGGCATTAAGCGTGTTGTAATAAACAAAGTTACTGATAGTTTTATTATTGGAATAATCAGTAATTGTTATTACTTTTATGCATATGATTTTTTAAATAATTGCACCTCCACTATCTAGTTTGCAGCTGATATGAAAGAAAGTAAAAATATTTATTTGCGAAACAAGACTCACACTAATAATTTAAACTTAACTACTTATCACTTATCACTGAAGGAAAGGTTGAAGGGAAACGGGGAAGAGGAAGGCCAAGAATTAGTTACATGAGCCAGATAAAAGAAAAAGTCGCTGTCATGTCGTATAAGGAAGCCAAGGAGGCCGCATTCGAGAGACTTAATTGGAGAAAACTGCATCAAAACCCCGACAAGAGCTAAGCTCTTAAATTTAAGAAGAAGAAGACTTATCACTAAACTGCAGAGGTGAGTTTTGTGCGTCGCAAAACGGACTCTGGCTCAGCAGATGTTGGTTGGCTAACAACCAACGCTGGTCTTCCGACAGATATGGTTGGCGAGAACCTCACACCAGCACGGCGGTAAGTTGCTATTGCAATTTTTAGGTTTCGCAGTTTGTTTTAGTTAGAATAGATGGTAAATGTGCATGTGGCAGAGATGCGAATGTTGTGAAGGATATGTTGAGTGGCAAGAATTGATAGGATACGGAATTAGTATAACAGAGAAAGTTTTTAAGTACAGCGCCAGTGACAGAAAAATTGAGGAGCAATAGGCTGGCGTGGTACGGGCATATCATGGAGAGGGATGAAAGTCATGTGACTAAGAAAATGATATGCTATGGTTATAGATGGATAGGTGGGCAGAGGTGGAACAAAGAAAACTTAGATGAACTGTGTGAAAAATGACATGGATAAAGAGGAGTGAATGCAGAGATGACGGTTGATAGAGGCGAATGGAGGAGAAAGACATATTATGTGACATAAAGTGGGATAGGGGTAGGAAGAAGAAAGGTTTTGTGAGAAGTTTTAGTCTAAGTTTTTAACCGTTTTTGAAGCAATGCGCCTGTCAGTATCAACACCGTTTTAGTATCGCGGAACGGGAATTGATTAAACTAATAAATAACTTAAGAGCGTATCGTGCGAAAATTTGAGATTTAAAAAAAAAAATCATAACTAAAACACACTTAAATTCGAATTTAAGTGTGTTAAAAAAATATACTATTTAACATGACATTCTATTTAACGCTGACATACGATTTTCATTAGCGTTAAATAGAATGTCATGTTAAATAGTATATTTTTTTAACACACTAACCCCCGAATACTGAAACGCAACTCAGATTTAAGCACGTCTCAAGCGACGAATATTTGACAGATTTTCATTGAAAACTGTCAAATATTCGTCGCTTGAGACGTGCTTAAATCTGAGTTGCGTTTCAGTATTCGGGGGTTAAATTCGAATTTAATCTCAAACACAATTAGTCCTTTTGCGATTTTTAAAATGTCAATTAATTATTTAGTTATGAATTTGAGAGCAAACATACAACATTGTTCACCATACAACATTTTGTTCTCGCTGGGGATCGAACCCACACCCCCCAGCCCAGAAGGCAGAGCTACTACCAAATGAACTGTGAATGCAGTCAAAAAAATAACTCGTGAAAAAGGTAAAAAATGTAGGTAAACTGAAAGATTTACTGAAAGAAATTGTCTATTACCTACCCAGTGTTTTTCAGTGCATAAAATGCAACGATAAGATTATTTTGTAGTAAATTAGCAAAAAACTGAGAAGGTTAAGTGACATAACCGTAGGTATCTAAAAAACATAATTGGTTTCTGATGAACTGAAACCTCTGACCTAGGGTTATCAACAACAGTCAATAAAATACGTAAATCTAAAAAAAACAAGCTTAATCAAGTTTTTGTAGGAAAGAGACAAAAGCCCCTTAAAACCCCTTATGACGTTTCAAAGTGATCTTTGTGATGCCATGGAATCCCACTAATGTATGGATGGATGAAATTTGGCACAAAGATAATAATATAAAAAAGCAGCACGATATTAGAAACCTTAACAACATTTTTGAAGACCCATAGACAACCACACGGTATGGGTTTGATGAAAAAAAAAATCGAGTTTCAGTTTCAAATAAGTAGGGACCCCCAAAATTTATTGATTTTTTTGTGTAAAAATCTTAATGCGGTTCACAGCATACCCATCAAGTTTCGTCAGTCTAGCTAGCTCTTACAGTTTCGGAGAAAAATGGGTCTGAAAATCAATAAGGGTTCCGTTTTTGCCATTTGGCTACGGAACCCTAAAAAGTACAAACATAGAATACAATATAGCACCCAGACATATAACAAAACTTCTATGTGCAATTGTGCACCACACAAATATTTGTTCTCGGTGGGGATCGAACCCACGACCTACGGCGCAGAAGGCAGAGCTACTGCCAACTGAGCTGAGAGGCCAGTCGATTATTTAGTTTATATCATTTAAACACTTTAAAGTGAGCACACTAACACGGGAATCCCAAACCCTAAAACCAATTTCCTGCTGCAGATAAACAAAATATAATAATATAAATATTCATCTACATTTAATTTTATCCTATAACTAGTAATGATTCACCTTACTTCACCTAATTGTTAGGCCACGACCTAATACTGATAAATAATTACAGCAAAGTAATTATCTAATCTAATAATGTACCTACTATTCCAACATTTGACTATTGAACTATTGATGAAAAAGATGAACTCTGATTAATGTCTTGTACACTCGACGCTGCCAGTAAGATTTGCGTCATAACCTTTTTTATTCACGTTTGGTGAATATCGAGTACAATGTGAATACTTAATATTAACATCTTGTTAATCTACTAGTGAAAATAAAGTCATTTTGAAAGTATAAAGTAGGTATAATAATCAAAAATAGGCTCTTTATGCACAAAATATAATATATAAATAAATTGGTAATGAACAATAATCAAGATATAAATCGACTTCCACCTCAAAAATTTTAGATTTATACAAGTATTTTTCAAGTTATTTATTGATTTTACAATCTCTTTGCAATCAAAGAGGCAATGCCTCTCAAATCAGTTGGCTGTAGCTCTGCCTTCTGTGCCGTAGGTCGTGGGTTCGATCCCCACCGAGAACAAACATTTGTGTGGTGAACATCGATGTTTGTTCTCTGTCTGGGTGTTATAATGTATTCTATGTTTGTACTTATTTGTAAAAATAATTGTTTATAAGAGTTATATAGCTAGCTGGTTTCCATAGTACAAGCTCTGCTAAGTTTGGGGCTAGATTGGGTTTGTGTGGATTGTCCGCATTATTTCATTTAACTTTGGCATGTAATCGGTACTTATTATTAATTTTGTAAAATCCCTATCTCTCTTGACAGTCCTTTTGACTATCTACGAGTATAAAGACTTACTTATTCTATCTATAATTTTGTTGTTTATTTTATGGTAATAAAAAGCTAATATGACATTGCAGTGCCCAACAGAGTGCATGTACTAAACGACTTTAGGTACGAATGCTATTAATTTTATGTAAATACATGACTAAAGCTAAATAAAATGATATGAAATATTCGCGGCCTCTGCGTAATGTGTGCGCTAAGAAGTTATTCGTCGTAGCATCTCTGCCATAAAGAGCAAGAACATACAACATGTTCCGTTCTGTGTATGTACATACCTGTGTTATGTCAAATAAATAAATTTTCTTTCTTTTTCTTTCTATACAAGAACTAGGTACTCACCTGAGTCAGAAGAGAGAATACTGCGGCCATCCCCACTTGTCCTACACCCACGACGGTGACCTTGTTCCCCGTGTCATCGACCTTCTCTTGAAACGTTTGGAAGAGTTTGTCAAGAGTCGCCATCTTTCCTGCGAAATCAAAGAATATTTTTGGGAACCCTTTCCTTGCCAGGAGCGGGATTGAAAGTATCATAACCGCGCGCGCTGTGTTTGCCATCCGGGCTTCGAGCTATACTGAAGACTGAAACGTTGTAGCCTCTATCCTCATAAACGAATAACCTTGTAGTATGATGTTAACCATTAAAACTGTACCTACCTACATACTACAGGCGCGTGCAAATATAGGCACTTTTGGTATGTATGTAGGTATTGGTTATGCCGTGACACCCGAATGACGGCAAACTAATTATTAGCACTTTGGTAAGAAATATTTTTCCTTAGTGGTTTAGAGCATATATAACCCAAAATATATAGCACGTCTCACTATAAGTGAAGTGGCACCACATTGGATCTTCACTGTTATTTTAGATTATTTTTATCATATAAAAAAACGGTATAGGAACCGAGCCGTAGTTTGTTGCCTGTTCTTCTAGGCTTGGTCGCGTGGAACTGGCACCTAGACTCACCTAGCTTTAAGACGTTTCAAAGTGATCCTTGCGATCCCGCAGGCCTTTAGATATGCGCAAGGCAACATATACAAATATATACATTGCTGCAGCATCATTCATCTCTTAGGTGAAGACTTTAATTTTCTGACCCGTTTTTCCACGGCCTGAACGAAAGCAGAATTTCTTTTTAACCGACTTCAAATAAAAATGAAGGAAGTTCTCAATTCGTGTGTATTTTTTTTTTGTTTTATTGCATAACTTCGTCATTTATTAACCGATTAAAATTTTTTTTTTTTTATGTGGAAGATTATAACTCCAGATTGGTTCCATAGAAATACCATCATAAATGGTTCAGTCGTTTGGCCATGAAGTCGGTTTCTCATGTTATTTAAACTTACATTATCCGTTATCAAGTTATGGGTGATAAATAAAGTGAAAGCTCATAAAATTTTATGGTGATGCAACATTTCGAGAGGTTAGTTTTTAAATAAACACATTTCGGAAATCCGATGATGACATGTATAAAAGCAGTCGGAAAACCCAAAATACAGGAAAATGGTTTGCGCGAGCAAATTCTCTGTATATAAGTTTAATTTTATCGCAACGAAACGTATGCGTTGAATTTTGCCGCCAGCTGCCTCTCCGTAGCCTAAACAGATGTTATAAGTAGCTTGCGCCCGCGGCATCGCTCGCATGCTGTTATATAGAGAACTATAGATTTGTTTCATGAAATTCCAAGCCACGAAACTATGCATTATGTTCTTTTAGAAGCTGAATACCGGTTTTCTGCGCATTGCCTGTTTTTACAACACAGTAGGCCTGCCACAAGCTCTGTCTGGCTCGGTCTCTGGCTCTGGTTTTGAGCCTGTGTGAGTGTTGACTAAATAAATCCTACCCCGAAATACACAGTATAATACACTGGTGAGCACTCACACAGAGCTTATGGTAGGCCTACTGGTTGAACTATACCGGCACCTATTTAAAAATAAAATCAAACAAAATTATAAAAAATTAAAAATTGCATCCCTTTACACAAACCTAGGTATCCAATTTTTTAAATAAAATACTTTATGATAATTTCGGACTTACTAGGAGGACCGGTGTGTCCATTTTGATTTCCATTGGTGCTACCATTGGTACCATTCGAGTAACTGTACGAGTGGCCGTTGCTTTGGTTCCCGTTCATGTTCCCAACAAAACTAATTTAATCTCAAAGTTCAAGTAACCCTCCCTGTTCACTGTCGGTTAGCAATTGAGAATAAAATTCGGCGTCCAGATATTTAAGCAGAGCACAGACCGATAGGTTGAATTGTAACTGAATGAATGAGTATCTCGCAAGCGCTGGCAAGTCGTCAGTACTGACTCAATAGTAAGCAGGTAGTCGGGGCTACAGGGTATACTACGTTCTAAGCCGCACGTTTCTGCCGGCTGGGCGGCGAACCGGCTCGGCCTTGTTGAGGAACTCACTCCCATTGCTGACTCAACGTGATGAAACGGTCAGCAACATCAAATTGCATTGTGAAATTTGCGAGTAACCAATTGACATTGTTTCCGGAACGTCTTCCATTTTGACTGGCCTCTTAGCTTAGTTGGTAGTAGCTCTGCCTTCTACGCCGTAGGTCGTGGGTTCGATCCCCGCCGAGAACAAATATTTGTGTGGTGAACACAGATGTTTGTTCTCTGTCTGGGTGTGTTATATTGTATTCTATGTATGTATTTACAAAAAAATATATGTAGGTAAGTATTATATCAGCTATCTGGTTCCCATAGTACAAGCTCTGCTTAGTTTGGGGCTAGATAGTGTTGAGTGGATTGTCTAGAATATTTATTTATATTGCGTGAATCTGCGTTAGTGAGCTCAATTTAAGGATGACCTATATAATTTTCGCATACTTACTTATAATTAAAATATTATTATTCGATATATATCGAATAATAATATTTTAATTATAAGTAAGTATATGTAATAAATAATGAAATATGATAATTGAAATACATTTCATTCAGATACAATTGTAACTGTAATTTGTAATGAATACGATGAATCGATATAGGTCATTGTGAATGGTTTTTCAAAATAAATCCTAAATTGGCTCTTCTTCTGCGCTTGAAATTTGGGATTTATTTTGAAAAACCATTCAAGATGACCTATATCGATTCATCGTATTCATTACAAATTACAGTTACAATTTTAAGTGTATGAAATTTATTTAATTGTAGTACTTATAACTTAAATATCGAATATTAATAATTTAATAATTTCAGTAAGTAAGCGAAAATTATAGGTCATCCTTAATTTGAGCTCACTAACGCAGATTCACGCAATATGAACCATAAAGTACGACGGATATGGTTTAAACTTAACCACTTGATAAAGAAAATTTGTCCTAAAAATTATGTGTATCATGTATGCCAGTACCCTCAAATGGAGCAGGAAAAGCGTGAGGAAACCGGCATGTCCTGAGCGTGCTTAAAATATTTTCATCATACTGGTAAGAAAAAACCAGTGGCACGATAAGAAGACTGGTAAGACGAAATTGTTTGATAAATTTTATTTAAAGTTGAATCCAGACTAAACTGCTAAAATGTGATGAAAATCTTATTTCGTAGGTTCAAATTTTTAGGGTTCCGAAGCCCGAAGAGAAACTTCTACCTACAGTTCTGCCATGTCCATTGGTTTGTCCTGACTAAGAGTACCTAAACCTACTCTCTCTGCTCTTTTCTCTTTATTCGCCGAATGCTATTGAAATACATTAACTGGCCACGACCCAATGCCTGTCAGCCAAGTTGCCCTGCGCCCATCAAGTGGCATACAGATGTTCAGTCGCACGTGCCAGTAATTTCACCGGCACCCGCACCCTTCAAACAGCAATGCTGCTTCACGGCAGAAATAAGCATGATGGTAGTGCTTCCCCGAACGGCCACACACAAAGAGCTCTAATACTACAGAAATATATTATTCCCATGCACGGAACACCATTAATTATTATTTTGATCACTATTTGCTTATTATTTCCTTAGTTATCAAAATTTATTAGGGTTGTCAGTTGGTCTAGTGTGTTCTACATATATTTAAGAGTAATCTCGGCAATAGATGTCGAACAGATGGGTATAAAACTTCTGTAAAAAAAAAAATCATCTCCCCATCCTGGAAAGTGTTTTTGCTCTTCGATAACTGAATGAAAAATTTGTTTTTTGTGTATTACCTATGTATAAATTGCTTGTAGTAGTTTGTTCGAAAGTAATAAAAATATTAAAATACAATAAGAAGTTCCCGCGTATTTTTTTTTTATTAACCAATACCGCGGCTACAGGCTCGCTTTTTCATACTACCACTACCAGCCAGTATTTTATCGTAGCGAATTGCGTTCAAACTTTTCAATTTAATAGTATTCCAAATTTAAAAGTCATTGTGTCACTGTACCAATAGTGCGCCTAAAGTAGTTACTTTAGGCGCACTATTTAGGGAACCAATCGCCTCTTTTTGAATAGATGGGATGAAAAAAAATATATGTTGTACATTACTATGCAAACTTTCAACGATATTTAGTTTGAACGAGATATAGTCAGTATTTTTTTTTTTATACATCATAAATCGTAAACCGCAATTTACCTTTCGACGAACTACAAGAACCTTTTTATTATGTTACTTGTTGCTACGGAACCCTTCATGGGCGAGTCCGACTCGCACTTGGCTGCTTTTTTGTAAATACATACTAAGAAAAAAATATAACACCCAGACAAAGAACAAACATCCGTGTTCACCATAAAACTATTTCTTCTCGGTGGGGATTGAACCCACGACCGCAGAAGGCAGAGCTACTAACAATTGAGCTGAGAGGCCAGTCAAACAAATAGCTATTCCATAACATTAACATCTTCTCGAAAATATAAATCCCTTTTACTTTTTGTACAATTTTACCGTTGCTTGTAATGAGAGGCTTGTAAAACCCTTTTTAACCGACTTCCAATCAAAAAAGAGGAGGTTCTCAATTCGGTTGTATTTTTTTTTTTTTTTTTTATATGTTTTTTTTAATGTTTGTTACCGCATAACTTCGTCATTTGTGAGCCGATTTGAAAAATTATTTTTTTATCTGAAAGGTACTGCTTCCAGATTGGTCCCATTTTAATTTTATTAAAATCGGTTTTGCCATTTTTTTTTAAATAATTTTTTTAATGTTTGTAACTGCATGCCTCCGTCATTTATGAACCGATTTAGAAAATTATTTTTTTATTTGGAAGGTTATGCTTACGTCCAGATTGTCCCAAACAAATTTGATTAAAATCGGTTTAGCCGTTTGACAATGAAGTCGGTTTCTCAAGTTTTTTAAACTTATAATTATATAATATAAATACCTAAAGACGTAAATAAGATTTGGCTATTGAAGAAAGGGAAATGCACCGCAGCAGGCGAGATAACATTAGAATAGACTTAAAATTAAGAGGGTATATACAACACAGGCGACACTCCATACAAACGTAGTCCCCTATTTCCTCCCTGGATAATGCTCTAGAGCAGGGATTCCCAAAGTGGTCGATATTGGTTTCCTAGGGGTCGACATAAACGAAAACTGATTTTGGGGGTCGACAAGGTCTAAAAATTGACCCCTATTAAATTAACACAAGTTCTTATTTCAAACTTTCAAGTTAGGTAAGTAAGTACTGTATTGTTTATGTTGTGTTACGTGCACTAAAAATAATTAATATTTTTGTAGAAAATAGCATTGTTGTAGTAATGTAAAGTCTCAAGTGCGTACAACGTACGTTTATTTTGATAATTTTGATGAGAAAATGAAGTCAACATTAATCACATAACCAAGTACAAAGTTTTCCAATTGGTACCTTAGTACCTAGGTATTTTGTATCAATAGGAAAAAACTAAAGATAAGCCCTCTTATTCATAATAGTCTGCTAACTTAAAGCATTGCTAATCCTCACTCTGTCTTCTTCTATTGACCAAAATCGAGAGAGGCCTGTGAAAAATAACACTCTGTAGCAGCTATTTTTAGTTAGCGGACCATTGCGAATAAGAGGGTTGATCTTAAAAGTAGGTAATTTGGCCATGGGGGTCTGAGGTAACTGTTCATTTTGGAAAAAGGGTCACTTGTCCAAAATAGTTTGGGAATCCCTGCTCTAGAGTAGGTAACCATTTTGTCTCATAAAATCCAGATCTGCTATAACATATAATTATATTCATCTGTATACGTGCTCGTATGTTTTCCTTTTTTTTTTCAGAAACTTATTAAATAAAATTGCAAAATGATCGAAATCGGCCCGAGAATTAGGCCCCAAGGCACTGGCACTCAAGGAATATATAATACTCTGGCACTGGTTCAAGCGAAAACCGACTCTAAGGTGACGAACATTTTCATACCGCGACTGTACAAATAAAGCCCTTTTCCGAACCTAACTTGAGTATAATTATTTATATGGTTAAAGTTTATGGTTTAAAGAAAAAAAAACAATATCAACTTTAGGAGGAGGGGCAAATTTATATCCCCTTTATTGTTTAAATTTTTTTGTTTTTTTTTGTAGTAAACATGACGATAAAACTTTATTTAAAACGGGCTGAAAAAAAATGTTAGAGATACTACTACTAATTACTTTTCAGAGGAGATAGCACTTAAAAGCTGTCTGTAAACAATCGAGACACAAGTTCCGGATAATATTTAGAAGATTTTCATGAAATTTAGTATACTTAGGTTTCGGGGGCGATAAAGCGATCTAGTAGGTAATCTGGATTCATTTTTAGAAAATCTCGTTTTATTGTTTTCAACAATCAACTTTATCGATAATAAGCTTAAACGTAAACTTATTTTAGCTATTCCAGCAGATGGCGTTGTAAGTAAGATCGAAAAATATTATTCATTTTTTCAGTCTATGTAATTAGTATTTTAATATCATTTCTAAATCATACAATTTACCAGAAAAACCCGAGCTAAGCATTGTCCACAATATTTTTGTTTATTGTTTTAACTTATTTATTGTTTTAATAAAAATCTGTTTTTTTATTGAAACAGTGACAACCCTATTTTATCAACAAGTTTAATTACTTAACCATTTTATAATTTAATTTAACTACAGTTTTATCAATAACTATCAAACTTTACTCGTGATGATATAAGTCTGTATTTACAAACACTTTCCCAACCTTTATAACGAAAAACTTAATTATCAAATCCTAACTAACACAGTGCAACAAATGAAATTAATTACTTAACACACATAGCTACAAAAATATACATGTATACTTAACTTACTTTAAATGGGCAACTACAACCTAGTTTTGAATAATTTGAATCAAAGATGTTTTTGTTTACATTTGGCAGTCGACTAGGAAGGATGTAATATTGAAAAAAAATCGTACTCACAGTGTTTACCTCGTTTCGTGTCGGTGGTCACGTAGTTGCCGATTTGATGGCTATGTGCGTCTGGTTGCGTCGCTTCTCACCAGCCGGCGTCAGTCGCTCATACTGTTACCCATCAAGGTGACCTTCATAGTCCATTTTGGAATACACGCCATCGCGCATGCCCGAATTAAACACACTTACAGACGAAAATATACCATAACACAATTGTTGTAAGTGTAAATTCAAACGGCGACCGGCGATTGATACAGGACTTTTTACGAGTTGCCCATAAACCCGTCTAGAACTTCAATGAAAGTCGTTGAAATGAAATGATGATGAAAAGTAAATAGAACGATAAATCGGCGATGCAACTGGAGTTCATCGACCTTACCACGAGAGGTTTGCCTGATCAATTTGCTGGGCAATTAAATTAACACAAAATGTTTTTGCAAAGCGAATGCGAATTATGAGTTTAAACACTTCAACATGACTTTAACTATAAAACATGAAAGATATACTTTATCTATGAATGTTGAAAGTACAGGATATTTATGAGATAAGATAGGTAGTGTGGACTGGCACGCCTATTTGATGCTCAATGTTAGTTTCGGTATTTATTTTAAATTGTTGATTGCATTGAGTATTTTGAATCAATGCAAGGATTGTATCACATGAGATAGAAATCTGAGACATACTCGTATACCAAGTTAATATAAACAAAAGCGGCCAAGTGCGAGTCAGACTCGCCCATGAAGGGTTCCGTAGCATCAAGTAACATAATATAAAGGTTCTTGTAGTTCTTTGAAAGGTAAATTGCGGTTTACGATTCATGACGTATAAAAAAAAAACTACTCACTAGATCTCGTTCAAACCAAATATCGTTGAAAGTTTCCATAGTAATGTACATCATATATTTTTTTTAGATTTATCATTCTCTTATTTTAGAAGTTAGAGGGGGGGGGACCAACTTTTTACCACTTTGGAAGTGTCTCTCGCGCAAACTATTCAGTTTAAAAAAAAAGCAGCCAAGTGCGAGTCGGACTCGCCCATGAAGGGTTCCGTAGCATCAATTAACACAATATAAAGGTTTTTGTAGTTCGTCGAAAGGTAAATTGCGGTTTACGATTTATGACGTATAAAAAAAAAACTACTGACTAGATCTCCATCAAACCAAATATCGTTGAAAGTTTGCATAGTAATGTACAACATATATTTTTTTTGGATTTATCATTCTCTTATTTTAGAAGTTAGAGGGGGGGGGGACCAACTTTTTTCCACTTTGGAAGTGTCTCTCGCGCAAACTATTCAGTTTAGAAAAAAACGATATTAGAAACCTCAACATCATTTTTAAAGACCTATCCATAGATACCCTACACGTATGGGTTCAATGAAAAAAAAATTTGCGGTTTACGATTTATGACGTATAAAAAAAAAACTACTGACTAGATCTCGTTCAAACCAAATATCGTTGAAAGTTTGCATAATAATGTACAACATATATTTTTTTTGGATTTATCATTCTCTTATTTTAGAAGTTAGAGGGGGGGGGACCAACTTTTTTCCACTTTGGAAGTGTCTCTCGCGCAAACTATTCAGTTTAGAAAAAAACGATATTAGAAACCTCAACATCATTTTTAAAGACCTATCCATAGATACCCCACACGTATGGGTTCGATGAAAAAAAAATTTTTGAGTTTCAGTTTCAAGTACGGGGACCCCCAAAATTTATAGTTTTTTTTCTATTTTTATGTAAAAACCTTAATGCGGTTTACAGAATACATCTACTCACCAAGTTTCATCAGTCTAGCTTTTATGGTTTCGGAGAAAAATGGCTGTGACACGGTCGGACAGACAGACAGACAGACAGACAGACAGACAGACATGACGAATCTATAAGGGTTCCGTTTTTGCCATTTGGCTACGGAACCCTAAAAACGGTATCAGAAACCTCAATATCATTTTTGAAGACCTATTCATAGATACCCCACACGTACGGATTTGATGAAAAAAAAATTTTTGAGTTTCAGTTTCAAGTATGGGGACCCCCCAAATTTTTTGTTTTTTTTCTAGTTTTATGTAAAAACATTGATGCGGTGCACATAATACATCTACTCGCCAAGTTTCATTAGTCTAGCTTTTATAGTTTCGGAGAAAAATGTGACATGTGACATGTGACATACTCGGACAGACAGACAGACAGACATGACGAATCTATAAAGGTTCCGTTTTTGCCATTTGGCTACGGAACCCTAAAAATGGTTAGTGTGGAATAACCCACACTAAACATTTTTTATCCTTTACAATTTAGGGGTAAATGGCTTATTTACGAAGTGATTTTAAGCAATACTAAAATATAGTAATATAAAGATATTTCATTAATTTAATTCGCCTTGTGTTGTCCTGGACTTGCCTGCGTGACTGCGTATGAGAAAGAAAACCAATCGTGAATATCGCTCAGGACAAGCAATCTCTCCAAAATTAACGTATTTTGTACATGATACCTTTCGAGAAAGAAATGGAGAAACAGAAAGAAAAAAAATCCTATTTGATATAAAGGTCAGTAGGACTACCACAAGCTCTGTCTGGCCCTGTCTCTGGCTCTGGTTTTGAGTCGATGCGAGTGTTGACTAAACAAATTCTACGTCGAAACGTCAAACACACAGTATAATACACTGGTGAGCACTCATACAGACTCAAAACCAGAGTCAGAGACAGAGCCAGACAGAGATTGTGGTAGGCCTACACTGACCTTTATATAAAATCGGACTTTTTTTAAGCAACGATGACAGCTGTACCTACAGTCCGAGGAAGTTGATGGATTTAAAGATTTTGCCCATTATCCATGGGGATATAATTATGGGGTCCATGGGGATGGCATTATCTTCTTCAGGCTGATGATGATGATGACGATGATCCATGGGGAGGCCTAGATTGTGTCCAGCTGTATGACTACTTCCAAATCCAAACTTTCGATGAATAGGTAGGTATACAGGGTTATTCATTATTAGCTGCAAATACTCAGGAATTAGGTTCTACAAATAAAATAAAAAATATTTATGAAATGATTTTTTTTTAGTTTTGTTATGAAAATCCCGAGAAAATCGATAAAGGAATCATTGGCACCTGACCTATTTTGACCTTTGATCCGCGCCCGCGCGCCGTGAGCGACGCTCTGCGTTCAGTTACCGCCTGGGTGGGACATCTTCCTATTCTCCATGGCAATCATTATGCAATAGCCGTAAAGAAATTAATAAAAATAAAATTTTGATACAAAAACTTAAATCAAAATAAAAAAAAAATACTTGCATATATATTTTTTATTTTATTTGTTGAACCTAAATCCTGAGTATTTGCAGCTAATAATGAATAACCCTGTATTAACTTATCCACGTAAGAGCGTTCCAAATTGTGAGTGCATTACCCTGGCCGAATTATTAATACGCGTTTACAAAAATATCTTTTATTGCAAGACATTCCAACATACAAATTAATACGACTTCAAATATATACGATGCTAAAAGCTCTCGCCCATCAATCATATGGGAAACGGTAACAATGCGAACAAGAAGTCAAGTAATGTGTAAACAAATAAATACTTTCTTTAAATTTCTTAGAATCCTTATATTTAGTGATATCTATACTAATATTATAAAGCTTAAGAGTGTGTTTGGTTGAACGCGCTAAGCTCGGGAAATGCTGGTCCGAATTGAAACAATATTTTTGTGTTGTCCATTTGCCAAGGTAGGCTAATAAAACATCAATACGAATACAAAATGTTGCAAAAATCTATGTCTATCCTTTTCTAACACGTAGGGACCTTTCTATGTCCATCTTTTTCTATTAGAAAAGGATTTTCTAAAAATTCTAGATTTGGCAAAATGTTATAGATTAGAATGCTCCTAAGCGTTCTAGAATACTCTTTAACATTCTGGAATGCCCGGACAAGGTCGGGTTTCGCTGCTAGTAGCTATTTTCCCGCTGCAAATTAAAAATTTACACTGTACGAACGAAGTAGCGGGTACAACTAGTTTTTAACAAAACAGTGACTATTATGAAAAACTGGCGACAGCGGTTCCCATACAAATCGGTGCGCATTATCACCGTTTCATCCCATCTATTCAAAAAGAGGCGATTGGTTCCCTAAATAGTGCGCCTAAAGTAACTACTTTACCCCCGAATACTGAAACGCAACTCAGATTTAAGCACGTCTCAAGCGACGAATATTTGACAGTTTTCAATGAAAATCTGTCAAATATTCGTCGCTTGAGACGTGCTTAAATCTGAGTTGCCTTTCAGTATTCGGGGGTTTGGCGCACTATTGGTACAGTGACACAATGACTTTTAAATTTGGAATACTATTAAATTGAAAAGTTTGAACGCAATTCGCTACGATAAAATACTATTTTCCCTCTGCAAATTAAAAATTTACACTATACGAACGAAGTAGCGGGTACAGCTAGTTTTTAACAAAACAGTGACTATGAAAAACTGGCGACAGCGGTTCCCATACAAATCGGTGCGCATAATCACCTTTTCATCCCATCTATTCAAAAAGAGGCGATTGGTTCCTTCCCTAAATAGTGCGCCTAAAGTAACTACTTTAGGCGCACTATTGGTACAGTGACACAATGACTTTTAAATTTGGAATACTATTAAATTGAAAAGTTTGAACGCAATTCGCTACGATAAAATACTGGCTGGTAGTGGTAGTATAAAAAATAGAGCCACGGTATTGGTTAATCAAATAAAAAAAAATACTTCCCGCGTATAGCATTGACCCTTCATCTTCTATGTCTATGTTTATTATTGTCTATTGTTGTTTATTATTGTCTAATATTGTCTATTATTGTCTATTTGTGTCTATTATTGTCTTTTATTGTCTATTTGTGTCTTTTATTGTCTATTATTGTATATTCTTGTATATTCGTGTATAATCTTGTATATTCTTGTATGTTCTTGCATAATCTTGTATATTCTTGTATATTCCTGTGTTATATTCTTGTATATTCGTGTATATTCTTGTCTATTCTTGTATATTCTTGTATATTCTTGTATAATCTTGTATATTCATGTATATTCTTGTATACTCTTGTCTATTATTGTATATTATTGTCTATTATTGTCTATGTTGTCTGTGTCTTATTTAATTTCCTCATAGAGGGGGATGAAAAGCAGAGTGTGCCACTCGGTACCAAAATTATTTAACCTCGAGCGACGTACTTTGAATCCCTCGCTACGTTCAGGATTCAAAAAACCGCTCTCGCCCTAAATATATTACTTTGGTCCCTTATGACACAATCTACTATTTCTGTATTCTTTAGAGGACTGCCTTCACAGCTCAGTTGGTAGTAGCTCTGCTTTCTGCGCTAGAGGGCGTGGGTTCGATCCCCACCGAGAACAAATATTTGTGTCGTGATGTTTGTTCTCTGTCTGGGTGTTACATTGTATTCTAAGTAGGTAGTATGTATTTAAAAAAAAAATATATCAGCTATCTGATTCCCATTGCACAAGCTCTGCTTAGTTTGGGGCTAGATAGTGTTGTGTGGATTGTGCGCATTATTTATTATTGTATTTTTATTCTTTTGGGGAGACTTAGAGCTATCATTAACCTCTGTTTAGCAAATGGTATACTTCTTCTTCTTGTCGTTTCACTTGTTCTTTCGAAACAATGTGGTGAAAGGATGAAGGTGCGCCTCAAAGAGGTATTAAACTGGTATACGCATTTCATCATTCTAATGTACCTATGTGGGTGGTGATCATCGTGAGAGGCAGTAACATGACACACGCTAATCCAGAAAGTCAGTGAACTGTTTAGTTTGCCAATCCACTAGTCTGCTTTCTTTCATAAGCGCTCTAAGTAACGTAAAGTAAACAGGCCTTTGCATCTATTGTAGATGATTTATATAGCGTCAGGGGCAACTGTGGTTATCACTCATGCCCCTACTTACGGGACGCTATAGTGCTTGGGACAGGATTTTAGATGAAATAGGCTTGCCCAGCAGCCTATACCATCCTGACAGCTTAGTCGGCCTAATCCACAGGAAAGACATGGTCAATACGTGCGGAGCTGACTAAGCCGCGGGTTTCCTCACGATGTTTTCCTTCCAAGCGCTCCTAAGCCCAAATACCTTAAGCTAGCTGCTAGCTAAATCCTAGTAGTCGCTAGTCGGTTAAAATCAAATTAACAAAAGTCATATTACATAAAACATTTTGTTATTTCCGCAAATTTCCAGAACCGGGGGTGGTTCTGGAAATTTGCGGAAATCTCTTATGTACCTTAATACTAGATCCGAGACATCCTGTATATAAGCAGTAGACCGTGGGTTTGATTCCCATCGAAGAGTTATGCGTTGAACATAGATGTTAGTTCTCTGTCTGGGTGCTATAATCAAGTATGTATTTACAAAACAAAGTATGAGTACCTTTTACTATAATCAGTTCTAGTTCCCATAATAAAACCTATGTTTAGTGTTAGGATATGTAGAACTTCAAACATAGGTATGGTATATTTATATAACATGCATAAGGATAAAATAAATAACAAAAGAAAGAAAGCGTAGGTATCTATTTAATATTTGATAATTTCTAAAAAGCACAATTTGCCAAAAAGTAATACTATTTATTTATTTAGATTTTTACGAGTCTTCATCATTCATGATTGCTTCGGAATAAACAAGACGACAATCACTTCGAATGAAAGGCTTGTACCTTGGCAAATGAAATACTCATTAATTACTAAATAAAACTATTAATTACTTTTTAGTTTGTTTTTTTTTATTTATTTTTTTCATATTATTGCATTGTCATCGACCTGTGACAGGTGTGCAAAGTTTGAATCAACAAGCAAACTTGGTGAAGCTAATAAAAGCGTTATAAAAAACCTGTGTCTTTATTGATAATAATAATAATAATAAATATTGTGGACAATTCACACAACACTACCCAGCCCCAAACTAAGCAGAGCTTGTAATATGGGAACCGGATAGCTGATATAATACTTGAATACATTTTTTTTTTGTTAATACATACTTAGAATACAATATAACACCCAGACAGAGAACAAACATTTATGTTCACCACACAAATATTTGTTCTCGGTGGGGATCGAACCCACGACCTACGGCGCAGAAGGCAGAGCTACTACCAACAGAGCTAGAGGCTAGAGGATAGCTGAAGGCATAGCCATAGTATTTTTTTAAGTAGGTACGTCAGTACCAACATATACTAGGTATATAAATATAAGCCAACAAACTTACGGACCTGGTGGAAGCGGTTTCCGTAGCCTAATAGTAGGTATGGATAGCCCTATACCCACTAGAGGCAACGATCGCGCGTCTGAAGAACTAGCAAACCCGGCGAACTCCGTTTCGCCACCAGATGGCTTGAAAATGTTGGTTTGTCCTGAATTTTTCCTGAATTTTCTTAGCTATAAACCTCACGGAGCCCGAGACCTTTCCAACGAATGCAAAACCGTGGAAATCGGTTCGTGCGTTCTGGAGTTATAGCGTCAGGAAGGAAACCCCGACTTATTTTTATATAGTAGATTTCCGAATGTACCATTGTGTGTACAATCTAACAAACCACGTTGCATCAATAAATAAGCGCAAGCAAGACGACAGTGTCACGAGATGAAAACGGTGCACATATGTATAAAGACCTACTGTCTTCCAAGAGCCGGATTATGAGTCACCGTTCGGACAGATACTAGTGGATTGGATATGCTTCAGAGCACGTGCGTTTCCGAGATCGAGGATTGCATCACATTGCGACGTGGATGGGAAAGTCTGGTGTAACAAGACACACAGTGTTTTCTTTCTACATTTGCGTATTTATTTGTTAGGAGCAAAATAAATTATAGTTTAAAAAACTAGAAAATCACGCTTTTATAACTAATTGACCTAAAAAGTTAAAAAAAAAACTGTAATAATCAATTGAAAAAAATATATTATTGTACAAAAAAGCATGGGGTGCTTTTTAAAATAACTTCTGATTTAATAAACTATTGATATTTACAACAATCAAAATCAAGCCCCCCACGCTTTTTGTACAGTAATATAAATTTTTCAATTGATTATTACAGTTTAATTATTATATTTTTAGTTCAATTATTTATAAAAGCGTTTTTTTTAGACGGGTCTGGTTAATGTACGTCCAGTTATTGTACAGCATCTTATTGTACACCATGTGAAAACGAAACCTTTTTTCGTTTTTTGGATTCGTTTTAACCTGCCGTAACTGGAGGAATTAGAACTCTAATTCCTCCAAGGTGGGATGGGATGGGCTTGGGATGGGTGACTACCATAAACTTTGAAACTATTTGCTGCTGTTTAACCTCATTGGTGACTTGCTACACCGTGAAACCTGCATAACCATCAAGCAAGGAGGTTATCGCCTAAATACCTCTTGGAGGAATTAGAAATGGAGATGTCAATACAGGGCTTTCCCCTCTGCTGGTCATATACCGACCTCGATCATATCCTTTTAATAAAACTGTTTTACTCGCAACGGCAGCCATTGTGTGTCGTTTCATGTCGCGAAGTGGAGCTCCGCGAAAATGGTGAATTGCATGGTAGTTTCTTGTAAAAGACGATCAGAGACATCAAACTTCCGGGAACATGGTATTTCCTACCACAAGGGAGTATTATTTTGTCAATTGTGTTTGTAATTTTGTAGAATTTTAGTTCAAAAGAAATACCGGTTGCGACAGATTAGCGACAGTATTACGACAGTATTGTCAAAGATTATACCTTGGTAGAAGGCATAGTGTTGGGAAAAGTTGAATGAAATTGATGAATGAATGAATGATAAAATAAACGTTAAATTATTATCACATAGGTAATGTGTTGTCTAATTACGTATTTGGTGCTTTTTAAACCCCGACGTAAAAACGACGGGATGTTATGAGTTTGCGGTGTCTGTGTGTGTGTCTGTCTGTCCCATCGTAGTTCCCGAACGAATCAACCGATTTTAATTTAGTTTTTTGTTTGTTTGAAAGGTGAATAGTCGGGAGTGTTCTTAGGCTACGGTAACCGCTTCCCATCAGGTGGGCCGTATGCTTGTTTGTCAACTTAGTTGTATAAAAAATAGCTATTTTTGATGAAAATCGGTCCGAGATGGCTGCCGCCACGAAATATCGGATTACATTTATTCACAAATCCCACAATATGGTTATCCTAGGTACCAGTCATCAAACCCTCTACTCATCAATGTATAAAATAGGACATGACATCATACTCAAAAATAAAGTCGTGGGCGTAGTGAAAACATTTTTTTTGCCTATTTTATATTTCTTTTACGTCCTGTGCAGGTTTCCAAAAAACCCTGTTGCTTGAAGAGTGGACAAAACTTTTTGGCCAAAAAACAACTTGGCATGCAACAAGAACGAGTGTGATTTGCTCGGAACATTTTACAGAAAGTTCTCAAACTCGGGCAAACAAACATCTGCGTTCACCACACAAATATTTGTTCTCGGTGGGAATCGAACCAACGCCTCCGGCGCAGAAGGCAGAACTACAAACTTCGCTGTGGTGTGAAGGCTGACGATGCAATGTGATTTCACTTTATAATTATATTTTTCAATTATTCAGTAAAAGACTAAACTTATGTGTACTATGCTATAACATGTTAAGAACTATTGATTCAAACTTATAACCATTAATAAAACATAACAACTAAATTCAGTTCTTTTATTTTCTGACTGTTACAAAATGTGAAACCTGTTGTGCATAACTTATTCATAACACTCACTATTACCTGTACCTAAAAACCCATTTCATTCATTATTTTATTCATCGTTCAATTTACCGGTCTTACTGAACGCCCATCACTAGAGATTATCCTAATGTGAGTCTTGACACTGCGTAACTACGTTATATTTCTTATCTGTGTGCAAATTTTAAGATCGTGTGCAGGATTGTCAATGTGTGTGTTTACATGAATAGGATTTTGCTATGCGCGTGTGCCATGCGTGTTTACCTCGTCCCCCGTCAATTTTGGCAGAAAATATTGTTCGTGGATTTAAACGTTGACGCCTCCATTTCTAATTCCTCCAAGAAATACCTATTACATGACATTGTCCATAAAGTTTCGTTGTAGGTAGTAGTTGGTAGCGTTTTGAAGTAGTCACAGCGCAGCGTTATAGGTACTCATTGGAAGTGGCGACTGTTTTTTGACGTTTTCATAGAGTAGAACTATTTCTAAGGACGTTGCGTCGTCTGCACCACAATAATTAAATTTCAAAGGCTTTCAACGAAAGCGTTTTTTTTTCTGTGCTTTCAGCCTTACAGTTTTCACAGGCCTATCAAAGTCCTGTGCGGGAAATAGAATACCTATCTTGCCAATCGACATAAACACCAGCGTCTGTTTGTGTGAGATCTATTCGTATTGGTTTGGTAATGAAGTGAGAACGTTGGAAAAAAACAGAATTATGAGTACTTGGCGCATGGCTGGTTTGAAGTAAGTTGGATACGATCACGATTCTGATTGATTCAGATAACCCACCTTTATTTGGCTAAGTTCCTTGCAAACAAACGATTCTCCTAGTCCATAGCTTATAAGATACAGTTAGCGCCTACGCTCCTTGTTAAGCAAAATTACAGCAATGATCCGTGTTGCACCACTCATTCTAACAGGCGCATCGTGGTTTTCGAATTCTTATGTCCCAATTTTCCAAAATACGCTGTTTAAAGGACAATATACACCTAAATTCAGTTCAGGAGTTTTCATTTGTGTTTCCCTGTGCACAAGCTGATACCTATAAACACACCCCCCTACACCCTCTCAAACTGACGTACATCATCTCTCATGTCTAGCCTTGTTGTTGTGTTACTTATCTGCATTTGTTTCTCATATCAACAGAAATCATATACTTTGCCCCCCCCCCCCGCGATTCAGACTTGTCCTTTTGCGGGGTCCCCCAGTAACTAGAGTAAACCTTGTATTGTATGTTCTTTTTGGTAGAGGAATAATTCGTATATAAAACGGGAGGAAAGCTTATCGCCTTCCGATAATAGGGTCGTGATGGGTCCCAAATTCAGTCATCATGCATCTGTGTATTTTTCTGTCCATAAATGTATGTGTATACACTATGCCAATAGGTACTCTCAAACGGTAAAGGAATACATCGTGAGGAAAACGTCGTCGTACCGTAGAACCAATAAAGTTCGAAAACAACTCGAGTGCATGAAAGGAGACTTAAAATCCTTCAACATGCTGGTTCGGAAGAACTAGTAGCATAACAGAAAGCTCTCGTTTCATTCCAGCTATGTCAATTACTCTAACATAGCAGCAAGGGTGCTGCGCAAGTCTTTGAAGTCAGAATTTAGGGAAGACGCAGCCAAGCGTGATAAGTCCCTTATCAAATACTTCTACTGGGCTAATGGAGACATGCTACGTACGTACCTATATAATTCTTCCAATATATTATGTACTTATTTTTGAAATCAATCGATCAATCAATACCTACATTTATTAAAACCATAGGGACATATAGAACACTTAATTACGCCATAGGTATAACATAAAAACAATAAAATATCTGAAACTCTCAAACACCGTCACTTACACCTCTTCGGCTAAGATTGACAAACTAGTTTTCACTTCAGTCGGTATTTCCAGAGTGCCAGGATTTTTTTTAAGTAAAAACTTGAGGCAGGTTAGACCCTAAAACTCAAACTCAATAAAATTTTAATATAATAATGTAATGCGGACAATCCACACAACACTATCTAGCCCCAAACTAAGCAGAGCTATGAGCTATTTTATTCAATACGATACAAGAATCCATTTGAAACGTGCATTTTGAAAACGCGCACTTTTAAAATATATATAGTAACTAAGGTTTGAGCATTTTTTGAGGTAGGAAACCAATTAACTCCATGTATGTATGTCACCATCACCTAAACTGAACTTTTCTTGATTTCAGTAATCAGAACATATTTTTATATTTCAGCTGCCGGCCAAAAACTGACTGGTGCTGAAAAAGAAATAGCGAAAACTTAGCAGTTTTATCATTTTATTGTATATATTATTTTCGATTTAAATACAGTTCATAAAAAGTATTATTGTTTCTCTAACTGTGATTTGAGGCGGAAAATAAAGCTAAGTTCAAACGGCCTTATCAAGTACTCTGCTTCTGCTGGGCTGTTTCTGTATTATGAAAGGAGATATTATACTACTTATTATACTACTACTACTTATCATAGTATGCTGTTGCTATTTAGTCTGCGATAAATAAAAGTAGTATTGTTTAATATTTCTTTATTTCAAACAATCACAACTACAAAAACATACATTGATTTATATCATAAAAGTTCAGTCGAATTAGTATTTTGAGATGCCAGGAAATAAGTTCCCATATTTACTGTAGAAATGAAGGCACAATTTTATTGTTCTTAAACATTAGATAAACATATAGAAAAATAACTACCTATTCTTATTATATAAACTTAATAAATTCATATGATAAAAATCAGAGAACCTACAAAACCATATAAAATGTTGCATGATTGGTTGCTTTGTACAAAATTAGACATCGGCCACGTACTAACAGCTGGTAAACTAATGACGCTATGAAGTTTAAAAAAACTTGAAAGACCCGACTGCCTTACCCATAATATTGAACTGATTTTTATGAAATTTCTTTGAGACCAATCTTAAAGTAGGCAGATAACCCTGTGGTTTTTCAGAAGTTTTAGATGAAAACGATTTTTTAGATAAGTATTTATAAATATAACGCTATTTTTATGCAATTACATAACTAAAATATAAGTTGAAGTCTGTTAATATAAGCTACACTAGTTCTTTTCCGTCTTCATGCTGTCGCCTTATTAGTATGGTCTCGATCTTATACGGCATTTAAAACGAATATTCGTCATAATTTCCTTAAAATTATACCAATGTCACAAACATTATTATCCATTAATATATTAAAGAAAAGAATAAAACAGCGTTAGAGCTTAATATCAATTATTCATGGAAATAATATCCGAATAGATAATATTAATGAAGTTAAAGAAAACAGGTGAGGAAAATGAGAAACTTTACATGAAATTACTGATTTAACAGCAAATTTCAGCTTGACAGATAATGTCAGGTTGACAGCAAACGTCAGATTGACAGAAAATCACAGGGTTTACAGAAAAAGTCAGATTTTACTGATTATTTGCTGTTAAACCAGTCATTTTCTATCAATTTGACGTTTGCTGTCATTTTTTTCAGAAAATAAGTTTCCTTGTTTATGAGTAGTGGAGAATGATGAAAGGTGCATGATACAGCTGGTGAACGGATCTAGCGAGAATAATACATTTCAATAGATCCACAATTGGATCTATAGAGAATAAAAATCTCACTAGATCCACTATGGATCTGGACAATGGATCTTCTGAGAAATTATATTACTATACATTTTGGTAGTAGCTTTTACAAAACTTTCAAAATTTTTCTAGATTAATAAAAAGATGTAACCCCACAAACGTGTAGGGAGCGTTGTACATAAGTCTTCTAGATAAATAAGAAAGATCTAACCCCACCCACGTTTAGGGAGCGTTGGGTACATAATGGAATGTCACTCTTATTTCTTAAGCTAGATAATGAGAAAATTGCCTTAACTAATAACCATTATGCTATGAGCACCAAGACAAACAACAAACAATTCGAATTCTTATACATTACTTCCGTTTCGTGGCGGGTATACTCTAGGCTTTTACGTATTCAGAGTATTATTTATAGATATTACAGTTTTAAGGCCTCTATTTAAGGCTTGAGCATTTTTTTACATAATATGGCTCATGACGTGACTATAATAGCTACTCTAAAGGCCTGCGCACACCTAGTTTGCTGGCGGTAGCAATCAGTGAAACGCTGTCAAATATCGCTGTCAAATTTGACAGCGTTTCACTGATCGCCGACGCCAGCGGCCAAGGTATGCGCAGGCCTTGACAGATTGCAGCAAACGAAATGGTACCATGTTTGCTTTTTTTCTGTCAAGTTTTGAACTTTAATGATTTTTATTTTTTTATAATTTGCCCAGACTATGTACTTTACTATAATATTGTAGTAGAGCTCTTTATGAAGGGCTCGTCCGGGAATTTTCTACCACCGTGCCTATTTCTGCCGTGAAAGGTTTGCTGTTTCGGTTTCAATGGTGTGGGTGCCGGTGAAATTAGTGGCACGTGAGGCTAAACATCTGTATGCCTCAAGTTGATGGACACAGGGCAGTTCCTGACCTACGAGGTAATGACTTTGTCATAGGCGATGGTTACTACTTGACATCAGGTGGACCATAATGCTTGTTACATCAGCTAGATGAATAAAAAAAATTGCTACAAAATGAATGATCAACATTAATTACTCTGCAAGAAAAAGTTACCATTATCACTCATATCACTATAAAGATAACACAGTAACAGTACTATTACCGCATCCAACCTTAAGGTACGGACAGACGTGCTCATTACTAGCACAAAAGCATGCTTTTATTGAGCAAGTGCTAGGCATATATTTCTGGCAAATGTGAACAGTTTGCAGAGCATGCTAATTTTAAGCAAGCTTATTAGCATGCTTTTTTTGAGCACGTCTGTCAGTACGTTTAGTCTGAGCATACAAACTGCTTGAGCTTACTAACTTAATACGTTACTCATTCACTTATTGGTTTAGAAATTCTTCGTCTTCGTTTTGTACTGCGTCCGCATTGACTACGTCGTTTCTGTCATCATCTTCGACGGTCTGACGACGGCATTGCGGTATAACTCCGTTGTACTCACACATGCCGTAGATAAGCAAGCTGAACCCAAGAAGTTGAACCCAGTGGAAGTCTTGCCAGCGGAAACAAAGCGATGCCATCCAAATAACGAATGTTCTGGAACGGAAAATAACAAATTATTATTCTGTTAACAAACAAAAAGGTAAAAAAATTCAACAGATAAACGGCTTTATTTATAACAAGCTAAAATATGATAAGTTAGGTGCTAAGTACCAGTTTTCAAATTCCCTCCTCGTCAATCTAGCTAGGGCATTGATCATACCCAAAAATAAAATAGTGAAGCGTAGTGTAAACTGAGTAGTTATTAGAAATTTCATGCAAGCTTTTCTCGTTTTAATGTATAAGTAACTAACCTCACGGAATCCAGCACCATCCTCGTTGTAGCCGACATCTCCTTGG
This sequence comes from Thera britannica, assembly GCA_939531255.2. Classification (NCBI taxonomy): domain Eukaryota; kingdom Metazoa; phylum Arthropoda; class Insecta; order Lepidoptera; family Geometridae; genus Thera; species Thera britannica. The sequence goes on from OW618044.2 coordinate 16,763,616, forward strand.
TCACGGTGATGCCCGCGAAGTTGAAGAACGCTATCGAGATTATGGTGAACATGATCGCGACCAAAAGCAGCGAATTGTTCCCTGGAATATGACGACATTTTGTAGAAAAACATATACGAGCGTCCAGCCTTCTGGAACTCTTTGACAATGTCAGACGGGTTTTGTTGTCACGACCTGTTTTACAAGTTCAACAATGCTGCTTGATTGGTGTTCATCATGGAGATACGCAGTTTGAAAACAGTAATTTACCGAAGTTGATGATAAATCTCTATAAATGGTGATGTTGGTTTGTGTACGCTTCAAAAACAAATATCTGTACCGATCGAGCCGAAATTTTAGCATGATATAATATAATCCGCATCAAGGATTGTTTTTATATATTTTTTGCGTCAGTCACATAATTGTGCCACAGCGAAGCGTGGCAAAGTACAGCTTGATATTACACACAGTTCATAACATACATAATGTATCTTTTTTAAACAGATTAAAAATATGAGGGCGCAGCAGTTCTTACGAACTGCCATAATTATTAACTGTCAAAAGATTGAATTGGAGGAAGTTGTAATGGCCTGCGCACATCTAGGCAATGGCGATGGCGATCAGCTGAAACGCTGTCAAATATCGTTGTCATATTTCAGCTGATCGCCATCGCCATCGCCTAGATGTGCCCAGAAACTAGACACTCTGGAGCTTATATTACTATACTTATAAGGATTATTTTCATTTATCGAATCTGCCGCAGATTCGTGCACCGCAGAGTGATAATGCTTTTCAAAGGTTAAACCAGCCCATCTCCTGCTTATGGATATTGTGTACCTTACAAGTACATTACAAGTAGCTTACCAATCTGCACGAACCCATCGATGACGTCCTCAACAGTGCCTCGCGCGTTGTTGCCAAAATGCGGCGGAGCCGGGATCCAGTAGAACCCGACCAACAGAACCGATAGAACCGAGAACCCGAACACGCCCTCCCAACCGACGGCTTGCAACGGGGGGATGTTCAGACCTGGAATGTAGGCACACCATGAGACGAACACTTCTCTCTAACCCATTAAAATAACCTACCTTTTTTGTAATTACTACCTTGAAGATTCTTTTTATCCCCTTTTTACCCTTAAAAACAAACCCATAGGGTGTTATTAATAATCCTGGCGTAGCGTTGGACTAGTTAATCCGTGTTTTGTCTCTTGCATTGACATGCAATTGTCAACTCGAGCAAATGTGACAAAACACGGATTAACTAGTCCAACGCTACGCCAGGATTATTAATAAGACCCCTATGGGTTGATTTTTACATTAAAATGAAAACTAACAGCACTCACATAGAGTAAAACTCAGTCTTTTCAGCATGTAATTTAATTAGGCATAAATTGTGTTTTAATTAATTTACACGTTAGCGGCAAGTTTAAAAAAAACTGTACCAACTCGCGCTAAAAGGCGACTACTGGGTGTTTTATCTACCTAACCTAACTCTTCTTCTTCTTAATTAGATGACGTCTGCACATTCGGCTAATTTTACCAATGTCGAGTGAGGATATATCAAATAAATAAAATAGCTTTTATTCAAGTCAGCCAATAGACAAGTCAACCCCAATTCTTTGAAAAAATGGTGGTCTTTTTTTCCAAAACCATCAGAAATATTTTCGTCAAATCAGGATATCACACAATAATTAATCCCTATGCCAGTCAATCATTAACTAATATACCGGCTGTCTTACTAACCATTTGTGTGAACTCTTAACTCCTAAAACCATTTACCACACCCGCACCTATTGGTAATGTTCTCTGTTTATTTTATTTTATGAATGGATCTTGTTGACATCTGAATAAAAAAAAATAATGTAGTTTAAATTTAATAATACACTTTCATTCCAACTGCTTACACTTTGAGCGAAGACCTCAAGAAATGTTGGTTAAACTACCACCGAAATTGCACAACAGAACATAAAATGAAAAAGCTATGTGACTTCCCAAAATAACCGGAAACTAATCCCCTAACCAAACTCAATCCACCTAGACAACATTTTCAAATGACATACCTGCAACATACTTTTCCTCATACACCATCTGGCAAGCGGAGAAGACTTGCGCCACGATAATAAGCAGATTTCCCGTTATTAGGCTGTTGGGTCCTTTTGAGTCTGCCGGTGATTCGTTCATGGCATCGGTAAGACCTACCACCACGAGGCCACTGATGATGCTCGCTGAACATAAACAAAACAATTTGTCCGTAAGCATTACTATAAATGAAATGAAATTTATTTGCCACACGTCAGTTACATAGTATAATATAGGAGTGAATTTTATCTATGCTTCTGGTAACTATAATAATACTTAGTAGATATACTTAATTGGTAGCATTATACTAGATAGGTAGCTATAGGTGTGTGAGTTGACATGTGGCATCAAAAACTACGCTAGGTTGAAAAACCTGTGTTGTGGTTTTTGATCCTTCCTTCGGTTAATAAAATATGTAAACATGTACTGTGACGTAATTGTCATAGGACAGTGGGAGTCGAGTAGGCTAGTATTAGGTAGGAGTTTATGTACTGATTATAATTACAACCTTGAAGATTCCTTTGATACCCTTTTGTACATCAGGAAGGGCACTTTGCGGGTTAAAAAGGTTATTCGTGCACGATAGATATACATTTCAAATCAGGTAGGTACTTTTATTTTACAAGAAGTTAACAGACAACGAACAAGCGTCGTAAACCAATGATATTATTATTATGATACTAGAGAACAATACTTTATACCGAGCAAACCTCGTGGTCGGTATAAAGTAAGGTTCGTAGATTCGTATACGCTCATTGTAATCCATGCTCAAGAATAGAATAAACTCATACAAGAATATTTTAACTGAACCTTAATATATACCGAGCACGAGGTTTAAAACGGGCTCATGTAATCGATACTCAAGAATAGAAAAAATAACGTAACGCTTTTAAATTCATATGACTGTATAAGAATATTTTTACACAAAAGCCTGCCTTTTTCTTTTAGACAACTCAAAAAAGAAGTGTATTTATTCATTTGAATTGCAAGAATCACTCTGAAGCGTCATATAGCTAAGTGAATCTAGGTGCCAGTTCCACGCGACCAAGCCTTGAAGAACAGGCAACAAACTACGGCTCGGTTCCTACCGTTTTATATATGATTCTTTTACAAATCTAAAATAATAGCAGTGAAGTTCCAACTACGAAAGAAAATTAAATAAAATAATTATGGTAGACTCACCATGCGGCCATGGCGGTTTCAACGAACACTCTGATCAGAAAGCTTTCCTATCGCGTACTAGTAGGTACTTACTAGCAGACCCCCGCCGAGTTCAATAAACAGCCGAGCCAGACGAAGGGTGGACCGACAATAAAAGCTCGACCCCTCGAGACTAACGAATTGAAATGAATAAAAGCACTAACTAAAATGGTCCCCTCTTTAAGACTGCGTGCAACGAAGTTATTTTTACTTTGGATACCGCCATCTGCCAGACTCGATTCTATAGCGAACGATATTTCAGACAATTTGAAAAATAGCCGTCCAACGTTTGTAAGTTTTTTTACGGATAACTTTAGAACCATTTCGAAGAAAAACTTCTATTCCAATATTTCCAATAGGTAGGCCTATTACGGTAGAGATATGATATACTATTACGGAGATGATATGTTCAAGAAAGGAGTGAAAGCTCAGATGTCGAATGATATAAGAATGGAAGAAAAAGACACGTTGTACCGACCCCATTTAGTGGGATAAGGGCAGGAAGAAGAAGAGAAGAGGTCCTATACGGATGAAAAGGATTGTATTTTATTTGGTGTGCAAATATTTTAAACTCATTTACTAGATTGATTTCTAGATTCTAATCTAGGGGATTAATCATAGTCAAAAATATAATCACCCAAAAGTCATAGATGCACCGGATTTGAACCTACGACTTTGAGATCGGAAGGCGGGGCTGGCACCACTAGGCCACCAATGCTCTCTTGCTCACGAATAATTGTTAATAGGATATATACATAGATGCTAGCAATTTAGTAACTGAGCAAATAATTATAACACAGATAAAAAATGTGTCATTACAGATGCCAGCTGCTGTGAGTCTGTGACTCATTATATACCTAACTACAACTATTATGCTGATTGTAGAAATAACAATATTGAAATTACTCATTCAAAACAATAATATCGTCCAACAATTATTTATTATATTTCACATGCCAAATCGAGCGCCAGTGGATAACAACAAAGCATTGTCTCACAGTCACAACGACATATTTTTTTTTCCATAATAATTCAGTCTTGGATGAAGTATTTCAGTTGATTAAAATAAGACAGTCGCTCGTGCTGCCATCTACATCTGACCTCTAGGTCAGTGTTTATATACATACCTACTTATTGATCGAGTGAGCGAAGCGAACGATACGAGACGAGCGAGTGTTTGGACATTCCAAAACAGTTTTTACTTTTTTTCTAGGACACTTAGTTTTTGCTATACAAAAAAATGTTTAAATTAAGATAACCAACGATTCAAGAGCTCCCATCTCTAAGAATTTCGTTGCCATCAAGGTTTTTCTACTGGTCGATCAATTCGTTACTATCTACCAACCTATGTACTTAATTTTTCTGAGCATTTGGATCGCATCACGAGATCTCAGTTCGGGGCGAACTACTAGTTCTTACTATGCTTGTGTACATAACAACTTCAGATGAGAATATTGTATTGTTTCATACTTTTTATTTTTAGAACATGACTTTTCAGTCGGGTTTTCATTTCCTTGAATAACCTTGAAATCCTTGCTTGATATTAAACTTTGCACATACTTACATTGTTACTGACTTACTTATCATCACACCAGTTATTGTTTTCATTACTCTTTATAACATGTAACTGATTCGTGTGGTATGTGACGGATGTCATGTTTGGATAGATAGCACTTGGGACCTAAACATTGTATGGAAGAGACGGGAAGTACTTTGTTACGATGTCTGATGGATGGTGGCATTTTTATCCGAGTGCTTTTTTAGTGTAGGGGGTTTTCTGTGCTATTGATACTAAACCAGAGATTAGGCCATGAAGGAGGCTTAAGACTCAGTACACTCATAGCAACCAAAGTACACAAAAAAAGCGGCCAAGTGCGAGTCGGACTTACCCATGAAGGGTTCCGTAGCAACAAGTAACATAATCTAAAATTTCTTGTAGTTCGTTGAAAGGTAAATTGCAGTTTACGATTTATGACGTATAAAAAAAAAAATACTCACTAGATCTCGTTCAAACCAAATATCGTTGAAAGTTTGCATAGTAATGTACAACATATATTTTTTTTAGTTTTATAATTCTCTTATTTTAAAAGTTAGAGGGACCAACTTTTTACCACTTTGAAAGCGTCCCTCGCGCAAACTATTCAGTTTAGAAAAAAACGATATTAGAAACCTCAACATCATTTTTGAAGACCTATTAATAGATACCCCACACGTATGGGTTTGATGAAAATATAATTTGAGTTTCAGTTTCAAGTATTCACCCCCAAAATTTATTGTTTATTTTCTATTTTTGTATAAAAATCTTAATGCGGTTCACCGAGTACATCTACTCGCCAAGTTTCATCAGTTTAGCTCTTACAGTTTCGGAGAAAAATGGCTGACATACGGACGGACAGACAGACAGACATGACGAATCTATAAGGGTGCCGTTTTTGCCATTTGGCTACGGAATCCTAAAAAGCATGGAATAAAGATTAAATAAAATAGGGCCATGTCAGTAATGCATCCCGATAAGTGGACGAACCAGATAACACCGTGGCAACCAGAGGGAAGGCGAGGTCGGGGTCGGCCAAGAAAGCGTTGGAGGGACGATCTCGACGCTTTCGAGCGAGGATGGTGAGATATAGCAATGGATAGAGACAGTTGAAAGGATTTGGGGGAGACCTTTGCCCAGCAGTGGGACGATATAGGTTAGAAAAAAAAATAGGTTTATAGTAAGGAGTTTGCTTCACTAGGGGCTTAGATTTTATTAAAATAAATAATTGTACATAATAATTGTAATTATTGTATTTAACCAACTCACGAAAAAAAACTCTAAGCCTGGGGAATTCAATAACTGCTGAAACCATTTTTAACTTTAAGAGGAGAGCTCCTCAAGACCTCATATAGCGCATAAAAGAGGACAAATATACCAAAATGGAAACACTGTTGGTAGTTTTCCATACATGATGATAACTGACCAAACTCTAGCTCAGTGCTCATACAGGCAGATTGCAAGAATCAGAGGAGATTAAACAAAACCTCTATGCATCATAATAATTGCATTTAATAACATAGTCACCTAGGCTCTGCCTGAAAACCAGCGCTGCTTGGGATGGTAGGTTCATACCCAAGCAGCAAAAGCTGAGTAGGGCCTATTTGGCATAACATTTACCTAGGGCGGGACATAGTTGTTTTTTATTAATTATGTGCTAGGAAGGGTACCTACTCTATTACTTGTGATAGAATTTTTTATATTTTTTTGTGCTTATTTTAGTACCTATTAAGTTTGCCAATGTTCCGTTCTTTGTATGTTATGGTAAATACCTACCCCTACCCTACCTACCCCACTAAGCAGCATAAGCTAAGTCAGAGCCTATTTGGCATAGCATGTACCTAGCGCGGGACGTAGTTGATTTTTCTTTCTTTCTTTATTTTGTGCTAGGATTTTTTTGTACTTATTTTAGTAAGTAATGTTCCTATCTGTGTACCTGTGTTATGTCAAAAAAATAAATTTTCTTTCTTTTTATTTCTTTCTAAATAAATAAATTTTCATTTTTTTCTTTCTTACTGTAAACACTTACCGATGCCCAGCCATTTTCTAGGAGTGGGAGTTTTGTCAAGGAATACCATGGATAGCACAGCCACAAATATGATAATAGATCCTCGCAACATTTGAAAACTGCTCACATATGTTAGGGTCAGTCCAACATACATTATAGAGGTGCCAATCTAAAAGAAAAATATCTTATTAAAATATGTTACACAGGCTTTTCACAGCTTTGTGTTAAGTGGGCTAATTCAGCGCATTATTGGAAAAACTACATAATTTTTATTAAAATTTTTGAAAATTTGCGTTTGCCTGTAAGGTGATGTTTCTTGCAACCAAAATGCCAATTTTTGATATGATCCTCTCCAAGGCTCTTTTCATAATGGAAGGAATCTAATGTCAGAAAGTATGATGACAATTGTCCTCTTAAACCTGTGGCCAGAAGAAATTGAGCCTGTGTGTGTGTGTGAATTATGAATCACGAGTTTGGAAATCACGAGTTGACAGCCCTAACATTACTAGTGTTAGATAATTAGACCACACATGAAACAATGAATAAATGAATATGAATATAGATAAAGTTAATTGTTAGAAGGGGGGGTGCTATGTAAGCTATTATTGAGGCTTTTTTATGTCGTAGCAATGGTTGCTTTTACTCCACCGAAAGAACCTTCTGCATTATTATTTTTAATGTGCCTAGGACAGCATTATTTCAACTCACCAAATCCAACATGGCTGCTGGCATTAGAATGAACGGGTTAAAGTTTTGATTGCCTCTTGTCAGAGCATGGTTCTCTGTGCCGCAAGATGGAAGCCTGATTATCTTGAATGCTAGCAGACAAAACATCTCTCCAATAAACATCAGAGCAGCCTGAAATAAATGACTTGATAATTATATCAATAATGACCAACTGCATGTATCAACTGTCACTCAAGATCTGCAACCAGAGGACCACAACCACACCTTGTATATTCAACATTATTTTTATTATTATTGTGGGACCTCTGGATCCCACTGCTGGGCAAAAGCTTCCCCCATTCCTCCCAGACATTGCGGACTTGGGCTTCGCTTATCCAGATCAAGAGGATACCAGCAAGCCAAACCAACAATCATATTCTACATTAACTCACTCAAAAAGATTATGGCACTGATGACACAATAAATAAATAATGCCAGCCTCTACTAGCTGCATAATAAGAGAGGTACCTGCAAGAATGGATGTTCAAATGGTCTGGTCACTCCATCAGAGCCTTTAGACTCTAACTTGTCCGCCCATTTTGTGGCAAGAGAGTTCATGGAGCCTGTGGCTACCATTATTACTGCCAGTATTTTCATCTGCATTGTCCACCCCTGCAATAAATAACTTCACATGAAAAGCAGGAATAGATTCGATGATACTTATTGAAGATAATCCTTTGTTGCTTAAAATGCACTGACTGAGCACAATGCACTTTAGCACCATCAGCAAAGATCAATTTCTATTTACCATGATTTCGGACACAGCGTCAAATCGTCGTTCTCTCTTTCCTCTAATTGTATTCTACGCTTCTAGTTTATATTAATTGTACGTGTTTTCATTAGAATTAGATATGTTAACTTCGAAACAAACAACACGGAACTGAGTACAGAATACAATTGAATTTGAAATTATCCAAACCCACCGACCAGTGAAGACTGACAGTGACAACTGACTAGGAGTGAGGCATATATATCGGAACAGGTAAAAATAACAGGTATTTTAAAACAACAGCTTGGAACTGTTGTCTAAACCACTGAAAACCTGTTCCAGTTCCATTCCACAACAGCCCGAATCTGCCGAAACATGCGTCTCTTTATTCTAGCTTAGGGAGATTACTTTTGTTAGAAGGAGACGCCACGCACGGAACATGTGAGGCATATATATCGGAACAGATAACAAACAAACAGGTGTTTTAAAATAACAGCTTGGAACTGTTGTCTAAACCAACCAATGAGAGCCTGTTCCCTGCCTGTTCCAGTTCCAGTTCCATTCCACAACAGCCCGAATCTGCCGAAACATGCGTCTCTTTATTCTAGCTTATGGAGATTACTTTTGTTAGAAGGAGACGCCACGCACGGAACATGCTCTTCTCTATTCTAGCTTACGCATCTTACCTTTGTTAGAACGAGATAGCCTGTTACAAGCAGAGAACAGGTGTTGCGTTCGGAAAATACTATGTTGCATGCAACACAACCAGCTGTTATTTTGGAACAGGTTTTTGGAACTGTTGCTTTACTGGAACTGGAACAGGCGGAACAGGTTTCTTATTTTACCTGTTCCAACCCACTCCTACAACTGACTGACAGTGACCAAGGAATAAGCTGATTTTTTCACGATGGCAGAATTATGGCATCTACAGATCGGCTGGCGTAACTTGGCGGGTCTGAAGCTAGCCGTTTGGTCAATCTTCCATCAGTCATTGGTCATTTTACGATCGAATCAAAGTCAAAGTCAAAGTCAACAGCTCACTTCAGACTCACCAAGTTACGCTAGCCGAACTGTAGTCGCAGTAGCCAAAAAAGACGAAGTGAAGTGAATTTTCACGAAAAAAAAAGAAGCAGATTTCTATGGTGTAGTACTTCGTCTATGGGTGTAGGTCTACATTTGTTACCTACATTTCAACTGTCAAAACTAACATCTCATTCTCATCTCAAAACGTAAGACTAGTCTGTATGGTCTTGGTACTATAGCCTGCTTCGAAAGGAGCGAAAAAAAAAAAAAAAAACATTCTCATCTCAAACTGTCAGTCAACCAAACCATCAAAACAAACAGCATCTTCTGCTTACTTTCCAAAAAATAAGAAGTGAAGTGAAGTAAAGTTCTGCTTACTTCTGTTACGAGTACTCTACCGCTGCGCTAATCTTCTGAATTCTGAAGATAAGCTACACAGACCCGTGATATAGATAAAGTTTAGTTAGTTGTTAGCAGTTGCTAGTTGCAATGAAAACTCTGCAAATGGTATGTTCATGATTAAAATAAGTGTTTATGGAACCATATTATTTAGTTCCATGTAACTCAGATTTCAATTGCTATACTAGGTACCCCAATGATGGTTGGAATACTTACTAAAAAACCCTGAGTGATCGGACTTCTGTCTCTATAATTATACCCTAAGATGTCCATAGGGTTTAAACTGTACCCTTTCCAAATATGGTCACCAAGCCATATCAGCACATATTTCACCATATTTAATTTGTTTACTCCTATTAGTCAAGTCATGTATTTGGTAAAGTAATTAAAGTTTTTACCCTAATTTAGGATATGAAAACATTTGCTGGAAATGAGTTTGACTCAAAAATATGGATCAACAAAGCCTGGAGCTCTAGTGGCAACCAAGAGAAGGAGGCAAGTTTTTTTTTATCTTTTGTTATAAAAGTATGCTTATTGTTAGTTTCCTAAACATTTAAAAATATTAAGCCAGCTATTGCATCAGGTGACTAATGGAACTGCTAGAAGGGGAAGACCTCGGTGCATGTATCTTGATCAGATTGCAGACGTTTAAGAGAAAGGCCAGGTTAGGAGTACCCTAAACCAACGAGCATGTATGAAGAATGTTATGCAAGCGAATGAAGCTAAAGAGGTGTGTCAGGATCGTAGCAAGTGGAAATCCGTGATCTCTGCCTAACCCCATGGGAATGAGGCATGATTGTATGTATTTCAACAAGTAGTAAAGCTTCTAAAAGCAGATGGCACTATTGTTGTGTCATATTGTATCATTGTTTTAATTTGTTGACAAATCTTATTGCTAATATCCCCAAAATGTATTGAATGTAATGTAATGAAACTGACTGTAATGTGTGAAATAACTGGCATATGAGGCTAAATATATGTGTGCCCCAAGGTGATGGGTACATCGTAGGGCACGTTACTGACGAGCGTGACCTACGAGACAATGCTTTGTTATAGTGATAGTTATCAATTTAAGCAGAGTTTTCAAACATTGAGCCAACTCGATGGAATTAAATAAAAGTATTTTCGCGTCACTGGATAGATAATAGATTAATGCTAAATGTGTGGACGAAAGCCCATGCCATGGTTTTTACTCGTCATGATAGCTCGATCGAGCAAAACCGTATGTGAGTATGGAGTATTAGAAACTACTAATGCGCAAAAATTTTCAGGTTTTTGTGGCCACTGCAGTGAGTAGACTTCAACTGTACATGAAGCAGTTAACAAACTCACTTGATGATACAACCACACTTGTAAGTCGTTAGCACTATTTAAATTAAAAATATTAATATTAAAAAAGTTTAGGGTTAGTGTTTTTATAATAGGCAGAAACATCCTTTACAGCTCAGTTGGTAGTAGCTCTGCCTTCTGCGCTGGAGGGTGTAGGTTCAATCCCCACCGACAACAAATATTTGTGTGGTGAATACAGATGTTTGTTCTCTATCTGGGTGTTATATTGTATAATAAGTATGTATTTACAAAAAAAAGCATTTAAGTAATATATCAGCTAATTGGTTCCCATAATACAAGCTCTGCTTAGTTTGAGGCTAGATAGAGTTGTGTGGATTGTCCGCCTTATTTATTTATTCATCCTGTGGGATAAGTATGGAGAATTTAGTATGGTTTTCTAATAAAATAAAATAATAAGGTTAAGGCGTTGAACTCCGTGAAACGACTTCTCGCTCGCCCACTTTAAGTTTTTCCTTCAAGTTATGCTTTATTTGGGACTAAATAGTAATAGTTATGTGGAATGTCCACAATGTTTTTTTTTCTAGATCGTTACATCTATACCACGCGTCATCCAAGAAGCGTCGGGTTTGCAGCAAGATGGCGCCGCGCTTCAGCGACAATTGACCGCCTTGGAGCAGAAAGTGCAGTCTGTGGAGGCACAAACCGGCAGCTCCATTGAAAGCCTGCAGAGAATCGACAAACTGAAGAGCCGGCTTGAGGTAAACATCCATTTTTAAACGACTTCGGAGGAGGTTATTCTACTGCATTCACTCACTGGCTTCAGTCAATCGTGGATTAAATTTACAAAATCAAAGGGATTTTATTTTTATCTGAACCTTAAAACAAATAAGCGGTGCCGGCGTCCTCAAGTTAAGCAGTAAAAAATAAAAAAAAACAGGTTTTATTAAAAAAATGCATACTATTATAAAACCTAGCGACATAAATCTATAACGATATTATTATGATTTAAAGTTTGTCGCCAATTGTTTTCTGGTTTCATTCTGGTCACTCTGTATTTTATTTAGGCATTTGCATTTCTCCGTGGTACTAGTGGTCATTTACGATTTTTTTTTTGAAAGACAGGTATAATATTCTTGATGGTTCAAGATTTAATTCGAAGTAGTTTTTTCTAGATTTTATTATTAGTGTTCCTGTCCGTTTAAGTAAAGACAACCAGTTAACAATTATGTTTATGAAACAACGGGATATTTACCATGATTACATTTTGAGTTTTTGACTCGACCGTTCGACCGTGATCATGGTGCATGCAACTGTGCCGAAATATCAGAAGTCAAAAACTCAAAATTTAATCATGGTAAATATCCCGTTGTTTCATAAAAATAGTGTTAAAAACCATGATAGTTTGAAAAGTTATATCAGTTTACAATTTTCGTCAGAATGCAGCATGCACACTTCAAGAAGCAGACAAATGGGTAGCACTGACAGTTGCCCTTGAGGAGTTGTTGGATGCAGGGGCTCCGACGCAGGGTGAGGCGTTGACTAAGCTAGCTGTACAAGTCACCGCTATAACACAGAGCCTTGAGGTAACCCTGCCAATATGTTACTTATTATTTTTGGCTCTCTTAAAATCTTTTCAGCTCACCGGGTGGAAAGTGGCAACTTTCGGCCCGAAGTTAACCCTTTTCGCCGCATTATTCAGCCATTATTTTCATTTTCATAATTTAAAAAATGGTAATTTTTTTGCTCAAATCTATGTTATTTTAAAGAAATAGTTGAAGCTAAATAATAATAAAGTCATTAAGAAAATATATTCTTTATTTAATACTATCTTTATGTTATTTAAATTTTACATCGCGCTCTAATTAGACTTTTTAAACTTCTTACCGTTGTAATGGGTTTCCAACCTGCTTGCTGAATAAAAAGTTGTAATTTGGTTCAATAACCTCCTTGCTGATTAGAAAATTGGAACATGGTTGAATAATGTGAAAATAGAACTTGTTTTTTTTGTTATAATTTGAAAGCTGTCAGCAGAAAGCGATCTCCCTAGGGCTGAAAGTATTACTTTCAATTAGGCCCCTCAGGCAACTTCAGACCTACTTTCCGAGTATGAGCAATGAAATAATAATTTTCCGTCCCTCCAGGTGCTCAGCGACGCTCCTGACTACGACCGTAAAAAGCTGCAGCTAGAGACGCTCTACAATAGGTTGGAAGCGGCCTTAAGTACGCCATTGATAGAGGCGCTCACACAGATGGATGCTGGTAAGTTTGCTTCTGACGAATATAAAGTTTTAGAACTACGAAAGTTCAGATAGTTTTTGAGATGTCTATACTAGATTTTGAACCGTATAGTTCGTCTTATTTAAATATGTCCTCAGGAAAGGATGTGTCTGTGCATGAGTATTAAAAAAAAGTCGACGCTGTGCTGTGACCTAATAGCTAGGTAGGCGACATATTATGTCGCGTTGTGCCTCGCTTCAAACCACCAAGTCAAACTGAAAAGACAAGATCACTGAGTAATACACATAAATCGCCTACCTCAAACCTAATTCAGTTCCTTTTTTAAAGTCTGTTTAAAAGAACGTTCACTAACGTAATAGTAAATTATGTTTAACAGAACGAACAGCCACCTTCGTAGCGGTATTCCAAGGTATGGCTCGCACGATGTCCGTGTGCCGCTGCTGGCACCGAGCGGCCGCCGCTCGCCTGTCCGCTGCCTGGCAGCGGACGGAGACGCATTCGATGCCGGCCCTGAGCCGCTTGCTGGTCGGTGAGGCTACTAAACAGGTGTTTTATTATTCTTATACATTTAACTAGCGGCACATAACTCTAGCGCTGAACGATACGCGGAGGGGATAGCTGCGCATGCGTCGTAGTGTGCGCATGTCGCGCACACTGGATGTGTAGATGTGTGCAAAGTGTCCTATTGGTACAGAGAGCGGAGTGCGACTGGAGAGCCAATCAGCTCTACGCACGCCCGCCCTTCATACCGTTAGCCCCCGCTCAGGTACCTTATTTTTGACTTCTGCGCAATAACGGTCAGCGCTAAAGTTATGTGCCACTATCTATACTACTAGGAGATACCCTTTCAACCCACCCACCAGTGCTCTCATAAGGTGGAGATACCCGTTAGGCCTTGTTTTGCTTTTTTTTGGAGGAAGGACGCCTCCAATCAAAAATCCCGTTCAGCCGGTCTACCCTTGAACGCGATTCCAATTCCAATTTTAAGTTTTGACGGAATTTTGACAGAAAACCCATAGGATTTCTGTCTAATCTTAGATTGGGATCGGAATCGCGTTCAAGGGTAGACCGGCAGATTGGTTTTAAAACACGACCTGTCATAGTACTAACAAACAGACAAAGGAAAGCAAATTTTGCCGGGCTTTTTTATAATGAAAATATCAGATTTAAAAGAAAACCAATAATAAGTCCGTCGAAGAAACGAATCCCTAATGTTATGATGAAATTGTGGAAATGTGGTATTTGAATTCCAGGTGGACTGGCTATCAAACGTATTGAAGTCTGATAGACCGCTGGCTGAGCTCGTAAGGCTCTACACCGACTTGCTGCTTTCACTCGAGCCGTCAATATCAAAGGTATATTTTTAGTAGTACATTGTGTGAATTGTCCACAATATTTATTTATTTTATTTATTTATTGTTACCCGAGGATTGAAAGTCACGAATTTAAGTCCCGAGACGGGTCAATGGAGCTCGAGGGACTTAAATAAGTTTTTCACCCGAGGTAAACACTGTGCTTTTCATTACGAATACAAGGAAAGTAAAAATGAAAACTAATTAGTCTTTTAAATTTCTTACCGTTGTAATGGGTTTCGAACCTCCTTGCTGAATAAAAAGCTGGAATTTGGTTCAATAACCCATGCTGTTCAGAAAGTTGGAGCATAGTTGAATAAAAATGTGAAAATTGAACTTGTTTTTTTTTATAATTTGACAGCTGCCAGTAGAAAGCGATTCTCTCTAGGGCTGAAAGTATTACTTTCAATTAAGCCCCTCAGGCAACTTCAGACCTACTTTCCGAGTATGAGCAATGAAAAATCTATGATAAGTTGTGTATCAACTCATATTTGCACGTACCTCTACCTCCTATAAGCATCCCAAAAATTAAGTTATCCCAAAGATTTTATTATCCCTAGACTCATCTAGCTTCAAGAAGTTTCAAAATGATCCTTGTGATGCAACGAAATAAACGATTTTTGACTTTCAGTAAGTATAAAAAAACTTTTTTTTCTATGCCAGGTGACTAGTGCGGCTGTCAAGTTGATCACGTGCCCAGAACAAGGCATCAACGTGCTCATTGATCTAAGAGGAGATATTGATGAGTTTGTGAGCAGCATCCGTAGCATCCTAGAGTCTCCACGAACCAAAAAAGGTCAGACATGTATTCAAAGGAACAACCTCGGGATGGGGTCCGGTTAATGTACACCCAGTTAAAACGAATCCACTTTTTTCCACTGTGTACCTAATACATATTCTATGAAACCAAGCAAACTTGCTCATTAGCCTACTTGGCTAGATTGTAAAAAAAAAAAAACTGTTCAAAAATTAAATAATAATTAAATCGAATCATCTTTGCAGTTCGTTGAAACACTAAAAAACAGCAATTTTATATTCGATTATGTATGAAGTGGAGATGGGCAGGGCACTTGACAAGTAGGGACGACGGGAGATGGACGAAGGCGACTACAGAATGGTGGCCAAGGGGTGCTCAAAGACCTAGGCAGACCAACCCGCCCGTTGCTCGAACGACATTGTTGCGAGTGCTGGGAATGAGTGGATGAGACTCGCGAGGGACCGGAAAGAGTGCCGCAATAAAGAGGAGGCCTATACTCAGCAGTCGGTGCAAACAGGCTGATGATGATGATGATGTATGCACATTAATTAATATTTATTTATTTATTTGTATGGAAGCCCATTTTCTTATTTATTCTCCACAGAGAATGTATACCCGCCGACAGTGCGCGAATTCGGAAGAGCAGCGTACGCGCCACTTCGAGAGCTTTTACCCAAATACATGGAGTTTCAGAGCCAATTGTTGCTGGAACATCTCAACGATCCGGCTTTGAAACAGGTTGGTATTTACCAAGATGCAAACACACAGGTCCAGTTAATGTACACACTGTTCAAACGATGCCACCTTTTTTCCACTGTTATAATTGTAAAGGCCTGTGAAAATGTACACTGTCACAGATGAATATTTCGATTTTTTTTATTATCTAGCGATGGATGATTGTACTAAACGGCACTGCTCCTTTGAGGGTATTGGGAAAAAAACATTTTCTGGCACTGTGGGCGGCGGCCGCTGTCGCGGCACGCTCGCTCTGCTCGCTCGCCTTGTGCGTAATTTTTATGTTCTAACATAACCTAACCTATCCAAGTCGGATCCGCCCTATAAAGTATCAAGGACATGGTTAAGTATTAGTGTCAGTGCCAGAACAACTTTTCGGAGAATTTGATCGCACCACGAGATCTCTGTTCGGGGCGAACTACTAGTTTTAATTTGTATATTAACCGCAGTCTAGGTGTTTGTGAATGTCATCTAAAAGCTTTGCGTGTTCCACCGCATTACAGGAGGATATCTTAGAGCACGCCCGCGCCGCTCTCAACTTAGCGGAGCGATGCGAGGCTTGGCTATCGAACGCGCTCACTCGCGGTAGGAAGATAGCCGGCGTCGCGGCGCATCCATACCACGTACCAGCCGTTGAGGTAAGTCATCATCATTATCATCATCTTCATCATCAGCAGCCTGAAGTAGTCCACTGCTGGACATAGGCCTCCCCTATATTATATTTCTAGGAAGAACGATTCTGAGCCCCTTCCATCCACCGACTTCCTGCGATGTTAACAATGTCGTCAGTCCATCTGGTGGGTGGGCGCCCTACTTTTCGTCTTCCGGTTCGTAGTCGCCATTCGAGAACCTAGACCAATAATTTCATGTCACAGAAAAAACTCGCTTCAGTGTGAACGTTTTTCACTATGTAAAATTAGACGATCAAGGTTTTTTTTTTGTATTTGTACTAGCTGATGGAACAAGCATATGTCCCACCTGATGTTAAGCGATAACCATGAGGCGATTTAAGGCCCGTATTCAGAAACAGTGCTTGAGTCTGAGTCGAGCCTCAAGTATAGATTTTTGAATGAAATATAGGGCTAATAGGAATTAAATAGTATTAAGGTTGTAGGCGTATAAAGAATGTTTGCACTACTGGCTCAAATGAAGGACAATGAATTTTGAAAAAAGGCAAGATTATTTGACTAGGTAATGAAATGTGAAATGAAATGAAACAAACTCAATCCCAATAAAATTTTATTCATTTCAATTCTAAGAATCATTTTGAAACGTCATAAAGCTAGGTGAGTCTACGTGCCAGTTCCACGCGACCAAGCCTAGAAGAACAGGCAACATACTACGGCTCGGCTACAGAGAGAGACAAATAGGCGAAACGAAAACAACATTTCGTGACGAAATGTTTCAAATCAAGTTGGACTTGACCTTCTGGGGTTCAATTCTAGACCAGTGACTTTTTTGTCACGGTAGATATATATCACAAGAACTGTCAAATTCCCTGAAGAAACTGACAGTTCTTGTGATATATATCTACCGTAACAAAAAGTCACTGGTCTAGAATTGAGCCCCTGATCGTGCTCACTTGCTCACACAAACTTATTCCTCAGAACTTCATGATGGCGTTTTCGTCTCACATATCAGCGCACAGCCGACGCGTGGAGTCAGTTTTCCTCGCGTCGGTGTCGGCTGGTCAGCCATCGGGTGTTTTATCCGATACGTTCCCGGCCGCACTAGCATTGCAGACGGCCGCGGCAATGTTACTGGACACAATGGCATCGCGACATTCAATACTCACTTCGGAGGAAGGTCCGTTATTCGTATTCATTGAAACTTATCGCGGCTCTTTTAATTATGGTTTTCACTGTCATTTTCATGTCGAAAAACGTATTGTAGAAGATTTAAGTTATGACCGAGACATAACCCCGATGTGTTGGTTAAACATCCATGTTCATGACTATATCTTGTTATTCGTTTATCGAATGGCCTCTCAGCTCAGTTGGTAGTAGCTCTGCCTTCTGCGCCGCAGGTCGTGGGTTCGATCCCCACCAAGATCAAATATAAATATCATGTTCATGATATTGTTATTCGTTTATTGTTATAGTTCCAGCGCCAAAGAGTCTCTCGCCTCTAGAAGACGTCGCCTTGCTATTGTGCGAGGGAGACGGCATTAGACGGACGCAAGGTGAAAAGAGACAGGAGACTCCGCCGTCAATCGCCGCTCTGCGCCGCACCACTGAGCATCTTCAGACGCTGGCTCGATCTATACTACGTCAACCTGTCGACTCACAGCTAGGTACATACCTATTCCACCAACTTTTTCATAATTAAAAACCAATGGCAAAAAAAAAAAAACTTGAGAGGTGTCAACGGACACCCGGATGAAATGAAGTTCCTTTATTATTATTTACAAAAAACCTGTATACACTCAACAAAAATAATCGTCGCGACACCACACTGTTCAATGCGAAATAGAAATGAAAATATCTAGCTTGCTTTCTATAAGAGAGAGAGAGAGAGTCGGACAGAGAAACATGCGCACGCCGCACTGCTTACAATAGCTTGCTATAGCAAAAAGTGTCGTGACAACTTTTCGTAAGATTTTTTTCCGTCTAGCCCCCTTTCACAACGCGCGATAAGGAACTTCGTTCCAATAAATTTAATGCAGAGATGACAGCTGACAGAGGGGAATGGAGGAGGAAGACATGTTATGCCGACCCAACATAAAGTGGGATAAGGGCTGGAAGAAGAAGGGACGTTCTAAGTAAAGCCATAGAAGCACTGGTAGTCTAGTGGTAGCGATCCTAAGGTCGTGGGTTTAAATCCAGTCGTGTACCAATGAGTTTTTCTCTCGGAAAATGTATGTGCACTATGCCAGTACTCTCAAAACGGTGAAGGAAAACATCGTGAGGAAACCGGCATGTCGTAGAACCTAAAAAAGTTCGAGTTATACGTGTCAAGGGTCACGCAAAAAGGACCCGCCAGCCTACTTGCATACCAGTCCGCACACCAAGTCATCATCATCAGCCTGAAGTAGTCCACTGCTGGACATAGGCCTCCCTACACATTTCCAGGAAGAACGATTATGAGCCCTTTCCTTCCATCGACTTCCAGCGATTTTCATTCAAGAACCTTTATTCCCCAACGGTTGTCGGTTCTTTGAGCTATATGCCTGCCCATTGCCACTTCAACTTACTAACTCTACGAGCTTTGTCGGTGACCTTGGCTCTTCTACAGATATCCTCATTTCTCAAGCGCGGATGATGAATTTTAAGTGTAGCCATTATAAGTTCCAATTTCAAGATATTCTATTGAATTTCAGATAAAATAGCACAACTGCCTGTTTGGAGCAACAACGATGCATTCACCACTGATTTGCCGGACTTCGCGTTGTCGCCACAGGAATACATTACAGAAGTAACATACCCAATCAAATATCCATACTCAATCGCTTTAATATCATGCTGCTTCTTAAATTTAATAGCTTAGCTCTTGTCGGGGTTTTGATAAAGTTTTCTCCAATTAAGTCTTTCGAATGCGGCCTCCTTGGCTTCCTTATACGAAATGACAGCCACTTTTTCTTTTATCTGGCTCATGTAACTTATTCTTGGCCTTCCTCTTCCCCGTTTCTCTTCAACGTTTCCTTCAATGATGTTCTTTATGTAGCTTTCTCATGTCTCATGCAGTTGTTCTATCAGCACGAGGTTTACTATTAAGGGGCCGGCGGAGGGTGAATTTTCATACAAACGTAATACCAAAATTATTACTAGTTTATGCAGATTTTCACTATATTATTGTAATAACTGTATTCGTATAGTATTTATCAAGGTTACTGAATAATTTTGATTTAAATTACTTACCTCAAATGAAATAAACACAAATCGCATTTTGCACATGTTTTTCATTGCAAAGTGTGATTGGCGTTAATTTCATTTGAGGTAAGTAATTTAAAATAAAAACTGTTCAGGAACCTAGATAAATACTATACAAATACAATTATTACAATAATATAGTGAAAATCTGCTTAAATTAGTAATCATTTTCGTATTACGTTTGTATGAAAACTCATCCTCCGTCGGCCCTAAGAAAGATATATTATTTTGGATGTCAGATAAATACGTGACTTTACATTTCTACGAAGAACGCCCCACCCTTCGTCATACACCAACTTCCCACGATGTTTACAATGTCCTAAGTTCATCAGTACCCGAAGTCCGAGTTTTGCTACCACATTTCGTTGCCAAATGTTGTTTTCGTTTCGCCTACGTGTCTCTACCTTTTGTATAGAGAAAATATGAGCAAAAATACGTTGCGTAGTTAGAGTTTTTGTCTCATCATTTTTCCATGCAGACGTAGGCGAAACGAAAACAACATTTGGTAACGAAATGTTGTAAACTTTGGGTACTGTACCCCAAGTCCCACTGCAATTACAACATTTCGTTACCAAATGTTGTTTTCGTTTCGCCTATTTCTCTCTGTCTATTGTATGGAAGAAAGATGAGACAACAACTCTAACTACGTAATGTATTTTTGCCGTCTCATATTTTCTCCATACAATAGATAGAGACAAATAGGCGAAACGAAAACAACATTTGGTAACGAAATGTGGTTGCCAATCTCCGACTTCGGGTACTGGTGGACGTCCTACGTTTTTCTTCCTGTTCGTGGCCGCCATTCGACATGGCCATGGACAGTGGGTTAAGTTGGGCTGCAGATTATAATGATGAAACTTCTGTTATAGATCGGTCAATACTTGATGACGCTGCCTCAGCATTTGGAACTGCACGTTTCGGAGAAGCAATCTCCCTGGCAGTTCCTCACTGACGTGAGTACAATAAAGTGTAAATACACTACTCAACAAAGTCTAGGGAACATGCCTTCAACTTTTTTGTGAAAACTTGTAAAACAAGGACTGGTCACTAAATTAAGGCTTTAAGAGGAATAAATCATGTGTTCAAAATTTTAAAAAATAAAACTAAAGTGCGAAAGCTTTTCAAAATAACAAGAAAAACCAAACTTGGTCGCAGAGTAAGGGGTTTGTATAGAGTAAGGGCTGAAGCCCTGGGAGGGCCAACGGATTATTAAACAGCTGCTAATAATGTTTTTTCATTTAATTTCTACGCAAGCGTCCTATATAGAAAGATTTTAATTTTAAGTTTTTATTTGTTTTTTGTAATTTGGAGAATTATTTATTTTGGTTTAGGCACTATTTTCCTTTATTAAACCTTATTTTTTTACATGAACGCTTTTTACTTAATTGCATAACTAAAAGCAAGAATAAATTTCGCTTCTTTTGATGTATACCATCTGGGACAAAAACAAGTTGAATTAAAAATATCCTTTTTCCCTTGACTTTGTTGAGTAGTGTAGTTTGCAATCTAGCTTTACATCATCTTCTTTTGTGGTTTCAGTCTATCTTCAAGTCTTAATATTAAGAACTTACTGGTTTCAGTTTGTTTTCCAATTTGTATTTCTTGTAACTTTACAGGTATGTGTATACACATGCAACATATACGCTGAGAAGATATTGAGCATCAGGAATATGGACGAGCTCGGTACCAAGCGTTGCCTTACAGACATAAGTGAGTAAATTCTATTTTTATTAATCCAGCCTTCTCATTCTGTATCTCGTAATAATCTAGTTAACAAAACAGTCGTCGTTTTCAAAGTTTTTTAGGTTTTACGACACCTCACTATATTTTCTTTCACCGTTTGCGAGTACTGTACCACTGTACCCGAAGTGTGTCTCTCTCTTTTATATGGTAAATTGATGAGACAAAAATCGGTTGTCTGTAAAGTCGGTTTACTGACGATAGTTGAACGTGACGTCATAAGAAAATACACAGATGTCGAACGCTGCCGAGCGCGGAGGCCGATTGTGCCTCTTTGTCGCTCGTTCCGCGCTCTCGCCCTAAGTTGTCGACTAAACGTCTTATAATTCGTTGGAGCCGGCTGCACGCACGAAAAAACATGACGTCATGCGGCGTTACCTCGCTCTGAGGCGTTCCATTTCAACGTCGGTCGTCACGTTCAACTATCGTCAGTAAACCGACTTTACAGACAACCAATTTTTTTCGAACGTTTTAGTTTCTATCTACGACATGCCGGTTTCCTCACAAGTTTCCTCACCGTTTGAGAGCGCTGGCATAGTGTGCATACATTTTTGAGCAGATAAACTCATTGGTACACGGCTGGATTTGGACCCACGACCTTGGATAGGAATGCGGGGCCGCTACCAGTAAGCCACCAGCGCTCTACTTACCAGCGTTAGTTGCTAGCCAACTAACTTCACGCTGAGTCAGGGACCGTTTTGCAGCTCTTGGCTCTTTATATTTCTTGTACCTATGCATGTATATAGTGTGTACTTTAAATTGCTATGTGTCTGTAAATAAATACGTTTTCTTTCTTTCTTTTCTTACTTATATAAAATGTACTTTTTGTGAAAATGTTCCTTTACCTCTATCTCCATTCACAGCATACCTTGCCAGTGTTCTAGAAGACCTGGGCTCAAGCATCACACCTTCGCTCAAGAGACTAGAGTCCTCACTACGAGCAGCCACACCACTCCCTCCCACAGAAAAATAAATCAAATTAAATGACGAAGATCTATATGTATCTTAAATGCCAGGACTTTTAACGTGCCTTTTGTGTGTACTATGAACAGTTGATTTAATTATTTTTTATAGTATTCCATGTACTTTATAACAAATACTAGTTCACGACTTAAGCGCAAAAGAGCGCTGGAAGAAAAATGACGACCGTTGACTACAATAAACTGTAATTGTATTCTAAGTATGTATACACTGTATACACAAAAAAGTCTGGTTCCCATAGGACAAGCTCTGCTTAGTTTCGGGCTAGATAGTGTTGTGTGGATTGTCTGCAATATTTATTTATTTACTTACGAGCTGGTATGACCTAGCTTTGCTCGGTATTTATTTTTGTGAATTGTATTTTTTAGAAATTATATTTAAATTGACGAATTACTGATGAAATTATGAAATATGGATAAAATTTAGTTTAAACTATAAATATTTCTTTGTTTTATCATTTTGTTTTGGCAACCAATAAAAAATCTGAAATAATATAATGCTTTTTATCCCCCCAATATCAGACAGTGTATTTTGGATCTTCGATAACGGAGTGCACATATTTCTTAATGCTTCAAATGGCGCAATTATAAATAATACGAGCAATTTAACTTCAGGATAACGCAGTGGGCCGCAATATTGTCAGTCGAATAGGTAGAATTATACCTACTTTTAAACTACTTTAGATTATTTTTACGTTGTAGCTGTTTTTTGTCCCTGAATAAATAACATAAAAAAATTAAATTAAGGCAGTTCAAAAGTACTTCTATGAAATTTTCAGATTTTTTGCTAGGTTTGCCAGACGTAATAAAACAGTACAGTAATAGAGTCCCCAAAGTCTACTTCATTATCAGGGTTCAGGGTTGCATGGGGCAGGCAAGGCAAAGGTTTTCTTTCTCTACAAACTCAGTATGAACATGAAAAAAAAATCAGTTAGACAATCATTTTAATTAAATAAATTTATAAGGTAGTAAGGTACTCAACATTTTGAGTAAATTCTAATCAAATAATGATGCACTCGTGGGGGAAGACCATACCTCGTACGGGTGCAGTGGGACATCCTGGAAACAGAAATACGTTGTACTAATGTAAGACATGCAGGGGATCCATTCTACAAAGAAGCCTCTAATTGATTACCTACTATTATAGCAAAGCGACAATATACCTATGCTCCGTAGTCAAGATGAGCTTAGTTTCTTCGAAATAAAATCAAACATTTTCTGTATCTAACACACAAATGGATGTCTAAAACCTAGATGAACATTGAGACCATGACTGACCTACACAGCAAATCTAAGAAATATAAACACTATAGTGCATCTACTGGCTGGGTGTTAATCCTCATGTGCATCTTATATCACGGTACACTAATAGAACACTTCAAACCGAAACGCCAAACGCTGAAATAGTCATAGTGGTAGTATTTTCTCAAAGGAGCCCATCGCTAAGATCTTTATTGTTAGTGGAGACGTGTCCGCTCCTATTCACTGCTACCAAATAAGCTGTTGCATTGGCAAACCTTTCTCACAGCGCTGTCCATAGTAGCCGGTGCCTTCGCATTTGCACGTGAAGCCTAAGTCATTGGTGGTTTGCAAGCAGATGCCCTGACGGCACGGGGCACTCTCGCAAATGTTGGAGCTGCGCTCTGGTGGCTGTGGCGTCGGAACTACTAGTGACGCTGGAAAAAACTGGCAAGTTTATAATATGGCGGCTTCGCTCGTATCTTATCTAATTTATGTCGTATTTCTATATCGATACGTTTGAATATCCATTAGTAAAAATTTTATTCCCATCCCAGTTTGCGTAAGCCAGGCTCAAGGCCGCTCTCCTTGGAGTGTCAAATCAAATCAAAAATGTATTTATTCAGTTGTATCAAAGTTTTTAAGCTGGGTGAGTCTAGGTGCCAGATTCGTGGGCTGTGTCCAGCAATATCATTTTCTGGCTGATGGCCACTTGGCCAACTGAACACCTTGGTGTTTGGTAGATGGGTGCAAAGCTGAATGGGGAAGGTAGTCTAGACATTTATGAACCATTTAAGCGAGCAATCTCTAATAGTACAAATAATACGATGGATATACATAAAGTGCATTAAAAGATAGGTAGACGCTATCTACACACTAGGATTCCCTGTGTTGTGGGTGGCTAGTCTCTTCCATGGGTAGTATGTTTGGGTCCGGTTAATGTACGGCCAGTTGATGTACACACTGTTAAAACGGTGCCACTTTTTTCCACTGGGAAATTGTAAAGACCTATGTACACTGTCGCAGATGAATATTTCGATTATTTTTTTTAGCGATGGATAATTTTACTAACCGGGACAGCCCCTTTGAAGGTATTGGGAAAAATCATTTTCTGGCACTGCGGTGCTCGCTTTGCTCGCTCGCCTTGTGCGTAATTTTTATGTTCTAACATAACCTAACCTATACAAGTCGGATCCGCCCTATAAAGTATCAAGGACAAGGTATAAGTATCCAGTGCCAGAACAAAAAAGCAAGTAGTCATGTTTGAATAGCTCCAGTGTGCATGTGGCTTAACTGGCATCGTAATAACGGTGTGTACAATAACATGATGTTTATTATCGCCTCCCGTATGTTTATGTTGGCTTAGGACAGAATTTGTACTATTTTTGAACTTCGAGGTTTAGGCATTTTTAGGAGTTAGTAACTTTCGTATTTACCCCTCAAAGCATCACGGCACGCTCTTCTAGTCTTGTAAGTGTTGTCCACCTTGCATCCAAAGCCGCACCTGCAGCTGGATCCGATGATCTCGCAGTACTGATTTATTGTCTCACATGCCCACGTACCCACTGGAATAAAAGGAAGACGTGCAACTTCAATGGGATCCAATCCAACACTCTTTTTTGGTTACCCTTTCTTGTTTTCTCTTTTTTTTTACAAGTTATAGGCTAACGCCTCGTCGGTGTAGCGCGCTCACCTAGAAGACACCTTTTCACTTTTTAATAATAGGAATTCGGAAAAATAGACGCCGGCAACAAGTTCCGCTCTTTGGCTGTCCGCATTATAAAAGTGGAGGCAAAGCGCTTAGTGCGGGAAGAAGGTGTTTCAACCATGAATGGATGCCTCATCTCCGTACGTCTAGTGGTCCGGTGATGAAATGGGGATGGAGGAACCAAGTTGAAAAGTTCCTGGGCATCGTTTAGTTTATTTTTAATTTGTAACTCTGTCTGTCTGTCTGTCACGCTATGCAAACTAGTTTTGGCGTGAAAGCGTGACAGACAGACAGACAGAACTGAACCGAATTAGAATGCTTGGTCTTCACCAAGCATCATTCTAATTCGGTTCAGTAGTTTAGAAGAGAGTGAGTGTTAGGTTTGTGTGACCTACTCGAGTGTGTCACGAATTTAAGTCCCGAGATAGCGAAACCGCCAATAGAGCTCGAGGGACTTAAATAAGTCTTTCACCCGAGGTAAACACTGTGCTTTTTATCCCGATAAAATAACGGAAAAAGGTCGAGTGAAGCCGCGGGCGACCGCTATACTTTATAATATTTGTGGGATTACCTTTTTGGAGGGTGTACAAAGGTTTTAATTTCCATTCCCATCACGAGAAGAAGAGTTTTTTTTTGTAAAAGATATAAGTAGACAAACGAGCTTACGGCCCACCTGATGGAAAGCGGTCACCGTCGCCCATAGAGACCGACAACACGCAAGGATGCTGTCCACGGTTTGGTAGTTGGTACCTACTTTATATAAGTTACTATCTACTAGAAGATGGATGTCAGCTAGACCTTTAGGCCTAGTAATCGTACTCGGTCTTTCTATGAAACTTTATATAGAAGACTAGCGGCCGCCCGCAGCTTCGCTCGCCGTTACCGTTCCCGTTGAAAAAAAAAAACCTTTTAATCCTTCTCTGGACCTCCATAAATCATTCAAGACCAAAATCAGCCAAGTCGGTCCAGCATATCGAGTTATAGCGTCAGAAGGAAAACCCGACTTATTTTTATAGGTATAGTAGATTAAAGAAGTTATTGCTCTGATGTGATAAAAAAAATATTAGCACAGTTATTTGTGATTCCGCCTACACTTGTGTTTGCCTATCTGGAAACGTTTCCTGGCATAGTTTATGATGTACTCGCCTATCTTCTACAACGCTGATGAACTGTGTCAGTGCGTTTGGATTGGAAATTATCACGGAAAGTCATAATATTATAATTAAATATACTTAGAGCAAAGCATTGCTCTCACTCTCAGGCTGTAAGATTTTTAGGGTTCCTTAGCTAAATGGCAAAAAACGGAACCCTTATGGATTCATCATGTCTGTCTGCCTATCCGACAATCTCAGCCCCTTTTTTCCGAAACTTAATGAACTATACCTACTGTTGAAACTTGGTGAGTAGATGTAAGTATTCTGTGAACCGCATTAGGATAGGATAGAATAAGATTTTCTCACACAAAAACGATAAAAAAAATGGTGGGTTCCCCATACTTAGAACTGAAACTCATTTTTAGGGTTCCGTAGCCAAATGGCAAAAACGGAACCCCTATAGATTCGTCATGTCTGTCTGTCTGTCCGTCCGTATGTCACAGCCATTTTTCTCCGAAACCGTAAGAGCTAGACTGATGAAACTTGGCGAGTAGATGTATTGTGTGAACCGCATTAAGATTTTTATACCAAAATATAAAAAACACTAAAAATTTTGGGGGTCCCCATACTTGAAACTGAAACTCAAAATTTTTTTTTCATCGAACCCATACGTGTGAGGTATTTATGAATAGGTCTTCAAAAATGATGTTGAGGTTTCTAATATCGTTTTTTTCAAAACTTAATAGTTTGCGCGAGAGACACTTCCAAAGTGGAAAAAAGTTGGTCCCCCCCTCTAACTTCTAAAATAAGAGAATGATAATACTAAAAAAAATATATGTTGTACATTGCTATGCAAACTTCCAACGATATTTGGTTTGAACGAGATCTAGCCAGTAGTTTTTTTTTATACGTCATAAATCGTAAACCGCAATTTACCTTTCGACGAACTACAAGAACCTTTATATTATGTTACTTGATGGTACGGAACCCTTCATGGGCGAGTCCGACTCGCACTTGGCTGCTTTTTTTTTTCATCAAACCCATACGTGTCGGGTATTAGGGATCGGTCTTAAAAAATGAGATTGAGGTTTTTAATATCATTTTTTTCTAAACTGAATAACTTGCGCGAGAGACATTTCCAAAGTGGCCATCTTGTAAGAATTTGAATTTGGAATTATCTTCTTTAAAATTTACACTTTTAATGATACCAAAACCAGTATAAAGTATAGCCTAAAAAAACCTAAAAAGTTCGAAAATATGTGTCAAGGCACGAAAGGAGCCTCTTTGAGGCGCACTTAAAATCCTTTCACCACACTTGGTTCGAAAGAATCAGTGACACGATAAGAAGAAGAAGAAGAAATATAGCCAAAGAGATTTTGTAACAAGTTCATACATAATAATAATGCTAAAAGAATTTCCCCCAACCTAATAGTTACAACGAACTACAAGAACATTTATATTGTTACTTGCTGCTACGACTCAGGGGATAAATACCTACCGGAATAAACATAACGATTTATCTATTCGCTCAGATTCTGTAACCTAGAATGTTCTCGGAAATTAGTTCTGACATCCTCTTTAATGCAGCAATGATTAACATCCTCCGGCAAAAGATGTTATAGTTTGTGTTTGTTTGTTCCGGGAGCTCCTGGAATGAACTACCTGCTACCACGAGCTCCTTAAGGTTATGTCAATGGCTGTCAAAATTGTGTCAACACATTCAAACCCAAGAAGAAAATGGATGTGTGGGTCAGCCTATCTATACACAATTTGACAGCCATAGCCATAACCATATGGAGCTCGTGGTAGGGCCCTGCAGCAGGGCTACCACGAGCCCTGCTGATTTTGGTTTTGAGACTGTGTGAGTGCTCACCAGTGCATTATACTGTGTGTGTGACGTTTTGACGTAGGATCTATTTAGTCAACATTCACATTGACTCAAAACCAGAACCAGAGACAGAGCCAGACAGAACTCTTGGCCTATTTCACAGTCAGAGGAAATTGTGGTGTTGAATCAGGATGTTAGAATGGATCTAATTATTTTGTAATGTTAAGCTAGTGATTGTGGTGGCCCACCTGATGTTAAGTGGTAAAATCGCCTATAACAAAGCAATGCCTCGTAGGTCACGCACGTCAGCAACGTGCCCTACGATGCACTGCCCTGCGTCCATCAACTGGAGGCATACAGAGTGTGTGTGTGGGATACTACCATGCGCGGTACGGTCAGTATAACAAGCCCTGAGCTCAGCCTTAGCCAGCGCTGAGAACTTGTTCTCGGTTTTCAGCACAAGGCAAGGCTTTCGGTGACGCACCAACTGTAGTTAGGTATTATTAACAAATAAAAATAAGCATAGTAAGTATAAAAATTACAGTCATTATCATCAACATCATCATCACCCTGAAGAAGTCCACTGCTAGACATAGGCCTCCCCTACACATTTCCAGGAAGAACGATTCTGAGCTCTTTCCATCCATCGTCGGTCCATCTGGTGGGTGGGCGCCCTACGCTTCATCTTCCGGTTCGTGGTCGCCATTCGAGAACCTTCGAGACTCAAAACCAGAGTCAGAGACCGAGCCAGACAGAGCTTGTGGTAGGCCTACAGAATCATTAAATAATATAAGAGTTAGACTTTTAGGAAGTAGTACATAAATTATAATATGGTATTAATTAAGGCCTGCGCACACCTAGGCCGCTGGCGAACGCGATCAGAGAAACGCTGTCAAATTTGACAGCGATATTTGACAGCGTTTCGTTGATCGCGGTCGCCAGCGGCCTATAGGTGTGCGCAGGCCTTTACATAATAATATGCTATTATTTGCTTAAAGGCTCGAACACACCTAGTTCGCTGGCGGTAGCGATCAGTGAAACGCTGTCAAATATCGCTGTCAGATTTGAGATTTTACAGCGATGTTTGACAGCGTTTCACTGATCGCTACCGCCAGCGAACTAGGTGTGCGCAGGCCTTTAAGAGTCGAACTAAACGAAAAACAATAACCGCCCGAGGCTGGTGTTATCGGAAGGGCCCCTTTACGGGGGCCCGATAACACCAGTCTCGGGCCTCGAGCCTGTTACAGCATTAAGTTCGCCTATGCACTATTTTTAGTGCAATAAAGTATGTTCTAATCTAATAATGTTTGTACAGTACTTACATATAAAACAGGTGACCGTCACCAACAGTACTTGTCGTACCCTCATCGTGGAAGCTGGCGCTCGCACAGCACGGCTGGACTGGACTGATACGGGCTTCCTCTGGCGATGTGAACGGCCTGTCATGACGCCGTATCGCTATCTGTTAGCTGATACTACTGCCCGACTAATGAGGGTGCGTTGTTTTTATATTACGTACTTACTTACGAAACTACAATTAATTAGAATTTTATAATTAATAATAATTTTAGAATTTTATAATATAATTCCCTATAGGAACTAATCAGAAGATTTTCTACGGCGATTTCACTACAACATCAAATAAACATCACTAGCAGAGATAGAATGTGTTTTTGAAGAGGAAATACCGGAGAGTTAATTAGAGTAGTTTTTTTTATACTACTTGCTGATCGAAGCGACGCGTTGTCCAAGAACTGGTGGGTATCTGGCGCAGCGTATATAATAAGCATTGCTATTCAACGTGGCAAAGCCGCCAGCGTCTTGGGGACGCTTCCGTCTGGCACTGATTTGGATCAGTTGAGCTATCTCTAGATCGTTTGTAACCATCTGCAGATAGCTCAACTGTTTCTTGTGTATTTTGTAAATATTTGTTTAATTGTAAGTTTCTTTGTATAAATAAAAAGATAACTTGCTGATGGAATAAGCATTTAGCCCACCTAATGTTAAGCGGTAACCATCGCCTGTAAAGCATTTCCTCGTAGGTCACGCACGTCAGGAACGTGCCCTACGATGCACTGCCCTGCGTCCATCAACTTGAAGTATTATAAATAAATATATAAGCAGTAGCAACTCTTTATGAAGGGCTCGTCCGGGGTAGTACTACCACCATGCCTATTTCTGCCGTGAAGCAGCATTGCTGGGTTTGGGTAGAGTGTATGGGTGCCGGTGATATTACTGGCACGTGAGGCTGAATATCTGTACGCCTCAAGCTAGTTGTATAAAGAAAAAATATATAATAGGAATCTATTTGAAAAACTTTTATTTTTTGGACTGGCCTCTCAGCTCAGTTGGTAGTTGTAGATCGTTCCGCCTACATTTCTAGGCAGACCTTGAGACCACTGTTCGACACCAGTTGTTTACTTATTAATTCAGGCCTCTGCTGAAAATTTGAAGCCCTCTCCAGCCAACGACTTTCCGAAATCTTTGCAGTTCTATAGGTCCATAGTCACAGTCGGTGGAAGGCAAGGTAGTACCCACCTGCAGTATTGCTTTTAGCTCAGAATAATAACAAAAGTTTTGCTATTATTCAGAGGTATTACCCTTATTCACGCCATAACAAAAAAATAACAATAGTGTCGTCTGTTCAGAGTCACGTAAAGCTTAATAAACTTGTTGAACGTTTATCAAGCGTAAGAAAAGTTCATAATCGAGAAATATGTTAGAATGAGTATATTTATCTCGTTATTTTTATAATTTTATGTTGTCAAAAGCAATGGGTCATTGTACACTCGGGGATAATGCACCACTATCTAAAGTTAGAACTAAAATAATAACGTTGTAGTACTTACTCTACAGCGTAGCGTAGGTACCAATACCTAGGCATTAGTACCTATTTACTTAAGGCCTGCACACACCTAGGCAATGGCGATCAGCTGAAAAGCTTTCAAATATTGACAGCAATATTTAAAAGCTTTGCTGCTGATCGCCATTGCTTGACAGCGTTTCAGCTGATCGCCATCGTGTGCGCACCTTTACCTATTGATAATAATTATTTTTCTTTTCTAGTTACAACTACACATCAGAATTTTTAGGCATTTATTTATTTATTCTTTCTTCGCACGCAGATGAATCCATTTTATCCAAAGGTTGTCTGGTTATCGCTGTTTAGCGATAAGACCGTCCGTAGTATGAGGAAAATCGTTTTGTGTTTTTTTATGTACATGTATCTACTTTTATAATCTGTTGTTTGCAATAAAGTATTTTCTATCTTCCATCTATCTATCTAC
Organism: Thera britannica; assembly: GCA_939531255.2. Classification (NCBI taxonomy): domain Eukaryota; kingdom Metazoa; phylum Arthropoda; class Insecta; order Lepidoptera; family Geometridae; genus Thera; species Thera britannica. Next base: position 16,795,392 of record OW618044.2, read on the forward strand.
TCACTTGTGCCTATGTTGTGCTGTTTTAAAGCATAAGAAGCTTGGAAAATTAATAAAATAAATAAATAAATATTGTGGACAATTCACACAACACTACCCAGCCCCAAACTAAGCAGAGCTTGTAATATGGGAACCGGATAGCTGATATAATACTTGAATACATTTTTTTTGTCAATACATACTTAGAATACAATATAACACCAGACAGAGAACAAACATTTATGTTAACCACACAAATATTTGTTCTCGGTGGGGATCGAACCCACGACCTACGGCGCAGAAGGCAGAGCTACTACCAACTGAGCTAGAGGCCAGTCAATTCTATTTGCTTGTCCAGTTTTATCATAATTATAGTAATGCTGTTGAATTTTAAAAGATAGGGTATGAAAATAAAAAAACAAGTTGAATTTTAACCATCGTTTTTTACTCATAAATATTTTGTTATAACGTACTTATCACAATTATGCGAATGTTACTTACTTATTGAAAATTAAAGCCAACTTGAAGGGGTACGTGTGTGAAGTACATGGCTATGTATAATAAAAAGTGCATATTTTTACGTAGATTACGCTAAGGAACTTTTAAATTTGATCTAGCTGTAGCTAGTACTATAGTATATATATACTTTTAAAAGTACCTTTTAGTTAGATCTAACTAAACTATACTAATAACAGTTATCAATAAATACCTAAGCCCGTGTTATGTAATGGCCTGAACACACCTAGTTCGCTGGCGGTAGCGATCAGTGAAACGCTGTCAAATATCGCTGTCAGATTTGAGATTAGACAGCGAATATTTGACAGCGTTTCACTGTTCGCTACCGCCAGCGAACTAGGTGTGTTCGAGCCTTAATAACTCTCATGCAAAACAAAGAGCACGGACTTGGCAGATTTTCATTAAAACTAAGCAAAGTATTTTCTTATGGAGGAGTGCACTTAACTTTCTAGTTAATTAAACCAAATTGTGAGCTTAAAATATACTCTTTTACTTTGGTTTATGCCCTTAAAATTAGTAACATATTTTAATGACTAACCTAGGAACCTGCCCCATTGTCAATGAATCGAATTGATTCATTACATCTTAGCTTATACTAAAAAATAAAAAAAACATGCGTAAAAAAGTTATATTTAGGGCTGTTTCACGGATTATTGGATTTGACAGTTTATCTCAAATTTAGCAAGGAGAACTCTTGTTTAAGTTAGTTTAACAATGTCAAATATTTGATTGGTCAATTAACATTCCGTGAAACTGGCCCTAACGGTTACATGTAAAGTAAACCCTGAAATAACCACATAAAAATCAGACCAAAATACTTAAAACTTTCCTGAAACAATAAAATTTACAGTAGATAACTACTTTCGACCATTCTCGCGCCCAAATCTCAAATCTTAGAACTTGAAGCTATTGAAACCATGTTAAAAATTATGAGTGCCATTATTAAAATTTTTATAAGAACCTTGCGCACTTTTGTTATAAAGTCCCAGTACAACTATTTATTTAAACTAAATAGTTTAAGGTTGATTAAAAAAACGAGATCTGTGATCTCGATTGGGGCCGGCTAGTACGACTTTTACTTCTGTAGGTAAAATATAAAATTCGTTCCTATTTCAAATTTTGATTCTGTTTCCTAATCTACTATTCCATCAGACGGTGAGAGGGCTTTCTAGCGTTTTTTTTATGTGGTTTTGTAGGCAGGCCTTTACATGAGTTGTTTAGTATTGTACAGGTTTTGGAAGGGTGCGTTTGGTCCTTCCTGAAGCCAGTTGTCACTTTTGTATTCGTTTTGGAAGGTCTCGACCACGTGGAAGGTGTATGCAGGGCGAGGCTTATCCGACTTGTTTACGGCACTCTTGTGGACCACGTTGCCGTGGAGGACTATGCAGGTGCCTGAAATAATCGAATCAAAATTATTATTCGGGACGCAAGTAACACGCGAGTATAGAGATATATAGAGAGCACTGGTGGTCTAGTGGTAGTGGCCCCGCCTTCCGATCCGAAGTTCGTGGGTTCAAATCCACTCGTGTACCAATGAGGTTTTATATCGAAAAATTTATGTGCACTATGCCAGTACTCTCAAAACGGTGAAGGAAAACATCGTGAGGAAACCGGCGTGTTGTAGAACCTAATAAAGTTCGAGCAACACGTGTCAATGGTCACGCAAAAAGGGCCCGCCACCGGCCTACTTGCGGAAAAATCTGCCCGCACATCAAGTGCGCATGATAAACTTGCCGAAACTTGCCGAACACGCGAGTATAAACGCAGCAGTAAGTTCGCGGTAATGTGCGCGGATGTATGCTAACCCTATGCTGAAACTGATCGCCATCGCAGATCGCCAAGATGTGCTTAAGGCTAAGGCGATATGCCCTAGAACTGCCTAGAGACTGAGGCCCTATTGCTCTCAGTCTAATTGATAGAAAATAAATTGCCCCACCCAGGTAAACCTGCAATGTACACTGTACAGTCTACAGAGCATTAAGATGTATACAACTCCTTACTTTTTAAGGAAGTGTAGTGGCAATGCAGTGGGTATTTCATGATTGAACATTTCATTTGCAATGCCTACCTTGCAAGTAACAATTCTAGTGCGCTCACTGCATGATTAACAAAGCTATATCTATCTTTTCTAATTTTAATAAAAAAGATAAATCATTAGGGGTGTTATTAATAATCCTGGCGTAGCGTTGGACTAGTTAATCCGTGCTTTGTCACATTTGCTCGAGTTGACAATTGCATGTCAATGCAAGAGACAAAACACGGATTAACTAGTCCAACGCTACGCCAGGATTATTAATAAGACCCTGGTTATAACTAGCGGCACATAACTTTAGCGGTGAGCGCTACGCGCTGCGCAATTGCGCATGCGACGTAGTGTGCGATGTCGCGCACACTGGATGTGTGGATGTGTGCAGAGTGTCCTATTGGTACAGAGAGCGGAGTGCGACTGGAGAGCCAATCAGCGCTACGCACGCCCGCCCTTCACTTCATTCCGCTAGCCCCCCTCAGGTACCTTATTTTTGACTTCTGCGCAATAACGGTCACCGCTAAAGTTATGTGCCGCTACCTATACTCTCATAGGCGGAAAGTATTTCAAAGTGCATCAGATGCAAGAGCTTTATACTAACCCTTCTTGACTGGAACGGCAGTAAAGCTTGACTCAGGGTATGTTGGAGCTGGCTTGTCATAGATTATTAGTTCCTCGGAGTCCTTGTCAGGATTCCTCATCATACGCCGGTGCACGCCCGACGTATGCGAGCCCTTAGCGATCCACAGGCAGCCGTTCTCAACCGTGGCGTCTTCGAGGGCGATCCAGAAGCCGATTGGTGGGGTCGGCTCGGTGTACAGATAAGTGGCATCCTGATGCGCTATAACTGTAAAAAAAAAACTAGTTCGAACCCTTTTTTAGGAGAGATCAGCGGCCAGTGCTGCTTCTCCTGTTTGGGAGTTTTTTACCCGTTAAAAAGTAAAAAGTATATTTTCATACAGGTTTCTCGATACGTGTTTCCTTTCCTTTCCTTTCTTAATGAATGGCATCTGTCCATTTCGGATCAATTTTGCCTGTGTCGAGTAGTTTAATGAGTATAATGATGATTGATGATATATTACATAGATAAAATAAGTGTTTCCCACAATAATACAAAAGATTCTTCTCCTTCTTCTGAATGAATGGCGTCAGTCTGTCCATTTTGGATCCATTTTGCCAATGTCGAGTAATGAGGATAATTTATTACATAGATAAAATACTATTTCGTCAAGTCAAGTCAGACAAGTCGGCCCTACTTGGCTTTGAAAACAAAATGATGGCCGTTTGTTTTCAAAACCATCAGAAACCAAAGAGAATATAAATTCGGTCAGAAACCTTTTCGATCATATCAGAATATCTCGTAATACACTTTCATTCCAACTGCTAACACTTTGTGCTAAGACCTTAAGTAATGTTGGTTAAAATACCACCGAAATTACACAACAGTACCCGAAGTCGGAGTTTTGCTACCACATTTCGTTACCAAATGTTGTTTTCGTTTTGCCTATTTGTCTCTCTCTATTGTATGGAGAAAATATGAGACGACAAAAATACGTTACGTAGTTAGAGTTGTTGTCTCATCTTTTCTCCATACAATAGACAGAGACAAATAGGCAAAACGAAAACAACATTTGGTAACGAAATGTTGTAGATGCACTGGGACTTCGGGCTCTGAACTCAAAATAACACTAGAAAAACAATTATAATGGAAAAGCTATGTGACTCCCCAAAATGACAGAAAACGAGTCTCATACAAAAGATTCGTTTGGCTTACCTAGTAGTTAGTTGACATATCCACTCACCCTCACCCCCGATGCCGGGGTTCTTGTATATGAGCATGCTTTGAACAACTGCTGGCTCTAGGAAATCAAATTCGGCGCAGGTGGACTTGACACGGTCGCAGTACGTGTAGCATCTGAAGAGTGGGTGCAGAAGATGCAGTGCGTGTCCAACCTGGGGATAGTGAAAGGTTTTTTTATAAAGAAAGGAAGAAAATATAATTATTTTCTTTCTTTCTTTTTAACCGACTTCCAATCAAAAAGGAGGTTCTCAATTCGGTTGTATGTTTTTTTTTTTTTTTTTTTTTTTTTTTTTTAATGTTTGTTACCGCATAACTTCGTCATTTGTGAGCCGATTTGAAAAATTATTTTTTTATCTTAAAGGTACTGCTTCCAGATTGGTCCCATTTTAATTTTATTAAAATCGGTGTTGATATTTTTTTTTGATAATTTTTTTAATGTTTGTAACTGCATGCCTCCGTCATTTATGAACCGATTTAGAAAATTATTTTTTTATTTGGAAGGTTATTCTTACGTCCAGATTGTCCCAAACAAATTTGATTAAAATCGGTTTAGCCGTTAAACCATGAAGTCGGTTTCTCAAGTTTTTTAAGCTTATAATTATTATTACCTATGAACTTATACTTAAGGGGCCGGCGGAGCGCGAATTTTCATACAAACGTAATACCAACATGATTACTAATTTAAGCAGATTTTCACTATGTTATTGTAATAATTGTATTTGTATTGTATTTATCTAGGTTCCTGAACAGTTTTTATTTTAAATTACTTACCTCAAATGAAATTAACGCCAATCACATTTTGCAATGAAAAAAATGTGTAAAATGCGATTGGTGTTTATTTCATTTGAGGTAAGTAATTGAAAATAAAAACTGTTCAGGAACCTAGATAAATACTATACGAATACCGTTATTAAAATAATATAGTGAAAATCTGCCTAAACTAGTAATCATTTTGGTATTACGTTTGTATGAAAATTCGCCCTCCGCCGGCCTCTTAAGTAAAATTAAAATATGCCAAATAGGCCCCGACACAGTTTTTTGCTGCCTGACAAGGCATTATCTACCATGCCAAGCAGCGCTGGTTTTCAGGCAGAGCCTTTGACGTGACACGAAAAATATATTTTTATGTTCTTCTTCTATTATGTATTGTAATTGTCATGCTGGGAGTTTCACTACTTGATAGAATCAGAAATGAGGATATCCGTAGAAGAACCAAGGTCACGGATATAGCTCGAAGAACCGACAACCGTTGGAGAATAAAGGTTCTCGAATGGCGACCACGAACCGCAAAACGAAACGTAGGGCGCCCACCCACCAGATGGACCGACGACATTGTTAAGATCGCGGGAAGTCGGTGGATGGAAAGAGCTCAGAATCGTTCTTCCTGAAAAAGGGGAGGCCTATGTCCAGCAGTGGACTTCTTCAGGCTGATGATGAATGTATGATTTTCCTCTTAAAATATACACGAAGCAATGCATCTATGCATACATTGTAAAGCATTAGGTACGTTGCCAGTCACGTACTTCAGAAGCATGACCTATTACACTGTATTGCCCTCCGTCGATCAATTTGAGGCATACAAACTATATGCAACTTTGCACTCACAAATTGACTCCAATCCAATGTATTCAAAATATAGCCCAGCTGTTTTTTTTTTTTGAGTTTACATAGTCGCCATTTGAAAATTCGGGAACCGTAACATTCATCATCCATGGAATACAACGTGTATAAAAATATGTGTACTATCCTGAAGAGGGGTGAATTTCCACCCCCCGGGGAACAACTTTTGTTCAACGACTTTACGAACTTCAATTGGTATCTCTGAAAAAAACTGCAACGAAGTTGCAACATGAACAGCTGACTTTATACAAAGTGACAACCCTAAACTCAGCTACAGAGGTAGTAGGTAGTAGTAGTAGAACACAGGGGTAGTAGGTCAAGGGGTCAAGGGGTTACAAGGATAGGGTTGTCAATTTATTTAGGCATTATGAAATTAAATATTTTTGTATGGGAAACTGAAAATAGGAATTTTTAATTATCTCCCCCTCACAACTGATCGCCATTGTGGTCTGAAACCCCCCACCTTCGCATAGTACACATATTTAGATACACCTTGTATAAGTTTACGTTGACGTTTGATTGAACCTTATTAGTACAACAGAGTCGTGGCCCAATTTGACTACTCTGCCTTTTAAAGAGTAGAGGTAAGTACATATCTATATTACCCTAACCGATTCATCTTTTTATCAAAGGTCATTCGGGATAAAAACGGAAACACGTGGACACGTGGAAACTGCGTTCATGTGACCCACAATTTGTGTTGTATTCACACACACAATAGACTACTGTACTAAAAAGATTAAATTAAACTGGATAAAGCATTGACTGTGGTACCAGTAGGTAACCACAAATACGGAGTTATCTTGAAATACCGATTTGGTTCCGAAGCCTGACAAGGACACAAGAGATTCAGTATTGCTCACTAACTTACTTAATTCAAACATCATTCAGTAGGTAAAGTACCTACATTAGGTAAAAAGTATTTAAATTTATTGAAGTTTTAGGTAAGTGGCTTACTTTTTTACAAAGCAAGCATATCTATTACATGCACGAAAGGAACCTCTATGAGACGCAAAAAAAATGCTGTTTAAAAGAACTAGCGGCACGATAGGAAAAAGAAAGTGTTTTCATTTGCCATTCGGCGCCCAAGTACCCGAAGTCGGAGTTTTGCTACCACGTTTCATTACCAAATGTTGTTTTCGTTTCGCCTATTTGTCTCTCTCTATTGTATGGAGAAAATATGAGACGGCAAAAATACGTTAAGTAGTTATAGTTGTTGTCTCATCTTTTCTCCATACAATAGACAGAGACAAATAGGCAAAACGAAAACAACATTTTGGTAACGAAATGTTATAAATGCACTGGGACTTCTGGCTCAGAAGCATAGAATAACGAAGCGAAAAAGTGTTACGTTACGCTTCTTATTTAAAAAAAAAAATTAATAGGTATGTAGGTAGGTACATATTAGAAATATTAGATCAGAAATATTAGATACCTACTGACACCCTATAGACCAGGGCTCACACATATAGTGTCGGCGATCGACCAGATAGTATTTTGAAAGCACGGGATCGACTAAACTCATATGTAGGTAGGTCATCAGCAATGCTATTTGGCGTGGCAATGCCGCCAGCGTTGTGGGGACGCTTCCATCTGGCACTGATTTGGATCAGTTGAGCTATTTCTAGGTGATCATGCATGCCATTATCCGCGTATTTCCAGAAATTCTACTGGGTGCCGATATCTAAATATATAAAACTCTTACGTTACTGACTGACTGACTGACAATCAACGCACAGCCTAAACCGTAAGTCCTAGAAGCATGAAACTTGGAGGGTATGTTTGTTTTATAGCATAGGGGTGCACTAAGAAAGGAAATTGGAAAATGATTTCCCTAAGCGGAGAAAAAGAGGAAAAACTTTTAAAAGAAAAATCAACGGGGCGTAACGGCTACGGGGCGAGCGAAGCCGTGGGCGGCCGCTAGTTAAGTATATTGCTGGCGATCGACTCGAAAAGCGTTCGAGATCGACCGGACGATCGCGATCGACCGTTTGAGCACCCCTGCTATAGACTCACCTTGTTTAGGGAAACACTGGCTGGCACCAAGAGGTTTCCTTCTGCATCTACCGCCGCATCTTCGAAGAATGGTCTTATTTTATCGTTGCTCTCGAAGAAATACACATCTTTGGCATGCTGAAAATAAGAAAAGTTTCTAGTCGGTTAAGTGGAACTCTGATGATGCAGATTTCAAGCAAGTCGAGAACGACAGCAGCTTGCCTATGCTTGCCGTGCCGTGCCTTCTAAACCATAGGAGCGCTCAAAGGAAAATGCCACATAGAATAACTGTGTACCAAATTTCATTTTAATCGGCTTAGTAGTTTTGGCGTGAAAGCTCAACAAACAGACAGAGTTACTTTCGCATTTATAACACATACATACATAAAATCACGCCTCATTCCCATGGGGGTAGGCAGAGATCGCGGATTTCCACTTGCTACGATCCTGACACACCTCTTTCGCTTCATTCATTCTCATAACACTCTTCATACATGCTCGTTGGTTTAGGGTATTACACAAAACAAACAATAAAATCAAGGGGAGTTAAGGTCTGAATCACCCAGCAGAGAAGTCGGGTGGACGAACAGTTGCCGCTATTCAAGTAACTATGCAGAGTTTATACCCTTATGTAAGCAATTGTGCGTCCTATATAGGCGACCAATTGAGCCCATTACGTGATGTTCAATAGCAGTAGATAGCTCAAATGGATAAACGCAGGACGAATCTGGCGGTCGCCAATTTATGCCCCGTCAATTGCAAGCTCTTTCACATACAGTGCTTGGCAACAGGCTGTGTTTTATTTAAAATATAGATAGCTAAGCATTTTGCTGGAAAGTTAGGATGCAGCCTAAGATGGAGCATGCTTAGCCATAATCCACCTGTCCACTGTTGTCTAAAATAATCCTAAATTGTTCCGGAAATACTGACGTCGGAAGAGAGTAAGAGAGTTCCACTCCTTGGCAGTTCGTACTATAAAAGTAGAGTCAAAGCGCTTTGTATGAGAATGTGGAATATCTACCATGAAGGAGTGGCACTTGTCCGTGCGTCTAGATGTCCGGAGGTAAAAGGGTGATGGGGGAATAAGGTCGTGCAGTTTTTGTGCGCTCGTGTTATGGTTCAAACTTAGAGGTTCAAAGGATGATTTGAAACTCTTTGCTGCGGGTTGCTATCCTTAATGGTCTTACCTTATTCTTAGCATCCGTCGTGGAGAAAATACATCTCTCGCTAGGATCAGGTAGCTCGGTGGTAAACTGTACGCCAGCTTCGCAGAGCTCGTCACACTCCTCCGGCCAAAGGAAATCTTCCAGCACCACGTAGCCATCGCTGGCCAACTGTAAAATAAAATTATTATTTTATTTATTTATACACGATGGCGGGACGATCTCGATTGTCATACGAACGACTGGCATTGTAGCCAAAGATCGAGAGGTGTGGAAGAAGGGGAGGGAGGCCTTTGCCCTGCAGTGGGACGACCCAGGCAAAAAATAAAAAAATCTAAATAAAATTTATACACATTGCCCTATCCTTACAGGTGTACCCTAATACGATAGCGCAGCCATCATCCTCCGAATTTCAGATTAATAAATAATTAATTAATTATTAATAAATTTAAGCCTTGCGCACATCTAGGCGATAGCGATGGCAATCAGTGAAACGCTGTCATATTTCACAGCGTTTCACTGATCGCCATCTCGGCGACTTTAGTCTCTATTTTACACTATGTTCAAAACAGGGACGGAACTATTTTTAACCGACTTCCAATCAAAAAGGAGGAGGTTCTCAATTCGGTTGTATGTTTTTTTTTTTATTTTTTTTTTTTATTTTTTTTTTTAATGTTTGTTACCGCATAACTTCGTCATTTGTGAGCCGATTTGAAAAATTATTTTTTTATCTGAAAGGTACTGCTTCCAGATTGGTCCCATTTTAATTTTATTAAAATCGGTGTTGCCATTTTTTTTTAAATAATGTTTTTAATGTTTGTAACTGCATGCCTCCGTCATTTATGAACCGATTTAGAAAATTATTTTTTTATTTGGAAGGTTATTCATACGTCCAGATTGTCCCAAACAAATTTGATTAAAATCGGTTTAGCCGTTTGACAATGAAGTCGGTTTCTCAAGTTTTTTAAACTTAAATTATTATATTGGCACAAAAGCGACTAAACACGTTTAAACAAGTATATTTTGTTTTGTACCTACCTACCTACCTACTAATATTCTAAAATGCATCAGCATCACAGTCGTTCATTTAATGTTGTCACAGTCAAAACATGTGTCTAAAGGCCTGCGCACACCTTAGGTCGCTGGCGATGGCGATCAGTGAAACGCTGTCAAATTTGACAGCGATATTTGACGGCGTTTCATTGATCGCCATCGCCAGCAACCTAGGTGTGCGCAGGCCTTCAATCAATAAAAACACAGTGATCTTGTGCCACGTCTAGACTGTCAAAGATAAGCAAACTAGCATCTAAGTTTTTCGCTAGCTCGGTATTTCTATTCTATGATATTATAAGCAAGCGCCAATTTCTATAACGCACTTTTTTAATTTCGTGAGGAACCCAGTGAAAGCGCCAGCCACGTCACAGTGCCCCCACGTGGCGAGACTATTTGTGAAAAAATCTATTTTTGTAGGTTATTTCAGAATTGGCTCGTCGCGAGGGGCTTAACGTACACTAAGGGCAAAAATGTTGTTTTCATTATTACTAACTTAACATGGTAGGGTATTATAGCATGGTGCGGAGCTGACAAAAAAAGTTCAACATTCTTCCTAGAGTAGATACTAAACCCTTGCGCACATCTAGCCCGATGTCAACGGCGATCACTGAAACGCTGTCAAATATGACAGCGATATTTAATAGCGTTTTACTGATCGCCATCGCATTCGCGCTAGATGTGCGCAGGCCTTTAGTCAATGTCATTACTTAAACTCGCACAACATAATATATTAAAATCTAAATTGAAATATAAATAATTATAATCATCGTCAAATAGATGAAAATCGATTAATGTATCAATAAATATTGATAATATAATATATTTGAAAATATATCGATTTGGCTACCACTTGCTGCTGACAGTGCGAACGTAAGTACGCATTAGACAAGATGAAACTATGAAACGTCATCGAGGCGCTTGGGTTTGTATTCCTAGGGCCTTATTAATAATCCTGGCGTAGCGTTGGACTAGTTAATTCGTGTTTTGTCTCTTGCATTGACATGCAATTGTCAACTCGAGCAAATGTGACAAAACACGGATTAACTAGTCCAACGCTACGCCAGGATTATTATTAACACCCCTAATGATTTAGTTTCTTTTTTATTCAGCCTGCTAGGCAAAGGCCATGCCTTCATTTATTAAAAAAAAACTGACATAGGTAGCTGCTTATTAGATTCGATATTAAAATAAATTATAGTTTCAAAAACTAAAAAAACACGCTTTTATAACTAATTGAACTAAAAAGTTAAAAATAAAACTATAATAATCGATTGAAAACACCGCGCTTTTTTGTACAATAATATAAATTTTTCAATCGATTATTACAGTTTTATTTTTAACTTTGTAACTTTTTAGTTCAATTAGTTATAAAAGCGTGTTTTTTTAGTTTTTTAAACTATAGGTACCTATATATATTTTTTTTAATTATATTTTTTTCATATTATTGCATTGTCATCGACCTTTACAGATGTGCAAAGTTTGAATCAAATCTGATCGTTCAAAGTAGGACAAAATCGAGCTCAAAGGGGTCGGTTACATACAAGCAAACATACATACAAGCAAACATATATACAGGTGAAGCTAATAAAAGCGTTATAAAAACACTGAATAGCGCGCAAACTAAATTACAAAGGCACGACCAGACTCTAATCCGGACGGATGGTAGTCCTATCTAATAGTGACTGCTGATAATCAACCATGATAAAGAACAACCACCAATAAATATCGCACCCGAAGAAAAGTTTCCTGAAAATAATTTAAGTTTAAAAAACTTGAGAAACCGACTTCATTGTCAAACGGCTAAACCGATTTTAATCAAATTTGTTTGGGACAATCTGGACGTAAGAATAACCTTCCAAATAAAAAAATAATTTTCTAAATCGGTTCATAAATGACGGAGGCATGCAGTTACAAACATTAAAAAAATTATTTAAAAAAAAATGGCAACACCGATTTTAATAAAATTAAAATGGGACCAATCTGGAAGCAGTACCTTTCAAATAAAAAAATAATTTTTCAAATCGGCTCACAAATGACGAAGATATGCGGTAACAAACATTAAAAAAAAAAAAAAAAAAAAAAAAAAAACATACAACCGAATTGAGAACCTCCTCCTTTTTGATTGGAAGTCGGTTAATAAATAAAATATATCTAAGATGCGCGTGGATAATTGTCTAACAATCAAACATCACACACTTTCTCATTTAGTAATATAGATAGTCCAATAAAGATAAGTTGCTTTGCTATAAAACATTATGGCTTTAGGTGATGGCAAAGCAAGGCTGAATCAGACACGTCCATTTTTATTTCGCATTGCATGCAATTATTATGGAAATCGCTGTGCAGTATTAACACTGGCGTTATAATGAGAACATTGGCTTTCTTTCACAATGATACGATGTAGGATAGCTTTTTAAAATGATAGTCATTTGGTTACACTTCTTTTTGTCGTCCAATTTTTGGCGAACCAGTGTAGTGCGTCTACCTACCTGTCCAAGCTTTATGTTTATTTCTATGTTTTCTTTTCAAGGTCAAAGTCAAAGTGGATTTATTTACAGAATTACAAGTACAGGGTTGTTAATGGTTCATTTTTATAGATCCATTGTAATTCTGCCCTTATGGGCATGTAAAATTTAAATTAACAATGTCACTTAAAAACTAACAAAAAAGGTTTGTCTAACATTGTTATAAATGTCAATGATAAAAAATAATACTAATTGTAATGTTTGTCAGTAGGTCGTCCGTCATAAATTGATTTACTGTGTAATAACATTTTGTCAGCTAGTATTGCTCTCAGCTTCTTTTGAAATAACGAAGTCGGTCCTTTTAGTTTTAAGTTGTATTTTTTCTTATTGTTACCTATTTGTTATACGTGTTTGTGGATCAAATAAACAAGTTTTCTTTCGTTCTTTCTTTTCTTTTTTTCTAGTGAAGGATTTTAAAGTCAAAGACAAAGTAAATTTATTGCTTGAAATACGTGTCGAAAAGATGTTCAACTATAATAGGCAATGTCCAATGTATTCTGCTTATATCTAGGCATGCAAATATTGAAATTTTTATGGAAATCATGAAAATAATTAAATTAATTGAGAGATTTTTTAAGTGCGTCCCAAGGAGGCTTCTTTCGTGTACTTGAGACATGGTTTCGAACTTTTAAATTGTAGGATATGCCGGTTTCCTCACGATGTTCTTCTTCTCCGTTTGATACTGGCCTGGTACTCATAAATTTTTGACGGCAAACTCATTGGTATATGACTGGATTTGACTCCAGTTTGATCATTTTATCATGTAGGTAGTGCGCAGGCCTTAAATACTGCGTGTATTTAAGGCCTGCGCACACCTAGGCCGCTGGCGAACGCGATCAGTGAAACGCTGTTAATTTTGGCAGCGATATTTGACAGCGTTTCACTGATCGCTACCGCCAGCGAACTAGGAGTGCGCAAGCCTTGAATCATACATTATGACATACCTATCGGTGTAGTGTACTTGATTATAGTAATGATTGGTTGCAATAATGGCTGCATATTTTTTAGTTCACATAATATGACATCCGCTTTCCGTTACAAGTGGATAATTGCAGTGACATAATGAATGTCTCATGTGATGAGTTTATGACAGATAATTGGGCCTAGCTTTGTATATGGGCTTGAATGTCACGGTATGGCTTTTTGCGGTAAATGCAGTGTAGCTAGAGAGCACTGGTGGTCTAGTGGTAGCGGCCCCGCCTTCCGATCCTAAGGCCGTGGGCTCGAATCAAGTCGTGTACCAATGAGTTTTTCTGTTGAAAAATGTATGTACACAATGCTAGTGCTCTCAACCGGTGAAGGAAAACATCGTAAGGAAACCCGTGGCTTAGTCAGCTCCACCATGACCATGATGATGATGACCATGATCATGATATCGACCATGTCTCTCCTGTGGATTAGGCCGACTGAGCTGTCAGGATGGTATAGGTGCTGGGCAAGCTTATTCCATCTAAAATCCTGTCCCAGGCGTTCCGCAAATAGGGCTTGTGTAATCACCAGTTGCCCCTGACGCTATAGAAATCATCTACAATAGATGCAAAAGCCTGTTTACTTTTTTGCAGTGTAGCTTAGGTAATGTACATACAATATGCGACTGCGCATATTGTATGTAATTTATGTGATACCGTCGTCGATCAGTGAAACGCTGTCAAATTTGACAGCGTTTCACTGATCGCTATCGCCAGCGACCTAGGTGTGCGCAGGCCTTAAAATATCGTCACTGACGTTTTAAAACCATGAACCTGCAAATGACGTGGCTATGCAAGAAGGAAATAGGATTATAATTAGAATTCATTTCTCTGCGCAACCATAGTGACTATTGATTCATCTGTGACCCAGCCCACGAGATCTCGTCACAGCGTTTTGGCTAGCTTTACCTATTAGATTGCTCACAAACCTATCTAAGAACATGTTTTCATTGCAAGCTGTTTTCGAAAGAGCTTTTGAATGTAGAAGACGGTAAAACTAGTTTCAATCAATTTATAAACAACTAGCGGCCTGTCCCGGCTTCGCACGCGTGGACATTTATTTTTTAAACACATAAATATAGCTTATGTCACTCATTTTGAATGGAACTTTCCAATGGTGAAGGGATTTTTGAAATCGGCACAGGATCTAGTTTTTTAGTTTATTCATTACAATCATACAAAAATACAAATCTTTCCTCTTTATAATAACATATTAGTATAGATATACCTATCGACTAGAGTCCCCATGCATGGTTTTATTATTTTCTGAGCAAGTTTATTCTAGAAGGTAAGTAGGTTTTTTCGAGTAGGTTAGGTACCTTCCTACCTAATAATAGGTTTCTAGTCATCAACATCACATTCAATACTTTGTGTGCATAATATTTAAGGTTTTTCTCCTAATCTACTGACTACTCAATTTTTTTTAATTACCGTCATAAGCCTTCATTGTTTATTAGGTATAACCGCATTCAGCATTCTGTGTCACGAATATAATTATTATCCAATATTCATATTGAATTTCAGAATTTTTTTGATATCAGTCTTTCTGGGATTCACGCTATTTGGATAAGATTTCTAGTGATTCATATCTAAGTAGTTTTAAAAGGTCTTCTTTTGACCAACTTACATCGATGTTAAGAGTCACACCCACCCCACCCATAGATAAAAAAATAGTTAAGTATTTATATATCTACTTTATACATATCTCCTTTACCCTACCGGATAAGGTACCAGATAATTGCTGAAAATTGAGGAATGTCATGAACAACTTGGTGGGTAGTAGGTACCGACCTACGCTTCACAAGACTCGGGCTATATAACAAAGTGAGTGAGACTCAATTAAGTTTTGCCAGCTGTAGGTATTACACCATTTACACCGAATTGCTATTCAATAAATGCCAATCATGCACCAAATCTTTGGAAAATAGAACATACCTGGTCAATAACAAATTGCTTACAGTCATCAAGCTAGGTTGAGGTAGGTATACAACAAGATGTCAGCCGAATGAAGAACCACGTGGTGTTGCGCAAAACGATAATTAATATTACAATTTCGTTCTGCGCATCGCCACGTGGTTTGAAAGAGGACAACTCAAATGTCTACGGTGCGGTGTCTACCTAATAGTGCGTAGAGTATACCTGATATACACACTGGTTTTAGGTACTTACTTACATACAGTCGCCAAGAATTGAGATTATACATTTTATACTAAACTAGCGGCCGACCGCGGCTTCGCTCGCCGTTACCGTTCCCGTTGAAAAAAAAAAACCTGTACCTTCTCTGGTCCTCCACAAATCATTCAAGACCAAAATCAGCCAAGCCAAGCCGTTATCGAGTTATAGCGTCAGGAAGGAAAACCCGACTTATTTTTATTTAGTAGATTACAACCATCTCTAAAATTAATCACTCTTTTTACCTGCATGGATCAAACGTGAATAATATACAAAGGATCAAGCGTTGCAATGAGTGGAACCCGAGATCTTAGGTATTTGTTAATTCGCCAATCATCCGATGTTTTTTTTTGTATTTTTTTTTAAACTACGTAACCTAATAGTATTCTAGCAGTGACGATGGACTGGCCACCGGTTAAGTGTGGAATACCTAATTTAATGGAATACGTAATTAAACCTTTAGCAAAAAAATAATGTAAGAGAGTACTTATAAACATGCTTGAAGCTTTTGAGGTTGTTCGATTTCCATATGTACTGATTTTACTATTTATGGGCGATGAGAGTTCTCCATTTGTTCACTATGGTAGGCGTTTTTAAAGGTCTTCATTTACGGCAAACTAAATTTTGGCAAAGAAAACTGTAAACTAAAAAAATACGCTTGTTTTCTTTTACGAATTATGTATTACTGAATGGCAAATAATAATTAATAAATAAATGAATAAAATCAGTGCACAATTATAATCAAATCGTTATTTACAGTAAAAATCATTTTTTATAGAAATCGTACCTATGTATACCCTCTTCAGCGAAAGAGGTTAGATGCCTAGATCGTAGCAAATGGAAATCCTTGGTAACTAAATAACTATTGGAAAGAGGTGTAATTTTATATACCTACCTATGCACGTTATAATTTTCATGTAGAACCAAATACTTCCACGACAAATTAAATGTGTGGACGTACCTACCTTCAACTACCCTCAATAACATCCCCAAGGAGAGTGGACTTGGATAGGTGGCTGCCTAGGCTACCTAACCTACCCAGATATGGTTCATGACTTATGGTCTACATCGTTTCGTCACCTTTAGACAAACTATTGCCATAGGTAGGTAGGCACCTAGGTATTAAAATATATATTTGACGTTCATATTATTTGAAATCTTTTTCAAATCAAAGCTTTAGATGTATTTCAAGCAATAAATATATTATTATTGCTTGAAATACATGTCTAAAAGATATTTAGTTATAATAGGTAACAATGTATTCTGTTTATTTTTATCATTAGCTTTGAAGGTCGTACCCTATAGAATGTCGTATACCTAATGACCTCTGAACCTACTATCTACGTACATTTTTAACAAAAGATTGAATTAATTCTCTCGAAGAAATGTTGCTACAGGTAATAATAACCTTTTACTATAGAAAAGAAACAAGTAAGTAACCTTTATTAATGAGTTAAAAGTTCAATAAAAAAAAACATCGGGGACTACCCACAAAAGAGTTTTAATATTAAGATAAGTATTTTATTATTTTAATGTTTGGACATGGACAGTACATTGGACTGGGCATTGTGGGCATGCCTCTGATCTCCGATTATTTTCAATGACTCAAGAGTGGGCTGAAGGTCAGGTTCACTTTTAGGTGCTTTTCTAGAGGGAGGATAACCTCGAAATTTTACGCAGTATAAATTTTGGCCATAACTTCGGTCCGTGTCTTGAAATGTTAATATTTTAAATTATTTGAGTGAAATCCTTCAATGTGTGTTCCTTCTTATTGTTTTCAGAAGTAACTGTAGTAAAAAAGAAAATGTGGGTACCTACTGCTAAAAAAACAATCCACATTCCTTTTTATCTGCCAAAAAATATTCTCGCTTCTCTTTTTAGTTAGGTACTTAGGTAACAACAATAACCACCAACTTCAACAGAGTACCGTATTTTAAAGTAAAACAAGATGTATCGACAATAATTAATCAGTTTGACCTTTGCGACAGTAATGTATTATAAGTATGATTATGAAGACATGAATATTATTAAATAATTATAGGTGTTCCAAAAAATCTTACCTTTTCACGTACAGTATTCTTCCTCTGTTGAGTTGCTAAGTAGTTAAACATTACGACTATATCTATTTCACCCAGATTAATACACACGTCTGTCTCGTTCGCCACTCTAGATTGGAATGATTGGCTGGCTCCCACGTAGCCATGGCGCGGGCGTCACGCCGCTGGTTACTAATACATCGACGGCTACATACCGCAATGATGAATAACGGATCGCTTTTGGGCGAGCGATGAGACTCTCTGATATTATTGTGACGAAGCTCAGACGCGACGCGGCAAATTGTCGGCGCAATCATTTTGCCACATCTGTTTCGAATTACTATACAGCTCCTTATTTGAATGAGGTTTGATTAATAAGGCTATTCATCGGACTTAAGAATCTAACTACTACTTAGACTGGAGAGAATAGCGTCCTTATAAAGTATAGAGGAAGCATTGACCATTGCAATATATGTAGTGTAGTATAGATGGTAACCAAACCACACATGAAATGATGGTAGGTACACGGAAAAAACCTTCACAAAAAACATCAGCCTGAAGAAGTCCACTACTAGATACTATACCAAGATATTGAAGCAAGTTTCTAGAAAGAACTAGGTACTTACTTATTTAGAGCGCAACTCACAAATTCCCGAGATCTTGTGATCAATATCTGTGATTCAGGTTCGTGGGCGCTGTTCGAGAACCTTTTATTCGTCGTCATTAGGTATTTGGCCTATCACATCTTGTCTTATAGGATAGGATACTTACCTACTTGCGGCCGCCCGCGGCTTCGGCTGTTTTTACCCCGTTCCTGTTTTTTAACGAAATAAATAGTAGCCTTTTTAAAGCCCAAATATGTACATTTATCCAAATGCAGGTACGTATATAAGTAATCATTTAATCGGTGCAGTGATTATGGCGTGATTGAGCCACAAAAATCCAAGCATCGTAACTTTTGTTGCGGCGCCTGCCATTTTATATATAGCATGAAGCAAGACTGTTCGTCTTTGCTTCTTGCTATATATAAAATGGTAGGCGACATGAGGCAGTTGACGACGACGTGATGGCAGGCTGGCGTGATGGCAGGCTTGCTTGATGGCAGGCTGGCGTGATGACAGGTTGGCGCGACGGCAGGTTGACGTGATGGCAGGGTGGCACGGTATTAGGCTGACGTGATGGCAAGCTGGCGTGATGGGAGGCTGGCGCGTTAGCAGACTGGCGTGATGGCAGGCTGTTACGGTGGCAGGTTGACGTGAGGGCAGGCTGGCGCAGTAGTAGGCTGACGTGATGGCAGGCTGTCGTGATGGCAGGCTGTTGCGGTGGCAGGTTGACGTGATGGTAGGCTGGCGCGGTAGTAGGTTGACGTGATGGCAAGCTGGCGTGATGGGAGGCTGGCGCGTTAGTAGACTGGCGTGATGGCAGGCTGTTGCGGTGGCAGGTTGACGTGATGGCAGGGTGGCGCAGTAGTAGGCTGACGTGATGGCAGGATGGCGTGATGGCAGGCTGTTGTGGTGGCAGGTTGACTTGATGGCAGGGTGGCGCGGTGCCTCACTCTTTTGTTTCAAAAAATTTGGATTTTAAAATTTATTGGTAGTCCACCAATTGTTTGTGAGTAAGCCTGCAACTTTTGTTTTATAAAACGAACTGCTATTTGTTACTTATGCGTTTGCGATTTATATACACTTTTTAAGTTATATAAAGTTATATTAAGTTATATAAATTTTGGGGGTCCCCATACTTAAAACTGAAACTCAAAAAATTGTTTTTCATCTAACCCATACGTGTGGGGTATCTATGAATAGGTCTTCAAAAATGATGTTGAAGTTTCTAACATCGTTTTTTTCTAAACTGAATAGTTTGCGCGAGAGACACTTCCAAAGTGGAAAAAAGTTGGTCCCCCCCCCTCTAACTTCTAAAATAAGTGACTGATAATGCTAAAAAAAATATATGTTGTACATTACTATGGAAACTTTCAACGATATTTGGTTTGAACGAGATCTAGTCAGTAGTTTTTTTTTTTAGGCCTTAAATCGTAAACCGCAATTTACCTTTCGACGAACTAATAGAACTTCTAGAACTCTATGTTATATTACTTACTGCTACGGAACCCTTCATGGGCGAGTCCGACTCGCACTTGGCCGCTTTTTTAAATATCTGTAGATATAGTATTCGTAACTTTGTAGTTTGATCTCGATATGGATCATTATTATCATCACGCACTTACAAGGAATCCTTGATGATGACTTAAAATTAGGGAAAAATGTATATGCTCGTGTAAGTACGATATGGTATCCAGAAAAAAGGATAGGTATTCTAATCCTAACTTTCAAAGTAGTGCGGCAGCATTGCAAAGGACATTTACGGGACAAAATACTAAAAATAATGAAATCAGTTTTTTACCTTCTGCGCTGGAGAGCTTGGGTTCGATCCCCACCGAGAACAAGTATTTGTGTGGTGAAATGTTTAATCTCTGTCTGGGTGTACCTTATGTATTATAAGTACCTACATATTATATTAGCAATCTGGTTCCTATAGTACAAGCTCTGCTTATTTTAGGGCTAGAAAGTGCTGTGCGGATCGAAAAAGAAAACTCAATTCCAATGCTAACTTTTCAAACGACAAATCCTCCAACTCAATGTTTTTATAACCCATGGACATTAAAAAGGAAGTGAAATTAGTGATGGAAAATTAATTGCCAACGAAGTCAACGAAACCTTGTTTACGCAACGAAACGTTAGCTCATCATCAACATCATTAGCCTGAAGAAGTCCACTGCTAGACATAGGCCTCCCCTACACTTTTCCAGGAAGAACGATGCTGAGCCCTTTCCATCCACCGGCTTCCCGCGATCTTAACAATGTCGTCGGTCCATCTGGTGGGTGGGTGCCCTGCGTTTCGTCTTCCGGTTCGTGGTCGCCATTCGAGTACCTTTATTCCCCAACGGTTGTCGGTTCTTTGAGCTATATGACCTGCCCACTGCCACTTCAACTAATTCTACAAGCTTTGTCAATGACCTTGGTTCTATACGGTTATCCTCATTTCTGATTCTATCACGCAGTGAAACTTCCAGCATAGCCTCCATAGCTCGTTGCGCGACTTTGAGCTTGTGTGCGAGGCCAATAGTTAGCGACCACGTCTCAGTTCCGGATGCCCTCACTGGCAACACGCAACGCAACGATAGCTAGTTTTATTTAAATAACTCGCATTTTTTAATAAAGCACGATACAGCCTTAGTCCGCAATGACTGCGCTGATTGTATTGCTGCTGCTATGATGGCCTAGAGCTCAACTTCACTAGGATCTGGGTCTTCAACCTTGGTCATCATGACCCTTGCTGGCCTGCCCGCGCTATAATAGCCTCGACTCGACCTTCGGGCTCGGTCATTACTTCAGCTTGTCCATCAAGGGCTGCCATGCTGACCGCGCTGTGATGGCCTGGACTGGACATGCGTTACGCCAACTGATCTGAAAAGGCAGTCAATAAGCTCTGACAGAATCGTCACAGCTTGCTGTTTTGTTGGTCACGTCGTCTTCTGCGGTACAAACGGAATAACTTTTGTAACTTTTGTAGACAATGTAAGATTTTTGGGGATCTACATAGATCAATCTTTGAATTGGAAAATGGAACTAGATTCTATAGAGAACTACATAAGTTCCGCATGCTACGCTCTAAGAAGCCTGCGAGATGAGGTGAGTCTTGAGCAACTTAAGAGTGTCTATTACGCATTGGTCGAGTCTAAGTTAAGGCACAGTATTAAATTCTGGGGCAACAGCTACGCTTACAATATTAGAAAAGCGTTTGTCATACAAAAACGAGCAATTCGCACAATGGTACGTATACCCTCATGGGAGTCATGTAGGGAATATTTTAAAAACCTACGGATCTTGACCGTCCCCTCGCTATACTTACTAGTAATTCTTAAAGATATTGTGAAACATCCGTTAAAATATGAGACTTTGCCTCAAAGGCAGACCAGATTGCTAACTAGGAGAAAGAATATTGATATACCTTTTACTGCGAAATTATTCAATTATTTTATTCAATTGAGGAATTCATTGACTCCCAGACGTGACATTTTGATGACTTATATATTGATGACTTATTAATTTATTCTGACATTTGTTTATGTGTACTTATATTATTTGATAACAGTGTATTTAAATGTTTTATTGATTTTTTTATTATTTTGTAGCATGTTAGTTTATAGTAGACATTCAGACACGATTTATAAAAGGATTGTTATTGAATAAATGAAATGAAATGAAATGAAATAACGTGCAAAGAGAAATTTTAAACAGTGAGTTTTGTAAGTTAAAATGCATTTATAAATTGGCTTATGATATCGACATTGACGACATGGTCCCACTGCTGGGCAAAGGCCTTCCCCCCAAAAATCCAGTTATCTATATCCCGAGATTCTTCCCACGATCTCCTTTCGAAGGAGGCCAGGGGTTCAATTCTAAACCAGTGACTTTTTTGTCACGGTAGATATATATCACATGAACTGTCAGTTTCTTTAGTGAATTTGACAGTTCTTGTTACATATGTCTACCGTGACAAAAAAGTCACTGGTCTAGAATTGAGCCCCAGATCGTCCCGCCAACGCATCATGGCGCGGTTGAGTGAAATCACAGTAAATTTAGAAAAAACTCATTTTTTAAGGTTTCAAAATTGTAAAACACCTAACATAAATTTAGATATCTCATATAAAGGGATTAATATTAAGGAAATAAATGAAATCAAATTTCTCGGTGTAAATATTGATAGACTTTTATCATGGAAAACGCACATAGCAAAATTAAATTCTAAAATATCGAAATATTGTTATGCCTTATCAACATTAAGTAATAATTCCTCTAGATTGGTTGCAAAAAATGCATACTATGGTCATGTTTACTCCCATTTAACTTACGGCATAATATTTTGGGGTAACTCTGTAGTAGTTCAGTCAGCCTTCATAATGCAAAAAAAGTGCCTTCGAGCCATTTATAACTTACAAAGTACTGAATCTCTCCGATCTATTTTTAAAGAAAACAATTTTTTAACACTTACAGGAATATATATATTAGAAATAAGCTTATTTGTAAAAAATAACAAACATTATTTTTTTGATGTTAAATCTAGCCGAATTGAGAATTTGCGAAACAAACATAAATATAACATAGTAATGCCACAGATCAACAACACCATGTACCACAAAAGTTCATATATCGCAGCAATAAAAATATATAACCATTTACCTACTGATTTAAAACAACTGGAAGGTAACATGTTTAAAAATAGTTTAAGAAAGTGGCTTATTCATAGAGTCCACTATAATTTAGGTGAATATTTTGATCTCTATTAGCGCCTCTAGTATAGTAGATATGATTAGATTATACCTACTTAGGTACTTTGTTAATTGTTTTAAACAATATTTCAATATATATATATATTGTCTACAATATTATGTATTATTTAAGATAATAATGACTGTATGTTCTTGCCAAATAATTTGTATAGGTATATAATTTGTTTTTATTGTTATTGGGCACAAACTTGCCCTTTTATTGTACGTCCGGAACGGACAAACTGTGAAATCTGTACCTAGCTAGCCATAGCCACTAAGATCTTTTCTGTACAACAGTTAATGCAATAAATATTTCTGATTTCACAATTGATCGCTTTATAATTATAAGTTTAAAAAACTTGAGAAACCGACTTCATTGCCAAACGGCTAAACCGATTTTAATGAAATTCGTTTGGGACAATCTGGACATAAAAATAACCTTCCAAATAAAAAAATAATTTTCTAAATCGGTTCATAAATGACGGAGGCATGCAGTTACAAACATTAAAAAAATTATTTAAAAAAAAATGGCAATACCGATTTTAATAAAATTAAAATGGGACCAATCTGGAAGCAGTACCTTTCAGATAAAAAAATATTTTTTCAAATCGGCTCACAAATGACGAAGTTATGCGGTAACAAACATAAAAAAAATAAAAAAATTATAATAATAATAATAATAAAAAAAATACAACCGAATTGAGAACCTCCTCCTTTTTGATTGGAAGTCGGTTAAAAAGGTTTTCAAGCTACGTGTCGAAGGATAAAAAAGCAGCCAAGTGCGAGTCGGACTCGCCCATGAAGGGTTCCGTAGCATCAATTAACATAATTAAAGGTTTTTGTAGTTCGTCGAAAGGTAAATTGCGGTTTACGATTTATGACGTATAAAAAAAAACTACTGACTAGATCTCGTTCAAACCAAATATCGTTGAAAGTTTGCATAGTAATGTACAACATATATTTTTTTGGATTTATCATTCTCTTATTTTAGAAGTTAGAGGGGGGGGGACCAACTTTTTTCCACTTTGGAAGTGTCTCTCGCGCAAACTATTCAGTTTAGAAAAAAACGATATTAGAAACCTCAACATCATTTTTAAAGACCAATCCATAGATACCCCACACGTATGGGTTTGATGAAAAAAAAATTTTTGAGTTTCAGTTTCAAGTACGGGGACCCCCAAAATTTATAGTTTTTTTTCTATTTTTATGTAAAAACCTTAATGCGGTTCACAGAATACATCTACTCACCAAGTTTCATCAGTCTAGCTTTTATGGTTTCGGAGAAAAATGGCTGTGACACGGTCGGACAGACAGACAGACAGACAGACAGACAGACATGACGAATCTATAAGGGTTCCGTTTTTGCCATTTGGCTACGGAACCCTAAAAAGGAAGGGGAAGACCAAGGACCAAACAATACTTGGTTGAAGGTAACTGTACATTAACAGCAATAATATTAGGGTGCTGAATTGTATGCTTCTTCTTCTATATTATCTTTCCAAAAGAAGAATGAAGTCCTTGTAACACAAATATTTATACCGATACGTAATACAAACTTACTTTTTATAAAAATAACAGTATACATTCTATCAAGTGTCTTCGACTTTAAGTAACCAATTCTCTTTTATATGCCGTGAAAGAGAACGTGAAACAATAACTGGAGTCCTTCTTCTTCTTCCTGCTCTTATCCTCACATTGTCAAGTTCTTCTCTTTAATTCTCCTCTATCAGCCGTCATCTCTGTATTCTTTCTTATCCATGCCATCTTTCAAACTGTTTATCCATCTTTGGCCTACCTACCGCTACTCACATATCCATCTCTATTCATATCATTCTTCTGGTCACATAACTTTCATTCCTTTTCATGACATGCCCGTACCACACCAGCCTGTTGCTCTTCAAGCAACAACAAGTTGTTATAAAAATAAACTCATTCATCTGTGAAGGACCGCCTAATTGACCGACCGAGTCCGCGTATACGCAAATCCAGGCATACTTTATCATTTTTATGCAGATTCACTGGAACAATAATGCGTCTAAAAAATATTTGGATATTTTTCAAACTCGGTACAGTATTGATCAACTTTTCGTACTCCACGCACGCTCGACGTTCTATAGAGTGGTGGCACAACAGAATAAGCATAAAAAACTGGGTCTGTATTGTTTCATTTTGAAATGAAAGGAAGGCTTTGATTTAATCCTAAAAGGAACTGACAAAACCGTGCCACTACTGCGTGCGACTATAAGACGTGTAAATAAATGCAGTTTCTATTGGTACTGTTGAAACAATCACAAAGTGAAACAATAGTCCTTTCAATCCACTGAATAATATTTCTGCCTGCTATGCTGAGTTTGGCCGGGTGCCGAACACAACCGGGTCTACCTATACCTACTACGAATATGGTGCTCGAATACCTGGTAGGTTAAAAAACTGTCTGATTTTGAAATTGCGAAAAGTTAGTCTCACTCTTTTTAATTAAATGTATAGTTTAGGGGAGCAAACCATCGGATTTGTCAGTTAGTGGCGACTAGCGGTTGTGCGTATACCACCAGCCATTGGCCATACCACCAGCCGGAGTCAGGCCGGTGCCTGAGCTGAGCTGGGCAAAATACATGATATTTATTTAAATTTTAATTTATTAAAATATTGTTGAAATTGAAATACAAATGAAAAAATACTGTATTGCAAGTAATTGAAATATGAAATACAAAATATCTTTTCATCCCACCAGCTCTGAAAGTGTGTTTTTGCTGTTCAATATCTGACTGCAATAGTACATTGTTCACCGAGAGGAGAAAGTGACCGATTACCGTTGAGGGTGTCGTTTGAAGCCCGAGCCGTAGGCGAGGGCTATAAAAAACCCGAGATCGGGAATCGCAGTTTCTCTCGAGTGATACATAGTGCTTTATACTACACCCACAAGGAAAATAAATTCTACGAAAACTGAATCCTCAAACAAACACACAAATTGGAAATGGCGTCTGCAATTTTCACATGTTCTTTTTCGAATTGTTTATCCTGCCGCCGCAGGGTCGCACTGCCAGCCCGACACCATCCAACACACAGCTAGTGGCCAGTGTCATTTTGCGAACTTTGAGATAAAAACTCACCGTAAAAACTTTTTGGCTTTTGACATTTAGGTTACCGGCGCATAGTCTTACCCAAAATTAAGAAAGAAAAACCACGTAAGAAATGGATTTTCATACACTTTTCTCTCCCGCTCAGATGCGTTTTCTCCCCGCATATTTGTTCGATGTGCAATGACGTACTTTCTACCGTAAATTTGATAAAGTATCAAGGTACTTTCCAAGCAGGTGTAGTATAAAAGCCTTTTTTATCCTCTAGAGTCTAGAGTCTAGAGCAGGGATTCCCAAAGTGGTCGATATCGACCCCTTGGGGTCGATATTTGTTTCCTAGGGGTCGACATAAACGAAAACTGATTTTGGGGGTCGACGAGGTCAAAATATCGACCCCTATTAAATTAACACAATTTCTTATTTCAAAGTTTCAAGATAGGTAGGTAGGTACTGTATTGTTTATGTTGTGTTATGTGTACTAAGAATAATTAATATTTCTGTAGGAAATAGCATTGTTGTAGTAATGTAAAGTCTCGAATTCGTGCAACGTACGTTTGTTTTGTTAAATTTTTGATGAGAAAATGAAGTCAACTTTACTCACTTAACCAAGTGCAAAGTTTTCAAATTGGTACTTTAGTACCTAGCTATTTTGTATCAATAGGAAAAAACTGAAGATAAGCCCTCTTATTCATAATAGTCTGCTAAATTAAAGCATTGCTAATTTTCACTGTCTTCTTCTGTTGACCTAAGTCGAGAGAGACATAGGCAAAATAACACACTGTTTTAAGCTAGCGGACCATTGTAAACAAGGGGGTTGATCTTAAAAGTAGGTAATTTGGCCATGGGGGTCTGAGGTAACCGTTTATTTTGGAATAGGGGTCACTTGTCCAAAATAGTTTGGGAATCCCTGGTCTAGAGGATAAAGTAAATTTGAATTTAGAATATCGTGTTCACTAAGTTTGTGAATACACAACCTATTTACTTCTACCTCCATGGTGCCGAACTCATCATACAACCTTTTTTATTTTGTTAAAAACTCGCACTCGTAACCTTCTTGGTGTATTTGTCTATTCAAAACACCATTAAACCTATTTACTTCTACCTGCATGGTGCCGAATTTATAATACAACCTTTTTAAATTTGTTAATAACTCATACTCGGAACCTTCTTGGTGTGTTACTTTTAGTCGCGCCATGCTCTTTTTTGCATTTAGTCATTTCCTCGCTGAGGTGGGATGAAAAGTTACGTGTTGCACTCGAGTGCAAAGATTTGGTTAAACTTTAGAATCCTGCGCTTGCTCAGTCATCAAAATTGAGCACGCGGTTAAAAAGCAGCTTTGCACTCTTGTATAACAAATAACTATTAAGTAAGGTATTTGAAATTATAAAATACAAAAGCTGTATTTTAGAAATTTTGAATTTAAATACAAAAAACATTGATAATTTGAAGTACCTAATTTTTTTGCGTTTTGTTGACCAACTTTGACGTACCTACAGTCAAAGCTTACGGTATACATAACAGGTGCAGTGATGCCAACTTTAATAGCTGCTTTACCATCGTTACACTCTCGCCTCGCACTCACACACGATCGCATAATGAAGCTTAAATGCATTTAATGTTAAAATGTATTTTTCATCCCATCTATTCAAAAAGAGGCGATTGGTTCCCTAAATAGTGCGCCTAAAGTAACTACTTTAGGCGCACTATAGGTACAGTGACACAATTACTTTTAAATTTGGAATACTATTAAATTGAAAAGTTTGAACGCAATTCGCTACGATAAAATACTGGCTGGTAGTGGTAGTATGAAAAAGCGAGCCTGTAGCCGCGGTATTGGTTAATAAAAAAAAAAAATACGCGGGAACTTCTTATTGTATTTTTATTACTTTCTAACAAACTACTACAAGCAATTTAAATATAATACACAAATAAACAATTAAATATGAGTTCTAGCAGTGAAAGTGATATATTACAAAACCATCAACTAGAGTCTGAAGTTATTACGAATACCCAAGTGATAAATAAGTCAACTACATTTTCTGTTCCCAACAAAACAGTTACAATAAACTTCAAAAATTGCGGAAATGTATCTAATATTAATCATCATTTTCATCATTTGTAATTTAGTTATGTAAATATAAATGATTCTCTACTAAAAGCTTCTCTTATTTAATTTTCTCATAGAGGGGGATGAAAAGCAGAGTGTGCCACACGGTACCAAAATTATTTAACCTTGAGCGACGTACTTTGAATCCTTCGTTACGTTCAGGATTCTACTCTAGGACCCCTCGTTTCACTCGGGATCCTACTCTAGAATCCTTCACTCCACTCTGGATTCAAAAAATCGCTCTCGCCCTAAATACTTTATTTTGGCCCCTTATGACACAATCTACTATTGAAGCCTCAAGTATTTGATATATTATGTACTATAGTTACAAAATAAACGGTAGCGCTATGTAGAAGAAAAAAATTCAACTACTAAAGGCTCGAACACATCTAGTTCGCTGGCGGTAGCGATCAGTGAAACGCTGTCAAATCTCAAATCTGACAGCGATATTTGACAGCGTTTCACTGATCGCTACCACCAGCGAACTAGGTGTGTTCGATTCGAGCCTTTATTCCTGACAGTCCGATAGACAGCCATAGAATAGAAATAAATTATGCTTCAATAAATATTTTTATTTATCATAATTCAACAAGCAAAGAATCATTTTACTACTATTTTGTTCTTGAAAACCAGCGGAACGAAGATAGACGTGGATCGACCGCAATTGCGTCAAACGGTAGGTACCTAATATGGCCCGGGGCAAAACAGACAAGGCTCCAACAAGCACCCGGTACATCCCCTAACAATCAGCTTCTGAAAACTATAACACTAATGGCCTTACTACAATCTCTTAGTAGATATTAAGTATCACACCGGCGATCAATTTATTAATAAGTTTCTGAAAAAAAGGAAAACATACGAGCACGTATACAGGGTGTCCCATAAGTCAACGTCCAGCCGAAAACGGGTGATGCGCCAAGTCATGACAGGTAACAGAAAAATATAAAAAAAAATATTTGCCAAGTAACTTTTGAGATAAGAGTATTTTAAAAAAACAGGAAAAACTGACACCCTGTGATGATCTTTTAAGTCCTGTGACTACAAATATTAACTTTTCATAAAACTTTTTTCTGCAACGTAAGCATGAATAACCCTTCTGTAAATTACAATTCAAAATTAAGCCATAACTGCCTCAGTTTTAATGAAATCGTGGAGTTTTGGCCAACCATTCATTTCAGATAATTACATCACCCAACTTTAACCGTCTGTACCGCAAAAAAAATGTACTACACTATCATGGCAAGTAACTTTAAAAAATGGCGCATTTATCCAGAATTCCAAAATAGTATAATACTTGCTAAAGTACTCCTTAGTTTTGGTAATAAAAATGTTTTTTCAACTAAACTGGATTTCCAATCAATTTTATTTCATTAGATAAAATGTTTGTACCCTTTAAATCATGGGTTTAAAATGCTTACGCTGCGTTTTTAAGTGACTCACAATTCACAGGTACAAGTAAATACCATTTCCACGATGTAAATAAACAGTTAGAGCCACCATCTTGTCGAAAGAGTAATAACCATGGGTGTTCAAGTAATTTGTTAGTTTTAGGTGAAAGTTTGAAATAAAATTCAATAGGATTATTAGATTCATGTAGGACTGCACTTCAAGTATTAAATGGAACGCCTCAAAGTGAGGTAACGCCACATGAGTCATGTTTTTTCGTGCGTGCAGCCGGCTCCATCGAATTATAAGACGTTGTCACGTCAATAACCATGAAATAAGACCGGCGACGGGCGAAGGCAAACTTTATATTAAAATCACGATTGAAGTAATCCTATGATTGAATTTTATTTCAAACTTTCACCTAAAACTAACGAATTACTTGAAAACCCATGGTTATTACTCTTTCGACAAGATGGTGGCTCTAACTTTTTATTTACATCGTCAAAATGGTATTTACTTGTACCTTGTGAATTGTGAGTCACTTAAAAACGCAGCGTAGGCATTTTAAACCCATGATTTAAAGGGTACAAACATTTTATCTAATGAAATAAAATTGATTGGAAATCCGGTTTAGTTGAAAAAACATTATTTAATTCCAAAACTAAGGAGTACTCTAGCAAGTATTATACTATTTTGGAATTCTGGATAAATGCGCCATTTTTTAAAGTTACTTGCCATGATAGTGTAGTACGTTTTTTTTGCGGTACAGATGGTTAAAGTTGGGTGATGTAGTTATCTGAAATGAAATGTTGGCCAAAACTCCACAATTTCATTGAAAACTGAGGCAGTTATGGCTTAATTTTGAATTGTAATTTACAGAAGGGTTATTCATGCTTACGTTGCAAAAAAATGTTCATGAAAAGTTAATATTTGTAGTCACAGGACTTCACAGATCATCACAGGGTGTCAGTTTTTCTTGATTTTTTAAAATACTCATAACTCGAAAATTACATGACAAATATTTTTTTTTATATTTTTTTGATAGCTGTCATGACTTGTCTATCGTCCGTTTTCGGCTGGACGTTGACTTATGGGACACCCTGTATATGTATAGCAAATCTGGATTTTATGAGAAAAAATGGTAACTCTAGAGGCATTATCCAGGGAGGAAATAGGGGACTACGTTTGTATGGAGAGTCGCCTGTGTGATGCCTTCTTAAGGCCTGCGCACATCTAGGTCGCTAGCGATGGCGATCAGTGAAACGCTGTCAAATTTGACAGAGTTTCACTGATCGCCATCGCCAGCAACCTAGGTGTGCGCAGGCCTATACCCTGGGTTATAAATCGTGACCGGATGTACTTTGAGCAAGTCTCAACCCTAAGTAACGCCTGTAAGAAGGAGAATTCGTACCTGTGTATTTTTTAAAAATTGTTTATTTAATATTTTAACTTATACGTATCACATTATTTTGTAAAAATATATTCTAGAAACAATAAGGTTTAAAAAAACATATTTCACTTCATCTATTTTGAATAGATAAACTCAGAAGCTATGACCGTAATTATGACCGTAGTTATTTAAAACCCGCAAGCATACCATGTACCTAAATATCACCACTAAATATCCGTCAACTAAATGTTTGTTAGTTCGGTGGTATTTTATAACCAACATTACTTGAGTTGTCTTAGCCCAAAGTGTAAGCAGCTAAATGAAAGTCATAAATAAAAAAAACCTTTTCATTACTCATACTCTGAAAGTAGGTCTGAAGTTGCCTGAGGGGCCTAATTGAAAGTAAAACTTTCAGCCCTAGGGAGAATCGCTTTCTACTGACAGCTGTCAAATTATAAAAAAAAACAAGTTCTATTTTATTCAACCATGTTCCAACTTTCTAAAGTCTTTCTAACTGTAAGGAGGTTGTTCAACCAAATTCCAACTTTTTATTCAGCAAGTAGGTTGGAAACCCATTACAACGGTAAGAAGTTTAAAAAGTCTAATTAGAGCGCAATGTAATATTTAAATTTAAATAACATAAAGATAGTATTAAATAAATAATATATCTTCTAAATTACTTGATTAGTGTATAGCTTCAACTATTTATTTAAAATAACATAGATTTAAACTATGAAAATGAAAATAATGGCTAAATAATGCTGGCGAGCCGAAGCCGAAGGCCCGCCAGAGAAAAAAAAAAACCGGGAAGGCGGCAATTCAATCTTCATTTTCACTAATTTTTCTTTCATGTTTTTATTTTTACTTTCCTTGTATTCGTAATGAAAAGCACAGTGTTTACCTCGGGTGAAAGTCTTTTGAGTCCCTCAAGCTCCATTGGCGCCCTCGCTAACGCTCTGGCGCCAAACCCGTCTCGGGACTCAAAAAACGTGACTTTCAACACTCAGGTAACAATGTACTATTTTTTTAACGCGTCAACAGCAGTTTTGCATTTAAACTGTGGTACTATTTTCTATTTGCAAGCAGAATAGGAGTCTGAGGAGTTTTAGACTAGAATATGCAAAAATACTAACTTTAGACATTTTTTACACCTCTGCCCATTAGCATAACAAAACGTTGCCTACAGGGGCCTAATTCTCGGGCCGATCTCGATCATTTTGCAATTTTATTTTATTGCTTCTTTTCACAACCCCACACTTTTTCTACGTTTTCCGTATATCGTAGCTGTCGAGGCTTCTACGATGAGGTCGTTGATGTATTACTAAAGGTAAACATCGTAAAAATCAAAAATCGTAAATAATTATAATTTAGTACGGGCTAAAAAAAATATATCTATTCCAAGAAAGCTTATAAAATTGAGGAATTCGAAGAATTTTATATATCAAGCAAAAATAAAATAATCTAAATAATCATTTAGTCAAAATACCTAGCTAGAAAGAACAAAATTCTCAGGCGCCGTACACTTGGTTCACCTAGGTGAATTAAGTACACTATTTCGTAGACTTAAATATGTATGCATGTCGCCACGGTTTCGGCCGAACTCGTAGACTGCGTAGGTATAGTGAGAGCAACGAGACGACGACGCTACGTGGTGCTACGTGATGCTACGTAATGCTACGTGGTGCTACGAGACAGGCAACGGTTGTACACTCTTAAAATTACATTACGGTAGGTACGGTAAGCATAAGTATAATTTTCCTATACGTTAATGGTTGATTTTTAAAGAAAAGTTAGGGTTAGTGTGACCACCCCGGCTTTTGATCGTGAGGTCGTGGGTATGAATCCAGTGTGCGCCAATAAAAAGTGCTACGTACAAATTATATGCGCTTTGCTAGTGTCCTCAATCAATGAAGAAGAACATCGTGATGAAATTAGTAGCCTGTCTGGTTAGTAAAGTTGATTATCCCTAAACTATAGGCTGGTTTAGCCTTTAGATTGAAGTTTAGAACTTTATTTGAAGACCCGCTTTGAGCCACTACTGTTTTTAAACCAAAGGTGCCATGACTTTGATTAAAAAAAAATATTACTAATATTGCCAAAGTTCTTTTTATGCTAACTGTACCTTCAGACTTCGTCAAAGAATATTGAATTGTTAGTATTATTGTTAGTTAGTATCCGTCAGACCTGTCGAGTATTCGACAGGTCCATGCCTTATGGGGTCAAAGTGTTTCTTATTTTGTAAATCTACAAGCGGCCGCCCGCGGCTTCGCTCACTCCGTTCCTGTTAATCTTTGTGCCAAATTTCATCCAATTGTCGTTCTAGCGTTATCGAGTAATAAACATCTATCTATATTCTATCCTAATTAGTTGGATGAGTACATCACTTGCTAATGGAAAAGGGTCGAGGTTCTACCACCGCTCTTCTCAACATATAGACCGAGCTTATCCAAACATTTTGGATCCATGGGTTTCTCGTACAGCTCGCTTCTCGAGATCGTTTCATCCTCATAGCCATAAATTGTGGAATGAGTTACCACGAGAGGTTCTCCCATTTAGTTATGAATAGCTTCAACGCCCTATAAGTAGGTGAGTCTAGGTGCCAGTTCCACGCGACCAAGCCTAGAAGAACAGGCAACAAACTACGGCTCGGTTCCTACCGTTTTTTTTATATGATCCTTTTACAAATCAAAAATAATAGCAGTGAAGTTCCAGTGTGGTTTTATTATATAAATATTTATGACACCACACTGAAACACTGGAACACCATCTATAAATTATTTAGACAATACTTTTCAAATTTGCAGTCTCCAGAATGGAAGCTATCCCTTCATAGAGATCAGCAGGGCTACCACGAGCTCCATATGGTTATGGCTATGGCTGTCAAATGTATAGATAGGCTGATCCACACATTCATTTTCTTCTTGGGTTTGAATGTGTTGACACAATTTTGACAGCCATAACCATAACCATATGAAGCTCGTGGTAGGCCAGCAGTTAGCGGTTCGACCGTAAAAATCGAGTAAACAGACCAACTTTCTAATTTCTAATACTTTTGTGTAAAATATGAATGACGCATTTACAACAAAGGCTTCCACGCAAGCTTGCCGCGCTTTTCAGGTGCGGTGCGGGCGCGGAGGGAGGAAAGCTTTGCCCGGATCTCTCCGCCCGCCCTTCATCATTCCGTACGTAGCTCTGGGCAAGACAGCCTGCCTTTGCAGCCGCGAGTCGCCTACCAGTATTGCGTTCGGGAAAACTTAGCAATTTCAGTTTGTTTCAATCTATTGTTTTAAAAATGGAAGTTGAATTTGTCTTACCCCGTGGTTAAGATAGTTCCTGCGGGAAGTGTCGTGATCCCGTCGGTTTTATTTATTTTATTGTGTCATAAACTTATACAAAAATGTCTCTTACCGTGGACATAAAACAATTTAAAACAATCAGGGTGAAATACCTCAAGTATGTGTGCGTCGAATTCCGAAGTAAGTATACTACTTTTAGTGCAATAAAGAATTTTGAATTATGTTATTGATGTATAAACCTTTTTGAATTTTACAGCTGTACTAAGCTTTGAATCTAAAAGCTTTCATGATTTTAAAGCTGCACTGAGTTATTAATTTGTGTCTGGCTTCCGTTTTTATTTCTCATTACTTTTTACTTTATTTCATTGTACATAATATACCTACCTACCTACTACTACCGCTAGTAAGGTTTTAGTAAGTTGTGTTTTCTTGAGAATGGTCTGCTCTTTTTAATAATAATATGTGTTTTACTGTTGTTTGTCCTGTGTCCTGTGTATTCAATACGTACATTGAACCTCAAGCCTCAAAGCTTTTAGTGTATGAAGCAAAAATGGATAAAATACTTTACATTATAACGGTTTTTATAAAAAAAAAGTTTCCGACTAAAATACATTATAACACCCAGATACAAAACAAACATCGTATTCATAACACAAATAATTGTCCTAGGCGGGAATCGAAACTATAAA
Organism: Thera britannica; assembly: GCA_939531255.2. Lineage (NCBI taxonomy): Eukaryota > Metazoa > Arthropoda > Insecta > Lepidoptera > Geometridae > Thera > Thera britannica. The sequence continues at coordinate 16,830,523 of OW618044.2, forward strand.
CCTATAAACAGAACGATATGTTGATATGTCGGCTTTTAAGGATTTCACGAAAATATAAAACATGACAAGTGCAAGAATCGGTCATTTTGAGGCACACTTAAGATCCCTTCACTACATTTTCGTTCGAAAGCACTAAACTACAACCACAAGAATATTTAGACAAGAAAATATTCAGATACTTAAACCGAAAATCTGAGACAGGTAGGGCAAAAGTTTGGCATTCATTTTACATTAATAAATAATCCGGTATGTCAAAGCAGCTAAGTAATAGCATGAATCGTGTTGCTTGTAAGAGAATCAAGCAACAGGTATCTACCGACTTGGCAATGCGGCACTTGTATACCTATATATGCTATGGCCGTTCGAGATGAGAATGACAGTCAGCTACGAGGATGTTTGGTGCGTGAATAGGTATCCTATACATTTTGTCTTAGAAAAATAGCTTATACGATACTGGTGTTTCTTTCTTCAAGATACATGCAAGGAAACAAAAAACAGCCAATTTTTTATCAAAAACGTATGGGTTTTATAAAAAAAAATTTTGAGTGTTAGTTTCAAGTATTAAGACCCCCAAAATGTATTGTTTTTTTTTCCATTTTTGTGTAAAAATCTTAATGCGGTTCACAGAATACATCTACTCATCAAGTTTCATCAGTTTAGCTCTTACAGTTTCGGAGAAAAATGGCTGTGACATACGGATGGACAGACAGACAGACAGACATGACGAATCTATAAGGGTTCCGTTTTTGCCATTTGGCTAGGGAACCCTAAAACACGAATGATCGTAGAAGGTTTTAGTTCAGGTTACTTTATTTGATGACTCTAGAAACTGAATTAGGCTAAAGAAGCCTAAATCTTCAGTTTCTAATTAGTAAAACATCAAAATAATTAATTATGTCTCATTCATCATCATCATCAGCCTGGAGAAGTCCACTGCTGGACATAGGCCTCCCCTACACATTTCCAGGAAGAACGATTCTGAGCCCTTTCCATCCACCGACTTTCTGCGATCTTAACAATGTCGTCAGTCCATCTGGTGGGTGGGCGCCCTACTTTTCATCTTCCGGTTCGTGGTCGCCATTCGAGAACCTTTATTCCCCAACGGTTGTCAAATCTTCGAGCTATATGGCCTGCTCATTGCCATTTCAACTTACTAATTCTAAGAGCTATGTCGGTTTCCTTATGTCTTATTACTCAGGCCTAAAAAGCACTAGTAAAAAAAAAAAAATAACGTGCCCAGGGTAGGTTTGCAAACTCACAGGCTCTGATAGTTCGAAAAAAACTAGTGACACACCAACAAGGCATTCATAATTCAAATTCAAATCGCTTACGTGCCTATTCGTACTTCAGCGCTTCAGTTGTCATCCAGTGGCAAACAGCGTCTTTGGCCGCTTCCGTTGGGAACAGATTTGAATTAGTGGAGTTATTTCGAATAGAATTTGCTTCTACTACTACTTTTTTATTTGGTTTGCAGATATCTCAACCCCTCCATGTTTATCTTCTAAATACTGTACCTAATTCATTGTAATCTTCTTTGTATCTAACTTATAGACCTATTGACTCAAGCTTATTTCCTAGGAGCTTTTGAGGGTAGGAGTTTGGAAACCTTCCATGGGCACGTTATTTTATTAATTTTCCACTTTTAGGCTTTTTAGGCCTGAGCAATGAGCAGTGAGCACGCCTCATTTACTAAAACGTTAATTATATTCATGGCACACTCCCGCTCGGACCTCATCACTCACAAATCACTCCTTTCCGTGTGTATAATGAACAGCTGAGCTTTTAACGGGAAAACTATTAATTTTAAGCAACTCGTTGCTTAGCAAAGCTGTAACCCGCGACTAAAAAATACGAGCAAACCGAAAATCCAAGCCTTTCACATACATTCTTTATTTGCTTCGAAGTGGTTTGTTTCTCATTCGCCCTCGGCCTCGCTCGCGGATTAAACTTTTTATTTTACAGAGTATGCACTAGGTACCGACTTATGTTGTTCCTTAGTATCTTCTAAATGTTTGTCTCCTATTACTACTGAAAAAACGGGGGCAAAGATTAGAATGGTGATGTCAGATATAGTACAATTTATATCTTTTACCATCTTATTTCAACATCTAATTTTGTCCTGCGCTTTCACATCACACTTCTTGCATTTTCAGCTGATTCGGTCTACGCTTATAGACCATAAGGTCTAAGGGACTACGTAATATAAGTTTGTCGCATCATTAAGGTGGATCCTTGCGACCTAGATTTATCTGGCTTATAGAACATTCCCAAATGATTATTTTGAATAAAGTCTTTTAGATGTGTACATAATTAACTTTCTTCTTCCGGCCCTTATCCCAACTTTATGTGGGGTCAGCACAGCATGTCTTCTTCCTCCATTTCCCTCTGTCAGCCGCCATCTCTGCATTCACTCCTCTCCTATCCATGTCATCTTTCACACAGCTCATCCATGTTTTCCTTGGTCTACCTCTGCTCACATATCCATCCACACTCATACATAATTAACTGCTGCGGAAATATAAAATGTGACTTACATTTTGCGCAAGTACGTGAACTACAAGTTATTTCAAAAGCGGGATTTTTGTTAGCGCCTTAATTATACAGCTTGTTATATATGAAACGGACCAAATTGTGGGTTAGTAAGGATCTTAATTTATTTACAAGTTGGAATGGAGGCACAGCGCTGTAGGCTGTTGGTACACGGAAAAAACGGAGCACTAGCAAAGTACCAATTTGGCTTGGTTATTTTTTTTTTGACTACTTATAACTAAGACTTATCTAAATCGCACAATAAAGCTCTGTTAATAGTAAACAAGCCGGTTTTGCTGTATATTCTAGGTAATTCTAACAGAGTACTTGATAGTTTCAAAGTGAGTGCCTCAGTTATAGTAACCTATTCAGTTTCCGTTTGAATATAGATAAGTTTTCAGATTTATAAACTGACAAGTTGACCTATCTAAGTTTAGACAACTCCTACTCGGTTAAATTTGTATAGATTGGTATGATTACAAATAACCAAGACTCATTTAAAACGTACAATAGAGGAAATAGACGTATGTTTGTAGTAAACAAGCTTGTTTTGTTGTATATTCTTCCGAGTAAATCATTATTTCCCAGTGAGTATCTTTGTTAAAGTAACCGTAGCAGAAGTTTAAAAACCTATGCTTCTTCTACTACAACTATAAATGCGAAAGTTTTTATGTACATTAGGGATGTTTGTTGCTCTTTCACGCTCAAGCCAGTGGACCGATTTGGATGAAATCTTGAGCAAATATAGATTGTATCCGGTATTGAAACATAGGCTACTTTTTATCCCGTAAAAATAACAGAAACGGGGAATAACTTCTTTAGCGATGGCACTTATCACCAATAAAGAACCCTTCGAAAATTCGTGTATAGGTCTGTGTGCATGTACCTACTTTTACCTACACAACTGACAGCGCAATGCCGTACATAACAAAACTCGACGAACATACAAGAACTTATATATTATGTTACTTGTTGCTACGGAACCCTTCATGGGCGAGTCCGACTCGCACTTGGCCGCTTTTTTAGGGTTCCGTAGCCAAATGGCAAAAACGGAACCCGTCAACGGAATTCGTCATGTATGTCTGTCTGTCCGTCCGTATGTCACAGCCATTTTTCTCTGAAACCGTAAGACCTAGACTGATGAAACTTGGCGAGTAGATGTATTTTGTGAACCACATTAAGGTCTTTACACAAAAATAGAAAAAAAAACTATAATTTTTTTTCATCGAACCCATACGTGTGGTATCTATGAATAGGTCTTCAAAAATGATGTTGAGGTTTCTAATATGGTTCTTTTTAAACTGAATAGTTTGCGCGAGAGACACTTTCAAAGTAGTAAAAAGTTGCCCCCCCCCCCCCCCCTCTAACTTCTAAAATAAGAGAATGATAAAACTAAAAAAAATATATGTTGTACATTACTATGCAAACTTCCACTAAAAAGAAACTTTTTATTATGATACTTGTTGCTACGGAACCCTTCATGGGCGAGTCCGACTCGCACTTGGCTGCTTTTTTATCCCTACATTTGTTATTTACGACTGTGGGTTATAAAACTTTAAACAAGTAAATTAGCTATCAACAAGCAAGTAACACAGCAATCAATAGATAAGTGTTTGGCTATTTAATATTTTAAACAAGTAACTTAATTGGAACAATCGAAGAAAATGGTTATTCGTTGACATGTGAATTGTGTAAACTCGGATAATGCGTTTAGACACGCGTGCAATTCAAGGACAACGGCCATTTCTTTTCTACAAGTTCTTGGGTGCGGACACGAGAGTATCTACTTTTATAATAAACAGTGTGAGAGCAGAGGTTGAGTGAGTTAAGTGAGATTGGCACCTGAACATAGAAAACTTGCAGCGCTTTACCAGTTTGTCATTCATCATTTTTGATAAAACTGCATTATGTACAAAACGCCCGATGGATGAAGACGTAAGGAATCTCCTTACTGCTTGGGGCTTGGAGGAGTATATCGAAGTTTTTCAAAGTAAGTATTACCACGGTGATTATTGTAGTTGGCAGAACTCGTTGCTATATAGTGTGTGCTAATTGGTGCTTGAAGCCATTACTTCTACCTACCTACATTAGGTGAAAGACAAAGAATTACCTGGTAGAACTTTCTGCAAAAAAGCCGTAGTTCTGTAATTATATTATGTGCCATAATACCTACCTAACTTAAAGGTACCTAGCACACTATGCGTGGCTTGCCACAGCATCTTTACCGGCCGCGCCGCGCGCCGGGCAAGCCGCAGTGCGCCCGCGGTTGGCTTGGCTCACTAGGTATAGCAAACAAAGTGTGGTGCGTGCCGCTGAACAAGCCGATTTTTTTTTATTTATTTATTTCTCCTTTTACAGAAAAAAATCCTGCTTTGAAGGACAACATCTTTGAGCTGGCTAAACTGCGCACCAAGACCAAGGACAAAAATTTGGATTATCTCACCACTTATCAGCATGGTAATTTATTAATTTATTTTTTATATTATTAATATTTGTTCTCGGTGGGGATTGAACCCACGACCTCCAGCGTAGATGGTAGATCTACTACCAACTGAGCTGTCAGGCTGTCAAACGAAAAATGCTCTCATAAGTTTGAACATAGTATTTTATTAATTCATCCTGTTAAGTAAGTAACTACGAGTACTAATATATCTTAATAGCGTTTATAAATTATATTTTCTAATTTTAGGTTCAGAGGAGGCATCAAATATAGCTTGTTTGCTGCTTATGCCATCTCTCGTGGCTGTTACAAGTGTTCGGCTGAAGAATAGTCGCAAAAAGATTTGGTGTCCTTCGAAAGCTGAAGCAACTGCTAGTTTTGCACAGCATGTGAAAAACTATTCGGATATCCACAGTGCAATAGCAAGTAAGCGAACAAAGTTTCAAGAATAGACTTACAATGCAACCTTTTATCATGATCGTACTTGGTGATCGTAGGCGAATCTCTTGACAGTATAAATAACTACTTCGTGGTTATAGATAGATGAATTCATCAACACCCTTCCAGCTATTTGCAAAAAGCACAAACTTCGTATTTATAATATAAATGTGGTAAACATAATTGTAACTTACCAGTATGGTGCTTACAAAATAGGGGTGGGTATAATTATAATGTTTATGATCTAAGTACCGATCTCGCATATTGTGCATTTATATGAGAAACTGTATATTTTGCTAAGACTATGTAAAAGAATCTTCATTAACTTAAATTAAAGCCATCATCATCAACATGATGAGTAATTTAAATTAAATACCTAAAAAAAAATTTAATGTTTTGTTATCATACAAAATACTTATGTATAGGTAAGTACTCGTTAGACTTATGTTTGTTAAAATATTTTTAAGTACCTATTTCATAAGTTAACAAACAATATTTATGATAAATATTGGTTAATATAATAATTGAAAAAGTTGAGGTAAAAATGACTTTGTACAAATTAACAATGTAAGATTAACTACTCTCGAATGTAACTTTTTATGTTAATTAACGAATAACATATTTGATTATTCTCTGAAGCATACATCGTTATTTAGTATCGTGTATCTACTAGCTATTAAGAGCGCTTACATCCTTCTATTGCCTTTAAGCTTTTTTTAGAAATAAAAATGTTTCTATGTGAGTAACTTAAAAAAAAGTTATATTAGCATTTATAGATAGGATAGGACATCAATCATAATTAGCTTTTAAAGATGGTTACAAAAAAAATCATGAACATATGAATTTACATATATTTTTTTATTAAAATTTTATAAAGATAGCTGATAGATGTAAACGCTCTTAAAAATATTATTTTTAGTTGGTCTAATTTAGAATTTTAGAATTTATTAACGATTGTTGAAGAATTTAAATAAAACTTTATTATTTCATATACATTCTTTTAACTTTGAAGTACGGTCTGTGGGCAAATGAAATATGATCGTTCAGTCCTTTTTTTAAAAGGGTGATTTAACTTTTTCGAGTTCGCCAGATTAACGATCTTTTTCAATTCCCTACATATCAACTTTTCACTAGCGTCAAAATGAAGAACTTTTTTACTTCTAGCCTACTTTAATTGGAATTTTAGCAATGTTGTTTTTTGTTCTGCTGGTTTATTGGGTTGATTAATACTGCTAAATACTTAGCTGCTGGTACCATTTCCGATTGACAACAATATACTTAGTTATGCTACAGATTTTAAGTTTGAACGTGCATTGGACTACTTAAAAGCAGCTATCAAACTTAAAATAAAGCTTATTAATATTCATGTCACTTGGAAATGGTAGGTACCTGCAGCTAAGTATTTAGCAGTATTAACCCAATAAACTTGCAGAACAAAAAACAACATTGCTAAAATAGGTACAAATTAAAGTAGTCTAGAAGTAAAAATGTAGATGGGTTGTAGCGAACCCAATTAACCCGCTTAGGAACAACAAACTAGATGGGTTGTAGCGAACCCAATAAACCCGCTTAGGAACAACAAACTAGATGGGTTGTAGCGAACCCAATAAACCCGCTTAGGAACAACAAACTAGATGGGTTGTAGCGAACCCAATAAACCCGTTGAAGAACAACAAACTACATTGCTAAATATACCGATTCAAGTAGGCTAGAGGTAAATATGTAGATTGGTTGTAGCGAACCCACTCAACACGGCTGAAAGCGCGAGTAACTTTGCTAAGTATACCTATTTGAATTGGTTAGAAGTAACAAAGTATATTGGGTATGGCTATCCAGTGGACACGATTGACAGCGCCGAGTAACTTTGCTAAGTATACCAAAATTTGACAAAGTTACTTTGTTAAACATAGAAACGTTCATTAGCTGTGTTTACAAAGTTGATTTGATAAAATCGACGATTTAAGCTAAGATGCTTGGTTATAATTAACAGAATTACTCGATTCACGTTCACAATTAGCTTTGTTGTCTTTATTAAATTAAAAGGTTGGAAGCTACCTAGCCCAGGTTATCAAATTTGAACCAACTTTCTAGATTAATATTACTAACTTACAGTAGCAAAGATGGCTTGTCTAGCATTAGCAATACACTTTGCAGGTTCCCTCCGAAACGAGTTGCTTTGTTGTAAATAGCAATAAGTTATTTAAATCCAACCGTTACGTTTTTTCCGTGTAGGTACTTTGATGACTTGGTTGCGTGATTATAAGTTTTTTAAACGCCCTTTTAATTACCTATTTAATCTAATGTTTTATGAGTACCTACGAAAGTACCTTGAAACATTGCAAGTTATACAATAACTTCAGGCTTATTTTATTCATTTGATTATATATACTAATTTGCAAACTCAGTGTTTATTTTAGGTATAGGTAATATAATTTTTGGTAGTAGCTATGGAGCTATCTTTGCAGGTGCTCAAGAAGAGTATTCTTATCACTAACCAATAGTTTGGTTCTATTCTAAAATAGAACCAAACAGCATGATGTATTTGTATTCATAATATGAAACGTGTTGTTTTGGTGTTTTGGAGAAGAGGATCGCATCTCCCTCGCATATTACCTGTGATAGTATGCCTCATAAATTATGCTTGACTCATCTACCTATTTGTTTTACGGTTGTATAAAGCTACGCAGAATTTATTGCTCATGCAAGGAATAGAATATTGGAAAAGATGAAACTAGCCTACAAAGATACGTATTGCGCTGTATTTTTATTTATTTATTTAACTCTTTATTGTGCAAAACTTAAAACTAATGTACAAAGGGGGTGGGGGGGTGTTTAATGCTAATGAAATTTGCACCAGCTTTATGATGAAATGCAGGCTGCAAGAAATATGAAAATAGTTATACAACGTGTATCAAAATATGAGTACTATCCTGAAGGGGGGTGAATTTCCACCCCCCGGGGAACAACTTTTGTTCAACGACTTTTCGAACTTCGATTGGTATCTCTGAAAAAAACTGCAACGAAGTATCAACATTAACAGCTGACTTTATACAGAGTGACAACCCTAAACTCAGCTACAGAGGTAGTAGGTAGTAGTAGTAGACCTACAGAGGTAGTAGGTCAAGGGGTCAAGGGGTTACAAGGATAGGGTTGTCAATTTATTTAGGCATTATGAAATTAAATATTTTTGTATGGGAAACTGAAAATAGGAATTTTTAATTATCTCCCCTCCACAACTGATCACCATTGTGGTCTGAAACCCCCCACCTTCGCATAGTACACATATTTAGATACACCTTGTATACACCAAATGTTGCAATAGAGTAGAAGCAGACCAATATTAGGCCATGTGCAAAAGCATCAAAGCGTTCTGAGGTGGCGATCAGAGAAACGCTGTCAAATATCGATGTCATATTATAAACATATTTGACATTGCATGATAATTATGTCAAAAAACATACTAAAGATCACTACGCACCTTCCTGTCCTACTCTCGTGCATTGTTAGCTGGCATATTGCATTGGCGTTTGCTGGTAAATCGGTGGTTTTGTATCAGCTAAAATAGGATATTTCATATATCCTGATCTGTAGGCCTACCATGAGCTCTCTCTGGCTCTGTCTCTGGCTCTGGTTTTGATTCTGTGTGAGTGCTCATGTGCATGTGACGTTTTGACGTAGGATTTATTTACTCGCCACTCACACAGACTCAAAACCAGAACCAGAGACAGAGCCAGACAGAGCTCATGGTCCATAAATCTCGAGTGTGCTTGATAAGTCAGATCAGAAAATAAATAAAATGAAGCAGCTGTCGCTTACAAAGACAAAAGAACGAATCCCAAACAATTTAATTTATTTTCGATACATTACATTACGGTCTCAGAATCGTGTAATAATATGATTACGGTTTTTGTTTTCCCACCCATGTCACTGTCAGTGAAAAGTAGGTTCCTAAGTAAATGATGATAAGCCATTTTATCCTTTTTTTCGGAACAAGAGCCCTATACAATATCAATTATCTATACTTATCTTTTAATCTTAAAATTGCGAGCAAAATCTCCACCCTTTTTATGAACAAATTTTACTTTAGGATAACAAATATTTGTGTGGTGAACACAAATGTTTGTTCTCTGTCTGGGTGTTATATTGTATTCTAAGTATGTATTTACAAAACAAAATGTATTCAAGTATTATATCAGCTATCCGGTTCCCATATTACAAGCTCTGCTTAGTTTGGGGCTGGGTAGTGTTGTGTGAATTGTCCACAATATTTATTTATTTATTTATAAAAATAATTTAGCCTAAGAAGCTTACAAGTAATTAGGTATTTTTAAAAGTGTAAGATCCGCTGAGCCTTTCCGAGAACCTTTATATGTCAAAGAAGGCACAAACAACAACAAGAATATTATCCAAAAAAAACTTAAAATTATAAGATAATCTGAATTCTTTGTCATTTAACAGCCTTTTTTTATACAACTAGAAGATGGAACAAGCATATGGCCCACTTGATGTTAAGTGGTAACCATCACCTATACAAAGCATTGCCTCGCAGGTCACGCACGTCAGGAACGTGCCCTACGATGCACTTCCCTGCGTCCATCAACTTTAAGCATACAGATGTTTAGCATTACGTGCCGGTAATTTCACCGGTAATTTACCGGAATTTTAACGGTGAAGGAAAACATCGTGAGGAAACCGGCATATCGTAGAACCTAAAAAGTTCAAAAATATGTGTCAAGTGCACGAAAGGAGCCTTTTTGAGGCGCACTTAAAATCCTTTCACCACACTTGGTTCGAAAGAATCAGTGACACGATAAGAAGAAGATTTAACCGGCACCCACACCCTTCAAACCGAAACACAGCAATGCTGAAGCAATGCTGCTTGACGGCAGAAATAGGCATGATGCAGTGGTAGAACTTGCCCGGAAGAGCCCTTCACAAAGAGCTCTACTACTACTACCCTTACCAACAGACTACAGAAGAGATGTATTTTATGTTCTTATAGGCTTACCCACTGCTGGGTGTGATAGGCTTCTCTTTGTCAGTGACACACACCAATTAAAATATGTAAATGTTGGTCGCTCACGTATAAATAAAAATATTTCATGAATGTAGGCGGTCTTACCATCAATGCATACTGACATAGGTGTGTACATATAACTAGCGAATCGCCGCAGCTTCGCACGGGTGGAATTTAGAAAAAATAGTTGGAAAATGTTACCAATCTAAATTATATAAAACTCTTACGTCAGTGACTAACAATCAACGCACAGCCTAAACCGTAAGTCCTAGAAGCATGAAACTTGGAGGATATGTTCCTTTTATAGCTTCGGGGTGCACTAAGAAAGAAAATTGGATATTTCCCTAAGAGGAGAAAAAGAGGAAATCTTTTGAAAGAAAAATCAACACACAGTTTAAGCTTTTAGTCCGAGTAACATGAAAATTGGTGGGGAGGCAGCTTAGTACCAAGACAGATATGTGATTTTTTATCCCGAAAAAGTAACGGAAACTGGGCGAACGAAGCTGCGGGCGGCCGCTAGTATTCTTCTTCTTATTTAAGAGTAACGCTCTTGTCGGCGTAATGTATGCATTTTTCTCCAGGTATTTCTTTTGAGGGCAACCTCCTTGACCTCCTTATACGACATGACGGCGATCTTTGCTTTTATTTGGCTCATGTAGCTTATCCTTGGTCTTCCTCTTCCTCTCTTTCCTTCTACCTTTCCTTCGATAATATTTCTGATAAAGCTGTCATGTCGTACAAGATGGCCAATCATCTTTCCTTTCCGCTAGTATTAGATAATACTAGCATTGATGCCCGAGCTTCGCTCGGTATTTTTTTTGGTAAACTGTTGTTGTGAGTTATATTTAAATACGAATTACTTAAATACATACTGATTAAATATTAATATTTTTCGATCTTACCAACATAATAATAAACTCCACTACTCGTCAATAGATGGCGTTCTCTGTCCCACTAACTCATGACTTAATCAACAGATGGCGCTAGGAGTTATGATTTTATGATAAAGTTTATTATTAACTTTACGATTAAGGGGACATTTTCTAAAAATGAATCTTATCTAGATCGTTTTATCGTCTCCGAAAACCCCTGTATACTTTACTTCATGAAAATCGTTGGGTCAGTTTCCGAGATCCTAAATATATATATATATACTAGCAGTTGGTGCCCGAGCTTCGCTCGGTATTTTTTATTTGGTAAACTGTTGTTGTGAATTATATTTAAATACGAATTACTTACATACTGATTAAATATTAATATTTTTCGATCTTACCGACATAATAATAAACTCCACTACTCGTCAATAGATGGCGTTCTCTGTCCCACTAACTCATGACTTAATCAACAGATGGCGCTAGGAGTTATGATTTTATGATAAAGTTGATTATTTACTTTACGATTAAGGGGACATTTTCTAAAAATGAATCCTAGCTAGATCGTTTTATCGTCCCTGAAAACCCCTGTATACTTAATTTCATGAAAATCGTTGGCTCAGTTTTCGAGATCCTAAATATATATATATATATATAAGATTTTCTCGTTTAAAGGTATAAGATATAAGATTAAAATAAAAGATTCATAAGAAGATGATCGTGACTGTCATCACAGCTTTTTACCGAATGGCACAACAGTGACGGCAGATGTCTATTGCCAAGAATTGCAAACAATGATGGAGAAATGGAGAAGCTCGTATCTCAAAGCTACAAGATTTACAGCTGATTCGTTTTCTGCTTAGAGTTTTCTGTCATTTTGGGAAGTCACATAGCTTTTTCATTACAAATGATTTTCTGGTGTTATTTTGAGTTCTGTTGTGGAATTTTCGGTGGTATATATTTTAACCAACATTATAATGTTGGTTAAAATATACCATTATTTTATGTACGTACATAAAATGCCAAATCGTCTTCCAAGTTGTTTGTGAGATCTTCGTTCGCTTCGCTCACTCGATCAATAAACAAATATTTTAGATAATCCACTCAACACTATCTGGCCCCAAACTAAGCAGAGCTTGTACTATGGAAACCAGATAGCTGATATACTACTTATTTACATTTTTTTTGTAAATACGTACTTAGAATACAATAAAACACCCAGACAGAGAACAAACATCTGCGTTCAACACACAAATATTTGTTCTCGGTGGGGATAGACCACGACCTACGGCGCAGAAGGCAGAACTTCTACGAACTAAGAGGCAGTCAATATTACAAATTCTTTAGTTTAAAAATGTTCATACAAATCTCCAATTTCATAGGTAACTTTATAATATAACTCATAAAGCTGGGACGGATCGCTAGAAGGTAATAGAATTATGCAAAGTTGGTACTAATTTGTTTCTTCTTTTGTTTCAGGTAGTCTGAAGTACTCAAAATTAGTGAAGAATGCCAAAGAATACGTCGTGTTTAACCAGGTAAGTGACCACTAGTAGGCCTACCATGAGCTCTGTCTGGCTCTGTCTCTGGTTCTGGTTTTGAGTCTGTGTGAGTGCTCACCAGTGCATTATACTGTAATGTGTGTCGTTTTGACGTAGGATTTATTTAGTCAACATTCACGCAGACTCAAAACCAGAACCAGAGACAGAGCTCATGGTAGGACCATCTGTCTCTGTCTCCTAAAGTTCCATAAAAGTCATACACAATATAAATAACTAATTAATATTATAAAACCCACGATAAAAACGTAAATAGCCATGCGGGTATGAAAAAAAAATGAGTTTAGGCTTAAAAGTCACGGACAGATAAAAGGGACACGACAAACGATCCTTTAGATAAAGTTTAATTTATTATCCGACTTCAAAAGAAAAGGTTATACATTATGTTCTACTGTATTAATTTGTGCTTTAGATTGATCCGTCAACAGTGATACCACTAGTATGTAGTATATAGAAAAAATATAAAAAATAAATTGATACTCAATACTCAATACATTTATTGCATAAACATGGTTTAGTTTAGGTACATACATAGTTCTTAGGTGTAAGTCAGTATCACATGGACCCTGTGAATAGGGTAAAGCAACATGGAGGTAGGCCGAGGCTTATACACAGTAGTTGGTACGTATATATTATAATAGATTGAGAAATTCCAGGAATTATAATGTAGATAGTTTGTTACTTTATTTTAAATTAATATGCTTGGTAAAACAGATTAAACGATAATGTCAAGGTCTTAAAAGTAGTCAAAGTTAGGTTTAGTGCGTAGTTATACATTTTTATTTTATTTATTTAGTCATTAGTTATGTCAAATATTCCACTGAACTGTTGTTTTGATAAAATAAAGCTTTTCAACGATCAATGATGAATCCACTATTGCTGGTCTGTCATTCTAGAGGCTTTATGTACTGTCAAACAAGCTTTAACTTTTAACAATAATAATAATTATAAATAACCATTAACAGTCTAGGAAATCATCATCATAAATAACTAGTGGCCGCCCCCGGCTTCGCTTGCCCTCTTCCCGTTACTTTTTCGGGATAAAAAGTATCATATGTCCGTTTCCTGATGGTTTTAATCTACCACACCTCTAATTTTCAACGAAATCGGTTCAGCCGTTCTTGAGTTATAAATAGTGTAACTAACACGACTTTCTTTTATAAATATAGATAATTCTAAAATAAGTGACGACCTCTGTGGTGTGGTGGGCGAATGTCCACCTGCGACGCAAGAGGTTGTGGGTTCGATTCCCGCCTTGTACAAATATTTGTACGATCTGCAGGTATTTGTTCCGGGTGATCTGGTCGTTTTCTATATAAAAAAAAATAACTATGCATGTAATGTTTTGTAATTATGTACATATATCAGTTATCTAGCACCCATAACACAAGCTCTGCTTAGCTTGGGGCTAGATAATGTTGTGTGAATTGTCCATATTTATTTATTTATAAGTATTAGGCATTTTAATTGAAGTTTCAGTTACAAAGCTACGAGTCCACAATCAAAGAAACTAATACAATAACAACCCAATTTCGGCAGCTGAATATAATGTTTCTTGATTTATTTTCATTAAAAACCTAGTATTTTCTCCTCATGTAGGCTATTTTGAGACTCCACCAAGTTGGTTGAAGTAACACGACATAATTTTTTTCCTTCTCTCTATTCTTTGTGTTTTGTATAACTTTTAATAATAGCCTACCAGGAATCTAATAATCGGCTCATCTCGGATTATTTTGTAATTTTATTTTATTGCTTCTTTTCGAAGATAAAAAGGCAGATTTCCTTGAGTAATTCATCAACGACCTCATCGTAGAAGCCTCGACAGCTACGATATACAGAAAACGTAGAAAAGTGCGGGGTTGTGCCAATGTGTATTTAAGGGACATAGAAAATCTCGGTCGGCCCGAGAACTAGGCTCAGGTGTAGTTAAGTAATACTCGTAGAACTATATTCCTAGCTTTGGAGTTTTGATCAGACAAAAAATATATTCTTCGTTTTTTTATAAATACAGAATGAGGTCAGGTTTAGAAATCGAGGGTAAATTTTTGATTACCAAATAAATCATCTGATACAAAAAACGATGATACTTGAGGCATAGTACATAATTATTATACATAATTCTAAGTAGCCTGAGTACCAACTTGCTCTCACTTTCTGTTTCAAAGAAAGATATATTTTTTATTTGTCAAGTTCCTAAAGACATGCGCACACTTAGGTCGCTGGCAATGGCGATCAATGAAACGCTGTTAAATTTGACAGCGTTTCACTGATCGCCATCGCCAGCGTCCTAGGTATGCGCAGGCCTAAAGGCTCGAACACACCTAGTTCGCTGGCGGTAGCGATCAGTGAAACGCTGTCAAATATCGCTGTCAGATTTAAGATTTGACAGCGATATTTGACAGCGTTTCACTGTTCGCTACCGCCAGCGTCCTAGGTATGCGCAGGCCTAAAAGCTACTCAGCGATAATACAGCGAAGCGTGAAATGATTTCGATTGTGGAAAACAAAATAAGCTTGAAAACAAACACACGGATAAGTGAACAATCTGGTTTATGTTATTTGTGTTATAATGTTTTGTCAAATCGAGGTCGAATTATGGAATAGGGAAACATTTGCTTTGTAATTATGAGGTACTAGCGGCCGCCCGCAGCTTCTCTCGCCCCATTCCCACTCCCGTTAACAAATTGATGTTTTTATTTCATCATCATCATCATTATCAGACTGAAGAAGTCCACTGCTGGACATAGGCCTCCCCTACACATTTCCAGGCATCATGGAGGGGGGGGGGGGGGGGGGGGGGGTTAGCCATAGTCACCACGCTTGGCAGGCGGATTGGTGACCGCAGTTCTGGTGTTATATATTTAGGAACTGATGCTGTCCATTTCCCAGTTGTGTTCCCTTAGTCGCCTTTTACGACATCCACGGGAGGTGATGGAGAGGTCCTATTCTTTGCCGGAACCCCACAGACTAATTTGTTTTATTTAATTTCGAGTATTTTCGAGTAATTTATATTTTAAGACCTCTCTGGACTTCCACAAATAATTCAATACCAAAATTTTCCAAATCGGGTTTTAGGACTAACGAACACGAATTTGTACAAGACAGAGCATAGATTGTTGTGTTTTATTTAAGGACAATTCACACTATCTAGCCCTAAACTAAGCAGAGCTTGTACTATGGGAACCAGAAAGCTGATATAATACTTATATAGTTTTTTTTTGTAAATACATAATACTTAGAATACAATATAACACCCAGACAGAGAACAAACATCTGCGTTCACCACACAAATATTTGTTCTCGGTGGGGATCGAACCCGTGACCTACGGCGCAGAAGGCAGAGTTACTTACTACCAACCGAGCTGAGAGGCCAGTCTTTTATGATATTATGTTGGTTGGTGATTAACAATAATCTTTGACACGTGTAAACCTTAGAATACAGAAAAGTATTTGTTCGGATACATACTATATATATATATATATATATATACCTATTGTACTGAACACAATTCATTTTTATATTATAAGAGAAGATAATGTCAACTGTACCTACGAGTTGGTAGATACAGAAAGATGTCTTTAAGGTACTAGTATAGTATTATCTTATCTGTGTTTAAGGTAAAGTACATGTATGTAACAAAGTCAATTGTTCGAATACCTTGAATCTCTTTGTTACGTTATAAAGAAGGTAAATACCTTACCTATAAGCTTATTGCGGCGAAGGTCCCTTTGGGAAAATCTTAGAAGGCCTCCTTTATCTAAAGATTATAGCTTGTTTCAAATACCTTCTTTATGAATAGAGCTTAATTTTTATCGGTGTTTTGCTTTTATCAACGCGAGGGGAGTATTTTATATTAAATATGTATAAAAAAATACATCTGGTGAAGTTTTGCATATTTGCTTGTGTGGCCGCTAGTGGTTCTGGATTTTTTTTATGCAAATTATAGACGGGCTTATGGCCCACCTGATGGTAAGCGGTCACCATAGCCCATAGACACCAGTGCTGTAGTTGCGTTGTCTACCCTGAAGGGACCTGAAGGAATCAATCCGCCTACAAGTGTGGTTACTACGGCATACCTTTCTCAAATATCAAGGAGGCCTTTGTCCTATGTCTAACAGTGGACTTATTTGGGCTTGTGATGAGGACTTGCTTGCTTGCTAGCCAAATTCATTTATTTTTAATGGACATAATTATGTAGAACATTATTAGTTTGTTAGTTTGGACTAAAATGTTAGAGTGCTTGCAAAAGAAAAAAGAAAAGTCAATTTTTTCTTCTTTTTTTCTTAGGAACATTTTCAGCTAAAAATTCGATACAAAAAAGGTTCGATACAAAGTTTCCACTCTCATCTAGGTATATAAGTTTAGTGGGCACGTATATAACAAACCTTAACAAACAGATCATAGATCCAAACTGATACATCTTTTAATTGAACCATAGCAGCTGGACCAAAACTGTGTATCTCTATTTGTGTAAGCCTTCATTGTTAGAGCGCTTGAACGGTCCCTGGTAATAGTTGTTTGATTTGCAAATACCCACTGTATTACAAAGCTCTATTGAGGCTTCAGCCACATACAATTCAGGGCGAAGATTATACATTGAACAAAATGGTATCAAAAGGTAGTAAAAGCCGGTAGCAGCGTTGCCAGAATGTTACTTTTGTAACATTTAACGCTACTTTTGACCCTCGCATGTTCCCTCCAAGTTATACGCCTAGCAGAACAAAATATCATGAAATCGGACGACATCCAACAATTTTCTTGTTTTTATGTAATAAAGTGCCATTATAAAGCAGTGTATCGTTTTCCACATAATTTATGGTAATGTTACTTTTCTCGTGAAAATGTTACTTTTTGAGCTGTTTCATGTTATACAACGTGTATAAAAATATGTGTACTATCCTGAAGGGGGGTGAATTTCCACCCCCCGGGGAACAACTTTTGTTCAACGACTTTTCGAACTTCGATTGGTATCTCTGAAAAAAACTGCAACGAAGTTTCAACATGAACAGCTGACTTTATACAAAGTGACAACCCTAAACTCAGCTACAGAGTAGGTAGTAGTAGTAGACCTACAGAGGTAGTAGGTCAAGGGGTCAAGGGGTTACAAGGATAGGGTTGTCAATTTATTTAGGCATTATGAAATTAAATATTTTTGTATGGGAAACTGAAAATGAGAATTTTTAATTATCTCCCCCCCACAACTGATCACCATTGTGGTCTGAAACCCCCCACCTTCGCTTAGTACACATATTTAGATACACCTTGTATATGACTGTCACTGGCAACACTGCCCGGTAGCGAAGATATAATAAAAAAAGTTGAAGCTGACCAAAGGCTGGCGTTTACATAGGACAAAGAATTAGCATAGTTATTCAAAGAGGTAACATTACCAGACGGAAATGACCAAATGCAAAAAAGAACATGGCGCGACTAAACCACACCAAGAAGGTACGAGTGCGAGTTTTTAACAAATTAAAAAAGGTTGTATGATAAATTCAGCAACATGGAGGTAGAAGTAAATAGGTTGTGTATTCACAAACTTAGTGAACACGATATTCTAAATTCAAATTTACTTTATCTTATAACGGATAAAAACGGCTTTTGCAGTTAGATATTTAACAGCAAAAACACACTTTTCGAGTTGGTGGGATGAAAAAATTATTATGATATATTGTGGTATTATAAAGCGTCACATTTACACGTTGTTCCTATAAACCTCCAATTTGTACAAAGTTGTAAGAGGATTTCATCGGGTTTCCTACTAACTTCATCATCTTTCAGGGTTGAAAAAGTAGAACAACCTTCATTTCTGTTATTCTACAAACTTCCACAAAATCGTCAGTTTACGTATGAAGTAGCACCGTTTAGTTATGTTTCAATTTTGTTATTATCCCATTTATGAAAAAATACGTCTTGCTTTAGTTAGATGTCCGAGTCCGAGTCCGAGTCCGAGTCCGAGTCCGAGTCCGAGTCCGAGTCCGAGTCCGAGTCCGAGTCCGAGTCCGAGTCCGAGTCCGAGTCCGAGTCCGAGTCCGAGTCCGAGTCCGAGTCCGAGTCCGAGTCCGAGTCCGAGTCCGAGTCCGAGTCCGAGTCCGAGTCCGAGTCCGAGTCCGAGTCCGAGTCCGAGTCCGAGTCCGAGTCCGAGTCCGAGTCCGAGTCCGAGTCCGAGTCCGAGTCCGAGTCCGAGTCCGAGTCCGAGTCCGAGTCCGAGTCCGAGTCCGAGTCCGAGTCCGAGTCCGAGTCCGAGTCCGAGTCCGAGTCCGAGTCCGAGTTCGTACAATTTAATATCGGCGATAAAAGTATTTTCTTATGACGTTGTCACGTTCAACTATCGTCAGTAAACCGGCTTTACAGACAACCAATTTTTTGAGATACAATATTCTAAAACTGATAAAATTAAATGGAAAAGAACAAACAGCGACGTGGAAAGGAGCATTTTATAATTTCTGTTATTACTTCAGCGCCCTACTTTTGCATCGATTCTATAGTCCGTGTTTAGTACTATGCATTCCAAAATACAAATAAACACATTGTTCAACGTAATGGAGGTCAGTGAACTGCTTGCTCAACAAAATGCCTATATCAACGTCGTCATCGGTCATCGAACTCATCAATGATGATTAATTTATTAAAATTTGATCATTATGAAATGGTTCTTCCATTAAACCTTTGCGTAATGTTTGTTGTTTGTGTAATTCGCAAAAGGCTTAAAATAAATAATAATAAATATTGAAATCAGAAATATTAATTGCATAACTGTTGTACAGAAAAGTGGACAAAATTGTGAAATTATATGAAAGAGTGAAATTGTGGACAATCCACACCAAACTTTGGAACCCGATAGCTTAAAATAGACATTTTTTGTAAATTAATACTTAGAACACAATATAACACCCAGACAGA
Source organism: Thera britannica (assembly GCA_939531255.2). Classification (NCBI taxonomy): domain Eukaryota; kingdom Metazoa; phylum Arthropoda; class Insecta; order Lepidoptera; family Geometridae; genus Thera; species Thera britannica. The sequence goes on from OW618044.2 coordinate 16,850,281, forward strand.
GGCAAACATCTGTGTTCGCAACACAAATATTCGATAAATATTTGAAGGCAGAGCTTACCAACTGAGAGAGGCCAGTCGATCAGGTATACTTAGAGATGGGCAGAGGGTTTAAACCCAGTTGGGCGAAAAGGCCATAAACTGGACAAATAGGGCAAAAACGAATTAACGTCCTTTTAAATGTCCAAAATCAGGGCGGAAACTCTAATGAGTAAAAATCAGACTTTTTCATTGAGTATTCGTAAGATGTACCCGTTTAAACCATTTTAATATTAGAACAAATAGTAATTGATCAAAAAGGAGGATCTCACTGAAAATAAAAAATGTATTTGTTGCCAAATTACAGAATTATCAGCAGAATCACAGTCGGTCGGTATTATTTAAATCAACATTTTACCGCACATGGTATTCGTGATTCGTGCCTGCTAATCGCTGTCACTATCGCAATCATCATCAACCTTTTGAAGTCCACTGCTGGACATAGTCACTCCCATGGCGCGCCACTGAGCCCAGGGTTCGGTTTGGCTCTTTACAAGTTGCTGCCCGCCACTCTGCATAAGTCGTCGCTCCATCTAATCTGAGGCATCCTACACTACGTTTGCCTGAACGTGGTCTTCACATTATCGGTTCTTCGAATCATGACCAGCCCACTGCCACTTGAGCTTGCTAGTTCTTTGGGCTATGTTGACAACTTTGATCCTCTATCGAATGACCTCGTTCCAGATTCTGTCTCTGAGAGTGACTCCGAGCATAGCCTTAACCATAGCTTGTTGAGCGACTTTTAATTAATGGACCCGTCAGTGTCCACGTCTTATTATAACTGGTAGGACGCACTGGCTTTCGTTTTTGAGCACTGTGAGATGAATTACTAGAAGGCCTGACGAAGTTTCCCAAATACCGCCCAACCCAGCTGAATTCTCTTACTTAACTCCATACTGTACTATCATAATAAAGTCGGGACAAATTCAAATATTCTGGATGTAGAAGTTGATGCTTGACCATTGCTTCTCCATAAGGTTCATATTTGGTTTACGCAAATATGACCATGTTTACAATTTTTGTAATAAGCTTAAGTGGTTGCCTATTCGTTTTTGCAGGAATACTCGTCTCTTTTCCCTCTTGTACAGTGTCATGTTTAACCCCTCCACCCCCCTTATCTAAAAGCTAAACTAATCTCAACGCTTTGAATACCAAAATCTTTGTAACTCTCCTACCTTACGGTCTTCTGAAACTCTACAACTTCCTGTCCACTCTTATTCTTTTTATAAGCACTTATTCACTGTACAAGCTATCCGTATTTGGAACTCTCTTCCTATTGATATCAGGAAAGTGATATCTCTTCCCATCTTCAAAAAGCTTTTGCACAGCCACTATTCAGTTGAATTAGGAAGTCACTACTTTCGTCAGCCTATACGAGATCCGAATGAATCTCAAGCAGCTTAAGAGTAACAAGGCACCGGAGGGAGACGAAATAACGACAGATCTTCTGAAAGTGGGCGGAACGCTGATACTTGAGGTTCTTCAGAAGCTTTTAATTCTGTCATCCTCGAGGGTACGACGCCTGAAGCTTGGAGCAGGAGCGTAGTAGCCACGTCTATAAGCTGTTTTCCTCTCGAAAACAGCTTATAGACGTGGCTACTACGCTAGTTACCAATCGTCTCGCTCGATGGTTCGACGACTTTCAGCCTCCCGAACAAGCCGGGATCCGGAAAGGCTTTAGCACCATAGACCACATCCACACGCTACGCCAGATTATACAGAAGACTGAGGACTATAATCAGCCACTTTGCTTAGCGTTTGTGGACTATGAGAACGCCTTCGATTCAGTCGAAACCTGGGCAGTGCTACAGTCGCTCCAGCGGTGTCAAATTGACTATCGGTATATCAAAGTGTTGAAATGTATCTACAAGAATGCCACAATGTCTATCCAACTTCAGGACCAGAGTACAAATCCAATCCACATGCAAAAAGGGGTGAGACAGGGAGATGTCATATCTCCGAAACTGTTCACCTCGGCACTGGAGAACATTTTCAAGCTCATGTCCTGGACAAGGTATGGCATCAACATCAACGGCGAATTAATCACTCACCTTCGATTTGCCGACGTCTTCCAGCGGAGTCACTGGAAGATTTAGGCACAATGCTCAGAGACCTCAATATTGTCTCCCAACAGGTGGGTCTAAAAATGAACATGAGCAAGACAAAAATCATATCTAATGCTCATGTTAATTTGGGTCAGACGATTCAATTACGTAGAGCCAACTTCGACAAAAGAGGTCAGCCGACGAATCCAACTCAGATGGGCAGCGTCGGGAAATTGCGCCACATCTTCTCGTCACAGGTACCGCAAAGCCTCAAGACAAAAGTCTTTAATCAGTGCTTGTTGCCAGTGATGACTTACGGAACTGAGACGTGGTCGCTAACTATTGGTCTCGTACACAAGCTCAAAGTCGCGCAACGAGCTATATATAGAGAGAGCTATGCTGGGAGTTTCACTACGTGATAGAATCAGAAATGAGGATATCCGTAGAAGAACCAAGGTCACCTACATAGCTCTTAGAATTAGTAAATTGAAGTGGCAATGGGCAGGTCATATAGCTCGAAGAACCGACAACCGTTGGGGAATAAATGTTCTCGAATGGTGACCACGAACCGGAAGACGAAAAGTATGGCGCCCACCCACCAGATAGCCTGACGATATTGTTAAGATCGCGGGAAGTCGGTGGATGGAAAGGGCTCAGAATCGTTCTTCCTGGAAATGTGTAGGGGAGGCCTATGTCCAGCAGTGGACTTCTTCAGCCTGATGATGATTATAGATTAACATAAATAAAACCTTTTTAGTCATTTGAACGTAGCATTGTGTCATAATTTTTGAATTTTGCGATATTTTACAATAAAAATATATCCGCCCTGTTTTGGGACGTTTACTGGGCGTAAATGGACGTTTACTCGGCATTTACTCAATACGTCCATAAATGCCTAGGCAAAAACCCATCTCTAGGTATACTCGTATTATTATGCGTCAGTCAGTCAGTAACGTAAGAGTTTTATATATTTAGATTCAGGCTTAGCCTCAGAACAAGTGTCACTCGCACGAGTCTGTTTGATCAACAATGGTTAGTTGCGGTAGGTTAGTAGTTCTAAACAAATAACACTGTGCTAGCACCTATAATATACACACACACCTATAATATCAGGGACAGTCTGCATTTTCAACTACACTCATGAACATTGTCTCGGTTAATAATTTCTTTAGAAACTAGTACATATTTGGTGATGTTTATTAATAATAATAAAATACAACTTTTTCATTAATAATATAATGTAATATGTTGTATATTATGTAATATGTTGTATCGAATAATATAATGTAATTAGTTTATGAATATATACTTTTTCATATTATTTACTAATAAAAATTAAAGTAGGAACGAAATCTCGAAAAATCAGAAAATCTATTCGAAATGGAATACCTATGCCTAGACAATGTTGATGTGTGTATATTGCTGTAGATAAAAAAAATCAGAGAGTCCTTGCAAGTTTTTCAAATACAAACTAGTAAACCACGCAATTGAGAGTACATAAAATAAAACAAGTAAACAGGCCTTTGCATCTATTGTAGATGATTTATATAGCGTCTGTGGCATCTGGTGATTACACAAGCCCTAATCTCGGGACGCTATATAAGGATTATAGATGGAATAGGCTTGCCCAGCACCTATACCAACCTGACAGCTTAGTCGGCCTAATCCACAGGAAAGACATGGTCGATACGTGCGGAGCTGACTAAGCCGCGGGTTTCCTTACGATATTGTCCTTCACCGTAGTAGAGCACTAGCATTGTGTGCATACATTTTTCAACAGAAAAACTCATTGGTACACGACTGGATTTGAACCTACGACCTTAGGGTCGGATCCCGGGGCCGCTATCGCTACCACAGTGCTCCACATACATAAAGTACCTGTGTATTAACTAAGAAAATAATCATAATCATGATCTTTATTTCTCTCTTCTTAGACATGTTCCATGTACTTAGATTCGTCACACAAAATGGTTACCATAATAACAATGAAAACAAATTCTAATCAACACAAACGAAATAAAAAGATAAATAATAAAAGTTAAATTACGAAATAAAAAGGATTTCGCTCTCGATTACGTACGTACCTTACGATACTCTGCCATACTTGTACGTCCATTGACTTGAGGCATACAGCAGGGCTACCACGAGCTCCATATGGTTAAGGCTATGGCTGTCAAATTGTGTATGCTATGGCTGACCCACACATTCATTTTCTTCTAGGGTTTGAATGTGTTGACACTGTTGACCCAATTTTGACAGTCATAACCATATGGAGCTCGTGGTAGGTCACATCAACTATCTTGTGTGCAATCGAATTGCAATAGTTGCTCGCGATTTTCGCTAAATAAGTTCAGTTTACCTTCAAAAGAGAGAGAGAGAGAGAGAGAAGTTGTTTCACGGTTTCCAGCATCTCCTCACGTGCCCTTTCACCCTTCAACCCGAAACAGTAAATTCAAAATTTTAATACAAACCTTTGTTGCAGCGTTTCAACTGGGATTTGGGCGATAAACCACTGGACCCCGGAGAGACGGTGATCGTGCACCTGGTCGAGAAAACGCGCTGGAACCACGAGAAGGTGCTGGGCGCGTACTACCTTGGCCTGCAAGTGCTGGTCACCGACAATGCTCTCGAAATCATCGATGCACTCCACAGCGACGTCGCGAGCGAATCCGCCAGGGTGAGTTGTTCAATAAATACCTAGCTGCCTTATGAGGGGTTTCCCAATGTTTCTATTTTAAAACAGCTCCATTTTTATTTTCTACAACTACACTAGCCCGCAAAAAAAAATGCATTTATTTAGTAGTATCACAAGGATCACTTAGAAACGTTATAAAGCTGGGTGAGTCTAGGGCCGAGATTCATAGATCGAACTTTGACTTTACTTTGATGGAAAGTTCAACTTTCAACCAAAATAATATTTCATAGTTCTGTCAAGCTCTTCTTTATTCAAAATATTGATAGAAAACTTCGATAAACAAAGCTTACTTTGCGAAGACTGCTTTGCTGTAAAGCAAAGTGTGGTCTATGAATCTCAGCCTAGGTGCCACTTTAAAAAAGTCATCTTTGAAAACAGCAATTCAAATAACTTCTATATTATATTTAGAACGTGTTTTTAGAGCGTTTTTTTCGTCATTACGTTGCTACAGAAGATCTACAACTCATCATTCTTAACATAACTTATCATAGACATAGAGGAAAACAACATAGTTTTTCCCCACGGGTAACACCGGAGGGCGCAGCTAGTATACAAATATTCCTTTGGTCACGCCATCCCGGGTGAACGGCTGGAACGATTTGGCTGAAATTTGGTAGAAATGCACCGCAATTATATAATTAATAAATTAAATGGTTATTTTAAATCAAACTATAATTATATTATATTATTTAAGGCGTAATTAGATTTTTATGCAGATACTTTTTAATTTAAAGAGTTATTAGTTGGTGTGGATTCGGAGTTATTTGGAGTTAACTAGGTAAAAACTATTTTTGCGGGCGAGTGTACCCCAAAACATAGTAATATTTTATTCATTAAGTTGTTCAATATTGTTTAGAATATCATATATGTCTTTTATTCAAACAAACGTTATTGAAGCGAAACAAGGTATTGCGGTTCTCAATTTTAATTCCTAGCCTATACCTTTACCTTTTTTAAAAATGTATTCAAGTATTATATCAGCTATCCGGTTCCCATATTACAAGCTCTGCTTAGTTTGGGGCTGGGTAGTGTGAATTGTCCACAATATTTATTATTATTATTAACTATAAATAATATAGTAAAGATATCAGACAGACACTGAAGTGTACCAATATTTCGCAACTGAAACGCTATACGAGAACTTATTTTATTCCCGCGTTAACAAAATATCCGAGCTTAGACCATGATGCGTGAGAACGTATATTTAAGTACCTCTCTCTCTCTTTCGCTCTAACATTAACAGTCAGCCACGAAAAGAGAGTTAGAACGAAGTACCCATGCATCCTAAAAAATCATTTGACGCAAACGTACATTTACAGAGACAGATAAATGAATTCGTACATACAATAACCAAGGAAAAAAGCTTATATATGGAGAAATCTACTCATTCACGCGACCTACAAATCACATGCAGGGCCTAGGCCCTAGATAATAATAGTGTATTATGGAAGTGCTCAGTAGAGCACATAATTTTTAAAACTTTTCAAATAAAAACAGTTGCGTGTATTGGAAAAAATGAAAATCACAACACAGTACAAATCTGGAGCAGGATTAATAATGCATAGAGTTTTAAAGTTAAAAGCAGCAGCTGCTGTTTTACTCAGAATATATTATGAATGCTATTTTTATTTTTCCAATACTGAAAAAGTGGGTTACCTACATAACAAAATGAAAATAACCGAGCAAAAGGGCAAAAATAATTGTAAAATTGAAGCAGCAAATGTTACCAGGCCAGGCGAATTTGAATGGTCAATGAGTTATGAGTATTTTCTTTTAACCTATTTGCTTGACATGCTATAAAACCTTGCGCACGTCTATTTTGCTACTTAGACGTTCTGCTATAAAGACCATCTGATATAGTTGGACGTTTTGCTGTGGTCATTTTGATAATTAGTCTTACTGCTCATTAGACCTTTTGTCACACGCTACACTTTCAAAGTAATAATAAAGTACCTGTGCACAGTTTATACAAATAAGATATGAAAATAGTAGGTACAGACATTGCTAATTGACATGTTAGCTTCCGATGGGTCAGCTGAGACTTCGGGCCACGCATTTTTTTCATAAATATAATAGCTGTCTAAAGTATAGTACCTACGCTTTATTTATTAGATGACTCTATTAAGCCTCCGCTATACGCTGGTCTAAAAACAAAACACGACCGGAAAGTTGGAAAAATTTAAAATAAAGATGGCGTTGCCTGACCTGAGCTGTGAATTCATGTATTTGATACCAACTATTACTTATTCTGTGCTTGGGTCTGACATTTGTCACGACATTACAATGTGTTGACTAGAATACGCTTCGTTAGACAAAAACACAGACAGATATTCAGTAAATAAATATAACCCAATTGTTATGTTAGCTGATTCCCGTCGCAGAGTTTCCATTGCATATTTTTCATCCAGGATTGGTGATAACAATGGCAAGCTGTGCGGTATTTTTTAAACTACCACGAACGCTACATTTTAAATCTAACTTATATAGTAGTGTAGTAGTAGTAGTCTAATTTATATAGTATAACAAGCAAATAGCCCCAGATTTAATAAAAGAAACCTTCCACCAAGAGAGATTTTCCTCATATTATGCAAAACCAGAGTGAGTTGCAAGTTCATAAATGTCGGTAGTCGGTGAATGAACACTTGTATTTTTTAAAGGTAAAAAACGGAACCCTTATAAATTCGTCATGTCTGTCTGTCTGTCCATCCGTATGTCACAGTCACTTTTTTTCAAAAAAATGAAATGAAATGAAAAGAAATAATTTATTTGCTTGAAGTATGGTACTTACAAAACTGTAAAAGCTATATGTACTGATGAAACTTGGTAAATAGATGTATTCTGTAAACCGCATTATGATTTTTATACTTAGAACTGACACTCAAAAAATATTTTTTCATAAAACTTATGAGTTTTCTTAACATTAAGTAAAAGATTATTAAACCAGTTAAGTATTTACGACAGAGATGCGTTAACGTCATCGTAATTAGCCTTCTATCTATCGACTTTAAAAATTAATGAGGTATCGTCAGCAAATAGTACTGTTTCACATAGTTTTTTAACCAAAAAAGGAAGGTCATTTACGTACACTAGAAACAAGAAAGGACCTAATATCGAACCTTGTGGCACCCCTATGTCAATAACTGACCCAAAAGATCTCTCACCGCCCACATCAACTTTAAGGATTCTATCAGTCAAGTACGATTGTAATAAGTCAATGGAGCGATTTAGAATACCGTAATGTTTAAGTTTAGATATTAAGAGGGTGACGGACGCAGCTCGCAACTTCAATTCGAGGCGCGGGCAAAAATTGCTCCGAATATAGCTATCTCTATTCATTTGATGCGGGCGCCACGGAATATATAATAGTAGTATACACACACAGGCGCTCGTGTGACGCGCTACTTCTATACGTGAATCCAACCATAGTGCCGCGCTTGTGCGTGTGCGTCAGCCACTGATAACGATTTTTATGCATTGCCTAATTTCGTCAACGTTACTAACACCCGTTTTCACTAAACCTAGGCGACGCCTAAATCGGATGCCTAAATATTAACGGGCCGACGTACACAGCTCGCAACTTCAATTCGAGGCGTGAGCAAAAACTGCTCCGAATATAGCTATCTCTATTCATTTGATGCGGGCGCCACGGAATATATAATAGTAGTATACACACACAGGCGCTCGTGTGACGCGCTACTTCTATACGTGAATCCAACTATAGTGCCGCGCTTGTGCGTGTGCGTCAGCCACTGCTAACGATTTTTATGCATTGCCTAATTTCGTCAACGTTACTAAGCGTCAGATAGGCTAGTGGCTAGGGCGTGCGGATTCACACTGAGAGGACGAGGTGGGCGGGAGTTCAAATCTGGTCAAAGAGAGTTGACTTTTTGCACCCTACAATTTTATGTTTTTATTTTTTGTGGCTGCATTACCTGACTAACCCTCTAAGCTTATTGCTTGCTTGTTTTGCTTTTCTAGTATTCAATAAGCAAGGATTGGTCATGCTCTGAATGCAAGAATAAAGTGAAAAAAAAAACAACATTCCTGAACCGATAAAGAACCTTCAGAGTAGCTATTTACGCACTTAGAAAAGACACCAGGAAATTCTCTAACATGATACGAGTGAGTTTATTCATCAGGTAGGGTTTGTGCGGGTTCTGGACCAAATTGAAGAAGAGTAAAGAGAACCATTGACTCCGAGTTGAGTTGAGAGAGCCATTGACCCCGGCGCGGAGCGATGGAGTTGTGGTTGATGACGTTCCAGTAGAGGATGATGGGTGGGAGTCCGCTCAACATCAGGTGTGGCGTGGTTTGCTTGACCTCATTGGCCTAGTGGTTGGAGGGTGCGGGTTCAAAATCAGTGATAACGTTACAGTAATAGATGATGGGTGGGGTCCGCTCTACGTCAGGTGGGGTGTGGTTCGCCAGACCTCATCGGCCTAGCGGTTGGGGGGCGTGGGTTCAAAACCAGTCATGACGTTACAGTTGAAGATCATGGGTGGAGGTCCGCTCAACATCAGGTGGGGTGTGGTTCGCCAGACCTCATCGATCACACACACACAGCAATAAAAAACACGCAAAGCGGCTCACTTACCAAAGTACAGAAAGTCTAATAATGTGACTGCATTTATAAATATACTTTATTCGTTGAGCAATTAGGTTGCTTTTATTCTGCTTATTTACATTCGCAAAACCAACGATTGCGAACATCGACCTACAATTACATGGACCTCGGCTTTCGCACAAAACTCGCGAAAAAAGTGTACCAAGCTAACCTACTATAGGTGGATACTTATATAATGATTATAAACAAACTGAAAAAAAAATTATTTATGTCTTATCACAATTACTATATAGAACTCAATTTTGATTGCATGAAGCAACTTCTAGTGAACGTTACAGAAATTTTTCCAAGTCTTTTTATCAATATTTCCACCAGACGTTGAGCAGTACTCTGTTTATTGAGCTCCAGTTATATAAAGAAAAACTATTTTGTTAAAGTATTTCTCAGTCTTTTTATCAATATTTCCACCGGACGTTGAGTGGTAGCAGTTTTTTGAGCTCCAAATAAATAAAGTTTTTTTTTTAATTTCTTAGTCGTTTTATCAATATTTCCACCTGACGTTGAGCTGTAGTTTATTTCTTGAGCTCCAGAAAAATTAAACAGAAATATGTTGTTCAAATTTTTACAAGTCTTTTTATCAATATTTCTACCTGACGTTGAGTGGTATCAGTTTTTTTAAGCCCCAGATAAATAAAGAATAAAAATATTTTGTAGCCATTTTTTTAGTCCTTTTTTCAATATTATAACCTGACGTTGAGCGGTAGTCGGTTGTTTGAGATTCAGATAAATAAAGAAAAAAAATATTTTGCTGAAATTTTTCCAAGTCTTTTTATCAATATTTCCACCTGACGTTGAGTGGTAGCAGTTTTTTTAAGCCCCAGATAAATAAAGACTAAAAATATTTTGTGGCAATTTTTCTTAGTCCTTTCATCAATCTTTCCACCTGACGTTGAGCGGTAGTCGGTTTTTTGAGATCCAGATAAATAAAGAAAAAAAATATTTTGCTGAAATTTTTCCAAGTCTTTTTATTAATATTTCCACCAGACGTTGAGCGGTACTCTGTTTATTGAGCTCCAGTTATATAAAAAAAAAACTATTTTGTTCAAGTATTTCTCAGTCCTTTTATCAATATTTCCACCGGACGTTGAGTGGTAGCAGTTTTTTGAACTACAAATAAATAAAGAAAAAAAATAAATTGTTGTAATTTTTCTTAGACCTTTTATCAATCTATATATATATAACTCAAAGGTGACTGACTGACTGACTGACTGACATAGTGATCTATCAACGCACAGCCCAAACCACTGAACGGATCGGGCTAAAATTTGGCATGCAGGTAGATGTTATGACGTAGGCATCCGCTAAGAAAGGAAAATGGAAAATAATTTTCTAAAGAGGAGAAAAAGGGGAAAAATGGTTTAAAGAAAAATCAACGCACAGCCTAAACCGTTAGCCCTAGGAGCATGAAACTTAGAAGGTATGTTCCTCTAATAGAGCAGAGGTGCACTAAGAAAGAAAATAGGAAAATTCTTTCCCTAAAAGAAGAAAAAACGGAAAATGATTTTAAGAAAAATCACAAAAAATAACTTTACAAAATACGCAAAAAAAAACATTAAAAATTTTCAGCTACCGCAGCATCTGGCACCAGGTTCGATTACACACAAAGGTTCACAAACAAACAGATGATAACCACTACGACAAAATCACGGGAAACATCTATCATACTTAAACTAAACACTGTTGAAAAAAATCGGCTCCAACAAAACTCACCTTAAAATTCAAATACACTCTAAAGCACAAGCTCAAAACAATGGTAACTAGCAGTTGTTCATGTCAAATTAAAAAAATCTGATACGATTATACACCAACACGCATACGAAACCCCAAATTAGCCACTAATATAACATAAATCACAAAAAATAGCTTTACAAAATACGGAAAAAAAAACATTTAAAAAATTTTCAGCTACCGCAGCATTTGTCACCAGGTTGTAAAACACACAAATGTTTACAAAAAAACCGATGATAACCACTAAGACTAAATCACGGAAAACATCTATCATACTTAAACTAAACACTGCTGAAAAAAATCGGCTCCAACAGCACTCGCCTTCAAATTCAAATACATTCTAAAGTACAAGCTCAAAACTATAGTAAACAGCAGTTGGTCATGTCAAATTAAAAATCTGATTCGATTATACACCAACACCCATACGAAACCCCAAATTAGCCACTAATATAACATAAAATCACAAAAAATTGGTTTACAAAATACGAAAAAAAAAACATCTAAAAATTTTCAACTACCGCAGCATTTGTCACCAGGTTTTATTACACACAAATGTTTACAAAAAAACCGATGATAACCACTAAGACTAAATCACGGAAAACATCTATCATACTTAAACTAAACACTGCTGAAAAAAATCGGCTCCAACAGCACTCGCCTTCAAATTCAAATACACTCTAAAGTACAAGCTCAAAACTATAGTAACCAGCAATTGGTCATGTCAAATAAAAAAAATCTAATTCGATTATATACCAACACGCATACGAAACCCCAAATTAGCCACTAATATAACATAAAATCACAAAAAATTGCTTTACAAAATACAAAAAAAAACATTAAAAAATTTTCAGCTACCGCAGCATTTGTCACCAGGTTTTAATACACACAAATGTTTACAAAAAACCGATGAACACCACAAAGACAAAATCGCGGGAAACATCTATCATATTTAAACTTAACACTCCTGAAAAAAATCGGCTCCAACAGCACTCGCCTTCAAATTCAAATACACTCTAAAGTACAAGCTCAAACTATAGTAACCAGCAATTGGTCATGTCAAATTAAATAATCTGATACGATTATACACCAACACGCATACGAAACCCCAAATTAGCCACTAATATAACATAAAATCACAAAAAATAGCTTTACAAAATACGCAAAATAAAACATTTAAAAAAATTCAGCTACCGCAGCATCTGGAACCAGGTTCGATTACACACAAAGGTTCACAAACATACCGATGATTACGACTACGACAAAATTGCGGGAAACATCTATCATACTTAAACTAAACACTGCTGAAGTCATGTCAAATAAAAAAAACAGATTCGATTATACACCAACGAGGAATACGATTGCCCAAATTAGCCACTTCAACAAAATCACGAAAAAGAGCTTTACAAAATACGCAAAAAAAAACATTAAAAAAAATTCAACTACCGCAGCATCTGGCACCAGGTTCGATTACACACAGAGGATCACAAAAAAACTGATGATAACAACTAAGACAAAATCGCGGGAAACATCTATAATACTTAAACTAAACACTGCTGAAAAAAATCGGCTACAACAGCACTCACCTTCAAATTCAAATACACTCTAAATTACAAGCTCAAAACAATGGTAACTAGCAGTTGGTCATATCAAACTAAAAAAAACGAACTCAAATATCCACGCGGACGAAGTCGCGGGTATCAGCTAGTACTTCATATACAGGGTGGAATTTTGTAATGCCACCTGGAGGGAAAGTACTCTTAATACTCCAGATAGAAAATTTTACTCACAGGAAACATTCCTTTATTTTTGAATAGAAAGCAAACTGCATTCAAAGTTTTTCGAAAATTCTCTCACACCCGGGAATTGAACCGGCTAAAATAAGAAAAATTATACCTTGTACTTTTATTGCATCGATCGTTAGTCAATTATAAGGATGAAATCTCTCTAACAAACATGATAAATTAAATGAAAGAAAAACCAGGAAATCTTAAATTAATTTAATTATTTACAAAAAATGGATAACTAACTAGTTGCTTGAAATTAGTTGCTTGAAATGGGCTCCATTCTCTTGGAAACACAAATTTATTCTTTTAACGAATTCATTTCTTTAAAAGAATAAATTTATTCCTTTCAAAAAAAAAAATTAATTTAAAAATTATTTTATTTTTAATTTTAGAAATTGCTTTCTATCCAAAAATAAAGGAATGTTTCCTTTGAGTAAAATTTTCTATCTGCAGTATTAAGAGTACTTTCCCTCCAGGTGGCATTACAAAATTCCACCCTGTATAGAAATTAATGGTTTATAATTTGTTTTAGTTGAAATGTTGGCTTTTTTCGAAATTTCGGCAGACTTTTTGACCTAGTGCTGCACCTTGATTTCGTTTACCCAACCTACAACCTACCTAGGTACTTAGTATTTCCCATCTTCACTTAGTACCCTTCCTAAACTAACAATTATCAAATATCTAAGCATTATGTTTTATGCCAGTGTAGGTATTTAACTAGTCCGAAGTCCGAGCGATTCACACACACAACCGAAGTGTCCCGTGTGCTTCAAGCGTTTCCTCCCCCTGCACCCCGCCACCCGCACCGTGCGTGCGCGATAGCAATAGTAGCCGTTCGAAAATGCCATGAATTTGATCGTGTTCCGTAATACCAAAAATGATGACTGAAAACTTTTTGTATTCTTTACATAGTATTGTTATTCTGTAACTAGACAATATAAACTAGATTCCTTAACAAAAAACACGTAAGATATTGTTGTTTTTAGTACGAAACCAATAGGTAGAAAACTTGATAAGTTTAGCATAAAAATGTGCAAAATGCGATTGGTGTTTATTTCATTTTAGGTAAGTAATTTGAAATAAAAACTGTTGAGGAACCTAGATAAATACTATGCAAATACAATTATTACAATAATATAGTGTAAATCTGTCTAAATTAGAAATCATTTTGGTATTCCGTTTGTATGAAAATTTTCCATACGTCAGCCCCTTAACTAGTTTTTTCGTGTGCGCGAGCTGCAAGCAGCTCGCGTGTCGGTGTGCTACTCCCAGTTTTACATTACACTTGCACTTGTAAAACCCCAAAAAGTAGTAAAGAAAGTCCTAAGTAACCCTAAAAGTCGATCAGTGAATCAAGTTCCTCAGTGTAGTAAAACCCCAATCAAAGTCCTAAAGAACCCTAAAATTGTTTACATAATCAAGGTCCTAAGTGAAGTAAAATTCCAATTAAAGGCCTAAGGAACCCTAAAAGTTGTTTATTTTATCAAGTTCCTCAATGTAGTAAAACCCCAATCAAAGTCCTAAGGAACCCTAAAAATGTTAACATTATCAAGCTCCTAAGTGTAGTTGAAACTCCAATCAAAGTCCTAAGGAACCCTAAAAGTCGAACACTTAATCAAATTGCTCAATGTAGTAAAACCCCAATCAAAACCTTATACGGAACCCTAAATTGTACGTCAAGCCAAAACCCTTAACGGGTCGAAACCGCTGGAAGGAACCCAAACGTTGACTACCGGGTCGCGTGCATCGCGAGCTGCAAGCAGCTCGCGTCCTCAATGCGTTCCCACAGGGGCGGAACCCTAAACCAAGTGAAGATCCAATCAAACACCTTAAAAAACCTAAAATTCAATCTCCAATCATAGTCCTCAGTCGAATGAACCGTTCGAACGACCTTAATCGGACGATTTTTGCAAAACCGGAAGTGGCACAGCCGCCATTTTGAATTTTGAACTCAGTCTAGTGAACATTTTTTCACACCCCTAAGACACCCTAAATTTCAGTAGGAGGGGGTTCTAAATTTCAGTAGGGTGGGCGTGGTCACGTGGCGGCTCGCTTCGCTCGCCGCAACGTTCCCCCCGGGTTCAGGAGGAGGGGGTTCTGGGGGCTTGAGGGGGGGGTCACAGCACGGCTCGCTTCGCTCGCCGCGACCCTCCCCCCGGGTTCAGGAGGAGGGGGTTCTGGGGGGCTTAGGGGGGGGGGTCACAGCAGGCTCGCTTTGCTCGCCGCACTGTTCCCCATGGTTGCATGGCGGCTCGCTTCGCTCGCCGCAATGCTCCAATCGAAAAAAAGGGTCAAAAATAATAAAGGGGTCTAGAGGGGGGAGGGGGGCAAAATTTATTTTGCTTTCAAAATAATCTCACCTTCCCTACATGACCCAAAAAAAAAAGTCTTGCAAGTCACTCCGCTTGGAAGATACGAAAGGGGGGGGGTGAAAAAAGGGGCAAGAGGGGGGTGTTTTTTTTGTTTTTTCAATTCAGGAAGAAACCCTCTATACGAAACCCCAATCGAAAACCCCCTATCTCGACGGCATCCGGTAGCACTCACAAAAGGGGGGGTCCTGGGGGGCAAGGGGGGCAATTTTTTTGTACAATAACATTCTTATCTTTTTTCTTCTCTTTCGTCTTCTCCCTTTTAATCTTTTTTTTTCTGAAAAGTAATATTTCATCAAAATCGGCTTAGCCGTTTTGTTTTATTGTTTGTTACTGCATACCTTCGTCATTTAATTTTATGATCCAATTTAGTAATTTTTTCTTTTATCTAAAAGGTTATACTTCCAGATCTGTATGTAAATCTAGTAAGTATAACTTAGTGCATAGAATTCATGCCTATGGAAATAAATAATAATAATAATAATAATAATGCTGGACAATTCACACAACATGATCTAGCCCCAAGCTAAGCAAAGCTTGTGTTATGGGTGCTAGATAACTGATATACATAATACAATACATTACATGCATAGATAATTTTCATTTCAATTCATAAATGAATTGAAATGGAAATTATTTATGGGTGGCTTTATGCTTTGCACTCATTTAGGCCTTCGGTGCTCATTGCGGTGGAGATCAGTGAAGCATTGTGAAATAACACTGTCTATTCGACTTATATTATTGTATTTTATCGGCATTTAAAAATATTAGGTATACCAAAGAGTTTCGACAACCCCAACTGACTCTTCAAAGTTCTGTCAAACGCAAAATCTTGGGAAACTCCTTGCTGCGTGTATAGAAATAGGCACATGTATTTTGGTATTTGGGTATTTGAGCGCACCGTGCATGAAGCCTTTGACAGAAAGTTCCAGAATTCGGGACATTACAGGCACCTCCAGATTTAAAAGACGGCAATCAAAAATACTCAAAACCCATGATATTATTGTTATGACTGGGCTCTCAGCTCATTTATTAGTAGCTCTGCCTTCTGCGCCATAGGTCGTGGGTTCGAACCCCACCGAGAACAAATATTTGTGTGGTGATCATAGATATTTGTTCTCCATCTGGATGTTATATTGTTTTCCAAGTACCTATGTATTTACAAACAAAATGTATTTAAGTATTACATCAGCTATCTGGTTCCCATAATACTAACTCTGCTTAGTTTAGGGCTAGATAGTGTAGTGTAGATTGTCCATAATATATATATATATATATACTTCCTTTTCATTGTAATGGGCTCCCAAACTCTTTGCAAAATCGACACTATTTTTATAAAGGCCTAAAATCGGCTACTAGTTTTTGAGTCTTCTTCTTGTCATGTCAATAGAAAATTAAAGCTGGTGTGGTGGATTATGAATGTGCCTCAAAAGTTTTGCTACTTCACGTTGGTTTCATTTATTGTTTTCCTTCACCGTTAGAGTGTACTGACATAGTGCACATAGGTTTTTTGGCAGATAAACTAATTTGTGCATGACGGGGTTTGAACACACGCCTTTAGAATCAAAAAGCGGGTCGCTACGACAATATAACCGGTGCTAAGCAACCAGAGCGCCCCTCCACCTAATGGACCGATGACATTCTAAAGATCGTGGGAAATCGGCAAATTGTTTTTTCATGGAAATGTATAAAGGAGGTCTATATCTAGCAGTGGACTTCTACTTACTGATGATGATGACGGAAAGCACTGGGTAGATAGGAAGATAGCTACTTATGCAACTACAAAAATGGAGGTATTTAACAAAAGCATTGCGCTTCGCTGGTCACGCACGATAGGAACGTGCCCTAGAATGTACTTGATAAGTTATATGCTACATAAAATATATACTTCTACAGGCTGATGATGATGTGAATACAGGTTATCGATCATAATGTACGATGAAGATGGTTTTATGTCATTTCGTTATACTGTGACAGTTTGTTTTATGTTACACTGTGGCAAATTTATAGTACCAGTAGTAGCTATGATTTAATCTAGGGTATATTTTACGTAGTCAGAGATGAAATGTCATGTCACGAAATTTGACATAGGTCCAACCTTCTTGGCCGCTCGGGCTGTACTGAGAAGTAAGTACAGAAACCTATCTATTTATATTTTTGAAAATTTTATTTTTTTATAAAAACTACGGCAACTAAGAAAAATGCAATAACATCAGGTTTTTACGTATTTATTAAGGTAAACGGGAACAAAACTTTCATTGCAATGGCTCTAACAGCAACGGAAAAAAACCATTTCAAATCCAAAAAAAATTGAGAGTTTTTGGCAAACTTTGCGTTCAATTTTATCGAACCCTGTGAGTTGAGGAGAATTTCTAGCCTAATCATAATTTTTTTACACCATTTAATTGTAATATTTTACAAAAAAAATAAATGGATTCGTCCATACAACGAAAAAAAATGCTTCTTTACATTTTCGGTTTCACCTCATGTAGGCCCTTAATATGTATAGGTTAATTTCATATTATTGTACAAAAAAGCGTAGGGTGCTTTTTATAATAACTTCAGTGGGAATGCAGCCAGCGTTCTTGGCACCATGCCTCATGGACACCCACTTTTGTTAGATTTTTAAGGTTTAGTTTTAATTAGTTTTAGTTTTTTTTTGTTAATATTATGAATTTTTGTTTTGTTGTTATAAAATTAAAAATAATACTTCAGATAAAATAAACTATTGATAAAATATTTACAACAATCAAAATCCCACTCTTTCTGTACAATAATATAAATTTTTCAATTGATTATATTATTACAGTTTTATTTTTAACTTTTTAGTTCAATTGGTTTTAAAAGCGTGTTTTTTTAATTTTTTAAACTATAATTTTTTTTTACTTTTTTTTTTCATATTACATTGTCATCGACCTTTGATAGGTGTGCAAAGTTTGAATCAAATCTGATCGTTCAAAGTAGGTTACTTTGAACGATCAGATTTGATTCAAACTTCGAGCATCGACAAAATCGAGCTCAAAGGGGTCGGTTACATACAAGCAAGGAGGCAAACAAACTTACATACAGGTGAAGCTAATAAAAGCGTTATAAAAAACATTGAACTTTGTTTACTTGAATGACAGTAGGTGCTAACTCCACGCTACGAAGCCTAGAAAACGTCAAGAAACTTTCTAATATTTATTTTATGGTTTGAGTTAGCTACGAACTCAAACCAATTTATATACCGACTGTAGGCCTACCACAAGCTCTGTCTGGCTCTGGTTGGAGTGTTGACTAAATAAATCCTACGTTGAAACGTCACAGTATAATACACTGGTGTGCAATCACACACACTCAAAACCAGGGCCAGAGACAGAGCCAGACAGAGCTTGTGGTAGGCCTACTGAAGTATTGGAAAAGTAGCTTATGCCTACATTGATGTAGAAACCGACGGTAGAGAAATGCAAGGCAAGTCAACAGCGAAACTCAATCAAAGCGGCGGATGCAAGCACCAAACAAGTTTACGTCTTCCTCAACAAGTATTGCAGATTTGCAGAACCGGAAACCGGAAACCGGAAGCGCCTAGCAATATCTTAAAGCTTTCTGAAGTTTAGCACGGTTTAGTTATAACTCCTGCGAAGTGCTAACCAATAGCTTACTAAGTTATAGTAAAAGCCGTAATAATGTTCTTATTTAATAATTAATTAATGATTTTTTCATTACTCATACTCTGAAAGTAGGTCTGAAGTTGCCTGAGGGGCCTAATTGAAAGTAAAACTTTCAGCCCTAGGGAGAATCGCTTTCTACTGACAGCTGTCAAATTATAAAAAAAAACAAGTTCTATTTTATTCAACCATGTTCCAACTTTCTAAAGTCTTTCTAACTGCAAGGAGGTTGTTCAACCAAATTCCAACTTTTTATTCAGCAAGTAGGTTGGAAACCCATTACAACGGTAAGAAGTTTAAAAAGTCTAATTAGAGCGCAATGTAATATTTAAATTTAAATTACATAAAGATAGTACTAAATAAATAATATATCTTCTAAATTACTTGATTAGTAGCTTCAACTATTTATTTAAAATAACATAGATTTAAATTATGAAAATGAAAATAATGGCTGAATAATGCTGGCGAGCCGAAGCCGAAGGCCCGCCAGAGAAAAAGAAAAAAAAAACCGGGAAGGCGGCAATTCAATCTTCATTTTCACTAATTTTTCTTTCATGTTTTTATTTTTACTTTCCTTGTATTCGTAATGAAAAGCACAGTGTTTACCTCGGGTGAAAGTCTTTTGAGTCCCTCAAGCTCCATTGGCGCCCTCGCTAACGCTCTGGCGCCAAACCCGTCTCGGGACTCAAAAAACGTGACTTTCAACACTCAGGTAACAATGTACTATTACATATTATGCAAGTACCTAGGTACCCATTTTTCATCCCTGAAAAGAAGTTTAGATATAGATTTAATTTATTTACATGAAACTGGCTCTAGCAACGAGATCTATTCAACTAAAGCTCTTGAGCTCCTGAATTTCGTATAACGCTTTAAATATGCATTTCTCGACTGAAACAGGGCTACATCTCGTAACAAGTAGATAGAAATATGTTGCAATGCAAAACACGTAAAACAAAACACGGGTAAATGATTTCTATTCATTGTATAAAACAAACTCAATGCTGTGAGCATTATATTAAATTCTGAAATCCCTTTTTAACCGGCTTAAAAATGGAGGTGATTCGCGATTCGTATGTTTTTTTGATAATCGGTACTACATACAAATCAGAATTTCCAATATTGCTATAAAATCAATTACACAATACGCATGAGCAAGCTTTACGTTATCATAATATTTATACTTATTCCAGATAACATTGAATGTTGAAAATTCTCAAATATCAGTTCATATTTTGATAGGTTTTCAATAAATTCATATTGAATTGAAGGCGAATAAAAATAGCCGGTACGGTACGGCCATTCATCCTAAAGAAACCCGTTGCCATTTTGATGTGGTGGCCAAAAAAGTTTTGACGAAGACACCATTGAATAGTGTTGTTACCCTGACATAATTCTGCCAAAATATTAATAGGAAAAAGATCTTTGAAATATTGTTTTATTTAACTTGAACGATACCTTAAGCCCGTCGCACTCGTACCTATAAATATGTATATTAATATGCCGTGCTATGCTATAATATGCGATAATATAAATTACGGTTTAAGTTGTTGAGGTCATAGAAATATATATTATAGCTGCGTATGCGTTCTCATGAATATTTTTATAGAAAATACATCGTAATACGCCTTGCTATCATTAATATTAATATATATCATAGCTACGTGTGTGACAGACTTAATAATTCTTATTATTCTCTTTGATATCGGTACTTTGTCAAATTGTTCCATTCGGCCACATGATCTGGCTCTGTCTCTAGCTCTGGCTTTGAGTCTGTGTGAGTGCTCACCAGTGTATTATACTGTGTGTGTGACGTTTCGACGTAGGATTTATTTAGACAGCACTCACACAGGCTCAAAACCAGAGCCAGACAGACCTTGTGGTAGACCTATTGGTGTACCCCAAGGATCCTTATTAGGACCATTGCTTTTTACAATATTTATAAACGATGTTTCTTCCTGCTTTAATCACTCCAAAATGATTCTCTTAGCAGATGACATGAAATTTATTTACCCAGTAAATTCACTTAGTGGCGCCTTAGGAGAATCTGAAGCTATATGCACACTCAACAGGTTGGAACGTATACAAGAGTGCTATACCTCTTTTACGCGTAAGACAGCAAAGTTTACTCATAAACGTCATTTTTATGACTCATCTTAAATAGAGTAGACAAAATTAAGGATTTAGGTACTTATAACTTTCGACTAAATTGTTATTTAATGAACATGTTGACAGCATAATTAAGAACGTCGTGCACTTGGTTTCGTATTTATAATGTCATCTGAATTCGCAAAAGTATCAAAACATTTGCAATCCTATATTGTATAGTGGCAGAATGAAAATGTTCGTCGATTTTCAACTTGATTTGTTCAACGTATCACGATCACATACTACCTTTTGAAACTGAATAGACAGAATACACCGATAAGTTAACGTCACAAATTATGTCAAAATGTGTTCATGATCAAGGCACTGGTGCAAGCGAACACCTAAGGTGAGGAACATTTTCATACCGCGACTGTACATACGTGCAAAGTAATCACAGGTATGGAATTCTTGTTACACCGTTTATGCACCGCGACTAGAATACATCCAAATTATTTAGATAAAATCCATTTCTTATCAGAGTAACCAGATAATACCAACACAAACTTGTTGAACAATTTTCTTTTCAATTGTATTCTGTCTTCTGTTACTGTTTCATACCAACTCATCTTTGTTTAGCGGTAGAAACTTTTAATTGGCCATCGGTGTACATGTAGCGAAGCTACAATTATTATATACCTAGTAACCTACCTATTATATCTATAGCTGTTAGTTTTCCCAAAAATTATTAAATAAAATAATATATAAAAGTCAGTTTTGAAGGTTCTCGAATGCCGACCACGAACCGGAAGACGAAAAGTAGGGCGCTCACCCACCAGATGGACTAACGACATTGTTAAGATCGCAAGAAGTCGGTGAATGGAAAGGGCTCAGAATCGTTCTTCCTGGAAATGTGTAGGGGAGGCCTATGTCCAGCAGTGGACTTCTCCAGGCTGATGATGATGAGAACATGGAGTAAGCTCATAATTTTACTGACTCTCGGCAAAAATATTAGGGTCTGCTTATGGTTTGCACAAGGACCAAGAACATGTTGCTCGTCGGTCCATTTTCTTGCAATTAAGGTCTTTCAAGCACTTAGCTTTAACGAACACTCGTAGAGGGTTAGAAATAGAAAACCTTCGTAACCGAATCCAAGTTAATGACGTAGTTCCAGCGAGGGGTTGTCTTTAGAATTATGTCTGTAATTATAGCGCACTTGAACTATAGGTCGGCACTTCTTCTGCTTCCTCGACTTATTGAAGGCCTGCGCACACCTAGGTCGCTAGCGATGGCGATCAATGAACCGCTGTCAAATATCGCATGACAGAAAGTAAACATTTTTTTTATGTAAAAGTTAGACAAACGAGCTTACGGCCCACCTGATGGTAAGCGGTCACCGTCGCCCATAGACACCAACAACAACAAGGGTGCTGTTGTTTCGTTGCCTACCCTGGAGGAGTTTCTTAACGTTTTTCTTGAAGCTAATTCATGTTGTATTTAAGAGGAAACACCTCTGGTGGAAATATTTATTTACAGACGCTTAGTAATTAAAGGTACACGTACGGTAGTAAGAGTCTAGAGCTACAAAACGGCTCCATATTGATCTTTTTCTTCGGCAATCTTACCACTATCATATTTCAGTGAAACGCTGTCAAATATCGCTGTCATATTTGGACTGGCCTCTAGCTCAGTTGGTAGTAGCTCTGCCTTCTGCGCCGTAGGTCGTGGGTTCGATCCCCACCGAGAACAAATATTTGTGTGGTGAACATAAATGTTTGTTCTCTGTCTGGGTGTTATATTGTATTCAAAGTATGTATTTACAAAAAAAAAAATGTATTCAAGTATTATATCAGCTATCTGGTTCCCATATTACAAGCTCTGCTTAGTTTGGGGCTGGGTAGTGTTGTGTGAATTGTCCACAATATTTATATTTATTTATTTATTTATATTTGACAGTGTTTCACTGATCGCCATTGCAGATTTCTTAGATGTGCTCAAAGCTTAAGGGTGACACACGCGAATGCGGCATGCAATATTGTTATGATAGTACCTACAACCAACATGCAATATTAACACGTTTTGGCGTGATTTCCACGTATTATTAACTGGAACATCTAATGAAACGCCGAGTTAGGAATCTGACTGGTTTATTCATATAATGCGTCTACCCACATGCTATGCATCTGCGGGTAGACATCGACACTACAATTTTCCCCTTTCAAACAGAGGAGTAGGAAGTCACTGTACATATGCACCTATAATTATATACTAAAATCCATCACCCTTATAGTAAACTTAGGATAAAACATAACTACCTATTTCTAAACTATAATATAAAGTGGAATATGTACATCATCATGGTTTGGCTCGTTTGTAAGCTCGCACAGCACGAGCCGAGGCCTGTTGCGGCGGCGCCGGCGGAGGCGTCGGCGAGTGCTCGGCGCGCGTCACTGGCACCGGCGACGGCGGCGCAGCCGGTCCGCACGCGACACTAGCCGGCTGACCCTTAGGACTATGCACTACTTCCGACCCCTCCCCCGTAGCATCCTCAAATGTGTCGTCGGCATCGCTGTCTGGCCTCTGCGGGCTAGAGCTCAAATTAGCGCGTGAAAGTGAAAATCTACTTTTCCTTGGGTTTAAAGAAATAACTTGATCTTGATGCCTACGCCACTGCACCCCATCACCCACATTGATTCTGTAAGAGACCGGCCCCGTTTGATCGGCAACCCTACCCTCGACCCATTTCTGTCCCTTGTTAGAGTAACCGCGGACGACCACCGGATCACCGAGGCTAATGTCTCGATGTTGGCCTCCCTTATTGGCAACCTGGCGATCCTGAGCGGTGCGCACGACGGCCGCCACGTCCGGCCGCAGTGCGTCGAGGCGCCCGCGCAGCCGGCGGCCTAGAAGCGCCACGGCCGGCGGGACGTTCGTTGTCGCATGCTCGACGTTACGATATTGAAATAAAAATTTACACAAAGCTTTAGACACGTTTTCGCCCTCATACATAGCCCGTTTGATAACTTTTTTTACAGTTTTTACCGCATTCTCCGCTGCCCCATTTCCTTGTGGCCTGTACGGTGCCGACGTCACATGTTTGATACAATTTTGACTACAATATTCCTTAAACTCTATTGACAGGAACGGTGGACCGTTATCAGTGACGAGTTGTGACGGCAACCCAAACCTTGAAAATATGGATCTTAACACTGCAATCGTAGATTCCGCATTCGTCCGATTCATCGCAATAGCCTCAATCCATTTTGAAAAAGCATCAACTAAAATCATATATTTCTTACCGCCACATTCTGCAAAATCGGCGTGGATGCGATGCCAGGGTTTTAAGGGAAATTCCCACGGGTGAAGCATCGCGCGGGGCGGTGCGTCCCGCACGGTGCGGCACGGTTCACACTCACGACCTAGCTTCTCAATATCCTGGTCCAGAGTGGGCCAGTAGACATAACTACGTGACAAATTTTTCATTTTATTAACCCCTAAGTGCCCCTCGTGTATTTCCGATAAAACCCTGTTTTGTAATGGTTTAGGTATGATAAGTCGATATTTGTAGATCAAACAGCCTAACTCAAGTAAAATCTCATCTTTACGGGCGAAATACGGTTTCTCTTCGTCACAACCTGACACAGACGGCCAACCGAACATGACATAGCCTTTAATTTTGCTTAACACCCTATCTTTATCGGTCTCCACTCCAATTTCTTTAGAACTGACTGGCATCGCATCACGTACCAAGTCAACATAGCAAACCGGTTCTGGGAGGAGCCGACGCTCGCACGGCAGGGGCAGTCTAGACAATGCGTCAGCTGGGCCGTTATCACTCGATCTAACAAATTTTGTGGAAAAGTCATATGCAGCCAAGCGGGCAGCCCACCTTTGAAGGCGACTTGCCGCCGTTTGTGGAATGCCACCCTTTTCTCCAAAAATATAGCTTAGCGGTTGGTGATCTGTTCGCAAAGTAAAACGTCTACCGTAAAGGTACTGATGGTGTTTAGTCACACCAAAGAAAATAGCTAACGCTTCTTTATCTAATTGACTATAATTTTTTTCTGCGGAATTAAGTGTCCTAGACACGCAACTGACGGGCCGTTCGCTGCCGTCCGGGTAAACATGTGCCAGCACTGCGCCCAGTCCGTACGCGCTGCTGTCCACCGCCAGCACGAGCGGCCGCCCCTCCTCGTAGTGCGCGAGTACTTTATCACTGGAAAGCGCTCGTTTTGCCGCCAAGAACGACTGATCACACTGGGGGCTCCAGTCCCAAGTGGCCCCCTTTTTAAGAAGTGCATGCAACGGATGTAATATTATGCTTAAGTTAGGTATAAATTTCCCATAATAGTTTAGCATGCCTAAGAAACTTTTCAACTGAGTTACATCATTCGGCTGCGGGGCATCACGAATCGCTTCCAGTTTTTTCGGATTGGGGCGGAGGCCGGTTTTATCTATAATAAACCCAATATACTTTACACTTGTTTGTAAAAAACTACATTTCTCACGTTTTACAGTAAAACCCATTTTACTTAGTCTTCCTAAAACAGCCCGTAAATTATTTAAATGTTCTTGTCTCGTGGGGCCTGTCACACAAATATCATCGAGGAACACTACGGTATGAGGTATCCCACGAATAGTTTCCTCCATGATCTTTTGAAACTTCTCTGGAATGCAAGATAAGCCGAAAGGTGTGCGGCGATAGACAAAAGTACCTACGTGCGTAGTTATAGCGGTATACGGTTGTGAATCATCGGTTAACATTAATTGTTGATAACTATGTTTCAAATCGATTTTCGAGTACTCCTCCCCCCCACTTAATGTCGCAAACAATTCTTCGATTCGAGGAAGAGGATAGGGATCGCGTTTGAGTTTTGGATTGATCGTTATCTTGTAATCACCGCAAATTCGAATATCACCGCATTCCTTTATGACTGGCACAATCGGCGTACCGTAGTCTGAGGACTCGACGCGGTAGATGGTACCTTCGCGCTCCAGGCGCTCGAGCTCGAGCTCGACGCGCGCCCGCAGCGTGAGCGGCACGGGCCGCGCGCGCACGTACACCGGCTTATCATCACTCAAATACAATTGAACCGTTTTTTTACATGTTCCTAATTTTTCCGTAAACACTTCCGGAAATTCCGCTATGAGTCGGGTCACACTCGGATCGCAGGTTTCATCGCTTATCTCATTCAAATCAATCGTTATGTTATGAATTCCTAAAGCGCGCACCCACTCCCTTCCCAATAGAGGACGACCCCCGTTTTTAATCACGTGTAGCTTGCAACCCGACGCTGACACATTTCCAAGAACTAAATCGACAGCAATGAACCCTAGCGATTCCATTTTTGACCCGACGTAACTACGTAACCTTAAATGATCAGGTTTAATGACCTTGTTCGCAAAATGCCGTTTATAAAAGTCCTCGCTAATAGTTGAGATTCTACTACCGGTGTCTACTTCAAACTCGAGGGGTTGACGATCTACAAGTGCCATAATAATGTAAGGTTGATCACCTGTACCGTCCACCTTGATGTTGAAGAAGTCCTCGCCTTCGTCGTCGTCACTCACATAATTTTGCCGCGCACCTGGACGCCCTCTTTTACACATCACCTTTAAGTGGCCACGCACACCACACTCATCGCAGTTATACTGAGCGAACCGGCACTTGTCCGGCCGATGCGCCTTACCGCACCGCCAGCAGCGCGCGGCCGGCTCAGCGGCGCTGCGGGGCTGGCCGGCCGCAGCGCCGCTGCCGCTGCCGCCTTGCCCCGTCCGCGCGGCTGCCCCGCGCCCGCCGCCGCTGCTCCACCGCCTCACGTTCGCCTGATGCAGGCCTTCACCCACCGCGCCGCTGCTGCCCGTAGCCACCACGCTAGAGGCCGCGGCCACTGTGGCGCCGCTCACCTCCGCGTGGCGCTCGGCGGCCTCCAGCGCCAGAGCCAGTTCCACAGCTTCCTTATATTTTATGTTCTTCTCCGCAAATATACGAGACCGCATCGTCTCGTTTGCTAAGCCCGACACGAACTGGTCACGGAGATTCTCCTCTAAGGATGCACCAAAATTGCATGTAGTCGCGAGGTGCTTAAGATTTTGTAAATATTCTGTGAGGGACTCGGTGCCATTTTGTCTACGCAAGCGAAACATGTGACGCTCGGCGATTTCTGATCGCTGTGGCTCTAAATGATCGGTCACTAACTTCACCAACTCATCAAACTTTTTTGTTTCTGGATGGTCCGGGGAACACAGATCACACATGAGAGAATACGTAGCTTCACCGACCACCGTAATCAACAACGACACGAGTAACTCTTCCTTGATTTCGTTCAACACAATATATTGTTTTACACGGCGGATATAGGCTGGCCATTGCTTGGAATTCAAGTCAAAAGGTTCCAACTTGCCAATCGGCATTTTATTTGCACTATCACGCACTTTAAATCACGAAATTACGCGTAAATTCGAATCGTCGCCAGTGGAACATCTAATGAAACGCCGAGTTAGGAATCTGACTGGTTTATTCATATAATGCGTCTACCC
This sequence comes from Thera britannica, assembly GCA_939531255.2. Taxonomy (NCBI): domain Eukaryota; kingdom Metazoa; phylum Arthropoda; class Insecta; order Lepidoptera; family Geometridae; genus Thera; species Thera britannica. The sequence continues at coordinate 16,877,834 of OW618044.2, forward strand.
ACATGCTATGCATCTGCGGGTAGACATCGACACTACATTAACTACTACAAATATAGGCCCTTGAACACGCTGCGAGGTATTTTCTTTACGGAAAATGAGTGAAGTGAAACATCAACGAGTTGTATAAAAAAATAGAAAAAAAAGTTTGGAAGTCTAAAAAAAAGTTTTGAAAAAAAATGTTTTTTTTTAAGCGCTTGTTGTGTTTCGCTGTTCGCAACTAGACCGGTTTAAATAGCCACTATATTAATATTTTGTAACAAATTTATTGGACCACGTAATCTATTCCATGTTTCTCATCATTCTAGCTTGTCAAAAAAAAAACAGAATTAAAAAAGGATCTGAAGGATTTTTTTTTCCTGACAAATACAATCTGGGCCTCTTTAAGGCTAGAGTGAATAAGTGTCTTCTAGACTGTCCTGCTACATCGTCGGCTACATCGTCGCTTACCATCAGGTGAGATTGTAGCCAAGGGATAGTTTATTAATCTTAATATATAAAACTCTTACGTTACTGACTGACTGACAATCAACGCAAAGCCTAAGCCATAAGTCCTAGAAGCATGAAACTTGGAGGGTATGTTCCTTTTATAGCATAGGGGTGCACTAAGAAAGTAAATTGGAAAATTATTTCCCTAAGCGGAGAAAAAGAGGAAAAACTTTGTAAAGAAAAATCAACGGGGCGTAACGGCTACGGGGCGAGCGAAGCCGTGGGCGGCCGCTAGTTACTTATAAAAAAATAAAAATAAAAACGACATCATGCAGCTTCAAATTCTAACTTTATGGGTCTTATTAATAATCCTGGCGCAACGCTGGAGTAGTTAAATCGTGTTTTGTCACATTTGTTCGAGTTGACAATTGCATGTCAATGCAAGAGACAAAACACGGATCAACTAGTCCAACGCTACGCCAGGATTATTTAATAAGACCCTTTGTAAATAAAGCGCCAGCTGAAGGTGTCTGTTGTGAGTTTACAGCAATTCAATGAACTTAAAAAAATGGACGAGCTTTTTCAGTAACTTTGTATTTTGTATGCCGCCGCGTTTGACTGATACATTCGTCGAAATTCATTTTCAATTTTTGTCTGTTGCAAAGGGAATAATCCCTGAGTCTAAATGGAAACTACTCTATCACACACTGTCAGCACAGCGCTGTTCGTCGAAATACTTTGTTTTTGGTGGCATATTAAAAAGTGTTGTTGTTTGCATTGTTTGCTATTCTTTCAGATACTCAATACAGGCACTAGAAGTTATAAAAATTAAGATAACTTCATTCATATTCAGAAATTAATTTCTAATGGTCTCTATTTGCATTATATCGCGTGTAAAACAGGGGCTTGTCAACCAAAATGTTTCTATCCCAAAAAGATGTGCACAAGCCTTAAGTAATAAACGAAATCAGAACAATTAATTTTATCCTTGCCTTCGTAATATCCTGAGACTCTTTTAAATTATACAGGGTTTCAATATTTTTTTTTTGAAAATAGAGAAAACTCGTTTATTTTTCAGATTTATGCAAGAATTGTTTAGTAAACAGTAGGACATTAGGAATGTGTATCTTATATAATTATCATCTCATACCAGTAGGCCTACCACAAGCTCTGTCTGGCTCTCTGGCTCTGGTTCTGAGTCTGTGTGTGTTGATTAAATAAATCCTACGTAGAAACGTCACACACACAATATAATACACTGGTGAGCACTCTCATAGACTCAAAACCAGAGCCAGACAAAGCTTGTGGTAGGCCTAGTATGAGATGATAATTATAAAAGATTACACATTCCTAATGTGACGTCCCTGTATGTGACATACGAGTCGTATGTCATGGGCGTCGATTCCAGCAACTCGGCTCGATTGAGTGATGGCTAAATCCACGTTCCATTTTCAAATTTTTCGAACAAATATTGACAACTCACATCGAACAAAAACTAACAACTCACATCAATTTACGCAATCACTCAATCAAGCCGTGTTGCTGAAATCGACCGCCCAGAACAAAAAAATCAAGAGTTTTTTTCTGTTAAGCCTCCGCTATACGCTGGTCTAAAAACAAAACACGACCGGAAAGTTGGAAAAATTTAAAATAAAGATGGCGTTGCCTGACCTGAGCTGTGAATTCATGTATTTGATACCAACTATTACTTATTCTGTGCTTGGGTCTGACATTTGTCACGACATTACAATGTGTTGACTAGAATACGCTTCGTTAGACAAAAACACAGACAGATATTCAGTAAATAAATATAACCCAATTGTTATGTTAGCTGATTCCCGTCGCAGAGTTTCCATTGCATATTTTTCATCCAGGATTGGTGATAACAATGGCAAGCTGTGCGGTATTTTTTAAACTACCACGAACGCTACATTTTAAATCTAACTTATATAGTAGTGTAGTAGTAGTAGTCTAATTTATATAGTATAACAAGCAAATAGCCCCAGATTTAATAAAAGAAACCTTCCACCAAGAGAGATTTTCCTCATATTATGCAAAACCAGAGTGAGTTGCAAGTTCATAAATGTCGGTAGTCGGTGAATGAACACTTGTATTTTTTAAAGGTAAAAAACGGAACCCTTATAAATTCGTCATGTCTGTCTGTCTGTCCATCCGTATGTCACAGTCACTTTTTTTCAAAAAAATGAAATGAAATGAAAAGAAATAATTTATTTGCTTGAAGTATGGTACTTACAAAACTGTAAAAGCTATATGTACTGATGAAACTTGGTAAATAGATGTATTCTGTAAACCGCATTATGATTTTTATACTTAGAACTGACACTCAAAAAATATTTTTTCATAAAACTTATGAGTTTTCTTAACATTAAGTAAAAGATTACTAAACCAGTTAAGTATTTACGACAGAGATGCGTTAACGTCATCGTAATTAGCCTTCTATCTATCGACTTTAAAAATTAATGAGGTATCGTCAGCAAATAGTACTGTTTCACATAGTTTTTTAACCAAAAAAGGAAGGTCATTTACGTACACTAGAAACAAGAAAGGACCTAATATCGAACCTTGTGGCACCCCTATGTCAATAACTGACCCAAAAGATCTCTCACCGCCCACATCAACTTTAAGGATTCTATCAGTCAAGTACGATTGTAATAAGTCAATGGAGCGATTTAGAATACCGTAATGTTTAAGTTTAGATATTAAGAGGGTGACGGACGCAGCTCGCAACTTCAATTCGAGGCGCGGGCAATAATTGCTCCGAATATAGCTATCTCTATTCATTTGATGCGGGCGCCACGGAATATATAATAGTAGTATACACACACAGGCGCTCGTGTGACGCGCTACTTCTATACGTGAATCCAACCATAGTGCCGCGCTTGTGCGTGTGCGTCAGCCACTGATAACGATTTTTATGCATTGCCTAATTTCGTCAACGTTACTAACACCCGTTTTCACTAAACCTAGGCGACGCCTAAATCGGATTCCTAAATATTAACGGGCCGACGTACACAGCTCGCAACTTCAATTCGAGGCGTGAGCAAAAACTGCTCCGAATATAGCTATCTCTATTCATTTGATGCGGGCGCCACGGAATATATAATAGTAGTATACACACACAGGCGCTCGTGTGACGCGCTACTTCTATACGTGAATCCAACCATAGTGCCGCGCTTGTGCGTGTGCGTCAGCCACTGCTAACGATTTTTATGCATTGCCTAATTTCGTCAACGTTACTAAGCGTCAGATAGGCTAGTGGCTAGGGCGTGCGGATTCACACTGAGAGGACGAGGTGGGCGGGAGTTCAAATCTGGTCAAAGAGAGTTGACTTTTTGCACCCTACAATTTTATGTTTTTATTTTTTGTGGCTGCATTACCTGACTAACCCTCTAAGCTTATTGCTTGCTTGTTTCGCTTTTCTAGTATTCAATAAGCAAGGATTGGTCATGCTCTGAATGCAAGAATAAAGTGAAAAAAAAACAACATTCCTGAACCGATAAAGAACCTTCAGAGTAGCTATTTACGCACTTAGAAAAGACACCAGGAAATTCTCTAACATGATACGAGTGAGTTTATTCATCAGGTAGGGTTTGTGCGGGTTCTGGACCAAATTGAAGAAGAGTAAAGAGAACCATTGACTCCGAGTTGAGTTGAGAGAGCCATTGACCCCGGCGCGGAGCGATGGAGTTGTGGTTGATGACGTTCCAGTAGAGGATGATGGGTGGGAGTCCGCTCAACATCAGGTGTGGTGTGGTTTGCTTGACCTCATTGGCCTAGTGGTTGGAGGGTGCGGGTTCAAAATCAGTGATAACGTTACAGTAATAGATGATGGGTGGGTATCCGCTCTACGTCAGGTGGGGTGTGGTTCGCCAGACCTCATCGGCCTAGCGGTTGGGGGGCGTGGGTTCAAAACCAGTCATGACGTTACAGTTGAAGATCATGGGTGGAGGTCCGCTCAACATCAGGTGGGGTGTGGTTCGCCAGACCTCATCGATCACACACACACAGCAATAAAAAACACGCAAAGCGGCTCACTTACCAAAGTACAGAAAGTCTAATAATGTGACTGCATTTAAAAATATACTTTATTCGTTGAGCAATTAGGTTGCTTTTATTCTGCTTATTTACATTCGCAAAACCAACGATTGCGAACATCGACCTACAATTACATGGACCTCGGCTTTCGCACAAAACTCGCGAAAAAAGTGTACCAAGCTAACCTACTATAGGTGGATACTTATATAATGATTATAAACAAACTGAAAAAAAAATTATTTATGTCTTATCACAATTACTATATAGAACTCAATTTTGATTGCATGAAGCAACTTCTAGTGAACGTTACAGAAATTTTTCCAAGTCTTTTTATCAATATTTCCACCAGAAGTTGAGCAGTACTCTGTTTATTGAGCTCCAGTTATATATAGAGTCTGCGTTCGGACGCGAAAGCGAGCGAGCGTATTGGTTATTGGTGTGACTCATCCGTCACAATGACGTCCAATGTAGTGAAGTGCAATAATTGCAACATAGTGATTTGTGAAGTTCTAGCCTTTATACAGAACAAAATAGATGTGATGAGCGAAGAATCAATCGTCAGAATTTGTACGACCTCGTTCTCGACTGAAGAAATTGAACAAGCGAAGAACTTGTTGTTTGATTCCATAACAACAACAAAACGAAAGATCTCAAGAAAAAGGAACGGGCGTTCACAGCGAGATCTCTACGATGTCATTAGTGTTTTTAAAGAAACTGATCCTAATGAAACTCCTGTCTTTGTGGCTAGAATGCTCCAAAAACTACCACCCATCCTCTGGGACCATTTGGACGCCACCAGAATACTAAAGGATATTATTGTAATCCAGAATGATTTAAAAACACTAAAAGAAACTTGTGTATCGGTTGACAAGTTTGAAGAGGTTAAAAATGATTTGGAGAACTTAAAACATACTTCTGTTGTAAATAACTATGAATGCTACGTGAACAAAAAACGTGGAGGTGGCGGTTTGTCCAATAGTTATTTTATGGACAGTGGCCCCACCGGCCTACCGCATATAACGGAGCGCAGTAAAACAGCTGATATGACGTCACCGGGCGAAACTTGTGAATCGCCTTCGAAAACTGCATCTCATGCCTCGATTCAACGCCGTACATCGGGCGACATAGATTATAATAGCAACGTGTATAGACAAATTCGAAGCAATAGTGATGGACATCCTGGCATTATTAATATGAACATACAGCCAGAAACGTCAGCTTTGCCTGTGTTACCAAAAAGTATATTGTCAACGCAGGTATGCCCGATAAACGAGGGTTCTTGTTTGAATCATATACCTAGATCTATGGGTTCATGTATGAGTCGCCTGCCCACTTCTACGCCAGCGCAGCCATTAAAGACTTTTGCAAGTACTGTCAGTGCGGAGGGACAATGGAAGGAAGAAACTCCGGATGAGGGGTGGATTTTAGCTCAGCGAAAGAGACATAGAAACCGTTTTATTACTACGGAGGGGAATGCGCTGGTAAACCCTAACGAGAAGTTTAAGGCTGCAGAATTTAAGGTACCTTTGTTTATAAACAATGTTGATGGAAATACTACAGAAAGTGACATAATTGAGTACATATTTACCAAAACACAAACAAAGGTATCGTTACAGAAAATAAATAGTAAGGTCCCAAAACAATATAATGCCTATAAAGTGGACGTGCCTAATTCTAAACTGGCCCTCTTTCTCGAAGACAGCTTGTGGCCAGTGGGGGTGACTTTTAGAAGATTCATTGAATTTAAAAAAACAAATATTAATGGAAGACAACATAGAAAAGAAAATAAATAGCTCAACTTTTATGAGCTTCAATTGTAAAAATGTTAAAACAAACATAGACTTTGTCAGGCCGTTGTGTCGATCAGCTGACATAGTGGCCTTGCAAGAAACATGGCTTTTGCCACATGATATTGCGCTCCTGGGGACAATTGACCCGGATTTTGGCTACACTGGCAATTCGGCGGTGGACACCTCAGCGGGCATGCTGCGGGGCAGGCCGTACGGTGGTCTTGCTATACTGTGGCGTAAAAGTGTGTTTCCCTCGGTCTCGGTGGTGCAGTGTACGAGTGCGCGTATCATGGCAATTAAGGTTGTGCTCGAGGACCGCCAGTTTTTAGTGTTCTCAGTATACATGCCTACTGATAGTTCAAATAAGCCAGATAACTTAGCGGAGTTTATAAACTGCTTAAGTGAAGTTAGTGCTATAGTGGACAACAGTAACGTGGATTCTGTTTTCATATTAGGCGATTTTAACGCTGACCCGAGTGCACTTTTTGGTAAGGAACTTGAACATTTTTGTGCTGATTTGAATTGGACTTGTGCAGACATAGATATTCTAGGGGTGTCTTCGGGCGCGTACACTTTTATTAGTGATGCACACGGTACCTCATCGTGGTTAGACCATGTAGTGGTGACTGAGGCTGCCAGGCAGTCGATTAAGAGCATTAATATTAACTATAGCTTTTCACTATCTGATCACTTTGCCTTAGAAGTAACCTGTGATTTAAATATTATACAGCCAAAAATTGCTGAGATGAAGTATGTACAGAATACTGTTATTTGGGGTGAAAGGGATCAGTTACAGTCTCAAAAATACAGAGAATTATGTGCATTAAAGCTTAGGGAAGTGAACTTTCCCCCCGAATTCAGAAAATGTGCTGATTTTCATTGTGATGACACTGGACATAAACTTATCATAAATAACCTGTATAATAAAGTTGTTAGTATTCTTAGCGAGTCGGCTACCGAGTGTTGTTGTTTAAATAATAGTAGTAATAAGAAAAGAAAACCTCAAGTTACAGGATGGAATAAATTTGTATCTCAAGCTCACAGGGAGGCTCGAATTTGGTTTCGGGAATGGTTATCTGTTGGAAAACCAGTGCATGGGTCTACTTATCTAAAAATGCGAGACACGCGATGTTATTTTAAATCACAACTTAAATGGTGTAAAAATAATCAGAGCCAAATAAAAATGGACATTATTGCGACCCAACATAAAGCTAAAAATTTTGGAAAGTTTTGGAAAGAGACCAACAAACTGAACCCAAGGCCGAGTGTCCCGGTGAGCGTTGAGGGCATTAGTGACCCCGTCCAGATTGCCAATCGTTTTAAGGTGCATTTTGGGGTCCAATCCCCACTGGGGCCTGCGCCAACTGAGTCGGATAGAGAAGAGGTGCGCGGGAGAGATCAGATCATGCATATCACAGCGAAAGAGGTGGCACGGGTGGTGAGGAATATGAACAGAGGAAAATCGCCGGGCCATGACTCACTGAGCATTGAACACCTGCAAAATGCAGGTGTTCACCTGCCACGAGTACTTGCCATGTTGTTCACCCTCTGCGTTGGTCACTCATATTTGCCAGCGGATATGTTACGGACTGTAGTTGTACCTATAATTAAAAACAAGACTGGTGACGCTTCCAGCATTGACAACTACAGACCTATATCCCTTGCCACTGTGATAGCCAAAGTGCTGGATGGTGTCATTGATTCTCATTTGAGTAAGCATGTTAAACTGCATGACGCCCAGTTTGGATTCCGAGCTGGGCTGTCCACTGAAGCTGCGGTACTTAGTCTTAAGCACACCGTCCAGTACTACACTAGCAGAAGCACACCTGTCTACGCCTGTTTTCTCGATTTATCGAAGGCTTTTGATCTTGTGGCGTATGACAGGTTGTGGCAGAAGCTGCACAGTGATACTGATCTTCCCCGTGAACTCATTTTACTCCTCAAGTATTGGTATGGGAACCAGAGAAACAATGTTAGATGGTCGGGATCACTTTCGGACGAGTACGGGTTGGAATGTGGGGTGCGACAGGGCGGGTTAAGTTCGCCCCGACTTTTTAACCTGTACACGGACCGCCTGATCCGTGAGCTCAGCAGCGCCGAGGTCGGCTGCTCGATTGATGGTGTTTTAGTCAACAACATTAGCTATGCTGACGATATGGTGCTGCTGAGCCCATCGATCAGTGCTCTCAGGAAGCTAATTGGGATCTGTGAAAGATATGCGGTGGACCACGGGCTCAGATACAATGTAAGCAAAAGCGAATTTATGGTTTTTAAATCCGGTACTTAAACCTACGGTACCATTCCGCCGGTTAAGCTTAACGGTTGCGAGCTAAAGCAAGTAGCATGCTTTAAGTATCTGGGCCACTGGATCACCGAGGATCTCACAGATGATAAAGATATGGAGAGGGAACGCAGGGCATTATCCATTAGAGCGAATATGCTGGCACGTAGGTTTGCACGGTGCACTAGGCAAGTCAAAACGACGTTGTTTACGGCATACTGCCAGTCGTTTTATACGTGCAGCCTCTGGGTCAAGCATACGAAAAAGTCCTGGGATGCCCTGCGTATCCAGTATAACAATGCGTTTAGGGTGCTGATGGGGCTACCGCGCTTCTGCAGCGCATCAGGAATGTTTACCGGCGCACATGTAGACGGATTCGCGGCAATAATGCGCAAAAGATCTGCGTCCCTGATGCGGCGGGTGCGCGATAGCTCCAACAGCTACCTTCAACTCATTGCCGAGAGGCTGGACAGCGATTGTCTCTTTATGGAGTACTGGACAAGAGCGCATGTGCTATTCTCTTGACCAGTATGTACTGAGGGCTATAATAGTTGTTTAGTTATGTTTTATGTTATTTTGTATTTGGTTTTAATGTGTGTGTGTGTGTGTGTCTTATGTACCTGCTATGGACTTTGTAATGTAATATTTATAAGGTCTGAAATAAAAAAAATTGAATTGAATATAAAGAAAAACTATTTTGTTAAAGTATTTCTCAGTCTTTTTATCAATATTTCCACCGGACGTTGAGTGGTAGCAGTTTTTTGAGCTCAAAATAAATAAAGTTTTTTTTTTAATTTCTTAGTCGTTTTATCAATATTTCCACCTGACGTTGAGCTGTAGTTTATTTCTTGAGCTCCAGAAAAATAAAACAGAAATATGTTGTTCAAATTTTTACAAGTCTTTTTATCAATATTTCTACCTGACGTTGAGTGGTATCAGTTTTTTTAAGCCCCAGATAAATAAAGAATAAAAATATTTTGTAGCCATTTTTCTTAGTCCTTTTTTCAATATTATAACCTGACGTTGAGCGGTAGTCGGTTGTTTGAGATTCAGATAAATAAAGAAAAAAAATATTTTGCTGAAATTTTTCCAAGTCTTTTTATCAATATTTCCACCTGACGTTGAGTGGTAGCAGTTTTTTTAAGCCCCAGATAAATAAAGACTAAAAATATTTTGTGCCAATTTTTCTTAGTCCTTTCATCAATCTTTCCACCTGACGTTGAGCGGTAGTCGGTTTTTTGAGATCCAGATAAATAAAGAAAAAAAATATTTTGCTGAAATTTTTCCAAGTCTTTTTATCAATATTTCCACCAGACGTTGAGCGGTACTCTGTTTATTGAGCTCCAGTTATATAAAAAAAAAACTATTTTGTTCAAGTATTTCTCAGTCCTTTTATCAATATTTCCACCGGACGTTGAGTGGTAGCAGTTTTTAGGGTTCCGTAGCCAAATGGCAAAAACGGAACCCTTATAGATTCGTCATGTCTGTCTGTCTGTCTGTCTGTCTGTCTGTCCGGCCGTGTCACAGCCATTTTTCTTCGAAACCATAAAAGCTAGACTGATGAAACTTGGTGAGTAGATGTATTCTGTGAACCGCATTAAGGTTTTTACACAAAAATAGAAAAAAATCTATAAATTTTGGGGGTCCCCATACTTGAAACTGAAACTCAAAAAATTTTTTTTCATCAAACCCATATGTGTGGGGTATCTATGGATAGGTCTTTAAAAATTATGTTGAGGTTTCTAATATCGTTTTTTTCTAAAACTATAAATTTGGGGGTCCCCATACTTGAAACTGAAACTCAAAATTTTTCTTTTCATCAAACCCATACGTGTGGGGTATCTATGGATAGGTCTTCAAAAATGATGTTGAGGTTTCTAATATCGTTTTTTTCTAAACTGAATAGTTTGCGCGAGAGACACTTCCAAAGTAGAAAAAAATTGGTCCCCCCCCCTCTAACTTCTAAAATAAGAGAATGATAAATCCAAAAAAAATATATGTTGTACATTACTATGTAAACTTCCAACGATATTTAGTTTGAACGAGATCAAGTCAGTAGTTTTTTTTTATACGTCATAAATCGTAAACCGCAATTTACCTTTCGACGAACTACAAAACCTTTATATTATGTTAATTGATGCTACGGAACCCTTCATGGGCGAGTCCGACTCGCACTTGGCTGCTTTGTTTGAACTACAAATAAATAAAGAAAAAAAATAATTTGTTGTAATTTTTCTTAGACCTTTTATCAATACTTCATATACAGGGTGGAATTTTGTAATGCCACCTGGAGGGAAAGTACTCTTAATACTCCAGATAGAAAATTTTACTCACAGGAAACATTCCTTTATTTTTGAATAGAAAGCAAACTGCATTCAAAGTTTTTCGAAAATTCTCTCACACCCGGGAATTGAACCGGCTAAAATCAGAAAAATTATACCTTGTACTTTTATTGCATCGATCGTTAGTCAATTATAAGGATGAAATCTCTCTAACAAACATGATAAATTAAATGAAAGAAAAACCAGGAAATCTTAAATTAATTTAATTATTTACAAAAAATGGATAACTAACTAGTTACTTGAAATTAGTTGCTTGAAATGGTCTCCATTCTCTTGGATACACAAATTTATTCTTTTAACGAATTCATTTCTTTAAAAGAATAAATTTATTCCTTTCAAAAAAAAAAATTAATTTAAAAATTATTTTATTTTTAATTTTAGAAATTGCTTTCTATCCAAAAATAAAGGAATGTTTCCTTTGAGTAAAATTTTCTATCTGCAGTATTAAGAGTACTTTCCCTCCAGGTGGCATTACAAAATTCCACCCTGTATAGAAATTAATGGTTCATAATTTGTTTTAGTCGAAATGTTGGCTTTTTTCGAAATTTCGGCAGACTTTTTGACCTAGTGCTGCACCTTAATTTCGTTTACCCAACCTACAACCTACCTAGGTACTTAGTATTTCCCATCTTCACTTAGTACCCTTCCTAAACTAACAATTATCAAATATCTAAGCATTATGTTTTATGCCAGTGTAGGTATTTAACTAGTCCGAAGTCCGAGCGATTCACACACACAACCGAAGTGTCCCGTGTGCTTCAAGCGTTTCCTCCCCCTGCACCCCGCCACCCGCACCGTGCGTGCGCGATAGCAATAGTATAGCCGTTCGAAAATGCCATGAATTTGATCGTGTTCCGTAATACCAAAAATGATGACTGAAAACTTTTTGTATTCTTTACATAGTATTGTTATTCTGTAACTAGACAATATAAACTAGGTTCCTTAACAAAAAACACGTAAGATATTGTTGTTTTTAGTACGAAACCAATAGGTAGAAAACTTGATAAGTTTAGCATAAAAATGTGCAAAATGCGATTGGTGTTTATTTCATTTTAGGTAAGTAATTTGAAATAAAAACTGTTGAGGAACCTAGATAAATACTATGCAAATACAATTATTACAATAATATAGTGTAAATCTGTCTAAATTAGAAATCATTTTGGTATTCCGTTTGTTTGAAAATTTTCCATACGTCAGCCCCTTAACTAGTTTTTTCGTGTGCGCGAGCTGCAAGCAGCTCGCGTGTCGGTGTGCTACTCCCAGTTTTACATTACACTTGCACTTGTAAAACCCCAAAAAGTAGTAAAGAAAGTCCTAAGTAACCCTAAAAGTCGATCAGTGAATCAAGTTCCTCAGTGTAGTAAAACCCCAATCAAAGTCCTAAAGAACCCTAAAATTGTTTACATAATCAAGGTCCTAAGTGAAGTAAAATTCCAATTAAAGGCCTAAGGAACCCTAAAAGTTGTTTATTTTATCAAGTTCCTCAATGTAGTAAAACCCCAATCAAAGTCCTAAGGAACCCTAAAAATGTTAACATTATCAAGCTCCTAAGTGTAGTTGAAACTCCAATCAAAGTCCTAAGGAACCCTAAAAGTCGAACACTTAATCAAATTGCTCAATGTAGTAAAACCCCAATCAAAACCTTATACGGAACCCTAAATTGTACGTCAAGCCAAAACCCTTAACGGGTCGAAACCGCTGGAAGGAACCCAAACGTTGACTACCGGGTCGCGTGCATCGCGAGCTGCAAGCAGCTCGCGTCCTCAATGCGTTCCCACAGGGGCGGAACCCTAAACCAAGTGAAGATCCAATCAAACACCTTAAAAAACCTAAAATTCAATCTCCAATCATAGTCCTCAGTCGAATGAACCGTTTGAACGACCTTAATCGGACGATTTTTGCAAAACCGGAAGTGGCACAGCCGCCATTTTGAATTTTGAACTCAGTCTAGTGAACATTTTTTCACACCCCTAAGACACCCTAAATTTCAGTAGGAGGGGGTTCTAAATTTCAGTAGGGTGGGCGTGGTCGCGTGGCGGCTCGCTTCGCTCGCCGCAACGTTCCCCCCGGGTTCAGGAGGAGGGGGTTCTGGGGGCTTGAGGGGGGGGTCACAGCACGGCTCGCTTCGCTCGCCGCGACGCTCCCCCCGGGTTCAGGAGGAGGGGGTTCTGGGGGGCTTAGGGGGGGGGGGGTCACAGCACGGCTCGCTTTGCTCGCCGCACTGTTCCCCATTCGCTCGCCGCAATGCTCCACTCGAAAAAAAGGGTCAAAAATAATAAAGGGGTCTAGAGGGGGGAGGGGGGCAAAATTTATTTTGCTTTCAAAATAATCTCACCTTCCCTACATGACCCAAAAAAAAAGTCTTGCAAGTCACTCCGCTTGGAAGATACGAAAGGGGGGGGTGAAAAAAGGGGCAAGAGGGGGGTGTTTTTTTTGTTTTTTCAATTCAGGAAGAAACCCTCTATACGAAACCCTAATCGAAAACCCCCTATCTTGACGGCATCCGGTAGCACTCACAAAAGGGGGGGTCCTGGGGGGCAAGGGGGGCAATTTTTTTTGTACAATAATATTCTTATCTTTTTTCTTCTCTTTCGTCTTCTCCCTTTTAATCTTTTTTTTTCTGAAAAGTAATATTTCATCAAAATCGGCTAAGCCGTTTTGTTTTATTGTTTGTTACTGCATACCTTCGTCATTTAATTTTATGATCCAATTTAGTAAATTTTTCTTTTATCTAAAAGGTTATACTTCCAGATCTGTATGTAAATCTAGTAAGTATAACTTAGTGCATAGAATTCATGCCTATGGAAATAAATAATAATAAAAATAATGCTGGACAATTCACACAACATTATCTAGCCCCAAGCTAAGCAAAGCTTGTGTTATGGGTGCTAGATAACTGATATACATAATACAATACATTACATGCATAGATAATTTTCATTTCAATTCATAAATGAATTGAAATGGAAATTATTTATGGGTGGCTTTAAGCTTTGCACTCATTTAGGCCTTCGGTGCTCATTGCGGTGGAGATCAGTGAAGCATTGTGAAATAACACTGTCTATTCGACTTATATTATTGTATTTTATCGGCATTTAAAAATATTAGGTATACCAAAGAGTTTCGACAACCCCAACTGACTCTTCAAAGTTCTGTCAAACGCAAAATCTTGGGAAACTCCTTGCTGCGTGTATAGAAATAGGCACATGTATTTTGGTATTTGGGTATTTGAGCGCACCGTGCATGAAGCCTTTGACAGAAAGTTCCAGAATTCGGGACATTACAGGCACCTCCAGATTTAAAAGACTGCAATCAAAAATACTCAAAACCCATGATATTATTGTTATGACTGGGCTCTCAGCTCATTTATTGGTAGCTCTGCCTTCTGCGCCATAGGTCGTGGGTTCGATCCCCACCGAGAACAAATATTTGTGTGGTGATCATAGATATTTGTTCTCCATCTGGATGTTATATTGTTTTCCAAGTACCTATGTATTTACAAACAAAATGTATTTAAGTATTACATCAGCTATCTGGTTCCCATAATACTAACTCTGCTTAGTTTAGGGCTAGATAGTGTAGTGTAGATTGTCCATAATATATATATATATATATACTTCCTTTTCATTGTAATGGGCTCCCAAACTCTTTGCAAAATCGACACTATTTTTATAAAGGCCTAAAATCGGCTACTAGTTTTTGAGTCTTCTTCTTGTCATGTCAATAGAAAATTAAAGCTGGTGTGGTGGATTATGAATGTGCCTCAAAAGTTTTGCTACTTCACGTTGGTTTCATTTATTATTTTCCTTCACCGTTAGAGTGTACTGACATAGTGCACATAGGTTTTTTGGCAGATAAACTAATTTGTGCATGACGGGGTTTGAACACACGCCTTTAGAATCAAAAAGCGGGTCGCTACGACAATATAACCGGTGCTAAGCAACCAGAGCGCCCCTCCACCTAATGGACCGATGACATTCTAAAGATCGTGGGAAATCGGCAAATTGTTTTTTCATGGAAATGTATAAAGGAGGTCTATATCTAGCAGTGGACTTCTACTTACTGATGATGATGACGGAAAGCACTGGGTAGATAGGAAGATAGCTACTTATGCAACTACAAAAATGGAGGTATTTAACAAAAGCATTGCGCTTCGCTGGTCACGCACGATAGGAACGTGCCCTAGAATGTACTTGATAAGTTATATGCTACATAAAATATATACTTCTACAGGCTGATGATGATGTGAATACAGGTTATCGATCATAATGTACGATGAAGATGGTTTTATGTCATTTCGTTATACTGTGACAGTTTGTTTTATGTTACACTGTGGCAAATTTATAGTACCAGTAGTAGCTATGATTTAATCTAGGGTATATTTTACGTAGTCAGAGATGAAATGTCATGTCACGAAATTTGACATAGGTCCAACCTTCTTGGCCGCTCGGGCTGTACTGAGAAGTAAGTACAGAAACCTATCTATTTATATTTTTGAAAATTTTATTTTTTTATAAAAACTACGGCAACTAAGAAAAATGCAATAACATCAGGTTTTTACGTATTTATTAAGGTAAACGGGAACAAAACTTTCATTGCAATGGCTCTAACAGCAACGGAAAAAAACCATTTCAAATCCAAAAAAAATTGAGAGTTTTTGGCAAACTTTGCGTTCAATTTTATCGAACCCTGTGAGTTGAGGAGAATTTCTAGCCTAATCATAATTTTTTTACACCATTTAATTGTAATATTTTACAAAAAAAATAAATGGATTCGTCCATACAACGAAAAAAAATGCTACTTTACATTTTCGGTTTCACCTCATGTAGGCCCTTAAGGCTCGAACACACCTAGTTCGCGGGCGGTAGCGATCAGTGAAACGCTGTCAAATATCGCTGTCAAATTTCAAATCTGACAGCGATATTTGACAGCGTTTCACTGATCGCTACCGCCAGCGAACTAGGTGTGCCCAGGCCTTTATGAGGATAAATGCAATAAGCATCTTGCTGACTCAGATGGAATCTTTTTGTTTGTCCATTGCCTCTAAGTAGAACCAGCTGTACCTTGTAAAGTTGATCAACCACTTCTTTGGGTGGAATTATGACGATCACCATCCGATGATGCTGAGGTCCGAGGTGCTCGTATATAGCTGGCCAGCAGTGGTCCAATGGCGTAGCTGCCAGAGGGCTAAACGCGGCAGGGCCCCAGGGCCCTCAAGCTCAGGGGGCCCTTCGGGCTCTAACTTACAAACTATAAATTGAACCAGTAAACATTTCTCCGATATTTGGAATATAAATAAACCAGATTCCAGTAACGCGACTTCAATAATGGCAACTTATTAAAAAAAAAATACAGGCGAATTCCTAACAAGTCTCGAACATCTTTCTAGAGCATTCTTGAACATTTTCATGGATCTGGAGGAACGTGGAATTCGGAACACGACGAATTCGGACCAAACGATTTTTGAATGTTTAGTTTATGTAATAATAATAATATAGTTTTTTATTCAAGACAACTTAGATAGTCCAATAGTGTTAATAAAACTTAAGGCTAGGGGTTAGTACTTAATAACTAAAACAGATTTGGTCCTCTGGGCGAGCGTTTAGGCTCTAGTTTATTTTTCGCCCAAGGGCCTTTGGTTGCCTAGCTACGGCACTGCAGTGGTCATTCTACTTATAAAATATAGACCCTTTTATTTATAAGATAAAACCTTAGAATTACCTTTTTTTATTGGGTCTTATTGTGGATGTGGCCAACAAAATGATAATATTGGTCCAAAGTTTTTGGCCATCGACTTGAAAGAAGTTATTGATTGAAACCATCTTACTCGTAGTCCAGAAAGGATCTTATCAACATTTTTATTTGCTAAGAAATACAATCAAATACTAAAATCGCTAGGGAACAAAAGTTCTCGAATAGCGACCGCAATCCAGATACAATGCCGCATTCCCAAACCGCATCCACAGAAATCCATACTAATATTATAAATGCGTTTGTAACTCTGTCTGTCTGTCTGTCTGTCTGTCCTTCTGTCTGGCTTTCACGCCAAAACTACTAAACCTATTGAAATGAAATTTGGTACACAGATAGTTCAGGGTCTGAGGAAGGACATAGGCTAATTTTTATTGTAAAAAAAGGTTTACAAACCTTTTAAAACGTTATAAAGAGCATCACATTGATGTTTCTGTCTCACTCTGACACCAAAACACTCCGACGATCACCAATCACCAATTGCAATGAAATTTGGTACACAGATAGGTTAAATCATTAGAAAGGACATTTATGCAACGTATTATTGCAAAACACTTATTGAAAACACCATTTTTCATGAGAATTACACTTTTTTGTACAATTGCGACGGCTTTCGATCGAGAAATTTCTGTTTGTGTAAGTGACTGACTGACTTTTTTTTTGTGCTGGCGGGGATGCAAAGTCTTTTCGCCAAGTCCTTATGACTGACTGATTGCCGACCAGTGTTGCCAGTGGCAGATAGTCCTAAGTGTCGATGGATCGAAAATATCGATATTTAAGCTGGGAACATATTAGGCGGACGCGTCCGACGGACGCGGCTGACAGCCGCGACTGAAGATATCTAGCTAATGAATGTACACTGAAGTGTTAGACAATTTAACCTACTGAAGTGTGCAAACTATCGGATGTAAGCCGCGGACGTCGGACGCGTCCGATAGTTTGCACACTTCAGTGTACATTCATTATCTAGATATCTATCAGTCCGTCGGACGCGTCCGCCTAATATGTTTTCGCCTTAAGCCGCGGACGTAACCTCTGGCAAGCCAGGTCCCGTTCGACTGTGCATACTGTGTGTATCAGTCGCAGCTGTCTTCTTTTCTACTTCCCCACAAATTAATGTATTACAAAGGGTGTAAAATAACAATAAGACTATTCTTGAAAGTTTGCATGGAAATATGTAAGGTTTATGTAAATGTTTTATTTAAGCTTGCGACAAGAAAAAAATGGGGGGGAAATATGCCTAACTGTGCTTACCCGGCGTCTGCCTGACCCTGACTGTGCCACATGCACTCGAATACAGATTTTTTTCGTTGGAAGTTATAAATGCTACCCAATCACTATTCCAGGCGGACGAAGTCGCGGGCACAGCTAGTATAAATATATTTATGGCATTGATGAAATTGCGAAACAATGAATATAAAGAATGGTGGATGAAGAGAGCTCAAAATCGAAATGATAAGGATGCCTTATATTTAGAAGTAGACTTCTTAAGGATTATGTTAATGATGATGTTATTTTTACTATGAGAGCACTGTTGACCTAGAGGTAGTACCCCGCCTTCCAATCCTAACGGTCGTCCTACGGGTTCGAATCTAGTCGAGTATACCTATGGGATTTGCTATTCGAAAAATATACATAATAATAGTGTTCCAAACGGTGAAGGAAAATATCGCGAACAAAACCGCGGCTGAGTAGGCTCCGCACGTATTGACCATGTCTTTCCTATGGACTAGGCAGCCTAAGCTGTTATATACATAATAGACATGAAGACAGTAATCAAGTATCGCCAAAATATTTATCTGATCTAATGAAAAAGGATTCAAAGATTTTGATGTATGTATTTATTCTCTTATTAATGTCGAGATTAATAATTTATTTGTTAAAATAAATTTACAAAATACAACAATCCGCCATGATGGCTCAAAGACCGGTCAGAGCGAATTACGTCACGTTTTCGTAAACGTCATTCCGATTTAGTACAAAAGCACCAATGTTTACTGTTGATATACTTAACCGTGACGTAATAACAGACGCCATGACACCAGCGAGCGTTTTGGCGTGAATTTGAAAATTTAAATTTAAATGTACTTTTATTGCACAAAAACCTTAATTTTCTACAGAAATATGATATATTTTATACATAATAGATACTTCTGAATATGATAGAAGAGATTTTGAAAATTAGTCGTCATGCCTATTAAACACATAAATAAATCACTTAACACATACCTACATTTTCTCGAAAGTTCTAAAGAATCAATACCTATGGACTAAGCAGCCTAAGCTGTCAGGATGGTATTATACATATCTAAACACATAAATACATCACAAATTTTCTCTAAAGTTCTAAAGATTCAATAATAATTTGTCGACTTTTTCGGCTACAGTTGAGCTGTGATAGCTTGTTTGTACGAGCAGAATACTATAAAATACTACAGAGCACGAGCTCGGTATTGGCACTCAGCCAAGATAAAGTGAGTGTGAAGCTGTTGCTTCAAGTGAAAGTAACTTTCAAATATCATGCATAGTTTATGAGCATGTTGATAGCGGGGAACCAACTAAAACGTCACAGAGTAGGCTTGCGTGTCTTTCTTGCAACTCAATTCGTTCAGGGGATTACCGAATCGCGCTTGTTTTTAAAATTGGAAAAACTGGAGCTGTTTTCAAACTGGGTTATCAGTGTGTAGGCTACAAGTATGTGTGTGTGCTATGACGCCGTGTGCAAAAACTTTATAAAGTTCTTCTTCTTAATTAATGGCATCTGTCCATTCGGACAATTTATCTTGGACGACTTGGACGTATGTATACTCGGATTTTTAATTAGACGAAGCTAGCTGACGTTTACTGTGTTGTCAGTTTTTGATGAAATAAAAATAGTATTGTGAAAAAGTGAATGATTGAAAAAACTCCTGAATGAATGAAATTGCCTCGTTTTTCTAGTGTGCCTTGTCTAGGATCCATATCGTTCGCGAGAAACAATATAGCAACAAAATACACAACAATTACCACAAACTCAACGTAACGAAAATCTTTACAAAAACAATAACTAAACAGCGTGAGCGCAGAAAAACATTCGTGCTATCAGACCAGAGGTTAGAAGACGAATTACAAACAAAATGGTGGCCGACGTTCATCGTTGTTGGCACTAGTCGCCACCCCGCGCTTTGTAATAAACCGTCAAAAAACTGATTGTAGTTACATACTACAAGTAACTTATATCAGAGCACTTTTATACATTTTTTTATACAAATTTCAATATTATTTTATAGTTTGAAATGATTAACTATTCACTCATTGTTCATTCATCTGATTGAACGAGAACTGAACGCAGCACTATTACTTTAAATATGGCAACATTATTTTACAAAGTGACATTAGCTACTGTCAGTCGGTATCGTCTAATTAAAAATAGTGACGATTTGAATTACGTTACGTATCATAGCTATCAATTTTGAAATTGGAACATATCTTGCGCATTATGTACCTACCTATGTGTGCGTTTGCGTACGCCTGCATTGATTTAGTAAACATCGTGAAATATGACTATTATCTGAGATATAAAAACGTCAAAGATCCTTCTTTGGTATGCTCCGCTGATATTTCACTAAGAAAAAAACGTTAAATTTTAAAATCCCGGCTTTGTGAACGGAAATGCTTTATGGGATCAGCAAAAATCCCTTTATTAGCTCATGCCAGTGTAAAGCTCTGAGTACCCTAGTCATAAATTATTTAATGAGGTTTTGTGTAATTCTACTTACCCTGATATAGAAAGATCGTGAAATAAGATAAAAGCAGAACCTGTTACTGACTGGCGCTCTGCCAAGCTGTTGCTCGGTGAAACCACGCAACAAGTAAACGAAACATTATTCTAACGCGAAGCAAGGTAAAACCTCTTTTAGGTAAATACGATTGTTATGGCGTGGAATATACTGGGTTTGTTTCCTCATAATACCTACCCCAAAACACCTCGCAAATGAGAGTTATGGTTCCTGAAACACATCAGTTTTTACTAGCTCGTGAACACATTGGATTCATTAATATGTACTTCCATGCTCATGTCAAAGTTATTTTGTTTTTTGTTTGTTATGAGCTAAGGAATATTCCTGCCAAATGGTCCCAGAATTTCAGGCTTTTAAAGGGTAGTTAAGTCTCCTGCGGAACTGGAAAGATGCACAACTAAATTTCAGAACAGATGCTACAAAACCCACCATTGGGAAAAATTGCAAAGAAGATCTAGATTGCTCTTCCAATTCAGGCCTTTCTAGAAATATAGTCACTTGCCTGTTACGATCTCTAAAGTATACTTATTCAGTGCCGGGATTTGATTTGAAAGGGCTCTAAAGCTGATCAGAAACTTTTTGACGTAGGTACCGAGCTTGGAAGAGTCGGTTAAGGCGGTTGACGACTTTAGTGAATTTTCCATGATTTTATACAAAATTAACATCCTCACTTTGATAGCTGATAATGATGATAAAAGAGACCCCGTTATTGCTCTTTGATAGTAGAAAAAGAGGGCCAATAATATTAGCCAGCTATAAAATAGCGGGTCTCTGTTAATAAGAGTGGTGCGTGGTAAGTTTAAGCAAAACCAAGACAAGAGCTCTATCGAAAATATAGAAAATTACTGCAGCGTTTAGCAAAAGAGTAGTGGTAGGTTTAGGAGTACCCTAAACCGACGAGCATGTAGAAAGAATGTTATGAGAGTGAATGAAGCGAAAGAGGTGTGTCAGGATCGTAGCAAGTGGAAATCCGTGATCTCTGCCTACCCCCATGGGAATAAGGCGTGATTTTATGTATGTATGTATTTCATTTAGATTTGCAAGCCAGTTCGAAATTTAAAAATAAACTTTTGGTAAGTAACCTCTTTAGTTGCCATGTTTCGGAGTAAAGTAGTAAACCTTCGTTCCATTTTTAAATTTCACGACAGATTGTGTTTATTATTTAATTCACCTGGGCGCTAAATAGAGAGTAAAGAATTTTCATAATAGGTACAACAACTATTTCGCTTGGGCCCTGGCATGGGCATTCCAAGACAGAGCTGGAATTTTGCACTTTCTAGAAAAATGATGTTATCATTTTACTAGAAAGTGCAAAATTCCAGCGCAAAAATGCTGTAAATTCCAGCGCAAAAATAAACTTTGCTCTCGAGATATTAAAAATTAATATACTTTAAACTATTTAATTAGAGTATATTGAAGTGCTTCCTTCTCATTTTTAGTTTCAGTTTCCTTTCAACAAGATACATTTTCTACATAAAACTATTTAGAGCCACACAAATAGTAAACTATGATGAAAATGTTTAAAATCTCTACATTCTATAAAAACTTCGCAAACGGAAGGTCCACGGAAGGTTACGGTGGAATTTAGTCTTTTGGTCTTCTTTTTCTTATCGTGTCACTAATCCTTTCGAACCCAGTGTGGTGAAAGGATTTTAAGTGCGCCTCAAAGAGGCTCCTTTCATGCACTTGACACTTTATTTTCGAACTATTTAGGTTCTATGACATGCCGGTTTAAGTTAAGTTCTCTTAAGTTTGCTTAGGCATTGCCTAGTTTTTCTAACAAGCAGCCGATTTGTTCGTCCTTCGTTTTTGCGTTCCATTTCCTTACAATATTATGTGGCTATAAGCGCAAGTATAGGTAGTAGTGAGTTAATAAAACATGTTTCATTGTGCCTTCATCTGCGGGTCCAATCAGGACTAATTCACAGTTAGACCACACGGGCGAAAAATAAAATCTTAAATAAGTACCTACGTTCATGGATTACTTCAAGTTTCAAGTTGAGCAACGTATTAAAACGCTCGCTTGTAATTTATATATAAGTAAGTATAGTATTAGTATTATATTTGTACATGTGTAAGCTTTTGATCTAAGCCCCCGCAATATCAACAAACAGTAGGTACAATACAGAACTTTCCTTTTACTTCAAATTCAATTCGTAATAAAATATAGTTCAGCTGTCTTATTGCTTGTTCAATGTTTCCTTCTATTCAATTTGTAACGAAGAAATATAAAACAAAATATTGCTCGGTAAGCAACTTAAACTGCATTGCAATATTATTATGTTTTAAAGATACGTGGGGTATTGTGTAAGTTTGTCTCGGTACAAGTTGATATAAGATCATGTAGGTATGTACAAGTTTGTATTATAATGCCGTGTCCGTTTCCCTTCCGATGCAATACGTGTGTTGAATTTTGTGCCTGAGTATCCAGACATTTTGAGAATCTGATTTTTGTTACATAGATGTTTTGCTATGTTGACCATCTGATAGTTGGACGTTTGCTGCATTGTCATTTTTCTAATTAAACTGACTGCTCAATAAACCTGTTGTTCTGTTGGACATTTAGCTACTTAGACCTTCTGATCACGAGGCAATTATTCCTCTCTTCTAATGAAGACTTAGGATAAAGGCTTGCTTCATTATAAGATGGGCAACATTCAAATTGGAAGTGGTTAATTTTAATGGCTGAAATTTTAGTATGCATGACAAGTTTTGCCTTTGGAGGGTTTAGAATTGCCCGCAACCTCATATTAAAATTTGAGACTCACTGATTTCGTTTCGCGTAGGTATTAAATTAATAAATCAATTAAATAAATTCAAATTAATAATATGGACAATTCACACAACACTATCTAGCCCCAAACTAAGAGCTTGTATGATGGAAACCAGATAGCTGATATAATAATTTAATAATTAAATAGTTGTTTTTGTAAATACATATAAAACTACCATATTATAACACCCAGACAGAGAACAAACATCTGTGTTCACCACACAAATATTTGTTCTCGGTGGGATCGAAACCGACCTATACGGGGCAGAAGGCAGAGCTATTACCAACTGAGCTGAGATACCAGTCAAATACTTATAATATCAGCGCGAATAAATACTTATATATAACCTATACATAATATCAGAATATTTATAGCGGCTTCGTGGTAGCGGCGCTCGTTTTGGATTAAAATCCAGTCGAATACCAAGTAATTATAGATTTAAAGATGTAAATTTTAAGCCTTCGCATGGAGCAACAGCCATACGCGTAAACAAATAGATACACCGACAACATTAACACAGAAGGCCAGGAAAACTCAGCGGATGGAGAAAACGTCAAGCGGCAATACTGCTATATTTAAATAAAACTTCAATATCCTGCATGACGGGGTATAATATTGAATGCTCTGGAGCTGCAAGGTTACCTAAATTACGTTCGCTTCGAACTGAAATCGCGATATAGTTTACGTACCAATCTCTATCGGTCATCATCATCAGCCTGAAGAAGTTCACTAATATGATCATAGGCCTCCCTTTCACTTTTCTAGGAAGAACGATTCTGAGCTTTTTCCATACACCGACTGCCCGCGTTAGTCCATTTGGTCCTTCGGCGCCCTACGTTTTGACTTCCGGTTTGTGGTCGCCATTTGAGAACCTTTATTGCCCAACGGTCAGTTCTCCAATGTCTATCGGTAGTTCTTACTTATTTTTAGCCTTTTCGTGTAATTCAATTCAATTCAGTTCATGTTTTTGGAACCTGTAGAACCATATCACACCATTATTAAATTAAAAAGTTAGCACATTCACAATTTTAATTAACATTATACAAAATTAAAAGAAATATTAAAAATTAAGCTGAACTTCACTGTTTACATAAAACACGTGAAACAGTTGAGCTATCTGCAGACCGTTACCAACGATCTAGAGATGGTGTTAGGCAGCGCATTAGCATTGTTATTCAGCGTGGCAATGCCGCCAGCGTCTTGGGGACACTTGTTTGATTTGGATCAGTTGAGCTATCACTGTTGAGTGAAATGCTAAGCTATCGTTTGTAACTGTGTGCTGCTTCATGCATATTTTGGTAGTACTTAGCTCTGCCTTCTGTGACGTAGGTTGTGAGTTTCGATCTCCACTGAGAACAAGTATTTGTGTGGTAAACATAAAGGCCTGTGCACACCTAGGCGATGGCGAACGCGATCAGCTGAAACGATGTCAAATAGGACGGCGATATTTGACAGCGTTTCAGCGGATCGCCATAGCCATCGCCTAGATGTGTGCTCTCTATCTGGGTGTTAATTATATTCTAAGTATGTATTTACAAAAAAAAGTATTATAAGTGTTATATCAGCTATCTGGTTCAGATAGTACAAGCTCTACTTAATTTGGGGCTAGTACTGTGTGTGGTAGTTGTGAGAATTGTCCTCAATATTTATTTATCACACGTATTATTAAATTCGATCTTTATGCATAGTTATATAGTTTAAATGGGCATTTATCGCGATTATCTTTTTTAAACGCGATAAATACCTGTTTAATTCATATAATTATTTATTATTAATCTTATTTTTCTTTATAAATAAATGTATTAAAAATAAATAAATAAATAAATATTATAAAACAACACTATCTAGCCCCAAACTAAGCAGAGCATGTACTATGGGAACCAGATAGCTATAATATCTACTTTTTTTGTAAATACATACTTAGAATATAATATGATACCCAGACAGAGAACAAACATTTGTGTTCACCACACAAATATTTGTACTTGGTGGGAATCGAACCCACGACCTACGGCTCAGAAGGCAGAGCTACTACCAACTGAGCTGAGAGGCCAGTCAGTATTCTCCACTTGTTGCACATCAAGAATGCCAACTGGTGAATTTCAGTTACCAACTGTTTACGATCAAAGAGAATATAGCACAGTGAGACTCTAGCGGTCCAACCACTCTCCGAATAGTATAGGATCCCGCTATAGAAGGACCTTCACCGAGCTGGTTATTTAATGAAACGTATTTTATATTTAATTAAACATGCCAATAAATATATTCTATATGGGCTGCCTATCAAATTTCAGTCCAGGATATGATTAATTAATAATTAAAAAACTAAATTGTTTTTTTAACTTTCCACCGGTTTGTTTATTAGACAAATTCTATACCAATCGAAAGTATAGACCCCATAGAATATGCAAACGTTAGGTTGCCTATTTTTTTCAGGTCACAACTCTCGGGTAGCCAGGTATAAACAGGTAAATCGATACTAGCATTTTGCACCGGTGTGTTTATTGAATAAAAATACGGGGGTCTTTACTTTCGATTGGTATAGAATTTGTTTAATAAACAAACCAGTGGAAAGTATAATTTTTTTTTTTTAATTTTTAATTAATCATAAATTATCCTGGACTGAAATTTGATAGGCAACCCTTATAGAATATATTTATTGGCATGTTTAATTATATATAAAATACGTTTCATTAAATAACCAGCTCGGTGAAGGTCCTTCTATAGCGGGATCTTAGACTAGAAATAAAATCGTGGATTTCACAGCTCATTTTATTCAAAACACGATTTTCGCAGAAAATACACATAATAAAAAGAGGAAAAGCTTGTTTAAAACTTTGGAACTTTAAGGCTATTGCGTCATGAATCTTATGAAACGGCGACTGTCAGTTTTACAAACAGAGAGCGCTGGTGGCCTAGTGGTAGCCCCGCCTTCCGATCGTAAGGTCGTGGGTTCAAATCCAGTCAAGCACCAATGTATTTTCCACCCAAAATTGTATACAGGGTGTAATCGTTAAGTGTGCACAGGCGATTATTCCGTAACTATTGCAGATATCAAAAAACTTTAAACTGATATCGAAAGTACTTTACCTAATGAGTAAAATGACATTAATAACTTTTTAAAAATAAAACGAGAAATATCCAAAAAAATTACATTAATCACTCCCATACATTTAGTATGAGATAGTAGAAAGGTTTTAGTTTCCTTATTTTAAGTGGAATAGTACCTACTCATTTTACCCTTGTCATTTTATAATTATGTACGATATGAAGGTATTAATGAATTTCAAGTAGATACACGTGTAGATTAATTATCTTACCACTTCAAATTTATAATAAACCTTGTTTCAATATTGTATTGATTTGAACTAGCTGAAAAGCAACATACTAAATAAAAACAAAAAGAAAGATACTCTTTGGTGTTCGTTCTAAATTCAAATTCTTTATCGCGGGTTCTCGTTCCCGCCAATTTATTGTATTTTTCAATTTGCGTTAATAATCGTGATTGTTGCATTTATTGATTGAAAAATGGCATATTCCAATACAGAAAAGAGAGACATGTTAAAAATGTAGAGCTCGTCATTGTATTGCACAAGGAGGACGTCACTTCGAACATATGCTTTGAACACAATATTTTGTACTTACTAAGAAATAAAATGTATGGGAGTGATTAATGTATTTTTTTTGGATATTTCTCGTTTTATTTTTAAAAAGTTATTAATGTCATTTTACTCATTAGGTAAAGTACTTTCGATATCAGTTTAAAGTTTTTTGATATCTGCAATAGTTACGGAATAATCGCCTGTGCACACTTAACGATTACACCCTGTATACACTATGCCAGTGCTCTCAAACGGTCAAGGAAAATATTGTGAGGAAACCGGCATGTCGTAGAACCTAGAGTTGGAAAATATGTGTCAAGTGCACGAAAGGAGCCTCTTTGAGGCGCACTTAAAGTCCTTTCACCACACTTGGTTCGAGAGAGCCAGTGACGCGATAAGAAGACAAATAGATGACGTATAAGCTTAAAGAACTTAATTATTTTGATGCACCTTCTATGAAGCCAATTTGGCAACAAAAAAAAACAATTCAATGACGAAGTTATACGACGTTATACAAACGTTAAAAAAATTCAGCCGAAATGAGAACCTCTCCCTTTTTTACTTGAAGTCGGTGAAAAAGAAAATAAGAACAGGTAGACGTTTAAATATATTAAGTACATTGAGCAATTTCCTGTGCCCTTATCATACTTTTCTATTTCCTGCCTTTATCCATTTCCCTCTGTCAGCTGTCATCTTTGCATTCACTCCTCTTTTATACATGTCATCGTTTAAACAGTTCATCCTGTTTTCTTTGGTCTACCTCTGCTTACATATCCGTTAAAAAGTTAAAAGACAGATAGTTAAAAGAAAAATATTATCTATCATTTGACATTAACATTACATTATTGAGCTCTCAGTTCAGTTGGTAGTAGCTCTGCCTTCTGCGTCATAGGTCGTGGGTTCGATCCACACCGAGAACGCAGATGTTTTTTCTCTGTTTGGTTGTTATATTGTATTCTAAGTATATTATTAACAAAAAAGTATGTTTTTTTTAAATACTTATAACTCGAAAGTTACAAGACATTTTTTTTTAAATATTTTTCTGATGCTGTCATGACTAGCCCATCACCCGTTTTCGGCTGGACGTTGACTTATGGGACACCCTGTATATGGTTTCCATAGTACAAGCTCTGCTTAGAATAGATAATAGAAAATTATTTATTGCACACCTTAAAACTAACAGTGGTAAAACAAGTAACAATTATTTAAAACATACAAATGTACAATGGGCGGTCTTATCTCTGAAGAGCGATCTCTTCCAGACAACCTTTGGATCTGCTTAGTTTGGGGCCAGATAGTGTCGTGTGGATTGTCTAAAATATTTATTATTATTTGTTTGAAATTCATTATCATAATGAATGACAGCCAACTGCGTTGATATTGTTGATATAATATTATATTATGTCAACTTTCTTACAATGCTACTGCTAAGGGCAGAGGAAATTGCTCAGCGTGCTAATTACATTTGCACGTTTACCTGCTGTTCTATTCGAAATGTGGGTTTACCGCCGCATGTTGCGCATTAGTTGGACGCATAATAGTACATTGTTACCTGAGTGTTGAAAGTCACGTTTTTTGAGTCCCGAGACGGGTTTGGCGCCAGAGCGTAGCGAGGGCGCCAAACCATAATTTGACAGCTGTCAGTAGAAAGCGATTCTCCCTAGGGCTGAAAGTTTTACTTTCAATTAGGCCCCTCAGGCAACTTCAGACCTACTTTCAGAGTATGAGTAATGAAAAGTCACAAACATCGAGGTACTTAGAAGGATGGAGTTAAAAAAGCCCGGTCTCGTGCGGACTATAAAGCAGAGAAAAGTTGCCTACTTGGGACATGTCTTACGGCATGAGCGTTACCATCTGCTCCAACTTATTATGATGGGCAAGTTGTTGGGCAAGAGAGGAGTAGGTAGAAGAAGAACATCATGGCTTCGCAACATCAGGGAATGGACCGGGATCAAGAAAGTGGAAGACCTATTTAGGCTTGCCCTAGATAAAATAAAGTTTAAAAGGATGACTGCCAACCTTCAGTAGTGGAGAGGCACCCTAAGAAGAACAAGACCTGCTGTTATTTCCTTTTCAACCGACTTCAAATAAAAAAGGGAAAGGTTTTATTTTATTTTATCATTGGCTTTGGAGATAAAGATTGCGTTTTTCTTCAAAAACATCTGAAACATTTTCTTTCAAATCAGGATATCAAATAATACACTTTCATTCCAACTGCTTGAGAGCTGGTTGCCTAATAGTGGTAGGAGCCCCGCCTTCCGATCCCAAGGTTGTGGGTTCAAATCCAGTTGTGTTCCAATGAGTTTTTCTGCCCAAAAATGTATGTACACTATGCCAGTGCCAAACGGTGAAGGGAAACATCGTGAGGAAACCAGCATGTCGTTGAACCTAAAAAGTTCAACATAATATGTGTCTAGTGCACGAAAGGAGCCTCTTCGAGGCGCACTTAAATCCTTTCACCACACTTGGTTCAAAAGAACCTGTGGCACGATAAAATGAAGAATTCCAACTGCTCACACTTTGCGCTAAGACCTCAAGTTATGTTATAATATGTTGTTTAAAATACCACCGAAATTAAAGAGATTAAGTACAGAGTCAGATCATGATGAAGAATTAATGAAAATGAAGAATGACAGTTTTATAACATAATAGTCAGTCGATAAGTGGGTTAACCTGTAACCCTACCACAAGCTCTGTCTGGCTCTGGCTCTGGCTCTGGTTTTGAGTCTGTGTGAGTGCTGACTAAATAAATCCTACGTCGAAACATCACACGCACAGTATAATACACTGGTCAGAACTCACACAGACTCTAAACCAGAGCCAGAGACAGAACCAGACAGAGCTTGTCGTATGCCTAAAGTAATTACCAGTAAAATGACCTCTCATGTTAGAATGCACTTTGCATGAAGTTCTCAAACATCCATTGTATTATTCCATTGTATTATTCTCTATCCATTGTATTATTTGTTTAATCTACTTATCACTATAGCAAAAATGGAGAGACAAATTCGAGTTTAGTACTTACCCACTTATTTAGAAACCATAAACCTATGTATAGATAAACCAGTCTAAAAATGCATGCCCCTCCACCACTTTTGCTTGACGTTGGCTCACAGCAAAGTACTTCAAAATGATCTTTGTGATATAGGTAATAACGAACAATTTACTTTGACTGACTGAAGTAGTAGGACGTGCAGTTTAAGATTGAACGCTCTCTACCTATATTGGAAACCCGCGGTTTAGTCAGCTCCGCACGTATTGCCCTATGTGGATCGGGAGGGCATCACACAGGCGACTCTCCATACAAACGTAGTCCCCTATTTCCTCCCTGGATAATGCCTCTAGAGCAGGGATTCCCAAAGTGGTCGATATCGACCCCTTGGGGTCGATATTGGTTTCTTAGGGGTCGATATAAACGAAAACTGATTTTGGGGGTCGACAAGGTCTAAAAATCGACCCCCTATTAAATTACCACACCTTCTTATTTAAAACTTTAGATAGGTAGGTACTGTATTGTTTATGTTGTGTTTTGTGTACTAAGAATAATTAATATTTTTGTAGGAAATAGCATTGTTGTAGTACCTAATGTAAAGTATCAAGTTCGTACAAGATGAAAAACTAGGCAAGTCAGTGTGGACAAGTTTGTGCAAGATGAATGAGTTCGAGCGTACAACTTTCAGGCGCGTTTTGCTCTATTTGACTCATACGTGAATTAACGAACGAATTCATGATCAAGTTGCAAATCTAAACATGTTCCTGATATTTTACTATTTAACGAGCTTGCATGTTGTGCCGACCCCGCATAAAGTGGGATAAGGGCAGGAAGAAGAACGAGCTTGCACTTAGGTTGAAAGTTCATTTACGTTTTGAAATTCGTTGGAGCTTGAACGATAATAACTCATATAAGTACTCATTTATTTCAAGAGATCACAAAGTTATAAAATAGCTAAATTAAGTGAAGTTAAGTGGCTGAAACAGAATTTACGAATCACTTAACCAAGTGCAAAGTTTTCCAATTTGTACCTTAGCACTTAGGTATTTTGTATCAATAGAAAGAAAACTAAAGATAGGCCCCTTATTTATAAGAGTCTGCTAACTTAAAGCATTGCTAATTCTCACTCTGTCTTCTTCTATTGACCTAATTCAGAATGAAAAATAATTATAAGTTTCAAAAACTAGAGAAACCGACTTCATTGTCAAACGGCTAAACCGATTTTAATGAAATTCGTTTGGGACAATCTGGACGTAAGAATAACCTTCCAAATGAAAAAATAATTTTCTAAATCGGTTCATAAATGACGGAGGCATGCAGTTACAAACATTAAAAAAAATATTTAATAAAAATGGCAACACCGATTTTAATAAAACTAAAATGAGACCAATCTGGGAGCAGTGCCTTTCAGATAAAAAAATAATTTTCTAAATCTGTCATCAATTACGGAGGCATGCAGTTACAAACATTAAAAAAATATTTAAAACAAAAATGGTCACACAGATTTTAATAAAATTAAAATGAAACCAATCTGGAAGCAGTGCCTTTCAGATAAAAAAATAATTTTCTAAATCGGTTCATAAATGACGGAGGCATGCAGTTACAAACATTAAAAAAAATATTTAATAAAAATGGCAACACCGATTTTAATAAAACTAAAATGAGACCAATCTGGAAGCAGTGCCTTTTAGATAAAAAAATAATTTTCTAAATCTGTTCATCAATTACGGAGGCATGCAGTTACCTACAAACATTAAAAAAATATTTAAAAAAAATGGCCACACCGATTTTAATAAAATTAAAAAGAAACCAATCTGGAAGCAGTGCCTTTCAGATAAAAAATAATTTTCTAAATCGGTTCATAAATGACGGAGGCATGCAGTTACAAACATTAAAAAATTATTTAAAAAAAAATGGCAACACCGATTTTAATAAAATTAAAATGGGACCAATCTGGAAGCAGTACCTTTCAGATAAAAAAATAATTTTTCAAATCGGCTTACAAATGACGAAGTTATGCGGTAACAAACATTAAAAAAAAATAAAAAAAATACAACCAAATTGAGAACCTCCTCCTTTTTGATTGGAAGTCCGTTAATAACACTGTAGCAGCTGTTTTAAGTTAGCGGACCATTATGAATAAGGGGGTTGATCTTAAAAGTAGGTAATTTGGCCATGGGGGTCTGAGGTAACGTTTCATTTTGGAAAAGGGGTCACTTGTCCAAAATAGTTTGGGAACCCCTGCTCTAGAGTAACCATTTTTTCTCATAAAATCCAGATCTGCTATATACGTGCTCGTATGTTTTCCTTTTTTTCAGAAACTTATTGATAAAGAAAATATGACCCTCATAATATGATTTATATGAAATATGAATTGGAGGTGATATTTTCTTTATCAATAAGTTTATATAGGGTTTCAATAGAACCTACAGTTGAAAACACTTATATTGGCGAACTGAATATTTTTATATGTACTTTATTTTTGTCAAGTCGTACTTACTTCAGAGGTAAATAAAACTTGTTAAAAAAAATTCGCTTTGTCTTTCTCGCTTGAAAGCAATTTTATTAGCTCTCTAAACTCGTTTTCTAATCCGATTAGTTTATTCGCTTCAAAGAGGAAATCACACAGTGATTTGCTAACGGTTCGTAGACTTGGCGTACTTTGGTCGGCAGTTGCAAAATTCAAAATTCATAGTTAGTTTAAAATGAAAGTAGGTAGAAGATTCACCTGTATTTATGGCTACCCGTGTTTATTAGCTGAGTAAAACAATGACTTGACTACAAATGATAAGCTATGGTCTGTAATGGTCTATCAATAGAACGGTCAGAACAGCAGAACGTTTGAAACGGTCTGCAACTGTTTTGTATGTATTGTGATAATGTTGTGATTTTCTTTTTAAATAAATAATGCATTTTAGCTTATGCAAGCAGCTAATAAAAAGCTGGTCAAATGTGCTTTTTATAAAATTAAAATTAATTCTTTAAAACAAAGGGGATGGCCTTAATTATAGGTCTGTAAGGTATTAAGGTAGTAAGGCACTATAGCGTTCCGTAAGTAGGGGCATGAGCAATCATCAGTTGCCCTTGACGCTATATGAATCATCTACAATAGATGCAAAGACCTGTTTACTTTAATATAAGCAACACACATTATTAAGATCGCGGGGAGTCGTTGGATGGAAAGGGCTCAGAATCGTTCTTCCTGGAAATGTGTAGGAGAGGCCTATCCAAATTCAATTCAAATTCAATAAAATTGTATTCAATTCAATTACAAGAATCACTTTGAAACGTCTTAAAGCTAGGTGAGGCTAGGTGCCAGTTCCACGCGACCAAGCCTATAGAAGAACAGGCAACAAACTACGGCTCGGTTCCTACCGTTTTTTTATATGATCCTTTTACAAATCAAAAATAATAGCAGTGAAGTTCCAGTGTGGTGCCACTTCACTTAGTCAGAAGTATGCAATGCAATAATACAAAAACAAAAGTTTCAACGACAACACACTATGTTTAGCAGTGGACTTCTTTAGACTGATGATAATGATGATGATGAAGCAAATACATTTGAATAAACACATTTAGTGTGTGAGTCTGTATTTGCCTATTTATATTTAAGATCTAAAATGTACCATACTTCAAGCAAATAAATTATTTCATTTCATTTTACATTTCGAGAATAAAGTTTAACCTAGGAATATTGAATATTGCGTTTTAAATCCTAAGATGAGATTATAGGAGCGAGATCGAGAACGGTTCGTTGCACTTGGAGGCGAAGAAGCATAGCGAAATCCTATTGTAATGAAATACGTCTTGATACGGTGCTTGTATTCGCTTCAGCGCTCAATATCCAGCGAACGGAAATACAATTATCACTATAAAATTAAATGAAAATGAAATAAAATGTATGACATGTATTTATTCGCTTGAAAAATGTTCAATATTAAAAATTCTTCTTATTAATAATAATGTTAGTACTACATACTTTCTCGGAGACTGACATTCAAAGTTTTAATGTTGAAAATTAAGCTTACCTACTGTATATGCTGACCAGACTCAAGTGCCTTTTAAAACTATGGTGGAATGGAATATTCACTAAGAGCTGATTGTTCAATCTACCGATTAATAGAGTTCGTCGATTAAAATATGTGATCAAAAATATGTCACTGCGGTAAAACTGGCAAATAGCTGTCAAATGGCATGACACTGACACTTATTTGTGTCAGTCACTGCGGTAAAACTGTCATGGCGGCGCCTTTTGGTATTCACCACTACAAAAAATCAACCACTATTTAACATTTTTGTACAACGTACTTGTTCATTTTGCGAATTTAGTATTTTAGTGGCAATCTTCGATGTTTACCGCATTTTTCAAAAAAATATGTACACTATGCCAGTGCTCTCAAACGGTGGAGGAAAACATCGTGAGGATACCGGCATGTCGTAGAGCCTAAACAATTCTAAAATATGTGTCAAGTGCACGAAAGGAGCCTCTTTGAGGCGCACTTGAAATCCTTTCTCCACACTTGGTTCAAAAGAGTCAGTCAGTGACACGATAAAAAGAAGAAGAAGAACCGCATTTTTCATACAAGTGTACATGGACCTAGCGCATTATGAAACATCCCTTAAATCTGTAGATTGTAAAATTAAATAACCTCAGTCAGAGGTATATCGCAACGTCCAAATACTACTTCAACGTTTTGCTGTTGTATTCCTTCCGTGAGAGTGTCGCCGCCGCTGCGCTGCTGCGATAATATTAAAGGCCTGGGCGTCAATTCCAGCAACACGGTTCGATTGAGTGATCGTCGCTCGAGTGATCGCTGAATCCGCGTTCCATTTTCAAATTTTTCAAACAAAAATTGACAACTCACATCGATTTACGCGATCGCTTGAGTGATTTGTGTTTTCAGAATCGACACCCTGCGCACACCTAGGCCGCTGGCGTCGTCGGTGATCAGTGAAACGCTGTCAAATTTGACAGCGATATTTGACAGCGTTTCACTGATCGCTACCACCAGCGAACAAGGTGTGCGCAGGCCAAGGATTTGGCGCAGGCCTTTAACAAATAAAAGGCCTCACACTGTTCGAGAGACTTTGCGCCCCTTTTGAATTGAAAAAATAACATTGGACCTACTACCTCGAGATCAAAAAGCAGGGTATCTCACACACAATGAGTATATCAAGGGAAGTCTGAAAGTAGCACCGGTGACAGAAAAAATAAGGCTGGCGTGGTATGGGCATGTCACGAATGGTTTTTTTTTATGTAGATGGACATAAAAGTAGAGGTTGGCCTAAAGAAAAGATGGATGGATTGTGTGAGAGATGATATGTCCAAGAAAGGAGTGAGTGAGTACTGAGATGGTGAGTGATAGGGGAGAACGGAAGAAAATGACATCCCAAGTAGGAATTTTACGTCAGTTTGACGTCCGTTTACAGTCATTACAAGCAAAAGCGTGTTGGCTGCTCTGTGGTCATTACGTACCTGACGTTATTTTGCTGTGCCGACCCCACCTAGTGGGATAAGGGCAGAAATAAGAAGAAGGTACGGGCATGTCATGACGAGGGATGAAAGTTATTAGTGACTATAGGCTCTCCTAGTCACATAATTTTCACCCTTCCTCTGATGAGTATGAATGTAGATGTAGGTATATTTGGGTAGAGATAGGTAAGAAGTGAATTCAGAGATGACTGCTGATAGAGGAGAACATGTTGTGCCGACCCCACATAAAATCTCACACAAGACAGTTGGAGGATCTTTATATTCTACTAGCAGCCCGTCCCGGCTTCGCACGGGGTAGACAATATCGTTGTACATTATTTTGTTGTATCGCTAATAGTTTCGGCAGCGCATTCGACGAAAGATATTTTAAGTTTAAGACTCATATTTCTACAACTTCGGTTACATTGTTCAAATTTTACCAAGGATCCCTATTTTTTTTCAAAATGAAATCTAGCCTATGTCAAATTGGAAGAATGTAGCATTCTATTGGTGAAAGAATGTTTTAAATCGGCCCAGTACTTTTTGAGCCTATTCATTACAAACATACAAACATACAAAAATAGGTACAAATCTTTCCTCTTTATAATATTAGTATAGATTGTTTAACATATTATTAAATATTGAATCAGACCACATCCCCTTTGATTATTATTGAACTAAACCAAACACACACATTCTTAGATCATATAAAATGAATGACCTAAAGCCTACAAGCCACTTTACTAATAGTCTGACATCCAGGCTAGCTATGTACCTATTGCCGTCACTCTAATCTAATCTCGAACACAAAGCTCGCTACCGTGGGTTAGTTAGAAGTGATAGGATCGAGGGTCGAAATTGAGTCAATAGGATCAGACATAAGGCCTACCACAACCTCTGTCTGGCTCTGTCTCTGGCTCTGGTTTTATAGAAATAGAAATGGAAATATTTATTTAACGTCACAAAACATGGTACACACAAAAAATATACAACAAGCAATAAGTGACGAAAATAAGGCTTCCACTCAGCATTAGCCATAAAAGCGTAAGGCCTTAATACGGCGCTGGTTTTCAGTGGTGCCGAGAGCCATTTTGTACAAAATAGTTAGTTACTAACTAAATATTATTATAGTGAGCCTTATTTAAAGAAAATACATAACGGAAAATACACGAATATGTTTTTTGAGTCAGTGTGAGTGCTCACCAGTGTTTTATGCTGTGTGTGTGACGTTTCGACGTAGAATTTATTTAGTCAACACTCACACAGACTCAAAACCAGAGCCAGAGACAGAGCTTGTGGTAGGCATACCGGAATCCTTGTCACAGGGATCCGATGTCAAAAGCAGTTGCTGCCTGAATTCCTAGAAGCAGGATATTAGGTATCTGGATAACATCAGTTACACATACCATCAGTTTATAGTATTAGTTCACTCGCATTGATTGACTGTAGGCCTACCATGAGCTCTGTCTGGCTCTGTCTCTAGTTCTGGTTTTGAGTCTGTGTGAGTGTTGATTAAATAAATCCTACGTCAAAACGTTACACACAC
Source organism: Thera britannica (assembly GCA_939531255.2). Taxonomy (NCBI): domain Eukaryota; kingdom Metazoa; phylum Arthropoda; class Insecta; order Lepidoptera; family Geometridae; genus Thera; species Thera britannica. Next base: position 16,914,646 of record OW618044.2, read on the forward strand.
AGTCTTAAGCACTGGTGAGCACTCACACAGACTCAAAACCAGAACCAGAGACAGAGCCAGACAGAGCTCATGGTAGGCCTACAGAACGACTGAACTAAAATATTGAAACAACTTGATTGAAATGGATACAAATGGAACATATAAATGGATTGAATTGATATTTTATACGTGGGCTCGAGTCAGCCTTTGTTTATTAGTTGAAATAACGTTACCTTTTTTGACAACCTTATAACCTAATATAAGTGCTTGTCTTCTTGTTGTTGATCAATTGTAAATGAAAAAAGCGGCCAAGTGCGAGTCGGACTCGCCCATGAAGGGTTCCGTAGCACGATGAACTACAAGAACCTTTCTATTATGTTACTTGATGTAACATAATAAGGTTCTTGTAGTTCGTCGAAAGGTAAATTGCGGTTTACGGTTTATGACGTATAAAAAAAAAACTACTGACTAGATCTCGTTCAAACCAAATATCGCTGGAAGTTTGCATAGTAATGTGCAACATATATTTTTTTTGTATTATCATTCCCTTACTTTAGAAGTTAGAGGGGGGGGGACCAACTTTTTTCCACTTTGGAAGTGTCTCTCGCGCAAACTACTCAGTTTAGAAAAAAACGATATTAGAAACCTCAACATCATTTTTGAAGACCTATTCATAGATACCCCACACGTATGGGTTCGATGAAAAAAAATTTTTTGAGTTTCAGTTTCAAGTATGGGGACCCCCGAAATTTATAGTTTATTTTTTATTTTTATGTAAAAATCTTAATGCGGTTTACAGAATACATCTACTCGCCAAGTTTCATCAGTCTAGCTTTTACGGTTTCGGAGAAAAATGGCTGTGACATACGGACGGACAGACAGACAGACAGACAGACAGACAGACAGACAGACAGACAGACAGACAGACAGACAGACAGACATGACGAATCTATAAGGGTTCCGTTTTTGCCATTTGGCTACGGAACCCTAAAAATGATCCAAGAAGCTTCATGACACCATAAAAAAGATAGGAACCAAGCCGTCAATTTCTTGCTTGTTTATTTTTCATACAACTAAGTTAGCAGAAAAGCTTACGGCTCACCTGACGGAAAGCGGTTACCGTAGCTTATGGACCACCAGAGGCATCATTCGCGCGTTGCTGACTCTTAAAATATTTTAAAACGCTCTTGGTTTGCTAGACTTGCTATGCCAGTTTTTTATGCTTTTAAATAAACCACACATACTTAAAAATATAAATGTGAAAAGAACTGAAACATGTAATTAAATTTTGCAAGATCAGAGCGGGTTGGCATAATAACAATTAGACCCTTCAACTTTAAGTTAGAGCTCAATGTAAACTTTAGTACTTAAGATAGGGGATAACGTTACTATGCCAGGTTCCGGCTCAATGAAGACAAATCTCTCCACTTCAATCGAATCTTTGTAAGTGATGCTAAATATTTATGCGGTAAATGTAGTAAATTGGAGATTGCTATAGTAGATTGTTACACTAGGGCAGTAAGTGAGGTTTTGCGAACAAGATCCTGTTTGGCGCCGCAGCGAGCAAAGCGAGCGAGGGCGTTTATAATTCGAGGGTGCAATAGTTATTTACAACCGAGGTAAACATTCTAATTTACATCATTCATGCGAGGTAAATAAATAAAACATTTATACTAGTAGTATGACATGTAATTTTTACTAGAGATAAATAATTATATAGGTTTTAAAATTTGTAGTAAAATATTTGCACAGATATCTGCCAAAATAGCCGCAGACGCACATGAACGCACACATCTGTCTGTATACACTACTTTAAAAAGTTTTGATATCGTTTTGTAAGAAAAGAGATTGTCTCACCAAGAAGGTTTGCATAGCTTGAACTGTATATAACCTTATATATAACGTATCAAAGCATAGTGCGACGGTAAAGTGATTTGAAAATGGAACGCATTTACAATGCACTTAGCGCACAGGCCTACTTACACAGCCTCTTTGCGCTAAAATAAATCCTACTTACTGAGCGTGTATGATGTAAAAATTTGAATAATAAGAACACGGAAATGTTCTCTCTGCTCTGTAAATACGGCTAACCACTGAATTTTAATAGGCGCTCGCTCGACTCTTTTCCTTTTCACGTGACCTATTTTAAAATTTGTAGTTATATGTGCTATATGTATAGGTAGTTTTATATAACAGAAAGCAAAGCGTTGCGTCGTCGTTGGTCATTCGTTCAATTATTCATTCATACTAACTCGGACTAGCTTTTACAAAAAGCCCTATTACTACTACTAAATGGTAGTTTACAACCTAAATTACGAATTTCGCCAAAGCCCATTTTGATCTTGTACTTCTGTATACCTAAGCCCAACGAAAACCACACCATTATTTTACCAGCCATAATGCCTATAACAAGCTCTGTCTGGCTCTGTCTGTGGCTCTGGTTTTGAGGCTGTGTGATTGTTGACTAAATAAATTCTACGTCGAAACGTCTGCACTCTGATGAGCACTCACACAGACTCAAATCAAAGCCAGAGACAGAGCCAGACAGAGCTTGTGGTAGGCCTACGAAGGCTGGCGGCCATTCGCTTCATTACCCATTCAAGAGAAAGGAACAACTTCGTAAATGATGCATCTTGAAGCACATCTCATAATACCGTATATACCTACATCATTGGTTATTTTTTTATTGTAGACTCTCCACACAACACTGTCTAGCCCCAAACTAAGCAAAACTTGTGCTGTGGGAACCAGGTAGCTTATTGTATACATGTATGTTTTTTTTGGTCTATCTGGCTCTGGCTCTGTCTCTGACTCTGGTTTTAAGTGTGTGAGTGTTGACCAAATAAATTCTACTTCGAAATGTTACACACACAGTATAATACACAGGTGAGCACTCGCACAGACTCAAAACCAGATACAGATCCAGACAGAGCTTGTGGTAGGCCTACTGAAGTACTAACGTAATGGACCTGGAACATCTGGATATAGCTTGAACACTTTGATTAAAAACGATACTGAGAGGGTCGTATAAAAAACGGTAGGAACCGAGCCGTAGTTTGTTGCCTGTTCTTCCAGGCTTCGTCGCGTAGAACTGGCACCTAGACTCACCTAGCTATAAGACGTTTCAAAGTGATTCTCGTAATTGAAATGAATAAAATTTTATTGAGTTTGAGTTTCGTACCTAGACCACCTTACGAGTGACACATAAAGTTAATCGTTCAATGAAAGTGACTAAGTATTAGTGCATTAGTCCAATGTAGAATTGATAACTGACACTTTGTTTTGTTATAGATATTCGTCGAAATGCGGGTCTACCACGATCCTGCTGGTGTGCGCCCAGGAACAGCAGAACGAATGGCAGGATTTATCAAATATCATATTGAAGGTCATGTGTACGAACCTGCCTCTTCTCATAGGCCAACACGCTACAGAAAAACATTGAGTGTTGCCTCTGCAATTCATCAAATAGGCAATTCAATAGCTCGTCGAAAAGCTTTCATAACACAACGAGCACGCTCCCTGCCTCAAACTTCATTGCCCCGCCCAGGCGTGGCAGTGCCAGTACCGCAACAACCATCAGCATCCGAGGCAAACATAGCCCCGCCTCCACCTACAACAACATCGCCAACAACCGAAAAAGATTCAACCTCTGAACAACCTATCACATCGCCAAAGGCTAAACAGAGCAGGGCATCTTCAGCTTCTGAAAATGGCTCAGCATCTACACCATTGATGCACTTATCTCCAAAGTCACAACATGGCTCGACGAAAACCACGAATGAACCACGGCAGGACTTGCCATCTCCAGCGAAAGACTCAACACCTCCACCACTTTTGACGAAGCAATCGCTAAACTCACGCCAGGAATTGGCACCCCCAACTCCTGGAACATCTTCAACACCTAGAAAAAGTTTAAAATCTGATCTATCTTTGCTACACACACCGCCGCTATCGCGACAAGTAGTGACGTCACCGTCGCCACGTCACACCATAAAATCGCCGGCATCGCGGCAACCCATAACACCGCCACAAGCTTTAAAAGACGAACGTTCCTCGTCGTTGCTTCCTAATTCTACTTTTCACCAGGCCTTGATGGCCAGGTATGCCAAGGATGACCAAACGTTTGATGTGCACAACCTAACAAGTGCCCAGAGTTCGCTGCAGGGGTCTCACCAATCTTCGCCCTGGTGCTCGCCCCCAAGTTCTGCGGCTCATACGGACAACGACGATACTGATCCACTAGTGCACGTGGAGCAAAACATCGCTACTCTAGAGAGACGCCTATTTAACAAGGAAGTATGCATAAGCGTAGATTCGGATGATGATAACACAGTCAGTCGTGGCTCTAAGCTAAAACTATTAGCTGGGAAAAGATTTTTCGGGTAAGGCAATCCTTTCTCTAACTTCTATCCGTAGTAGTTCTTGATTAGATTTGATAACAAAACAATGTAGCAGAAATATTAAGTATAGGTGCAGGTACAGTCGCGGTATGAGATGTTCGTCACCTTAGAGTCGTTTTTCGCTTGCACCAGTGCCTTGATCATGAACACATTTTGACATAATTTGTGACGTGTATTCTGTATATTCAGTTTCAAAAGGTAGTGTGTCATCGTGATACGTTGAACAAATCAAGTTGAAAATCGACGAACATTTTCATTCCGCCACTATACATAGCAATACCTTTAAAACCTCTTATTTTTCTATTTAATTTTGTTCTGGAGTCTTATAAAGAATAATTCTGCCTAAAAAAGACTACAAAAGATCCTAATTAGCTGGATCACGAGCTGACAGGAGCTAAATTTGTTGCTATTTCAGTGTACCGAAATTTAGCATTCTGTTCACAAGGACGCTATGAAAAGTATACTAATGAAATGTACTCTTCCAAATAGCTTTTTAGGGATCCGCACCCAAAGGGTATAACGGACCCTATTACTAAGGACCAGATTCATAGACCGCACTTTGACTTTACTTTGTTGGAAAGTTCTACTTTCAACCAAAAATATATTTCATAGTTCTGTCAAGCTCTTCTTTATTCAAAATGTTGAAGGTAAACTTCGATAAACAAAGCTTACTTTGCGAAGACTCCTTTGCTGTAAAGCAAATTCACGACTATGAATCTTGGCCCTAGTGTCCGTACGTCTGTCACCAGGCTGTATCTCATGAATTGTGATAGTAAAACAGTAGAAATTTTCACAGATGATGTTATTTTTGTTGTCGCTATAACCCGAATACTAAAATAACCGAAATAATAAAAGGGGGCTCCCATCAGCAAACGTGACTTTTGATCCTTTTTTCTCGATTTTGGCAACAGCTTGAAATATTCACAGAATATTTAATAAAATATTGACTTTAAATTAAATATAACAAATATAGAGGGGCTCCCATACAACAAACTTGTTTTTTTGCCATTTTAATAAATAATTGTACGGAACCCTTCGTGCGCGGGTCTGACTCGCATTTGACTGGTGTTTTCTTCCATTAATCATGCTGCTTGTGGAACTATTAAAATTAATGCGCGGTCGTCCCTTCATTAGACTTACAAGCAGTAACATAGAAAAACAACAAATTCTACAGGCTAACCTCAGGATATGGGGCTATTCTACAATCTAAAATTAGCTATATTGGCGAAAAGTTACGCCGTTTGTAAAAGATTATTGACTTACTAGAACTTGCGGAAGACTGACTGAAATATGAATCAAAGAAGTACCTATATTCTTCTATTATTCTTCTTCTTCTTTCTTAAAATGGCGTAGCGTAGTCTTATCTACTGAAAAAATACTTTTGCTCTATAATCAATGAACTGAAGAGTTGGCTTATAGTAGATAAATTAGTTTCTTCTGCCTTCTGTGCCTTCGTGGCAAGACAGGTGGCATAATAAGCATTTTCATACCTACATTTATTTAAGAAGAATTTATAGCTAATAATACGTGTAACAAGCTTATCTCAAATTTAATTGAGAATAAGAATAAGAATTGTGTTTAGCCTGATAAAAGTGTTATAGCATAGTGCATAGTAATTTAGTACCCGAAATAGAACTAGAGGGCGTTGGTAAATTTGTCACGATTCTGCATCGCGCTATCGTTGCGTTTTGGCCTTGCATGTATAGGTTCGGGTTGAGTTTATTTTCTGTTCACTGTATTTTCCAATATTTATAAATATTGGAAAATACAGTGCTACAAGTTTTTTATTGGTGTTAATTATACGCAAGTGAACATGGTGCCGAAACCACATACCACGTGAGTACAGTACATCAGTGAGTGAACAAAAGTGCCAGTGAAAAATTACAAGTTTCAAAAATCAAGACTAACCTAAACAACGGGAGACTTGCACATGAACGATTAATATGGCGTCCAGCTTTGTTTTCGCATATTTCTAAACTTTTAGCCTTTTTCCATACCAACCCTGTTGTAATGAAAATAACAGCCATTTAGATTTACGTAAGGAAAAGTTGTCTTTACAGCGTTGATCTGTGCTTTTTCAAAATCACATTTAATAGTATATTATGTAACTAGTGAATAAAAGACGGATTTAAATCGAGGGTCATAGATGAATCACGAGCAAGTGAAGGGTTCTAACGAATGAATCACGACCGTAGGGAGTGATTCATAATGATTGAATCACGAGCGTAGCGAGTGATTCAAGTGTTAGAACCCTAAACGACGCGAGTAATTCATGGCCCTCGATACAAATCCGTTTTATTCAAGAGTTGCATACTATACTTTATACCATGACTTCGAGAAAAAGAAAGATTTAAGCGAAAAACGTGCGTCCTGCCCATCCACCAGATGAACCGACGACATTGTTAAGAACGAGGGAAGTCGGTGGATGGAAAGGGATCGTTCTTCCTGGAAACGTGTAGGGGAGGCCTATGTCCAGCAGGGGACTTCTTCAGGCTGATGATGATGATGAAGCGAAAAAGAATTAAAAACTTTGTTTGTTCTATTCTAATGTGACATAAAACCAATAACTTTTGATTTTGGTTTTATTTGAAAACAAGGAAACTAACTTAAGGTTAAATTAATGCAAGTTTTCTATTATATTGGCCGACCTTTCTTTCATAAACTAAACAACTCAATTGAACAACAAAACTCACAACTTTTTCATCTCTAGAATGCATTTTCAATCGATTTATTATTACCAAACTTTGTGTTGTATAACTTACGTGCACTGTATTCAAAATACAAAGACAAAGAACACAAAACAGTATTTAACCAAGGAGGTTAGCATTGCTTAAACTCCTTGTTAAACATTTCGACCAATCAAGTTAGAGTATTTTTGGCGCAAGGAGTTTGTATCATGGTTGTATAGTATTAATATGTAGGTCGACCCTATTGGTGTGTTCCAAATTCAAACACCAAAATCGTGATTAAAAGAGCTTTTTATTCACGATTTCCCGTGAATAAAATAAGCTTTTTAGAGGGGGTATGGTATAAAAATATTAATAATAGATTTACGTCAGGAAAAGGCATGACCTAACCAACCTATTAGGCATGACCAAGAAATATCTATTATGAAATCTATTTTTGCATACATACGTACGTCACATCAATCGTCGATATAACGGCTATTGTCAAGACATCGACACTCTGTAAAAAGTTTGAATAAATTAAGAAAAAAAAAAAGATTTTTCTTGTCGATTGTATGAAACACCACAGGTATATAGTAATTCAGTCATTATATAAAAGAGCCGATTTCAATTACAGGCATTTTGGGGCCTAAGGCATTTTGACTTTCAGATGATATGGTATGTTGCTATTTTAACATTAAGTCGTAAGTGCAGGTCGGTAATTTGACATAAAGACCTGCGTCCCCGGACCGACCTAGAATCTGTGACGGATTAAATTAGAGTTTCGTAAAACACTTGTAAAATTTTTAAAAGTGTACTACACTGGACTTAGAAAAATTCGCATCGAAAAAGACTTATAAAATTTTACAATAAAAGGAACATAGAAAATTGTACTCTATACGAGACTTGTAAAATTTTAGAAAAACATATTACATGGACACAGAAAAAACCGAGGAGTTATCTACAATATCTACACATACGCAACACCTTACAAATACACAGAAAATGGAGAAACTAGTTAGAAAGCAGGAAGATTAGGTATCTGGAAAATGTGGAAAAGGCGTTTATCAATTACAAAAAATCTCCGAAGAGTCGATTATCTCGAGCATACATAGAAGCGCGAATGGAAAGTTTGGTAACTGCTTGTAAAGAATTTAATAAAAACCACGCTCATATAGTGGAAAATGTAATTAAAGAAGCAAAAAAGACCATGGATTACTTCATAAGCGATATCTACACTCAGTTTCAGGAGATTTATACAGAGTATAAAACACGTTTAAAAGAAGATATGCCTATTAATACCACTTCAACGAACTCAACACCCGTGACAAGCCCAGCTGGAAGTAAAGTGAAATTGCCCCAAATACAACTACCTACATTTAAGGGCAGTTATGAGGAATGGCAGACGTTTCATGACATGTTTGTCTCGTTAATTCATACAAATACTAGCTTAAATTCAGTACAGAAGCTTCATTATTTAAAGAGCTGTCTCTCTGGAGATCCGGAAAGACTTCTGATGAATCTCGCGACAACAGAGAACAACTATGAGGAAGCGTGGAAGCTATTGACGAAACGCTACAACAACAAGAGACATAACGTCAATGAGATTATGAAACGTTTGTTTGCACAAAAGGCTATAGTGGGAGAATCATCTACACAAATCAAGAATTTACTGGATAACACCGCTGCTTGCTTAAAAGCATTGAATAATCTGGGAACAGAAACGAATTCGTGGGATGTTATTATAAATTACCTGGTTTTGCCAAAGCTGGATCCAGAGACGCGAAAAGCTTGGGAGTTAGACACAAACAAGAAAGAATCAGATAATCTACCATCATGGACCGAACTAGTGAGTTTTCTAGAGACGAGATTTCGAACATTAGAAATGTTGGAAGAGTGTAAACTTACATCAAGTAAACAAATAGCGAAAAGGAATACATTCCATTGCAAAGTAGAAGAGAAAACAGATGACAATCAAGACAACAATAATAATAAAGTAACTTGCGTTATGTGCACCAACGAACACTTGTTATTTCAATGCGAACAATTTCAGAAACAGTCTATCGAAAAGAGAGTAGAGTTCATACAAACCAATAGGCTGTGTTTCAATTGTTTCGCTTCCAACCACAACGTTAAGAGCTGTCGCCGATCAACCTGCTGTCGTAAATGTGGACGACGACACCACACATTGCTACACTTTGAGAGAACCACATACCAAGGACCTTCAACTGCAGATAATGCTAAATCTGAAAATCCGGTGGTCACTGAAACATCCCGAATGACTGAGAGTGAGAAAAAAATCGTGTCACATTTTGCTAAGGAAAATTATAGTGAAGTACTTTTAGCAACAGCGCTGATCAATATTAAATCCCCAAACGGTTATGTTAGAGTAGTTAGAGCTTTAATTGATCAGGGTTCTGAGGCTTCTTTTATAACTGAAGACACTGTACAATCCTTAGGTCTAAAACGGGTTCCTGTGAATGGTCTTGTGTCCGGTGTAGGTGATGGGGAGATGAAAATAAAGCACATGGTTTTATTTAATTTAGAGTCGATTCAAAATCCTCATTTTTCTGTGCAGGTTCAAGCTTACGTATTACATACCTTGACATCCTTTTTACCCACGAGCAAAATATCCATAACAGGATGGTCAGAAATAGAAGAGAAGCCCTTAGCAGACCCAAAATACGGAGCACCTGGATGAATCGATATAATCCTAGGAGTTGAGATATACAGTGAGATTATTCTTGAAGGCCTTCTAAAACACCCGGAAAACAGTGGTCCAATTGCGCAGAACACGCAACTTGGATGGGTTTTATCAGGTCCCATCGATAGTCAAACACCATCATCGAGCAAAAGAATTGTCAACCTACATATTCGAGTGAAAGAAGATGAACTTCTGAGACAATTCTGGGAAATAGAGAGAGAACCAGACGCAATAAAGAAGAAAATGACTAGAGAAGAGATAAAATGCGAAGAAATTTACGAAAAGACTACAGTGCGAGAAGAAGACGGGAGATATAAAGTGCGACTACCTTTCAAAGATTTTGAGACATTACCTTGTTTGAACAATCAATCAGAGAAGATAGCACTCCATCGATTCAACTTGCTAGAGAAAAAATTACAGAAAAATGAAACACTAAAAGAAGAATACAAGAAAGTTATAGACGACTACATAGAGCAAAATCATATGGAAGAAATCAAACAACCCCAAGAGATAAATAAACCAAATACAGTGTACCTTCCACACCATGCTGTGGTGAAACAAGATAGAGATACGACAAAAGTACGGATTGTTTATGATGCTTCATGCAAGGGAACTAATAATAAATCTTTAAATGATACACTTCTAGTAGGACCTAAGCTACAAGATGATCTAAGACATATCCTAATGAGATGGAGATATTACCCTTATTGCATAGTTGCAGATTTAACTCAAATTTATAGACAGATCCTAGTACATGAGAATGATATCGACTTTCAGAGAATAATATGGAGAGCAGATATGAATCAACCTATTCGACATTTGAGATTGTTCAGGCTAACTTTTGGAACAGCTTGTGCGCCTTACTTGGCAGTCAAGTCTCTGCAACAATTGGCCAAAGACGAAAGAGATAAATATCCAGTAGCAGCTGAGATCACTCTACGAGACTATTATATGGATGACTTACTGACAGGATGCGAGACAGAGACAGAAACCATACAAATTTTTGATCAAATGAATGAATTGATGACTTCTGGAGGGTTTTCTTTACAAAAATGGTGTACTAATAGTGAGGTTTTAATAAATTACATAAAACAAGAAAACCAAAAGATTGATCAAAAGCTAGTATTTAAATCTGATAATGTAATGAAAGTTTTAGGAATTTGCTGGAATAAAACTACAGATAACTTCGAGTATAGCTACAAAATTGCGGAAACTAACGAACCTATAACAAAAAGACGAGTACTATCTGACATAGCGAGACTATACGACCCAATGGGTTGGATAGCACCTGTTATAATAGTCGCGAAGATATTTATGCAGAAACTGTGGAAGGCAAATTTAAACAGACAGTTTCGAGACAGTTTGAGTCAAGTGCAAAACATATTAATTCCTCGATGGCTGAACACGAAGAAAGGACACATCTGTGAGTTGCATGCCTTTGCTGATGCGTCAAATGCAGCGTATGCTGCTACGGTATACCTGAAAGTACAAGATGAGCATCAAAATGTACACGTTCATCTAATCTCGTCCAAAACAAAAGTTGCACCAATTGATAAAGCAATATCGGTTCCGAGACTTGAGTTGTGTGCTGCATTGTTAACGGCCAAACTTCTGTATGAAGTCTCCCAAATCATAGAAATACCTAAAGAGAAACAATTCGCTTGGTCAGACTCAACAGTCGTTCTGGCATGGCTAAAAGGAGAACCCAGTCGATGGACAACATTTGTGAGTAATAGAGTATCCGAAATCCTAACAATCCTAGATAGCGACCACTGGAACCATGTCAGCACCCATCTAAACCCTGCGGACTGCGCTTCACGAGGTTTATCAATCAGTGATTTAATGAAACATGAACTTTGGTGGCACGGTCCATCGTTCTTGCTTGAAGATAAAGACTACACGACAACGAACCTAAACTTCACGACTACAGAGGAAGAGAAAGCGATTAAGGTCTTGGCTACTGTCATAAAACCAAAAGAAGAGTTCATCTGGACAAAATTTTCTAATTTACGAAAGATGCTAAGAGTAATGGCATACTGTCGAAGATTCTTAAAACTAAGAGTACCTAAAGAACAAAGAGAAATATTTACACAAATAGTGAACAAAAAGGAAATGGAAGAAGTGAGTGAAATATGCATTAGAGAAACACAGAGACTATATTTTGAAGAAGAAATTAAAGCATTAAAAGCGAAAAAATATATACCAAAACGAAGCATACTGCAAGCCATAAATCCATATTTAGATGAAAATGATATTTTGAGAGTTGGTGGTCGTACAAGCCAATCAGAGGAAGAATTTGATAAAAAACATCCTATAATACTACCCAATGAAAGCCATTTTACGCAGTTGGTAGTTAGAGATGATAATAATAATAATAATAATGTTTATTTTGCAAAAGAAAAAGGAACAAAAATGTCGTAACATCTACAAAGTATAAACTGAACGACAACTATGGTTTGGTACTCTGAGGATCAGACTAGAAAATCTGTTTCCCGATCCTCAGCGCCCGCCCCTCTTAAAAAATAGATCACAAAAAAGGTCATGAAACAATGTAAGACTAACATAAGTTTAGGTTAACAAAATATTATGCGGTAAGGGTTAGTAAATAAAGAAGCTAGGAGTAAATAAGAATAAGTTAATCATAAGTAGGTATCAGTGATGTAAACAATAGAATTGTGGTACTTATTAGAGATGCCCATTCTAAAACCCTGCACGGAGGACCCCAAATAATGCTAAACCTATTGAGATCGAAATATTGGATAATACGTGGAAGAGAATTGACCAAAAAGTGTTATAGACAGTGTATCACTTGTGTCCGATATGCAAGACAACATAATAATCAACTTATGGGTCAGTTACCTAAAGCTAGAATAACGCCGACAAGACCTTTTAAGAGTTCTGGTGTTGATTTTACAGGTCACATCAATATCCGTTATTCCCCTGGAAGAGGAACTTCATATGTATGGTCACCAAAGCCATTCATTTGGAAGCAGTGTCAGATTTAACAGCTAAAGGCTTCATAGCTGCATTTCGGAGGTTTGTTTCAAGAAGAGGTCATTGTCAAGACTTATACAGTGATAATGGCACAAATTTTGTGGGTGCTGATAAAGAGCTGCGCCTTATATTTAACGGAGCTGTTAACGTGAAACTTTCACGGGAGTCTATAATTACCCGAGACTTGTCCCAACACGGGATGTTGATGTATCTATTCTTTTTGGAGTTTTCTTCTCTCAAAGACTGAGAAGTTGTGCCCTTCATTTGGACTTCCATCACTTCGGCGTATTCTTGAAGGACGAGCTTGCTAAATTTCGGGTGATTTGTAAACTCTAGCAGCTCCGAGATGTTGAGAGTCTTGAAGCACGAGTTTCCCATTTCAAAACACATGACGATTGATTTACGATGAAGAACCTGCTGTTACGGCTCTATCCTTTGGAATGAAGTTAAACTTGTCTTTCCTTCTGTATATAATGGTTTACAATGATTAAGGAAACACTCCGAACGCACGTTATTAATTATTCCCCGATAAGTTTGTAGAAACGGTAAATAAGTTGTAGAATTTGAGGAAAACTCCTAGATAAAATATTTTACGCCATCATTGCGGTAAAATTTAGGTAATCCTTACTGAAAACAATTGTTATTTTTTCTGTTCGAACACAATAACAAACGTAGATAATTAAAACATTCGTTCATAACATCGTTAAATAAAGTACGTACGAATCCTTTCATAAATTGATGCCATTAAAGGTATGCTCACGTACAAGTTCCAAGAAATAAGCAACCGTACTGATGAGAATACAGATGCGATTGCATCAGTTTGAAAGTACCAGATTTAACCTAACCCACTGTTAAATGGCGCTTCTTTCCTCATAGTAACAAAATTTTCATGGTTTTACCGAAGAAATGATAAGATCCGCTATGTGTAACTTCATTAGCAAACTTATTCAGTTTATGCATTATGAACATGTTTGTTTAATCAGTTGTCATACCCAGTAGCTTTGGAAATATCCATTGATAATGATATTGACTCTTAAGACGTAACCAATACCAGCGCTTACATCAGCCGGCTGTCGTATAAATTCCGACCGACACCGTTTCAGCTATTCGGTTTCAAAGCAACTACCATAACATACAGATGTTTCTAGCTCTCCGAGTTAATTTTGGCCAGTTTGATGATGTCGTCAGAAATTTCTTTCTTCACAATTCCTCAATTCGGATCAGTAAGTTTAATTATACAGCTTTGTGGTACTACGGAATTTACACGATGAATTGTTGCAAATATTTTGATGCGTACACTGGTCTAGTTCATCTTTTTCCTACAATTTAACACGTGGTTTTGTTTGAGGAATCCCTAACCTGTAACGGAGATTACTGCTCACCGCGTGCCAACAGATTATTAACTAACATACCTTGGAGTAACATACACTGCCATTCATAACGCAGAATCAGCGTTCAGTAATCTTCAACAATCGCAACATTGCTTCAATTCAAATAAGGAAAAGCTTCGGTTGTTCTTCATGCTTTTAATGAAGACCCAGATAAAATTGACCTTCCAGTAGCTGCGTCTTTCTTCAAGAATCGTTGCATCGTTTATCGTAATTACAGACTTTATGTCAGCACTGACATTTCCAAGCAGTTTGACTACGACAAAATCAACGTTTACAACTTTGCAGCCAAGAAAGATCAGTTAAAATCTTATATCACGTTGAAGTTCATAAACGAATTCAGGCAAAATGCTGATGCTTTGCAAGAAATCGACAAATTGAGGAAGCTTCGAAATCGATTATCTGACGAGTTGTCATCAGAGACAATGAACAGTAAAAAGACTGAATTCGTTGGCAGGAATTGGAACAACAAGATTGTTGTTCCGGTCATTGTGATGAAAGTTAGCATTGAAAAATCCATTTCAGTTTTGATCAATTACATCGTCAGCAACGAAAAATCTTATTCGTTTGACACCTTGACGTTTGACACAGAGATTGACGAGTCTGTTGAAGAGGAGCAGATAGATGATTGTTATTTTACAGCTGAACAAGAGTTTAAAATCTTTGACTTCACGCTGGAAGATAACATACGAATACTTGTACCTTACGAAAACAGGATAATGTTTGATGCAATATGTAACTAATATCCTAAGAATTATATCATAAGACGTAACTCCTATCAATTTTAGTGATGGTTATCAAGCTTTTCTAATTTATTAATATAATAAGCAAATTAGATTATGCGCATAAATACTATTTTTCATTTAACCAAGTCTTGTTTATATTCCTCATTCCCAAACCTAACAGCCAAATATATAGTTAGTTATTTATCAAACATACCCGTGGAAAAATTTCTTATAGGACTAATTTTCATGTCAGGCCATTTGGAACAAAATTAGTTGAGTAATTTATAATTCTAAAAACCCAAAACAGATAAGTTTCTCAGAAGAGTAAAAAAATGATTATTATTCGATGACTTAACACCTCAAACTTCATTCTCGTATAAGGAGACAGTTCCGCGTTCATGCGCCCTCCGTCGGAGGTTTTCAACTCTATTTTTGATAAAAAAATTACACATATGCATATCAAACCCTATCCGGCCTGATATGGACGTATCAGGATCTATCAGAAAACTTTTTTCACGCATAGATCCTTAAATTTGATCTTGCGTGACTGACATGAAACTCCGAATTGACATACATTTTCATAAAAGGATAGAATAGATATAATTTCAAGGATGATATCTTCTCCCACATAACGATCATTATCAGTGTCTTTATCTTCATGATAATTTTTTTAAAACTGTCTTTATTTATTAGTTATCAACAGGGGAAGATTATACAGGGTGTCCCATAAGTCAACGTCCAACCGAAAACGGGTGATGCGCCAAGTCATGACAGTTATCAGAAAAATATAAAAAAAAATATTTGTTGAGTACCTTTCGAGTTATAAGTATTTAAAAAAAACAGGAAAAACTGACACCCTCTGATGATCTTTTATGTCCTGTGACTACAAATATTAGCTTTTCATGAAAATTTTTTCTGCAACGTAAGCATGAATAACCCTTCTGTACATTACAATTCAAAATTAAGCCATAACTGCCTCAGTTTTCAATGAAATCGTGGAGGTTTGGCCAACGTTTCATTTCAGATAATTACATCACCCAACTTTAACCGTCTGTACCGCAAAAAAAATGTACTACACTATCATGGCATGTAATTTTAAAAATTGGCGCATTTATCCAGGATTCCAAAATGGTATAATACTTGCTAGAGTACTCCTTAGTTTTGGAAATAAAAAATGTTTTTTCAACTAAACCGGATTTCCAATCAATTTTATTTCAATAGATAAAATGTTTGTACCCTTTAAATGATGGACTTAAAATGCCTACGCTGTGTTTTTAAGTGACTCACAATTCACAGGTACAAGTAATACCATTTTGACAATGCAAGTAATTAGATAGATCCACCATCTTGTCGAAAGAGTAATAACCATGGGTTTTCAAGTAATTTGATAGTTTTAGGTAAAAGTTTGAAATAAAATTCAATCATAGGATTACTTCAATCGTGGTTTTAATCTAAAGTTTGCCTTCGCCCGTCGCCGGTCTTATTACATGGTTTTTGACGTGATAACGTCTTATAATTCGATGGAGCCGGCTGCTCGTACGAAAAAACATGAATCATGCGGCGTTACCTCGCTCTGAGGCGTTCCATTTAATACTTGAAATGCAAGTGAGAGCGCGGAACGAGCGACAAAGATGCACAATCAGCCTCCGCGTTCGGCAGCGTTCGACATCGGTCTCTCTCCTACTTGAGTGAGCGATGCGTCCCGGACAGCTGTATGACGTTGTCACGTTCAACTGTCGTCAGTTAACTGACTTTACAGACAGCTGATTTTTTTTAAGGAAATTTAGAGCTTGCATTACTGCTGAAGGCTAACAGTTTGAACATTTGCTGTAAGTCCTTGATGTAGTTAAATTAAAATCACGATTTAAGAAATCCTATGATTGAATTTTATTTCAAACTTTCAACTAAAACTAACAAATTACTTGAACACCCATGGTTATTACTCTTTCGACAAGATGGTGGCTCTATCTGTTTACTTGCATTGTCGAAATGGTATCTACTTGTACCTGTAAATTGTGAGTCACTTAAAAACACAGCGTAGGCATTTTAAGTTCATAATTTAAAGGGTACAAACATCTAATCTCATGAAATAAAATTGATTGGAAATCCGGTTTAGTTGAAAAAACATTTTTTATTTCCAAAACTAAGGAGTACTCTAGCAAGTATTATACCATTTTGGAATCCTGGATAAATGCGCCAATTTTTAAAGTTACATGCCATGATAGTGTAGTACATTTTTTCTGCGGTACAGACGGTTAAAGTTGGGTAATGTAATTATCTGAAATGAAACGTTGGCCAAACCTCTACGATTTCCTTGAAAACTGAGGCAGTTATGGCTTAATTTTGAATTGTAATTTACAGAAGGGTTATTCATGCTTACGTTGCAGAAAAAAAAATCATGAAAAGTTAATATTTGTAGTCACAGGACTTAAAAGATCATCAGAGGGTGTCAGTTTTTCCTGTTTTTTTTAAAATACTCATAACTCAAAAGGTACTTAGCAAATATTTTTTTTTATATTTTTCTGATAACTGTCATGACTTGGCGCATCACCCATTTTCGGCTGGACGTTGACTTATGGGACACCCTGTATATATTATAAATGTATATATACATGTATATACATCATATTATAATCATTAAAAAAAGTCTAGGTTTCACACATGTTCAGTAGTTAGTGATGTTTCTGCGTACTTTGCGGTTTTCTAAAAATATAACTGATTAATTAACCTCTGCAGTAACTTGTCACTTGTGTATTTAACTTGTGTATTTATTAGTTTAAACTAATCAATAATACATAAATTACTCATATGTTTTCGTCTCCATTGGGTATAAATTCTACACGAGGGAATGATTTATTTCAGTGTGGAACTGGCACCTAGACTCACCTAGCTATAAGACGTTTCAAAGTGATTCTTGCATCGTAATGAATAAAAAATTATTGAGTTTGAGTTTGAGTTTGAGTTTGTGTAATGACCATCAGTCATGACGGGAGTGTCAAGCTCTCAGTGAATATTCGACAATTACCTCTGCGAAGTGACTAAATAACTTACATATTCCTTCACAAAATTTACTTCAGATTGGTAAGTTTTATCTTTATCTCGAAACTCACACAAAGACCAGTGTCTTTGAAGCTCCCAGTTCGAATCCCGGGCCAGGCTCTGCATCATTGATTCTATCATTTTTTTTTTTATGATAGTTGATTATAGTTCAATCGTAGCTAAGATTTTCTAACAGATATTGAGTTTCCCGATCTCAACTTGTTGCGACCTCCGCGCAAAGATTAGAACAGTCACTATGATTGCTTTGGCGACGCTGATCTTTTCGTCATTAGGAATGATCTTACTTTGTTTTGATTCCACAGTTTTCTTAGAGTTTATATAGTATTTGATTATTCTGAAAACTACTTATGATAAAGTAGCTGTGCTACTATATCAACTGCATCTTCAGTTCTGTATCTCGTTCTAATCAATGCGTTTTTGTAACCATGTTTTATTTATTAAGCTCCAGAGATTTGAACAGCTGGCGTAATTGCACAGGATTTGCAGTCGTTAGAAGCATAAGTCTTGGAAAAAGCAAGTTATCATGAAGACAGAAAAATGATTCGCGCATCCTAGAAGGAAGAACACCATGTCTTAGGCTCTTTTTGATACTCGTTGACCTCATGTTTCCATTCATGAGATCATCAAATATCTAGAATAGACTTTGAATGCCACTACTTCCAACACTATCCAAAGAACTCTATTATTTCAGCATCTTCCACTGCATCAAGAACATTATCATTATCATGATCTGTTTTAGCTGTTCCCAATGATTAGTGAGTTTTTCTACCTCACTGTCATTGTGGGCTGCAACTAGGGCTTGCTATCCGGATATCCGAATTATCCGAATATCCGCCAATTTTCAAATCCGAATAGTGACAAATAAATTATCCGGATATTTCGGATAATGCGGATAGTATGTAAAATCTAAAATTACAATGTCTTCGCAAGAGTATCCATCCTCACTTTGTCCAAACCACAGTGATTTGACAACAATACAGATAGAAATCTTAAGCCCAACTCCTTAAAATAACGGAGAAGGCAGCAATGTTCTAGTGAACCGGATGGTGACACGGTGGTGGATGTGGAGGGACAAGACTCAATAAGTTCCCTGGGCCCTGTCTTGGACCTCGCTTCTTCTGTTGCGGAGCAGTGCAGTACTACATGCTCCATAGTTTTCTTGTCCTGTAGGCAGCCCCGACACAGGTCGCTGTCTGTAGCTCCAGTCTTCATGAGGTGGTAGTTGAGGTCGCAATGGCGCGTGATGATTCCTACCATCAGTTTTAAGTCTTCTCTTTTCATCTTGAGTAGGTTTGTTGTGATGTGCTTATCCATCGCTGGAAGCATCGCTTTTGTGTGTTTGCAGTCTGATCTGCGTTCCCATTGCTTTTGGTGTGCTCCTTATGGGAGTACATCTATCAGCCTATTCCTTATTCCTGCCGATGGGGGCTTGCAGAGACCCAGGTCGTCTTTGGTAGGTGTCTGTTTCGCACCCGCTCTTGCTAGGGAGTCGGCTTCATTGTTTCCTGAACACGAGCCATGACTTTTTGTCCATTTTAAAGAATTGAAAGATGTTGGAGGTCGAGATAGGATGTACCGTGCCTCTTCGACTTTCTATTTGGTACTTTTTTTCTATCGTGGCTATTCTGTCGGTTCTTTTTATGCGGAAATGCCTCCGGAATGGCTTGTAGGGCCTTGTCCAGAATTCTTGAGTGGTTTGTTGGTTTACCACTGCTTTTCCACTGGTTCGTGGATCTTATCCTTAACGCTGCTGCCATCGCCTCCTGTTGTATGTGGAGATGGAGGGGCGTTAGTCCTAGTATCATATCCAGTCCCGCAGACGGTGTTGATATTGCGCAACCGCTAATCAGGGCGCAGGCGAGCCTTTGTACCTGCTGCAGCTTTTTGATTGTGGTGACTAGGTTTGTTCTGGGCCACCATACCACGGCACCGTAGGTTGGCACCGGCCGTACCATGACCGTGTACATCCAGAGACAAAGCTTGGGTTTAAGCCCCCAGTCCTTGCCAACGGCGCGTCTGCACTGCCATAGCACGTTTTTTGCTTTTGTCGTTACGTATTCTAGTTGTTTGCCCCATAAGAGCTTGATATCTAGCCATATTCCGAGATATTTGACCTCTTTGCTGAGAGCCAGTTTGGTTCCAAAAAGGGAAGGTAGATGTAGATTTGGCAGCTTCAGCTTGCGAGTGAAGAGTACAAGTTCTGTCTTGCTGGGGTTTACTGTTAAGCTGTGCGTGTGGCACCAGGACTCCACAATACGGAGTGCTTTCTGCATTTTCTCGCATAGGGCCGATTCGAACAATCCCGAAATCATGATTGCGAGATCATCGGCATAGCCTATGGTTTGTAGCCCGTCCTTATTAAGGGAGTCAAGTAACTCGTTGGCTACAAGTACCCACAGCATATTTAATGAATAGAAGAAACTTAGTTATTTAGCACGTTATAAATGTTTTTGATTTATTCGATTGTTTTAGGACAGAAGTTCAGACATTTTTTGTGATATCGTAAACGTAAACTTGAATAAAAAGTACTCGTACATCATTTATTTAGTTTTTCTTAGTTTATTTCAATCATTATCCGAATTATCCGGAAAATCCGGATATCCGAATAGTAGAGTTCACTATTATCCATATTATCCGAATACTAAAATGTGACGGATAATGCAAGCCCTAGTTATAGCATAGTGCATAGTAATTTAGTACCCGAAATAGAACTAGAGGGCGTTGGTAAATTTGTCACGATTCTGCATCGCGCTATCGTTGTGTTTTAGCCTTGCATGTATAGGTTCGGGTTGAGTTTGAATAAATGTTGGAAAACAGTGCTACAAGTTTTTTATTGGTGTTAGTTATACGCAAGTGAACAAATTGTTTATTGTAAGACTGTGTACAGTGCCGTAACTAGGGCGGTGCCAGCGGTGCCCAGGCACAGGGCGCAGACCCTGGAGGGGCGCAGAAATGACCAGACCAGTATCTAGTTTTGTTTCATGCATGGTAGTTAGTAGGTACATTTTGTTTTATTGCGAATATGGTGTAGACGCGCCCTCTGTACTATCTATATCTATATGGCATTTTTCAATCGATCTTGAAACAACAACACTTGTAAAGGTGGTTTTATATTTGTCTGATGTGTCGTGTCGTGACGTGCGCGTCAGAACGGTATCGGTTTCATACATTTAGTACTAGCTGGTGCCCGCGACTTCGTCTGCGCAGGATTAGTATTTCGAACAATAATGTTTATAAATTGTAGCCTATGTGTTATTCTGATGTATAAGCTATATTATTGTACACTTTGTACAGTTTCATTAAAATCCATTCAGTAGTTTTTGCGTGAAAGAGTAACAAACATCCATCCATCCATCCATACAAACTTTCGCGTTTATAATATTAGTAGGATGGTAACGTTCACACTAGTGCGTAACGTGTTGTGTTGTGTTGTGATGGCTTATGTATGGAACCGATACAGTTCTGACGCGTCACGTCACGACACATCAGACAAATATAAATCCACCTTGTCTTGCTCGCAATATTACATACACAAACAAAAGTACCTATACCGTAACTATGAGACAATTTCTGTCTATATTCATTTGGAGGGCGCCACTTCTAACTTAGAAGTTCTAAGCAAATCTGTCAATCTAGCTCTGAGGAGATGTACATATAGTTCACGTTACGCTGTCATTGCTGTCAGCCACATTCATTGGTCCTCCCTTTATCTTTGATTTTATTCAATATCTACGTGCGGCGTTACTGACGCACTAGCGTGCGAGAGATAGATAGAAAATTCATCGTTCGACAAGAGTGAAAAGGATGACTTACAAAACTAAACGATTCACAAACGTTCCATTCTACCGCGCCGTCCCACCCAATGTTCGGGGATTCCCCGATACATCGAGAATCACGCATTCAGATAGCCGGCCGGGGGCACTCGGATTGATTGTCTTGCTTCTCAACCATGGTCATTATTTGTATAAAATTTCATTAGTTTAAAGTAAAATTGTGTGTGAGAGTGAATAAGTTTATTGTTGATTTGTTGTTCGTTGATAAACTCGTTTGGGTGTTTATCACCTTTTGTGATTACGGTTTACCTTAGCCTTGGGTATTTACTATCGAGTACTTTGTGTCATTTCTGTATTTGAGCAAATATTTTTGAATAAACAATTTTTATCTTAAAGAAATCTACTAAGTACCTACCTATACCTTCGTAAACAAAAAATAGATAGATTTATTTTTATGCACATTTGTCCACTTTATTGTCAGAGCCTGGTTAGAGCATTTTTCAAGGGCGCAGTTTTGAAAGCTCGCACCGGGCGCATAAAAGGCTAGTTACGGCACTGACTGTGTAAATAGATCTTAGGTACCTACCGATTTATTTATTTTTTACCTACATAATGTAATTTTATTCCAACAGTCCACCCATTTCGGGCGTCATTATTGCTATATCTCAATTATTTTGACTAATCAAAATTAGCATTTTATATTTGACCTATCTTATAGTATCTAGGTTACATTTAACTCCCTAAGCCAATTTGTGTTCTTTTGTAGACGCAACTGGTCTTTCGGTGGTACTTCAGAGGAGAGGAACAACGCGCCCCCCTTCGAGCTCGAGCCAAAGCATAAAAGCAAGAAGCTTTCCGCACTTCGGTCCGTCAAGAACTTGATGCGAATGGGGAGGTACCTACTAGCTCACTCGTGTTTGTGACTCAATCAAGCCGTAACGGCTTTGGAAGAACTTGGAATAGGTTTAGTTGGGATACCGTATAATATAGGGTGTTACAAAACTACCCGTAAAGCCGAAAGAAGGTTAAATGGGGCTTTATAACGAGTCCATTCACAATATTATTATTTACATATTTTATCAATAAAAATAGAATAACTATTAAAGTAGACAATTAACAGATGAAAATCTGATAAATTATCTGGTTTCCTTACATGACGGCTTACTAGGGTTTTGGCTTCGATAAATTAACCCGAACCCAAAGTATTTTGTATACCTATCTACAGGAGCTTGCAGGGTACTTTGGACTTCCCCATGTGTGATAACTAATAAGATATAACAATATACCCTGGGCACAATTTTATTTTTAGGTGTGTCTACGAGATAATCGAAGCTACATTACATTTTTTCAGCATTATTTTTTTAATTGTAGGTCTAAGGTCCGCAACAGCTGTGTTGAAGAAGAAATGGGATTGCTTGATTTGGCTGCTGGGGGCTCAGTGCCTGACATCACGGCTAGTCATACGTCAGTGCCATCGGAAGAGGGTCTAGTGGATTTGGGATCTTTGCCGGACACCCCGAAAATTAGAAAAATGTAAGTTTATAAAGTCTACATTACGTACAAGGACTGGGTCAAGAAGCGTCAGATTCAGTGTCCCATAAAATTCATAGTCATATTATTTATTGCAATTTTTATGTTGCATGGTGAAGTCCAATGATGAATACTTAGTTCGGCAAGTTTAACATTATCATGCGCACTTGATGTGCGGGCAGGTTTTTCCGCAAGTAGGCCGCTGGTGGGCCCTTTTTGCGTGACCATTGACACGTGTTGCTCGAACTTTTTTAGGTTCTACAACACGCCGGTTTCCTCACGATGTTTTCCTTCGCCGTTTTGAGAGTACTGGCATGGTGCACATACATTTTTCTACAGAAATACTCATTGGTACACGAGTCGATTTGAACGGATCGGAAGGCGGGGCCATTACCACTAGACCACCAGCGCTCTCTGATGAATACATAATAAACCCTTAAGTTTACGGCAAAGCATTATTTGACGGAGTGGAACGAAATCGTAAATGCACTAGATTTAGTAGGACTCGCTGTCATCCAGCTACTCGCAACTGATGATTTGGGTTTGAATTTCCTTCTCCATGGTTTATCTTGATGCCCTTATAATTATAATTTTGAGTCCGTATCTGTTTGTTTCCTAACATTTAGCAGGTTGAATCCAGCCCTACTCCCATCATCTGGATATTATGTTCAACCTATCTTGCAGGTGATCCAATGAGCCAACAATGGTACGGCGCTCCATTTGTTTTCCTTGAACGCCTATCTCGTCCAGACCCTACTTACTATACCTGCCCTCTTACCAAGTGCTCCGTTATTAAGAATTTAGATTCTGATTAGATGTCCTATATTTCCCAAGAAATATACGAATGGGAAACGTGTGTACGATTTTCTGCTAACAAATTCTGTTCCGTATTGCGCGTCGTGTTTCGCAAATAACAATAAAACATGACAAGCTTTGCCTGTTACTCCTGGCCCGATGTTTATTCATCTCTCCAGAGTGGCTGGCATGTTTGCAGGGCAGAATTCATCAGCATTACTTTATGAGGATTAAGATGGACATAATGACATTTAAAAGATTGCAGGAAGTCAACCCAGGGGCTCAATCTAGACTTTTAGAGATTTACGCTAGAAATAGAGATTTGAAATGTTGCGAAAGCAGTGTCATAATTATCACCAAATTTAATAATATAGAATCGCGCTAAAATGCGTATTCTAGCCACCGATAGACTTTTATGTTATTAGAGATGTCAGAAAGAGAATCATTCTTAGAACTTCAGCCTAATTGCAGCCTCCTCGACAACATCAGCCACAAACCCTACGATAAATTCGTCCATTTTTCTAGCATTAAGTTCGCCTATGTACAATGCAATTTTTTTTGTTTTAGTGCAATAAAGAATTTTCTATCTATCTATCTATTTTTATTTTGTTATAAATTTTCTTTAAATTATCACAACAAAAACAAAACTTTGTCACTAATGCCCAAAGTCACCCAAAGTATATAAGAGATGTCAATGTCTACTACCACTCACCACTCGACACATATCTACCGGCCTTCGCTCGATAAATGTCTAAAGTGATATTGCTGGAATACGTTATCTATTGAAAATGTCATGTCTATTTAAATTTGACAGTTCTTGTGATATATATCTACCATGACAAAAAAGTCACTGGTCTAGAATTGAGCCCCAGCAGTAGACATTCTTCAGGTTGATGATCATAAAGATGATATCTTTTGTTAACTTCTAAACGAAAGGTTCGATGTAAGGAAGCTATTTATTTTTATTACTTCTGTCGGCACACCCAGACCAGCTGTTTTTAGGGTTCCGTAGCCAAATGGCAAAAACGGAACCCTTATAGATTCGTCATGTCTGTCTGTCTGTCTGTCTGTCTGTCTGTCTGTCTGTCCGGCCGTGTCACAGCCATTTTTCTCCGAAACCATAAGAGTTAGACTGATGAAACTTGGTGAGTAGATGTATTCTGTGAACCGCATTAAGGTTTTTACACAAAAATAGAAAAAAAACTATAAATTTTGGGGGTCCCCATACTTGAAACTGAAACTCAAAAATTTTTTTTTCATCGAACCCATACGTGTGGGGTATCTATGGATAGGACTTCAAAAATGATGTTGAGGTTTCTAATATCGTTTTTTTCTAAAACTATAAATTTAGGGGGTCCCCATACTTGAAACTGAAACTCAAAAAATTTTTTTTCATCGAACCCAAATGTGTGGGGTATCTATAGATAGGTCTTCAAAAATGATGTTGAGGTTTCTAACATCGTTTTTTTCTAAACTGAATAGTTTGCGTGAGAGACACTTCCAAAGTGGAAAAAAGTTGGTCCCCCCCCCTCTAACTTCTAAAATAAGAGCTTGATAAAACTAAAAAAAATATATGTTGTACATTACTATGCAAACTTCCAACGATTTTTGGTTTGAACGAGATCTAGTCAGTAGTTTTTTTTTTATACGTCATAAATCGTAAAACGCTATTTACCTTTCGACGAACTACAAAAACCTTTATATTATGTTATTTGATGCTACGGAACCCTTCATGGGCGAGTCCGACTCGCACTTGGCTGCTTTTTTTAAATTTTATAACTATGACATATTTTCCGTCTGGCATAAGGCTTTAAAAGGGGTTTAAGGGATGGAAAGTCTTGTAGAGAGAGATCCCATACCCCCCGGTATATTATTTTATGCGACCAGCAGGACTGCCCGGAGCTCCATTTGGTTTTTTTATACAACTAGCTAGTAGAACAAGCATATGGCCCATCTGATGCTAAGTGGTAACCATCGCCTATAAGTATAATTCTCTACAGTGAAATTAATTTCTGAATATATTTTACCAACTATCAATGAAAACACTAAGTAACAGAATTCTATTCTTTATTTTGAAAAAGTTCGACCAGAATATCGACGGAATTGAATATCAAATACCTTCCAAATAACAGGAGGAAAGTTATGGTCAAGAACTACAAATGATAGAGGAAAATGGAAGGAACTAGAGGAGGCACACAGACTATGTAACTAAACCAGTGTAAATGGAACATTTGTTAATAGTTTTTTGAATAAACAGCTATTATTATTTTATTTTCTTGAAACAGGCGCAGCATGGTCGAGGCAAGTGGCCCCGTGGCTCTCAAGGCAGCTTACTTCCAAGTGTGTATTACCATCATAGAAGCCCGTCAGCTCACCGGCCTCAACATGGATCCCATCGTAGTTATTCAAGTTGGAGATGATAAGAAGTTCACCAGCGTCCAAGAGAGCACTAACTGCCCGTATTATAACGAGGTAAGGTTTTACACCAACAGTCAAATGGATGCCATTATGAAATGAAATGAAAATACTTTATTTGCAACACATACAAAATCAGTAACAACAATACTTAATATTTAAACCTATCAAAACCAAAAAACAAATACATATCTACGAACTAAACATAAGACTAACAAAAACAATAAACAATCCCAAAAGGGAGTCGTAGGTAGATAAATATTTTTTTTAAAGTGCTGTAAATGGGACCAAAGCTCAGCATGATGCAGGTTGACAACAACACACGCTGGTCTTCCATTACTGATGCACTCCCAGTTGCAATATTTCGGATACAATTGTTTTCTTACAAAAATGCGAGTCCTCTTCTTATCGTGTCACTGGATCTTTCAAAGCAGTGTGATTAAAGTATAAGTGCGCCTCAGAGAAACTCTTTTCATGTACTCGACACATTTTCAAACTTTCTAGATTCTACGACGTGCCAGTTTTCTAACATTGATTTCCTTCACCGTTTGAGAGCACTGGCATAGTGTACACATATTTTTCTAAAGAAAAACTCATTGTTAAAAGGACTGTATTTAACTCATCATCATCAATCATCATTTTGTATGTATTCGAAAAACCTAGTGAAGTAATAGAATCGCTCTTTAAATGGTTGACTATAGCAACCTTGGTGTTGAAGTTATAATAAATCAAACCAAATTATTATTGAATTATTGAATTATTATTGAATTCTATAGGTTTGAATCGGAACGCTGCCCAATTTCACAATTTATAGAAAAACAAGCTATCAATTCATAGACAAATGTAAGACAAAATGTATTGCGTTTGTAAAGATCCGGTTTGTGCTGGTTTATTTTCATTTGCTGTTGCTATATTTAAATATGCTTTTGCTGAATAAACCACCAATTAGCAATGGATTCAATATCCAGTAGCAATAATAAACAGTTCAGGTTGCTTATAATGCCGATTGCCCTGTTACTAGGCTCACTATTTATTCAAGCCGTTCTTCCATTAAATCATTATAGCAGCAATTTGAAGCCTGGAAATAGACAAACCAGGCTCAGTGGAGCCCAATTACTTTGTTTAGGGGTTTCGAGGCCAGATGCTTCCCCTAACTACATAATCTACTTTTCTTGAGGATAGTGCAGCAATAAACACATGTGTAACGCGGGTTAATTAGTTTGAATGTATTAGCCCGCGTTTTCCATCTTTCGCGCGTTCGCAATGCGTAGACGACGAGCTCGCCTAAGGTTTCGCATGTGGCAGCCAGATGGGATGCAGTGCGCGTCGGCAGGTAGCGGCTATGGGCCAATCCCGTGGTCTCACGTAGGGACCCGTAGCCGGACAAGCCAAGCTTTCGCCGCGGACGCAGGCAGTCGGTCAGAGGAACGCACGCAATGCTAACTTGAGCGTTCATGCTTCCTCCGCTATCCGCTCCCGCCCTATTGTTTATTGTCTCGTGTTAATTCTTTTGTATTGTGTCAGTTTCACTGTTTGTGTCTGTAACTGTTCCTTTTATTATTAAACCTGATTACAAACTGTTAACGTGGTGTTTTGTGCGATTCTTCAGTCACGAACCGTCCCTCTCGGTGCAGAGAGGGATTGCATCGTTATACTGGCGCCCAACTAAGTGGCCGAACCACGGGCTCTATACGGGTCGGATAGAGCCCGGTGGGTCGGAAGAAGAACAGTGATACCTACGTTGAAGAGCAAGGACGTTCCTTTGTCGTGCGTGAAAATGCCATTGACAAGACAGGAAGCGCTCCGGCAACAACGCCTCGAGGTACCAGAACACAACGAGAGTGACAACACACTGACTGAGGAGGAGACCCGCTCCTACGGATGTTCCGTCGTTGAGCGAATGACGGCCGCTGTAGGCGATGTGCCAGCACAGCCGTACGCGCTCCCACTAGTCACAGAACAATTTATTGCAACGCTTATGGAGACCATCACCAAGGCGCAGGCAGAGGCCAACAAGGCCCTAATCGCCGCGTTCGTGTCGGTGGCACCCCGTGGAGATCATAACTCCGGGGTGTCCTCTCCATCCGTGCCAGCAAAGGGCACGATCCCGCCGTTTACGAACGGCGAAGCTACATTATCATCATCGGCCTGTAACTTTTCACAATGTACGGCGCGGTTTGACGGTATATCGCAGGACCCGAAAGTGCTAGAGGCCTTCCTTGACACCGTGGATGTCTACGCGGAGTGTGCCAGCGTGCCAGATGCCCACGCGCTGCGCGGCCTCCCGATGCTGCTGACCAGAGACGCTGCCCTGTGGTGGCGCGGCGTGCGCAGCAGCGTGACCTCGTGGACGGACGCCAAGCTACGAATGCGCGCCATGTACGGAGCCCCGCGGCCAGCATACAAAGTGTTCCGCGAAGTGTTTGCCCGCGAGCAAAGTGCCGAGCTAAGTGATAGATTTATAGGTGAAAAGCGAGCCCTACTGGCTCGACTTCCGTATAGTTTGGCCGAGGAAGTCCAAGTGGACATTACGTACGGACTCCTCGACCGCCGAATCCGAAAACGCGTCCCTCGTGAGTCCGTAATAGATATGGACCATTTGCTCGAGCGAGCTAGGATAGCGGAGGATTCGATGAAAGAGTGCTCGACTGTCGAATCTAAGAAGAGATCGACGTCTCCTACAATTTGCGCGAGTCCGACTGCCGCCGTTCGATCGAGATTGATCGCGCCCGCTCCGTCTTCGTCGTCGTCTACGCATAATAAAGCGGAACGTAGCCCTAGTAGAAGTAGGTGTAGCTTCTGTAGAAACTACGGTCACGTAGCCGGCGAGTGTCGAAGCCGCGAGTTAGCTAAGTTCGAGTCTGTACCGAAACCGAATGCCGGTAGTACGGGTGATTTGGTAGGTAACGATAGGCTAGCTAGCTCTAATAATAGCGTTCGTTGTTACGGATGCGGCAAGCGGGGGGTAGTAAAGTCGAGGTGCGATACGTGCAAGGGGGAGAGGGGTACGAAACCGGAAGGGGCAGAGTTCCACAGCTTTGATGTACACAGTCGGTTGACGAGGTGCTCACTTCCTCTGGTTCGTGTAGGTATCCTGGGTAGGCACGGTGTAGCGTTAGTGGATACTGGCGCTACACACAGCATAGCCAGCCCAGCGCTGTATAAGGTTTTATCTGAGGGTGGGGTAATGTTCACCCCGTCCCCTGTAAACATTCGTCTCGCCGACGGCTCTGAGCTGTCTAAGACCGTCATGACGGTAGAGGTACCCGTCACCGTTGGAGGTCGTGAGGTGGTCACAGACTTCATGGTGGTTCCCGGCGCCGAAACCAGAACGCTGCTAGGCGTCAGTTTTGTGGCGAAGGTGGGGATGGTAATTGACCTCAGACGAAGTAAGTATAAATTTGATAACGACCCCACACGAGAGTTCGACTTCGTGCGTGAGGGTTCGTTGACCTCATCGGCTGACTCGGAGTCAAGATTTGCAGACTTCAAGCTGTCACAGGATGAGAAGGGCCTTAAGGTGAGTATGGCGAAGGAGATCTCGCTCGGTGCTATTCTCTTCAGCGAGAATCCGACCGAGATGCAGAAGAGCGTCGTCGATGAGCAGCCTGACGAACCTTCTAGGGAGAGACCCCCGTCCCATAGCTCACCATGGAGAGGCCGTGTCCAGCAGCGCGTAGTGTGTTATATCCCACGCGCCGGCACACCCGCAAAGGTAGCGCCGCGCTCAGACCAGGTAGGATTGCGGTGTAACAGTGAACGGTAAGGTAGAACGGTATCGGTCGCCTCTCTCTCTTGTTACTGACCCGTTATTGGGAGCACCTATCATGGGGAAGCGTAGGCATAGGAAACTTCGTAGGCAGAGGTTTTCATAGCTCCTACTGCGAGGGCGCTAAGTAGGGCTATAGGGGGAGGATGTAACGCGGGTGGTTAATTAGTTTGAATGTATTAGCCCGCGTTTTCCATCTTTCGCGCGTTCGCAATGCGTAGACGACGAGCTCGCCTAAGGTTTCGCATGTGGCAGCCAGATGGGATGCAGTGCGCGTCGGCAGGTAGCGGCTATGGGCCAATCCCGTGGTCTCACGTAGGGACCCGTAGCCGGACAAGCCAAGCTTTCGCCGCGGACGCAGGCAGTCGGTCAGAGGAACGCACGCAATGCTAACTTGAGCGTTCATGCTTCCTCCGCTATCCGCTCCCGCCCTATTGTTTATTGTCTCGTGTTAATTCTTTTGTATTGTGTCAGTTTCACTGTTTGTGTCTGTAACTGTTCCTTTTATTATTAAACCTGATTACAAACTGTTAACGTGGTGTTTTGTGCGATTCTTGGAGTCCCGAACCTTCTCCCTCTCGGTACTAGAGAGGGAAGCCATCGTTATACATGTTCCAAATACTTATTTATTTTCACCAAGGCTACATGTTCGCACAGTGTGAGCGGGAGAGACGACTGGCGACGCGACATTGAATTTCTACGCGTCAGCCCGATTCCTGTGGCTAAGTACCTAGCCGCCACAGTACTCCCCCTCTTACAAAAAATTTTGAAAAAATTTAAAGTACACAAAAAATCATAAAACATAAAACTTATCACAAACATTCCAATAAACAAATTGCAGTTAGGTACAGTACACTCATAAATGCAGTCAAGACAATATTGCAAATTCGCTTACGCCGCAGTAGCTCGCTACTTTGCCATATGGTCTCGAGTTACCGCTGCTGTACCTACTCTGCCTAAACATAAAATTCTACGAACTAACACTGATTCTAAAAATAGCACTGAATTTACTTTAAAACTTTTGGGAAAAAAAACTACGCTACGCTGATGATACGCCTCGTCCGATCCTTTGTCACAGCATCCTCTCTTAATCACCGTCATTTTCCTTTAGGTCTCTTTATACTCGTAGCGCAAGAGTCTCATGCCAGTCACTCGTAGCAGTGGGACTGAGCTATCTCCAGATCCAACACTGATCCTCCGGCGAGCATACCTTCTCCAACCGGGCAACACATTCTTGAGTGAATCTGCAGGTCCAAACTCCATTTTCTTCAGGATTGAGTGCACCTCAGATGTCGCTGGCTTCCATAAATTCTTCATGCTACTGCTCTAGACCGCGCGTGATTCTTCGTTTGCTGGACCGCGGGTGGGTGGACATCCTCTTCCCCAGCCATACACTGCCATCTTTGTTTTCTATAATCACATCACGCTGATGACCGGCTCTACATACAAGCTTCATTAGTAGTTGGGACGGGCTTTGTTTGACGTCATCGCATTCTTGCATCCACGTGGCGTGTCGTTATTGCGTCATCTTGATGTTCTTTTTATTTTACCTCCCGAGGTGTGGACTTCGTCGGGAGGGAGTCGTCTCCGCTGGTGGTCTATAAGGTCACCATTGTTCTTCGGAATCTTGATCAGAGTTCTCCGTGCTGCCGCGTTCCTTCGGGTGATCACCGCATGTTACATCACACCAAAGTTTGTCGAGGGTCACCACTTTAGGGGTTTCGAGGCCAGATGCTTCCCCTAACTACATAATCTACTTTTCTTGAGGATAGTGCAGCAATAAACACATGTTCCAAATACTTATTTATTTTCACCAAGGCTACATGGGAGCTAGTTCAAAACTTTAACGAGAATGAATAGTGAACAGAGTCGGAAATATTTTGTTAATCATGCCAATATAATCAAATGTTTCGTCATAGGCCTCACGTAGTCCTCTTACGCCACAACGACTGCTGAAAAATATGTAGTCTCTATTTTTTCCACATCTGAATATTGTTTGACGTTAGGTATTTTTTTTATCGCCGGATCTCTCTCGGTTTCCTGCTTTAGTTTAGATATTATGTTTCAAAAGTGTGGTGGCCAATTTGAACCACCCTTGTAGGTGTATACTTTGATTTATTCAAGCAATATTTTTTGTTTGTCCACAGTACTTCGTGTTTGACTTCCACGTGCCACTCGTGGTGTTGCTAGATAAGATCATCACTTTATCGGTAAGTTTAAATGTTTGTCTTCATCTTATAGTGTCACTGATTCTTTCGAATCAAGTGTGGTGAAAGGATTTTAAGTGCGCCTCAAAGAGGCTATTTTTGTGCACATATTTTTGAACTTTGTAGGTTCTACGGTATGCCGGTTTCCTCACAATGTTTTCCTTGACCGTTTGAGAGCACTGGCATAGTAGTAAGTAATGTTTATTAAGACTTAGTTATTTGTACAGGATATAATATAAGGAATCGTTCACTGGGCAGCTTACTTCTTTTCACTCGCTAGCGAGTTTATACTCGCTGTAAAATTGTTCAAGTTTCAATAAACTCTATTGTGTTATTCGATTTTACAAACGTAGTAATAAAGTTAATGGTAAGTAATTAAATTACGCTCCAATTAGTACAAACCAAGTAACTAGGAAGCAACTAGGTACCTACCTGTGTCAATTTTATATTTTTTCCATTTCTCTAGCTATAGCTACTGAAAAAAGACCAAGTATGACAAAGGGGATAGTCTGGAAAGAATTAAAATGTTTATATAAAAATTGTATATGGCCCTATAAAGTGGTAACCATCGCCTTTATCAAAGCATTGCCTCGTAGGTCTCACACGTCAGGAACGTGCCCTATATGATGCACTGCTCTACTGCGTCTATCAAATTGAGGCATACAAATGCAAGTAAAATCACTGGCACCCACACCTTTCAAACCGAAACACAGTAATCCTGTATTACGGCAGAAATAAACGTAGTGGTAGCACTTCGCCGGACGAGCCCTTGATAAAGAGCTATAATCTACTATTACTAAAAATGTTTATAAAAGATTCATAGTAGCCTAGATGTCAAACAAATCATTTGCATACCTCATTATAACCTCTAAGTACTTGTCCTTTGTGTTTAAAAATTCTCTGCCAAACATCGTGTTTGTGAAATAAATTATTTACAATCAGTAAACACATTTTTAGTAGGTCCGAGTACCTTTGTGACTTCGGACGACAAATACCCGAGGTCTTTGCTTAGGTAACCTTCTGTAAATAAAAGATAAATTGAGTACCTACCTACAAGTACGAATAATTTCGCGAAAGGTCGTTTTGATTGTATTTTCAAAATAAATACGATTATCATTGATAGATTTTGCTTTAAAAGACTCAGTACCTCAAAAATACAAACATCTACTCTATTATATTCCATTCTTCTAATACAAATTTACATTCATCTATAATAAATATCTACATACTACCAGTAATTCGTCTCTCGTGTTGCG
Source organism: Thera britannica (assembly GCA_939531255.2). Lineage (NCBI taxonomy): Eukaryota > Metazoa > Arthropoda > Insecta > Lepidoptera > Geometridae > Thera > Thera britannica. The sequence continues at coordinate 16,948,307 of OW618044.2, forward strand.
ATCTAAATGATCCGAAAAGTTAAGTACTTCATTCGCTTCGCTCACGTAGCCTGCCATCTGTAAAACTTTTTTTTACCATAGAAATGGTTAAAATCTGAAAGGAATACAATACAAAACTGCAAAGTCCAAAATAAGTAAGTATTATAGATTTTTGTTTCCTAGTAGTTCAATAGCAAACCTTTCGTCCCACAAAACCATTTTGAGTTGAATGATCATATTCTAAATAAACGATAGTCTTTACAAAATAAATCAGGAAATAAAATTATTAACTTTCAAGATCGCACATTCATCGTGATAGTATAATGGGCAGGACATGACATGTATGTAGGATGGAGAACAATCGATGGACAACGCAAGTAACGGATATATCGAGAAATGAAACAATAGGTAAAAGGTCGACCGGAAATAAGATGGGAAGACATCTTCAAGGTGAAAGCGGGATCAAACTGGATGTTAAAGACCAGAAACTGAGAACAGTTCTCGGTTTCTGGCCTTCAGCTGACCTTCAACCTACGCCAAGGAGGCGACTACTACTCTAAATAAAATTAGAAAATGAAAAATAGTTATTAAGGTTGTTCGATTCCGATACAAACTGAATTTACACAACTATGGGCAAACAAAACATAAACATAAATTCTATTACAGCTATTTCAGTGTATAAATGTACACTGAAATAGCTGTAATAGAATTTTACAGTGGTCTTTATTGCCGGCCAGTTATATAAAGTTGGAGAAAACTGTAGGATAACAGAAATATTAATAAAAAACCAAAAAAGTAATTTTTTCGTCATTCTTTCTAACGGGTACTCGGCATTGAATACGTGAATGAGCTTAAAACATATGTCTCAAAATAGTCGTAAAAGTCTGTTAGTTCTTTTTCTGAAGCCCTGACTGTCACGACCAACGGCTGACACTCCAACTTTATATAACTGGCCGGTAATAAGGACCACTGTAAAAGCCTATTACAGCTATTTCAGTGTACATTAATACTTTATTCGCCCATAGTTGTGTAAATTAAGTTTGTATGGAAATCGTACCCCCTTAAGTAAGAGAACCTATATAAGAAATTAGTAGTGAAAATTAACAAGTGTCAAAAATTCACTGTTGTAATTATAAAATTTGTGTAAAAAGCAGTAGCAATAAAGACTCATTTTATTTTATTTTTTACATTAATCGTACTTAATTTAAATAACAAAGAATTATTTTAATTAAGGGCAAGTAAAATTACAAAACATTCGTGAATAATTATTATAAAAATAATATAGTATATTTCCTTAGACAAATAATTACATAAGTTCGTAATATCAGGTTTTTCTAGGTGCCAAATAATTTATTCTATCAACACTTTAGAACGCCTTTTAAAACAGCCATCTCTAAGTGAAAATGCTAGTTCTACATAATTCAATTCTTACCCGGGAATAAAGGGTTGATGACAAAGGGCCCTGTAAGCCATGCTACAACACTGAGCAGCTTATAAAGAGCCTATCAGTGCAGGCTTTGTGCACGAGACTTTGTAGAGTTTCATTGAGAACTAAAATTAAATTGGTTCGTTTTAATATAGTTTTAATATATGTAGTAGGTAAGTAAAATAGATAACTAAATGCCTCAAGTTGATGGATGCATCGAAGGGCACGTTCCTGGCGTGCATGACCTACGAGACAATGCTTTGATCAAAGAGATGGTTGCTTCTATAATATCAGGAATCAGGAATATGAAGAAGCATATGGCTAACCATATGCTTCTTCAATCAGAAAGTTTTAAAAAATAAAAAGCTTTATTTCACCAGTTTCGATGGGCAACTTTTAAGACGGAGTTTTTATAAGTCACATCAAGGCGTCCGTCGTAACTTACGAGTACGATAGCTATAGAACCTAGACCGACAGCGAAGCAGGAAGGATTTATATACCAATTTATCAATCACCCATCTAAATGTTCCCGTAGCGTCCAGATCTCTAGCTCGTAAGCAACAGTTCGAAAGATTTAAATAACTTTTTTATGAACAACGAGATATTTACCATGATTTAATGTTGTGAGTTTTGCCTCCCGATGTTTCTCGATGTTCATAAAAATAGCATTAAACCCATGGCAGTTTCTAAAGTTAATTATGTAGGTAACTCAATCTCAGGCAACCGTCTCTCGCGAAACAGGTGAACCTTGCTTCAATCTAATTATATCTAGCAATTACTATGTACAAGGTTTCTCCATACTTTGTTTTGATAAGAAAAACTACTGTTTATATACATATGAAACAATGGAATTAATAATAACATTAGTTGATCAACGGTTTTCGTACCTACTAAGAAAGCTTGACAACAAGCGCTTCCCACCAAAAAACTTGCAGTTTCAGTGACATGGCTTTATTATCATCAACCTTTACTGCTAGACGTAGGTCTCTCCCGAGGCGCGCAACTCAGCCCTGTCTTCGGCTCTTCTCCTCCAGTGCTTGCCAGCAAAATTTCGCAGTTCATCGCCCCACCTTGCCGGAGGGAGTCCTACACTACGCCCACCTAAACGCGGTCTCCACTCTAGTATTGTTCACTCCAACAATTGTCTGTTCTACTAACCTCGTTCCGGATTTTATCATTATCACCATCACACAGCCTGACTCTTCCAATTGCGGTGCGAACGCTCTTGGTGCCACCTGCCAGTCTTGTTTAATAATGAAAATGTTTATTACACCTGTATATTAGAATTTCGCGAACATAATATATATTTTCATCGACGTTAGGTCAACGGCCTCGCCGCGCCAGTGTCATATTATAAAGTCAGTGCCCTTATGAGCTCTCTCTCATCTCATCAGAACCACTCTAAATTAGTTATAGTGCATGATATTAATTAAATACAGGGTCCAAAAAGATACATCTCGTAGAATGACGGTAGATACACGCACACAACGTTCGGCTACTCCTACAAGGCCAATATCAAGACAAATGGTTTAATCCCGTCGCTTGCCTTAAATAATGTCCTACTGCTTCTCTGAACTTCGTTATTAACAGGTCCTGGTTTCGTGTTGTTTTACAGCTGTATTCCTTTTGTTAGTGGTTTCGAATGATTGCACCGCACCAGTAATGCCCATGTGATAGCTCTAAATTGAAACCAGTTTCACGCATCTAAGCCAAGAAGTGAACCGATATTAATCGGTGTATAAGAATGGGCCATAACAGACGTATGGTATCTTGCTCTCGGGATTACTGCTTAAATAGCCTGCCTAAATTAAGGTAAGGAGCTGTTTGAACCTATCACAACATTTAACTCAATCATGGACGACGCGAGTTTTCCCTATCCATCGAGTTTGTGGTTTTTACTTTGTTTCTCTGATTAAATTGAGAGCCTAGTCTACTCCATACTTTTGTGCTATTGTCCCTAGTTGCTCGTGCAAACATTAAAATTTCAAAAAGCATACTGGACCAAAGAGTATATAACGCTTGTACTGGACGAAAACACGACACAGAAACGTCTAAAAGACAGAGTACAAAATATTTGTTCTCGAGCGGAGAGGCCAGTCGATTATTATATAGAAAGAGGATTGTTATAAGTTTGAAGGCTCTAGATGTAGTTACGAATCTCGAATCGGCGATCGAACGGGATAACTTATTTCATGCGGTTTTGTAGAACTGATGTATTTGATATAGAAAACTGCACGTCCAGTTCCAAGGTGTAAAATAGGCTTTTGCAGCGGAGAAAATATTTTTTCACGGTCTAGTCTTTTAAGTAAAGTCTCTGTAGCAAATGATGTTTTTACATATTTGTGTTGTGTTTTCGGTAAGACCGCGTCATGGAACGTTCGTTTGTTGTAGGTGTGCCAGTCCCGGAATGTGTTCCGGTCCAACAAACTCCTCGGCAGTTTCAAGCTCGACGTGGCGACTCTGTGGAAACAACCTGGTATGTGAAGAGCTAGAACTACTTTTTTTTATACAACTAGTTGATGGAACAAGCATATGGCCCACCTGATGTTAAGTGGTAACCATCGCCTACAACAAAGCGTTGTCTCGTAGGTCACGCACTCCAGGAACCTGCCCTACGATTCACTTCCCTGCGTCCATCAACTTGAGGCATACAGATATTTAGCCTCACGTGCCAGTAATTTCATTGGCACCCACACCCATCAAACCGAAACACATCAATGCTGCTTCACGGCAGAAACAGGCATTGGTGGCATGGCACTTTACATGGTCATTGTCTAATTATTTTAACATAATAAACACGTATACAAAAACACTATCTAGCCCCAGATGCAGAGCTCGTACTATGGGAACCAGACAGCTGATATAATACATAGACAGATACGTTTATTTTGTAAATACTTAGAATACAATAGAACACCCAGACAGAGAACAAACACTCTCGAACCCACGACCTAGAACGAAGAAGACAGAGTTACTACCAACTGAGCTGAGAGACCAGTCAAAAATGTTTTTAAATAAGTATTTATAACATAATAACAGTTCCAACTCAACTAATCCAAATCAATCAAAGTATGTTATATTTGTGCCATTTTTTCTACTTCTGCTGTTTATGTTAAGTAGTAACTGAAGCTTTTTCTCTTTATAACAGTTGAATTCATTACAATAGATTTTCCATTGTTCCTGACTCGAGATCGTGTCTTTGTTTTACTGAAGAATGAGTTAATTATCCCTAAAACAAACACAATTCATAAAGTTCTTCTCTTCTCAATCCAGTTGTATTTTATTTAATGTTTGTTATTGCATAACGAGGTAACTTCGTCATTTATGAAGCCATTTGATTTTTATTTTATAACTGAAATATCATATTTTTTGTAAGATTTTAGCAAAATTGGTTCAGCAGTTTCTCAATTTTTTAAACTTCACTTGTATACCCCGTTTTCTTCTTCTTATCGTGTCACTGATTCTTAAGAACCAAGTGTGGTGAAAGGATTTTAAGTGCGCCTCAAAGAGGCTCCTTTCGTGCACTGTACCCCGTGGGTGTTATTAATAATCCTGGCGTAGCGTTGGACTAGTTAATCCGTGTTTTGTCACATTTGCTCGAGTTGACAATTGCATGTCAATGCAAGAGACAAAACACGGATTAACTAGTCCAACGCTACGCCAGGATTATTAATAGCACCCCGTTAGTTTTGGTATACGAGTGCAAAAACGACATTATGCGCTATAGTGCATTCAGGCTGTAATTTTTCTAACGACATTGCTACTAGATAGCCTTGATTTTGCAAATATGCGATCAATTTGTTAGCTCACATGACGTGCATACCAGTAGCATATAATATGTATGATACAGGGTATAAAAAAACATAACATACCAAATACTAAAAGTTAGCCACCGTTCCTTTTGAATCAAAATACCTTCAAGTATATACTACCTACTAAATGTACCTTCAAAATGTATGCTGTAGATGTAGAGAGTCTTATTTCAAATAAGTTGTGAAGTTTTGATGCTGAAAAACGTGATGATCCAAACAATAACGCCCTAATTGAAGTTTATTCAGTTTCGATCTCTCTCCTACTTGAGTGGAGTGAGCGATGCGTCCGCGTGGACAGCTGCTAATACATTTACATGTTCTCGTCAAGTATGAAGTGCAGTGAAAGGTGAATGTGGTGTCAATTGTTTATAGCAACGATAATTGTGGCTTATGACGTTGTCACGTTCAACTATCGTCAGTAAACGATTTTTTTATGTTTTTTAAAAAAATACATGCTACTTATTAATAATATTTTTCAGTAAAAATAATAAAATCTTTTCCCCCTGTATCCCTGTATAGAATAGGTACAGATGGATATGCAATATCCGGGAGAGATAGGTAGAAATTGTTGAATAGAAATTTATGAGCTCCATATATATCTTGAGCGTAGATGTCAGGGTCATTTCCATCTCTAGGGCCCGTATTCAGAATAAGTGCTTGAGTCTGAGTCGAACATCAGGCGCTCTCAAGCATAGATTTTTGAAAGTTCTCCATTGAAAAGTGTCAAAATTTATGCTTGCGGCTCGACTCAAGCACTGTTTCTGAGTACGGGCCTAAAGAGCACCAAAATATTTGTGTGGTGAATACAAATGTTTGTTCTCTGTCTGGGTGTTAAATTGTGTTCACACAACACTATCTAGTACCCCATCACTATCCTAGTACATCTAGCAAACTTTCATGGGAACCGATAGCTAATATAATACTTATATTTTTTTTCTGTACATGCACAGTTCTTCTTCTTCTTATCGTGCCACTGATTCTTTCGAACCAAGAGCATAATAAATACTAAAAACACACACATATAACATACACATATAACACCCAGACAGAGAACAAACATACGTTTTCACCTCACAAATATTTGTTGTCGGCGGGGATCGAACCCACGACCTACGGCGAAGAAGGCAGAGCTACTACCATCTGAGCTGAGACGCCAATCAAAATAATAATACTAAACGTGCACTGTACGCGTACATATCCCATTATAAACTTAACTGTACCTCTCCCAATGGTACCAACATTTATTTTCAAATGAAACACACTTTATGAGAGTTTAATTAGAACTTGTAAATACAGTAGGAAAGTTGTAAACACTTGTTCGTGCTTCTGACGTCTTACCCTAAAGCTGGATTCACACTAGTGTGTCGGGTCGTCTTCTTCTTCTTATCGTGTCACTGATTCTTTCGAACCAAGTGTGGTGAAAGGATTTTAAGTGCGTCTCAAAGAGGCTCATTTCATGCACTTGACTCATATTTTCGAACTTTTTAGGATATATGATATTCCTCACGATGTTTTCCTTCACCGTTTGAGAACACTGTACATACATTTTTGGGCAGAAAAACTCATTGGTACACGACTGGATCCACGACATAATATTTAATCTAGTAAGTAGTAGTAGAGCTCTTTGTGAAGAGCTCCTAGGGGAAGTACTACCACCATACTTATTTCTGCCGTGAAGCAGCATAGCTGTGTTTCTGTGTAAAGGGTGTGGGTGCCGGTGAAATTACTGGCTCGTGAGGCTGAACATCTGTATGTCTCAAGTTGATAGACGCAGGGCAGTGCATTGTATGGCACGTTCCTTACGTGCGTGTCCTACGAGACAATGCTTTGTTATAAGCGATGGTTACCACTTAACATCAGGTGGGCCATATGCTTGATAGATCAGCAAATTGTATAAAAAAAGGCTGCAGCGAGTAAAACCGAATACAAGTTTTAGTTAATCTAAAATCAACGTCATGGTCCATCAAAGGAAATTACTCTAGGATTGTAACATCCTATTTCGCCCTACTGACGTTATTGCTAACCCTATACGTATATGTATAGTATGTCATATGAAACGAGGAAATTAAAAGTGAAGAGTGAGGTGTGGAAGTTACGTTAGTAATTTATTCAAAGTAATAACTAAAGTAATCATAATTAAACGCAGGTATCATAGACGATGAGACCACAAAACCAGTAACGTCTGCACTATTAATGGTGCAAACTTAACTAACTAGTAACGTATGCACCATTACTGGGGCAAATCAATGGTGCAAGCCTAATTGCGGGTAGAACGAATATGCGGGTAGATTCGTGAATTTATTTTCCGAAAGGTGGGACTGTCCCCTGAACCATTTTTGGATGTGCAAAAATCTTCGTAAACTCACTAGCACTAGTCTCTAAGTTACATTGTTACTAACAAAATTATCTGAAATAAATACATTCTCTTCTATTCTATAGAACGCCTGGACTTTAGTGGCGTCTTATGCCAAAACACTTTGAGACAGCTACATGCAAAAGGGATAGCTAATACTCGTATAATATGCTTATAAATATGAAAGCATAACGCAAACATTGCATACATTGTACCTCTATAGTGATCAATATAATTAAGTAGGCTAGATACGCGCATGCCACGTGATTTATTTCCGAAGAAAATATATTTTACAATGAAATTCTATTGTAAACTAATTACTCGTATAAAAATTGAAAGGTTTACTGTAAAGTGCTCTTTAATTAAATAACATTGTAGGAATATACGAGAATTTTAAAAGAAAATACGACTCTTCTTTGCTCGGGAGTTTGCTTTTATAAAATCGTTATTGATGAAAGATTCAATTTCAAGGCACTCGTGACATATTTCATAAATATTGTTGTTATTGACTTTTAAGACGTGATGAATACGCTGCAGCGTATTCATCAGGGAAAAAACAGGCATCTTTTTTTCTATGCCAATTAAGGTAGGGCCGACTATGACTGAAGACTGAAGACTTGACGAAAAAGTATTTTATCTACCTATGTAATATATTATCATCATTCTCATTAAACTACTCGACACTGGCAAAATTGATCCGAAAAGGACAGATGCCATTCATTAAGAAGAAGAAGTTCACTACGAAGTTCTATTACGAGTGTGCTACGAGCGTGCTATGAGCTTGCTATCGAGCGTGCTACGAGCGTGCTACGAGCGTATGCTATCGAGCGTGCTACGAACATGCTACCGGGCGAGCTACGAGCGTGCTACCGAGCATGTCATAGAACATAATATAATAATCTTATGCGTTAGAATGTGAGAAATGAGAGTGATAGAATCAATTCTAACACAAAATACCGTTATTACTTGAGTTTAGTTTACTACGTACCTAACAAAGTTGTCTGCTGCGTTTACTCATAACAATAAAAATAAAACTAAACATGAAAAAGTACCTGCATAGAAACACTTTATTGTCTGCCCACGCAGTGAAGGATTCTTGTAAAGGAAATCGACTGATATGAAAAATATGCATAACGCATATATTCATCGCATATGTTCAACGCTGAGGCAAGTTGAGCTACATACATACATAATTAAATGCAAATTATCTGTCAATTAGGTGACCTATTTTAATGTAATATATTATGCAAAGCTTCAATCACAGATTTCAGAATGCAAAATGCTTACACAACGTCAATAATGATAAACAGCTTAGTAAATAACCGGAACACTTCGAATGGCTATGTTTCTTTTTAATTTGGTCCTTTTGTTCCTGTCTTTTTGCTTCATCGGAATAGGACGAAAATTGCGTTTGATTAAAAAATACAAGATTTAAAGAATGTTTTTTTAAATTTCAAACGCATTCCCTTTATGTTTCGTAAAGACACAAAAGATATTTATTTCATGAAGGGGGGTAGAAACTCTTGCCTCAAAGACATTTTGGTAGCAACAAAATATATTAGCCGTCGATAAGTAAATTTTCACTCGCTTGTATTCATCAGTTCTTTACATAGACAAGCATAAATAAGATGATAATCTCAATAAATAGACACGAAAGCTCTGTTTTAGGTACTTAGACGAGTACTTCACCCTAATTAGCTCCCCGAGCTTAATCGGATTATGTATAGATTATAGAATTTAGCAAAAATTACGCCATGGCTGTTTTTACTTATTTATCTTCAAAATAAGATTTATAACGTAACGTACAAGTAGGTTAGAAATGTTATTGTAGAGACGCGTAGCTAGATTGTCAAATAGTTTGACATTTTCCTAAGATACAGACGAACTACAGCGACAGAAGACAGCGCATAAACCATCAGCTATGCAATCAAAACTTTAGAAAAAATATTTTTCAGGGTGGCTCTCTTTACATGTAGGTAAGGCGTTACTGTTTTTTTTTTACCCCGAAGACTTTTATGTATTATGTTACGGCTAATACCGGAAGTGCGGCTACACCTAGTTTTAGCCGGTTAGAATTAGGTGTAGCCACTTACTCTTGGTTAAACCTAGTGCGAGCCGATTGTTTTCGGGTACTGCCATGCACTATTCTTGAAATTAAGTAGGTATAAAAAATAAAAAATAACTAACTGTTACTTTTGTGACTTAAGTCGGGGTGCCCCAAGTTTGAATCTGCAATGGCTCAGCCAGAACACTCGCGAGGAGCCCTACACCTAATTCTAACCGGCTAAAACTAGGTGTAGCCGCACTTCGGGTATTAGCCGTAACATATACACCGAATCAATAAAGGCGAATAAATGCGATGAACCTGGATAAAAAATATTTATTTCGTAAATACTCTACTGCGTTTTGCTGGCCAGATTTCTGCAATGCAATGTACTTAAGAGCACCGGTTCTACAGTCTCAAATTACGGCAAGATCAAGATGGCGGACAAGATTATATTTTGTAATTAATAAAGTAATCTTGCATGATTAGGTTTAACGACTTGACCTAATTCAGTTTACCGTAGTTCGTAGATGAAATATTTTAAATTCATCGGCAAGAGAATAGGTGAAATGAATAATTAAATACTTACGCATTAGTTTGGCCATCATTTGATTAAAATTATGGCCTTATCTAAGGTATAAGGGTGACCAAAGGGTTGGTGCTTGTGCTTACCTAAGACAAAGAATTCGCTTAGCCATTCAAAGAGGTAGCGTTGCCGGCCGTTTGAGCACATTGCCTGCGGTCGGTGATCTAGTCTCTATTTTCCGCCTGCGTTCCGTGTGCAAGCCTTTACACTGCGACCGTCTACAAAGACTTTGCCGAGCCTTCGATAGCAATAACATTGTCATAAAATTCATCATCATCATCATCTCAGCCCGGTATCACCCACTGCTGGGTATAGGCCTCCTTCATCTTTTGCCAGCCTCCTCTGTCCTGCGCGTCTTTGTCCAGGTGTTTCCTGCGACCTTAACGTTGTCGTCGACCCATCGCGCTTTTTATCGCCCCAGATTTCTTTACCCCGACTTCGGCCACCATTCGGTCAATAAAATTAACCCACATAAACCCTTTTTTTTTCAGATCGCCAGTTTTACCACAAGTGGGCACTTCTGTCGGACCCGGACGACATTACTGCAGGGCCTAAGGGGTTCCTTAAGTGCGATATTAGTGTCATCGGTAAGGGTGACCAGATCAAAGTCCCACCCAGGAGCGAGAAGGATGATGATGACATTGAAGGGTAAGTGTCTTACAGCCGTTCCCAATGTATTAGGCATTACTTTAGCTCTATGTTTCCAATAATAAGTATAAATAAATATTGCCGACAATCCACACAACACTATCTAGCCCCAAACTAAGCAGAGCTCGTACTATGGGAACCAGATAGCTGATATATTACTTACTTTTTTTACTATAATACTTTTTTTTTGTAAATATATACATAGAATACATTTTAGCACCCAGACAGAGAACAAACATCTGTGTTCACCACACAAATATTTTTTCTCGGTGGGGATCAAACCCACGCCCTCCAGCGCAGAAGGCAGAGCTACTAACAACTGAGAGCGATACTCTGATTCCAATCACAGATCAACGCCGATCGCCGAGATATATGCGCACGGTATTCCTAAAGGCAAGGCCTATATAACTAACAGTTTTTGTGCACGAACTTGTAGCGACGTGGTCACACCGTTGCGTCCCCCCTGATTGATCGCGGCGTCCGGTGCAGCATCTGCACCCGGCGGTGGCGATCAGTGCAGCTATTTTTGTTGAGTATTGTTTGTGACGTGACTCCAGCCTGGTGAGCGATTGAACGATCGCGTAGGTGTGCCCGACGACTTTTGCGTTGGTTTAAACTTACTTTAACCTGCCTCAAATTCAAATATATCTGGAAGTTAGCCCCGATTGGTTGGTTAAACATTGATTATCTGGTTGCTTATTTTTTTATTTTACTGACTAAATGTAAAGCTTTTGACTTCTGAGAGCCGTTTTTTTAGCAACCTGTTGCTGCCTGAAGGAGTGCCCTTGGAGCGACAGCGAGCTCGCATCATAGTGAGGATCCACAAGGCAGAAGGTCTGCCCAAGATGACGTACTCCCTCATGGCCAATGTAAAAAAAGCATTTACAGGAGAGAGTCAAGACCTGGTTGATCCGTACGTGCAAGTCAGCTTCGCTGGCATGACGGTATGTTGATACATTGAGTTGGCTTATCTTAAAAAAATCATTACTTCATTATGTAGGAGTCCACTGCGGAGGGTCTAGACATGACCAACTTTCCACAATATATACCTATATGAAAACTTATTGTACACTCACAAACACATCTGTAGCTTTCAGAAAAATTGTTATTCGCATAATATTAACACTAGAAATAAAAATAAACTTTATATTCCCAAATTTCGTCTGCAGAAGGTAAATGGGTCTTTTATGGGGAACACTGTACGCTTCTATAATAAACTTCCGGAAAATGCAACTAAGCTTCCTATTCGGAAGTTTAATGCCTATGTTAAGAATAATTTAATAAAGAGAGCGAAAAGAAGAAACTCTAGATAGCTATATGAATGATAAAACTGCGTGGCCCGATGTCCCGGTCACTCTACCCATAGGAAGCTAACATGTCAATTTGCAATGTCTGTACCTACTATTTCGTATCTTATTTTTATATAAGCTGTGTAGATACTATAGCGGAGGTTGAGCTTCGACCTGAACCGCAGATCGTGTATTTGATTGAATTTTCAGAGTTAATCCATTTAATAAATAGTGACGTATTTTTTTTTGCAGGGTCAAACGTCTTTCCGTAAGAACACCTACTGCCCAGAATGGAATGAGCAGATCATATTCACTGAGATGTTCCCTCCGCTGTGTCAGCGGATCAAAATTCAACTAAAAGATCACAATGCCATCAACCATCAGAATTCTAACGTCATCGGGACGCATTTCATTGACCTGGGGAAGATTTCGAATGATGGAGACAGAGGTAGGTACATTCCAGGTGAACTCGCTGGATACTATATCATTTTAACTATTACAAATGGTTTTGGTTGTATGTAGGTACAACGCAGACCATTCTAATGTCGAATCGAAGCAGCAGTTCATTATGAAGTCCATTTACTTTTGGGGTTTATGGGAGATAAACAATATGCCATCAAATATTGGTTTGTTTCTTTTTACAGGCTTTCTCCCAACTTTCGGCCCAGCGTATGTTTATCTGTACGGGTCCACTCGAGACTACTCCATAATTGATCAACATTCCAGCCTCAATAACGGCATGGATGAAGGTGTCTCTTATCGTGGAAGGTAACATACATCTTTGGCTCTACTGCTCCACTTTCTGATATACCTCAGTCAACTTGCTTTTAATAAATCTATTTTTTTTAATTCGTCTTTTTGTTGCAGAATACTTATTTCCATTTGCACCGAAATTATGGAAGCTCAGGAATGCCCACAAACAACAGAAGTGGAAGTGGAGAGTCTACCGCCGATCACTGAGACCACCCTTGGGAAAAACGAGGACTTTTTTCTGTTCTGCAGCATATTCGAAGCCAATATGATAGACAAGCGCCTTGCTGATAAAAATCTCACGTTTGAGCTGAGCATTGGCCTCTCAGGAAACAACTTGGACGGATACATGGAGTCTATGAAATTGCCAAAGGACTACTATGACGAAAATATCGGTAAGAACTCGGTTCTGACGGTGCACAAGTATAAAAATAAATAAATAAATTATGCCGAAAATCCACACAACACTATCTAGACCCAAACTAAGACACACTAAGATACGAACAGAGCTTGTACTATGGAAGCCAGATGGATAATAATAATACTAGTATACATTTATTTTTTTGATTTGGGAATACATTCTTTAGACTACAATATAACACCCGGACAGAGAACAAACATATATGTTCACCACACAAATAATAGTTCTCGGTGGGGATCGAACTCACGCCCTTATTTATTTCTTTATAAGAATAAAGAGCCTTTATTCAAATTAAGAAATAAATCGAAATAAAACTTTTTAAGAGCTTCTTCCACTTCTAGCTGCGCGGTGACGGCTATAGTGGCATTCCAGTGCTTCGGTGGACACTGGTTCGTCACTAGCGTTTGTCTTCTTTATAGTCGTCGATGACCCAAGGATTTTCGATTACCTCATTTGTGATGATTGCTACTTACTTCTTTCAGATGACCTCAAGGTGGATACAGGATTCTGGCACAGCGTGACATCGCCGTGCGAACCAAGCTCCTATGATAAGCAGTATTACTACCTGCCTTTTCTGGACCAGAAACCGTGCCAGCAAATTCGCAGTATCTGGCCGGATCACCGCCGCAGGATGTACAATTCCAATCTCATCGCCAATATAATTGAGAAGCTTGTAAGTAGATACTTATCAAAACTTGATGCAAACATGATAACATACCACGATGATGCTGTTAAAACTACGATCTAAATGCTGATATAATTTTTCAGGAGGAAGGTCTCGCTGACACTGAAATAACTCTAAACAATGAAAATCTAGAAGCTGGTATCTTGCTGCTCAAATCTACGTTGGAAGTTACGAGTAACGCATGCATTTCTTATGTTCACCATATGACCAACGCTCCACCTTTCGGCAATACGAAGCTAGACCGGGAGAGGCAAAGGCTGTGCTTCCATGAGCTGGTAATTTTGTTATTTCTGGAGTACATGAGGCTATTACTTGGGCAAAGATAACCTAGTGCTAATAGGTTAGCACCAGTCAGCACCGAGTAACTTTTTAACAGGTGTTTTGGAATTTTCAGGAGACGCTAAGCAAATCGACAAAGAATCTAAAGGCTCTGGTCACGAAAAGTTCTATTAAAGAACGCCTTCGCACTGCTCATACATATTTAAACAGACTGCGGTATCTGTGTGAAGATGTAAGTAACGTTGTCTTGATCACCCTGGTCCGATTGGTCAGTAAACCACGTTAAAAACTTAGCAGCTTTGTATACGTATTTTGGGTATATTGGGGTCTTGGGGTATCATCATCGTAGGCTTACCATACTTAGTGGACCTAAAGATGGAAATGCTGTAACTGAACACATCCACGAAAAAAAAATTCAATTCATAAAAAAAAAATTTTTAGCCAAATATTAGGAAATGATTCAACAAGCAAAAATCATTTCATTCATAAACGCTAAATACCAAGCGGAACCGAACAGCGTAAATTTGTTTCTCTCTAGTACTGCGTAACTAATATGTCCATAATTTTATGCAGGATTTCTGAAAATATTAACATTTAATAACTTTGTCATTTTATCGAAACTAAAAATTCTGATTGCACATTCATAGAAGTAGGGGTGTTGTACCCCTACTACATTACCCTATTTTTTTTGGTAGTTACAAAATAGTGATGTATATTAAAATTTTAGGCTCAACATTCAATGCCTGATGTGTTCATCTGGCTGATAGGCAACGACAAGCGCCTAGCGTACCACAGGATCCCAGCCCGGGAGATCATCTTTTCAGAAGTACCAGGCGAATGCGGCAAGTACTGCGCCAAGATGCAGACTCTTTTCTTTAAGGTACCCATACCACACACGTAAACCTCTATTCAATGTCAAAGATAAAGTAGATAGACTAGTAGATTTTTTGGATTTTGTTTACCCATGTTTGTGATATTTTTCCAGTGGCCCGGCAAGAAATCAACCTCTCCCAGTGGGTGGGCAATCCCTGCAAAAGTCAATTTATACTTGTGGCTCGGCGCTATACATGATAAAGCCCATTACGTGGACGGGCTACCCCCAGGGTACCTAATGATCCGGACATCTAATGCTCCGATTAGCATTTTATATACGGAAAGACATGTATGTTATCAAATCCTCGTGCCTAATACATCCCTTATGAAGTTTGATTTATTATTTTATACCAATGCTAATAAAAATGTTTTTCAGAAATTTCAAATGCGTGCATATATATACCAAGGGCGGTCGCTCATTGGTTCAGATGCTTCAGGATTGTCAGATCCATTTGCTAGAATAATAATTGGCAATGTAACGCAAACAACTCAAGTGATAGATCAGACCCTGAGCCCAACATGGGACGAGACACTTGTATTCGAAGACATAACACTCTACAGCACGATCGAAAACATAAAAGAGGATCCTCCGACCGTTGTTGTAGAAATTTTTGATCAAGATAGATTCGGAAAATCAGAATTCATTGGCCGTACTCTGGTAAAGCCATTTATTAAATCGCTAGAAGATATACGAGACAGACCTCCGTGTCCTCCTGCCTTGGAATGGCACAACATCAGGCGAGGTGATGATATGGCAGGAGAGCTTTTGGCTACCTTTGAACTACTCGCGTCTGTAGATGGGGAAGAAAGCACAAAACTTCCAAGCCTGCCTAGCCCCCGATCTTCAACGGGAAAACCGCCTATCGACTCGCTAAATAAAGGCCCCATAATGCCAGTGCCGGGAGGCATACGCCCAACACTATCCAAATACCGCATAGAAGTGCTGTTCTGGGGTCTACGTGATTTGAAACGAGTTCATTTCTTAACGGTAGATAAACCCAGAGTTGACATCGAGTGCTCTGGCCATACGCTCACGTCAACTGTAATTCAGAACGCCAATCGCAATCCAAACTTCCACAATCCTACGAAATTTATTGAACTGGAACTTCCTGACCAAGATGTTTATCAGCCTCCTCTGACCATTCGAGTCGTGGATTGTCGCAGCTTTGGAAGGAATGTGTTGGTAGGGACGCATACCATCAACTCTATTCAGAAGTATATTTTCACACCAATGAGTAAGCGTGAACGTGATATGGAAGAACGAAAAAAATCATTGATTCAACTGCAAAACATTGACTTGCGAGCTAATTGCATCATTCAAGAAGACGTGTTCACCATAGGACATGAAAGAGAAAATATGCCTCTTCTACCCAGAGGTGCAGCAATCTCATATGGACTTACGCGAGATAAATCGCCTAGGCGATATCAGAGCTTCGACCGAAGAACACGCGACTCCCGCAATCGAAAAGCCAGCGCTGATTCTTCTTTAAGCGATGATGACGCCAGGAGCAAAGACTGGTGGACAAAATACTTCGCATCCTACGAAGTAATGATTGAAGAGATGAAGGATAAAACCCAAAAGGGCCAGAACAATTTGTTGCAGCCGGCTCATGCGAGCACCAGTGGTGGTGTGTCACCGCGGTGTATGCGCGATGAGCCCGGCTCACCAGCGCGCTGCAATCGCGGATGTGGTGGGGCGCGCCGAAAGATTCCACAACCTCCCCAGGGAAAGTCACAGCGTTCTACATCTTCATCGAATATGCCAGCAAAGAAAAATGCAATCCCAAAGTCAGCTCTGTCAAAGGTAAAAAACTAGTTGAAATTATTCATATTCATATTCATTTATTCATTGTTTCATGTGTATTATAGGTCTTAGGGGTAATAACGTCCAGAACATGAGCCCCGCTGGGACATTACAATGGCCTTACGGCAAAATTAAATTAAATTAGGTAAATCTAGGTAACAAACTTCTTATATAGAATTTGTAAAAATTAGACTGATGAGATATATTATAAATCTCTTATAACGTGTATTTCGATTGTTCAGGTTTACCCGCATGAACTGGAAGCAGTCCCAGAGTACGAAGAGTTCAAGGAGTGGCTTCACACATTTGACCTCTACCGAGGCAAAAAAACTGGGGAAGGCTCTGACGATGAAAGCCGCGTTGTTGGCTCTTTCAAAGTACTATTTCGATTCCAAGACAAATATTTTCTTTTGCTTGTTTTTTAGCACTATAGGTTCACACTTGAGACATCCTCTTTTGTTTTAGGGAGCCATAAAGGTTTACAAATGGCCTCTTCCCAGAGGCATTGACAATTCTACAATCACGGGGCATGATCCTAATTTTGGGTTTTTCCAAGGAGTTCCTAGCAATGAGCCGATTCGTGTTCTCGTCCGAGTTTACATCGTTAAGGCTACAGATCTTCATCCGATGGATATGAACGGGAAAGCTGATCCATATATAGTGCTTAATTTGGGCGACAATAAGACTATTGACAAGGAAAATTATGTATCTAAGCAACTTAATCCTATCTTTGGAAAATGCTACGAAGTCGAAGCCACGTTCCCGCAGGACTCGATTCTGACCATTGCAGTATACGACTGGGACCTGGTCACTGCCGATGAAATGATTGGAGAAACAAAAATTGATCTCGAGAATCGCTTCTACAGCCGACATCGGGCCACTTGCGGCCTACCAAAAAAATATGAGGAGTAAGCATTACCTAATAATATAATATAGTATATGGATGAATAATATAATATAGTACATGGATGAACTGTGTAAAAGATTACATGGATAAGAGAGGAATGAATGCAGAGATGACGGCTGACAGAGGGGAATGGAAGAGGAAGACGTGTTGTGCCGACCCCACATAAAGTGGGATAAGGGCAGGAAAAAGAAGATACGTATAATCTAGAGCTTTGTGAAGATAGAAACGTGAATAATAATAATTTTCTCGATAAAAAAAAATCGTGAAGCTGTCACGAAATTGATTTTTAAACAGTCGATACTAAGAGGTTTTTTCTTGATATCATGTCAAATTTATATGAAAAGTCTATATTCTAACGTTTGTTTTTGTTTATTGTTGCTCGTGAGAGGTCTTCTATCAGCGGTGAAAGCCTCATCCAGTATCTTCCATTTATCCCTATTTCTAGCTCCTTCATGTCTTGCCAGGGATTTTGATGATATCATCGCTCCATCTTTTGTAAAGTCTGCTTTTTGCTAATGGAGTACCAGTGGGTTATTGTATATAAAAACTTAACAATATGGCTCATGTTTGTTCATTCGGTGAACGGTAATAAAAAAAATAGTTTTTATCATCATAATCCTTCAATATCGAAGATCATTAGGATAATATAAAGGATGGTATTTAAACGTACTTCAATTTATTCCCATTTCATTTACCTAAATTTGCCTGTGTTCCACCAAATATACTGAATGTGCACCAAAATATGTTAATTAAAATATGTCATAACGAGCATCTATTTAACAACTGTTGCAAATTTGTAAAAATAGTAATACACCTAATATTTAAAACAAGCATTTATTTTTTTAGTTTTACTTCAGATAATGCACTGCAAAATGTATTTGAATTAATGTCCAATGTAGCTTTATTAATAAAAAAAATGAACAATTGTACTAAACTGACAGCCCCTTTGAGGTTATTGGGAAAAAATATTCTCTGGCACTGCGGCGGCCGCTGCCACGGCACGCTCGCTCTGCTCGCGCCCCTTATGCGTAATTTTTATGTTCTAACATAACCTAACCTATCCAAGTCGGATCCGCCCTTTGTGTAACATTCAGGAGTATTTGGTGCACGATCAGTATTTTTCGGGGAAGATCAATATTTTAGAAATGCATACATTGATGTTCCTTAAGATTTTTGGTGAACACAAAAATATTATCCATAAATAAATAATAATAAAAAGCTTTATTTCCCTTATTCATTTAAATTCCTTTTTACTTTAGCTATAGCAAAACTATTCAATTTGTAAATAAGGACCGCCTAGAGCGGTAAAAGCCTCCTCCATTTGCCGCCATCTCGTTCTGTCCCTAGTTTCTCTACTCCAAGCGCTATCTGCTATTTTGACGATGTCGTCACTCCATCGTTTCCGGGGTCTGCCTGGTCTACGCTTTTTATCAAGGGGGGGGGGATATCATTAGGATATAAGTAATTAACTATTCAGGCCTTTTGTGCTTGTCGTAATCAACTACTAACTCTAAAACCGTTACTAACACACTAATATATTTAGGACTGGGTACAACCGCTGGCGTGACTCCTTGAAGCCTACTCAGATCTTGGCTAAGCTGTGTAAGGATGGCAAGATAGATGCGCCAGTGTATGAACAAGCCAGAGTGAAGATCGGACGTACAGTATTTAACATGCCGTTGGATGAAGAACTGTTTTCCGACCCCGACCTTCAAGAGGAGCAGATGGCTCTGGTGGTTCTTCACAGGTGGGAAGAGATCCCGCGAGTGGGTTGCCATCTTGTCACGGAGCATGTGGAGACTCGTTCTCTCTACCACCCCAGCAAACCTGGTATGGCAATTAATACTCACAATGTTTAATAGTTATTTGTTATACAAGAGTGCAAAGCTGCTTTTTAACCGCGTGCTCAATTTTGATGACTGAGCAAGCGCAGGATTCTAAAGTTTAACCACGAGCGTAGCGAGTGGTTTAAAAGTTAGAATCCTAAGCGTTGGCGAAGGAATCAAAAGAGAAATCTTTGCACTCGAGTGCAACACGTAACTTTTCATCCCACCTCAGCGAGGAAATGACTAAATGCAAAAAAGAATATGGCACGACTAACACACCAAGAAGGTTCCGAGTATGAGTTATTAACAAATTTAAAAAGGTTGTATGATAAATTTGACACCATGCAGGTAGAAGTAAATAGGTTTAATGGTGTTTTGAATTCACAAATACACCAAGAAGGTTACGAGTGCGAGTTTTTAACAAAATAAAAAAGGTTGTATGATAATTTCGGCACCATGGAGTTACAAGTAAATAGGTTGTGTATTCACAAACTTATTAAACACGATATTCCAAATTAAAATTTACTTTATCCTCTAGCGGATAAAAACGGCTTTTCCAGTCAGAAATTAAAATGCAAAAACACACTTTCAGAGCTGGTGGGATGAAAATGATTTTACAGCCTTATTGTCATAATTCCCATTATCGACGAGTTTGAAGACTAATGATATATATCCAAAACACACATCCATAATATTTTTTCTATTTGTAGGCATTGAGCAAGGCCGCCTCGAGATGTGGGTGGATATGTTCCCCATGGACATGCCTGCTCCTGGACCCCAACTGGACATCTCGCCCCGCAAGCCCAAAGCGCATGAGCTGCGAGTCATCATTTGGAATACTGATGATGTGGTACTTGAAGATGACGCTTTCTTCACCGGAGAGAAGATGTCTGATATATACGTGAAAGGGTAAAACAACCAATACTTGAATATTGTTTTTGTGAGAAAAAAGCGGTCCGGGTTTTATTGATATAATGGATAAAAAATTGTGTAGGAGTAATTTGTGTAGTTACCATTAGCCGTTTCTTACTGATTTAACCCATTAATAGGGTGCATAACCACCTAAATTACTTTAAGATCGAATGCTATTTATTTTATGCACAAATAATCAATTAAATAATGTATTTATTTGAACAGCTGGGTTAAAGGTCCGGATGACTGCCAAAGCACAGACATCCACTACCGCTCTCTGACTGGCGAGGGTAATTTTAATTGGCGTTTCATCTACCCGTTCGAGTACTTGGAAGCAGAGGAACGGATCGTAACCTCACGCAGGGAATCTGTTTTCTCTTGGGATGAAACAGAATGCAAAATCCCGGCAAGGCTAGAGCTGCAAGTATGGGACGCTGACCACTTCACATCTGATGACTTTTTAGGTGAGGTGACTCTTTGGTGAAATATTAAAATAACTTTGTTAAGCCCACATAAAATCCTTTCACCACACCAGAACTAGTGATACGACAAGAAGAAGCTTAAACGTCTCAATACTGACTTTTCAGGTGCCCTGACCCTGGACCTAAATAGATTCCCGCGCGGTGCTAAGTCAGCCAAGCTCTGCACTCTCGGCATGATGAGCAATGATGAGGGAGTGCCGACCATCAATATCTTCAAGCAGAAACGCGTTAGGGGTTGGTGGCCGTTCTATATCAAGCGAGATACGGAGGAAATGGAGCTGACTGGAAAAGTGGAAGCGGAAATCCACCTGTTAACACTCGAAGAGGCAGAAAGGCAGCCTGCTGGACTGGGCCGCAGTGAACCAGATGCTATGGAGAAACCCAAGTAACTACTAGCATATTTTATCTTAGCTTATGAGCGTATCGAGTAAACCAGGCAGACGGAAAATACTTCGCGCGTCCATAGTAAAAATGTATAGCGGATTAAAAAATTCATAACTAAATAACTAAGTGACATTTTAAAAATCGAAAAGGTCTAATTGTAGACTAAACATTTGAAATTAATACGAATTAAAGTGTGTTAAAAAAATATACTATTTAATATGACATTTCTATTTAACGCTGTCATACGACTTTGTCCAATTTTACTCAACTTTGTTTATTTCACTAGACATAAATTAATATTTTTGTAATGGAATAATTGCAAATACGTTCAGTCTGGTACTTTATATAGTTTTAGATTCATTATTGCAAGTTTATTCATAATATCGATTTAACCGTGACTATCGTTTTGAACTATTTTACTCGGTGCCCTCTTAATGCTTTGTTTTTTATGAGTAAACCTGACGAACGAAGCAAATTCATGCTTGAAGCTGAGCCGCTATACTAAAAATGCAGTTACTTGTCTCTCAAAATACATTGTTGCACTTGACAAGCGGGAATTTGGTTGCGTGCAATGGCAAGTTGGCAAGTTTATCATACGCACTTGATGTGTGGGCAGGTTTTTCCGCAAGTAGGCCGCTGGTGGGCCCTTTTTGCGTGACCCTTGACACGTGTTGCTCGAACTTTTTTAGGTTCTACAACACGCCGGTTTCCTCACGATGTTTTCCTTCACCATTTTGAGAGTACTGGCATAGTGCACTTAATTTTTCGACAGAAAAACTCATTGGTACTCAGTGGATTAAACCCACGACCTTCGGATCGGAAGGCGGGGCCACTACCACTAGACCACCAGTGCGTGCAATGGAAGTCCAGTGTGTGCAGAATTAAACTATTGCACACATTTATTAATGGATAATAGTTGCCTTTATTATTTGCTGTAAGAGGAGCTAATAGACTAAATACCGTGTAATTGTAATATTCTTTCCAGTCGGCCAGACTCGTCGTTCATGTGGTTCCTGAATCCGTTGAGGTCGATGCGATACATCATGTGGCACAACCACAAGTGCGCGATCATTAAGTACGCGTTCATAACGTTCTGCATCGTGGCGGTCATCTTAGTCTTGCTCGCATTCCCAGGATACTTGGTCAAGAAGTTCTTGGGAGCCTGAATTAGAATAAGCACCAGAAAAAACCAACAGTCATAGCCAGGATAGACGGAATTAAAAAAAAAACAACAACAAGTCAAACTTAGTGTACAGAAAACCTTTAACCTGTTTCTGGCTAGACTTGCGGCGCTTTCTCTTTCTTCTTTCTTATTTCTAAAGTAGTATTAAAAGAACGAAGGGTCGCAGCCAGTGTTATCACATCTAACAGCTTTCAATGATCTTCGGCCATGGTGAATGGATCGAGGGTAGTTTGATAAGTTGTTGAAACTCCGAGATACTCGTATGTAATAAAAATCTTTTAAAGGTCTTAGGTTGCGGCCCAGAACGGGATTAAGTCTGAGTATAAGGTAATCTTAAGACTTAGTAAAGGTCTAGCCTTCATTGGCTGGCCTATGTAAATAAACAAGTCGAACCCATGGTTATGAGCATTCTCGCCTTCTCTAAATTGTGTTTTCAAAAAATCCTCAAATATAACTTGCCATAGTTAACCGAATTATGAGTTGTATATTCTGGTGCGCCAACATTTTGAAGTGAGTTATTAAACACCCATTTTTAGCAAGCGAACGGTCAACACTCGAGAAGTGAAACCATTTTGGAAGTTTATAACACGAAATAACTATTTAACTTTCCGTTTAAGTTGGGTTTGACTTGTCACTGGCTTGCCTTTACTGGCCGGTCAACAAAGTTGATGGTACCTTTTGGAAGTCTGAGTCTAAGATGAGTGATTTATGATAAGAAATAAAGAGTGGTCCAACTGGATTTGTTTAAAAGATTGTATTTTGGTGGCTGCTTTGCTTGCTTTAGTCAGCCGGTGGAGTAGTCAAAACTTTGACTTGCCAGAAGTACCCTGACAACAAGGGTATCCTTCGCTGGAACTACGATTGACGATCAGTACCTTCCTCAAAGAACCGCTAATATACACAGACCACTGGGAAATTATATGAAAACCCTATTTACCAAAGTTTGTTGCGGAAACAGCCGGAAGGTATTTAATATTAAAACTCGGCATGGACCGACATAACTTTTTTGAACATTTAAAATTGCTGGGTGATGATTCCCTAGTGCGTCTGTCAGCGTGCTCTGAAATAAATAAATAAGCCTCTATTTATATGGGTCAGGTATATATTATACCACCCATGGCTATTGACTACCCACCTTCGTGGAGTCAGCTGAACATGTCCATTGAACAACTACGACAGTGTCCCACTGTGGGTCCGTCTTGAGTCGACGGAACTTAGCCAGTTAGCTTCTTTAAATTTTTACTAATATGATATATGTATACCTACTACGTATAGCATTTTTCGAAGTACATATCGTATCTATATATTTATTAAATGTATTTTTCTAAATCTGTATCTTTCGACTGTATTATATTATGTAATAAATATATTGTATTGGCATAAACGACTTTATAAGCAGTTATTTTATATTTATTTTAAATACTTACTACTACTGATTAATTATTATTCGCATTTATAAATATTTATATAATTTAGTACAATTACCTATAATTTTCTCCTAAGATGTAAGAGCAATCATTTTTTTACACGTAGACTTCATCTTTCTAATATTTTTTTCACCTCACATATAATAATTATTTGTAATATTTTTACATTATTTAACATTTTCATTAGTGCTGATGTTTGAAGTAATTGATGTATTTTTCAGTATTACTTAGATGTTATCGATATGCTCGGTTCCTTTAATCTACGAGCGTCCGTTAGTCATTTCGCATTGTTCAATCATCTGTCGCCTCATTCTTCTTGGCTCCTCTTTTAGGTTAAGAACTGTCGCACTTCATGTTGTCATATCAGCGAATAGTTCTTCTAGCGTATTCGTTCAGAGATACTTGTCCCGCGATATCGCATCTTTGCTTTTCCTACTCACATTTGCCTACAACGTACGCTGCTGGCACGCTCTTATAATATTGGAACCGGGCATAAGAACCTACTGCGGACGCATTGTGTAGGTAATAGTATATTACATACCCAGGGAAGTAAAATAAGAAAAGTCTCAGATCACATGTAACCTCACCGGGTGGAAAGTGGCAACTTCCGGCCCGCTGCACGAACCGAAGTTGCCCCTTTCCGCCGTCGTCGAGCAGAAAAATCGTATACACACCGGGAAGTAGTATACTATTCTTGACTGTGCATACATATTATGAGCATTCGTGGCCCGACTTACCACCTGCCCCACTTTGCTTATGCTATTGGACAAGACTTGGAGCTACCGTCATCCATCTACAGTCTTCTAATGGTGTGATGAGTGTGACCATTGGTAACATTCATCTGGGTGACAGATGTGTTCCGAAGTTCGCTAAGCCATTTATTTCGAGCTTTATTAAAATAAAAGTAAGAGTAAGAAAACGTAACGGCGCTGGTCAGTACGGTTTTAATGCAACTAACTAGCTGGAACAAGTTTATAGCCCAT
Organism: Thera britannica; assembly: GCA_939531255.2. Taxonomy (NCBI): domain Eukaryota; kingdom Metazoa; phylum Arthropoda; class Insecta; order Lepidoptera; family Geometridae; genus Thera; species Thera britannica. Next base: position 16,973,360 of record OW618044.2, read on the forward strand.
CTGATCTTCGGCTGTACTATAACCTTTATTACAGCATAGCACAATGCGTCCGTAGTTTTTTTCAATATTTAATCACGTATAATAATTGATGTAATAGTATTTAACCAATAATAAAATATAATCACAGTAAGTATTTAATGGATTTAGACAATGTTTAATAAAAATTATATTACTCGTATCTACTTAGAATTCTGTCAACATAATGTTCACTTTGTGATGGTGTAGACAACCAATAGCACATTAAACCACTCGCTTCACGAGGGATTTAAGAACAATATGCATTTGGTTATATCGGGGAAACTGCTTGTAATGACTTTACGGGTTTTTTCTTTTTGTGATTATCCATACACTGTTCCATCTCATTCCACACTGAGAACTTATCATAAAAATATCAAGAAGTAAATATTGTGGACAATTTCAGCTGTAGAACAATAGGGCCAGCATTTACTTAGAGCAGAGGCTAGTAGTGGCATATCTCCTAAACTGGCAAGAGATCAGGGTTTTGTTGAGAGAAAACCCATGAAGCTGTTTAGGCTGCACTGAAGCACATAGAAACCGACACACTTACATACACCCATCCCATAAATGTTTTACTTACATACATAGGTACACTCGAAACATTACCCTCCATCTGGGCAGGGTAAAAAGCAAACAAATTTAATTTCGGTTTTTTTTCATATCATGGTTGCCTTCAGTTTGCTCTGTGTACTGAGATGGGATAATGAAGTTCCAATTAAATAAAAGTAGAAATAACTTCCATGTGCCTAATTACCAATCTCCTCTAAGTCCGTTTCTGCATTTTAAGGTTTTTTCTTGAGTCCGATAAGAAAATCTGTTGTTACACGAGCTAAACAGTAGAAATATACTCACTTTAGGGGAGAGTGGAAATCAGTATATCGGATACCGTGGTGTAGCTAACTAAGCAAAGACCGTGATCCAATAAACACACTAGGGCCCCAACTAAACTATTTAAATCGTTTCTTTCAGTAATCGTTGTATTCCGAATTCGACGTACTCCAGATTTTAAGTCAAGAGTCCGAGGGGCCCTGAGCTTGGGAGGCCCGGGGCACTACCCTGTTTAGCCCTCCGTTAGCTACGCTACTGAAGGGTCAGAAATACACACGGCACAACTTTATCAAGATATTTTTTGCTGCGCATAATAAAAATATTGTCTAACTCCACAGCACGTAGGTTTTCAATGCATTAAGTATTAATTTCAGTATTAAATTGTAGTAACTGCGTATTCTTGGTCTATTCTAATGTACTATCTACTCGTAGGTTGCAAACGCAATCATATATAGGTGTTTTATGTAAGTACCTACGTATGCAGGTTAGGTACTTTATTTACTAGGTACTATTAATTTTATTTCTTTATCCACTTTTCTGTAATACTTTAGCATTATCTATTGTGTGCTATGGATCCTACTTAGTGTTCCGAAATAAATGTTAATGTTAATTTACATTTTAAATTTACTAGTTTATCAGGAAAAGTGTATTTTGTTTTCTATTACCTACAGTTTCTAACAATACAGGTTGTAAAAAGATGTATCCTACATATTGATTGCACACTACACTACTATACATAGATAATTTATCCCAAGAATTTTTTAAATTTCGATTGTCAGTTTCTGGGATATAATAATCTACCGCGACAAAAAATAACGGGCTAGAGTCTATCATAATAGTTATGCCCTGGTCTATCATAACAATTATCCAGGCAAAATGACCAGTTTCGTCTAATTACATTTCAACAATTATTTACAAGATCTGTAAGGCCTATCAGCTATATTTGACAGCGTTTCAGCTGATAGCTATCGCCATCGCCAGCGACCTAGAATACGAGGAATTGTCTTTTTACATCCTGCATGTCTGCCTTATTCTATAATTTTGTTCTAATCAATTTTACAACGCAACGTTGCCTGTGTGAATACATTCCAGTTATGCCTATGTACCTAGTAGGTATCTATTTGCTTATGTACCTTACCTGCTACCTATTTGTTATTTCTCAATTAATGTCAAATAAATGTTGCTTCTTTTTATATAAAAAAATGTGTTTTACTCTCACATCCTGGACCCTTAGTACTAAGGAATTACCACGAAATAAAGAAGTAAAAAGCGTGTTTGGTGCTCTGTGGGAATTACGATTATGCAACTGGACTCAGTAAAGTATAACACAAGAACAAATACCTTTTTTTTTTTTTTTAGCCTGGGTCGTCCGGCAAAGGCCTCCCTCCCCTTCTTCCACACCTCTCGATCTTTGGCTACAATGTGCCAGTCGTTTAAATGACAATCGAGATCGTCCCGCCATCTTCTCCGGGGTGTTCCTCTACGACGCCGACATTGTGGGACCCAATCAGTTAATATTTTGGCCCAAAGAATGTCCGGCATACGAGCCACATGCCCTGCCCATGCCCAATCCCATTTAACAAATACCTAAATAATCATAAAAAAGGATACGTACTTTATGAGGCTGAAATACTGTATGCCTCAAGTTGATGAACCCAGGGCAAGGCATCGTAAGGGACGTCCCCGATGTGCGTCACCTATGAGGCAATGCTTAGTTATAGGATAGGCCATGGCTACTACATAAAATCAGGTAAATGTATAAAAAAAAATGGAATGAACCGGAGTGGTAATTGAACTGCTTACATTGTAGTACCTGAAAACCCTTCTCTTTAATCAACCTGTCCAAACAACTATATCTTAAGGCCTGCGCACATCTAGGCAATGGCATGGCGATCAGCTGAAACGCTGTCAAATATCGCCGTCATATTTGACAGTGTTTCACGTGATCGACATCGCCATCGCCTGGAAGTAACGCAGGCCTTAACGGTGCCGAGACATGGTACGCTCACTAAGGATACTGTGCACCGAGTACGAGTTGCAAAACGGGCCATAGAGCGAGCCATGCTCGTCATAAAACTTTTACAGACGTGGTGATGGCTGGTGAAGTAAAGCCTTGGACGAATGGATGGCGAAGAAATATAAGAAAAATGTTTGACCGCACCAAATAAACTGCCCACCACATTATCAGCTATAACTATAGAGTTTCCTGTCGGGTTAACTCGTCAAAACGTCAAACCTCACGAAGTTTCAGCCTTCTAGTTATCAATAAAAAATCCCATTATCATGAGTTCACATCACAAGATTTTTTCAACGATCGTAAGGTAGTATTACAAATACAAATACAAAAAAGTTAACGGTCGTAGTAACGAGATCAAGTTCTTTTAAAATCCCAGCGTATCAATGTGTCTGATGTTATTGAACTGACTGTCTCGGCGTTGGGTATCTCGGTTTGGGCTGCAGGCTTGGAGGCCTGGGTTGGCAGGGACAACGGCGTCGGCGGCGGAGGCGACGACGGCGACTACGGCGTCTGATCCGACGTCGGCCGCGGCAGCTGCGTCGACGGCGACGGCTGCGTCGACGGCGGCAACTGCGTCGACGTTGGAAACTGCGTCGACGGCGGCATCTGCTTCGGCGGCGCCCGCATTTCTCTTCGCGCGCATTGTGAGAACCCTTCCTCTCTAAGAATCCGAAAGCAGTTCCGTTCGCCAGCAGAGACTCTATAACACGGTTAATCTCATCAATATTGTAACCGCGGGCGTTCTGATTAACATGCCTCAAGATTTGCGACACGGTAGCGCCCTCCTTATTTTCTTGTAGGAACTGTATGATCAATGCTGCTGGCTTCGGTGTAGCCATCGTCGCTGTGCGTAGTGATTTACATAATAATATAGTTACTTTATAATTTAAGATTTTGATTTCTATTTCGCCATCTATGATAATGCCAAAGCCTCTAGCATGGATTTTCTTCCAAGGATCCAAGGAAATCTAACAGATTAAATTTTCTTCTTCTTCTTAATAAGATGGCATCTGATCTGTCGAATGTCTAGTACTTGAAGAGACATGAAGTTATTATTATAACGTAGATAAAATAGTTTTTAGTCAAGTCAGTCAATAGACCAGTCGGCCGTCAAGGCCGCGCACACCTAATGGCCCGAACACACCAGGTGAGATTTGACAGCGTTTCACTGATCGCTACCGCCAGCGAACTAGGTGTGTTCGGGCCATAATTCGCTGGCGGCAGCGATCAGTGAAACGCTGTCAAATATCGCTGTCAAATCTCAAATCCGACAGCGATATTTGACAGCGTTTCACTGATCGCTACCGCCACCGAACTAGGTGTGCGCAGGCCTTCATTGACTTATTTATTGCTGAACATACTAATTGTAATTATAACCTGCGTTTCGCAAATAAATGATTGTATTGTATTGTATATATTATTTTTTCAGAAAAAACTTATCATTTTATCAAAAAAGAGATTGATTCTCCCATGCAGGAGGTATGCACGTATTTAGATACGTAATGAACCCTACTTAGACCATTATGTCTAAGGAACCCTAACATAATTATTATTAAGCATAGTGTGACGATAAAATTATTGAATATAGCATTTTTTTTTCATATTAATAATTATTTAAACGGCTTTGTCGCTAAGCGACCACATCTGCCCTTTAATATAACAGCGATCTAAATTTACACAAACTTATTGTCTAGCTAAACTGACTAGGCTCTCAGCTCAGTTGGTAGTAACCCTGCCTTCTGTTCCGGCGCGGGGATCGAGCGGCCTACGGCGCGCCGTAGGCCGTGGGCTCGATCCCCGCGGAGAACAAATATTTGTGTGGTGAACACAGATGTTTGTTCTCTGTCTGGGTGTTATATTATACTCTAAGTATAATTGTATTAACAAAAAAATATATATATTACAAGCTCTTAGTTTGGGGCTGGGTAATGTTGTGTGAATTGTCCACAATATATTTTTTTATTTATTTATATTTATCTATAGATGCTATTAATCATACCAACATTCATACATTTTCTTCCAAAACAAACACTAATATACTATACTAATATACTATACACTAATAAAGGTAATACAATATGCACTGAGCAGCAAACGCGTACTTACTTACACAGCCTCTTTGCACAAAAGTAAATCCTTCTTACTGAGCATGTATGATGTAAAACTCTTTGATGAAACAATCTCTTCTAAAATGAAAAACTTCTTAAATAAATAAATCTTCTTATAAAATGATGGCGCGGCCAGGAAGTATCATACACCACACATGATAACTTCTATCTATCTATTCAGCCTGTATGCACCCACTGCTGGGTATTAGGCCTCCTACCTAATAGGTACGCCACTCTCTTCGGTCCTGTGCCAGTGGCCACCATTGTTGCCCAACAAACTTCCAAACATATAAAAATGAATTTCTGTTGCATTATATTAGTCTCTATTCTTAGCTAAAACTCGCGAACAGCTGGACCAATTTGGGTAATTTTGGTCTTGAATTATATTTGTGAAAGTTAAAAAAAAGGTTTAAAAGGTGAATAAATATGTTTTTTTTTTTAACGGGAACAAGGAACGGGGCGAGCAAAGACGCGGGCGTCCGCTGGTTACTAAATAAAAATAGAAGAAGACACTGTTGCTAAACACACTTATTTTATAAATTATTTTACATTATTTTAAAACTGTTAATTAATGTAAAAATAGACGAAGCAGGAACCGGTACAAAAATATTGCTGTTAATATTTAACTCAAATATTTTTTTTTTAAATAAAAATAAAAATATCTTCAAAATAGGTACAGCGGTACGCTGTACCGATTTTGAAGATATTTCTATGAACAATCTGGAAATATTACACTTCAGATGAAAAAATAATTATTCTAAAGCTTATAGATTCGTCATGTCTGTCTGTCTGTCTGTCCGTCCGTATGTCACAGCCATTTTTCTCCGAAACTATAAGAGCTAGACTGATGAAACTTGGCAAGTAAATGTATTCTGTGAACCGCATTAAGATTTTTACACAAAAGTTGAAAAAAAAAACAATAAATTTTGTGGGTCCCCATACTTATAACTGAAATTCAAAAAACTTTTTTTCATCATACTTAGGTCTTCAAAAATGATGTTGAGGTTTCTTATATCGTTTTTTCTAAACTTAATAGTTTTTGCGAGAGACACTTCCAAAGTGGTAAAATGTTGGTCCCCCCCCCCCCCCCCCCCCTCTAACTTCAGAAATAAGAGAATGATAAAACTAAAAAAAATATATGATGTTCATTACTTTGCAAACAAATATCATCGAAGTTGTGGACCACTATGTTTATTTGGGTCAGACGATCCAATTAGGTAGAGCCAACTTCGACAAAGAGGTCAGCCGACGAATCCAACTCTGATGGGCAGCGCTCGGGAAACTGCGCCACATCTTCTCGTCGCAGATACCGCAGAGCCTCAAGACAAAAGTCTATAATCAGTGCGTGTTGCCAGTGATGACTTATGGAACTGAGACGTGGTCGCGAACTATTGGCCTCGTGCACAAGCTCAAAGTCGCGCAACGAGCTATGGAGAGAGCTATGCTGGGAGTTTCACTACGTGATAGAATCAGAAATGAGGATATCCGTAGAAGAACCAAGGTCACCCACATAGCTCGTAGAGTTAGTAAGTTGAACTGGCAATGGGCAGGCCATATAGCTTGAAGAACCGACAACCGTTGGGGAATAAAGGTTCTCGAATGGCGACCACGAACCGGAAGACGAAGCGTAGGGCGCCCACCCACCAGATGGACCGACGACATTATGAAGATCGCGGGAAGTCGATGGATGGAAAGGGCTCAGAATCGTTCTTCCTGGAAATGTGTAGGGGAGGCCTATGTCCAGCAGTGGACTACTTCAGGCTGATAATGATGATGATGATGATGACTATGCAAACTTTCAACGATATTTGGTTTGAACGAGATGTATATACCTACGTCACAAATCGTAAACCGCAACTTACCTTTCGACGAACACAAGAACTTTTATACTAGGTATGTATGTTACTTGTTGCTACGGAACCCTTCATAGACGAGTCCGACTCGCACTTGGCGCTTTTTCTTTTTTGCCATCAAGCCATCAGCTCTTGAGTATATTATGTGTTCTGTGCATCAAGCTTTCTAGAGCGTTCCTACCAGCATCAGCATCTCGTTCGAGCCTGCATTCCAATAAAAGAAAACGGTACTTGACCATAATGTAGAAATCGCCAAGAGCCTTGGAAGTTTCTTTCAGTGGAATGGTGACAACAAGCTGACCGATGACGCATCGTCTAGATTCAAGGAAACGTCCTTGAAACTGGTCTCGCAGGCGTTCCTCTTGTGACATACCTACATCGTTTTGATGAAACTGAATCAAGCTCCCAAAAACGAGTTACAAAAAACAAAAAAGTGGTTCCTCATTTTGAGAGTGAATGAAATGGCACATGGTTTATTGACTCGTGTAACTTAAAAGATTTTTTCCTGGGAAGAGGGATCTTGTGATAGTAAATCCATGATTTTTTCCTAAGTCTATGACTGGTTTTGATCCTAAGACATTCCAAATACCTCCGCGCCAACTAAGATTTGAATGGTTGATGGGACGTTATAGGACGGATCGTCAAGATATTCCTGATCCTGATATTATTTGAATGTTGGATGTAGGTAGGTCTTAGACAATTTAGAGGTAGGTAGGTACCTACCTATGTTTGTAAGAAGGAGTGTTATAGATAAAATGCAAGAAAACCAATATATGGTTTTATCTGAATAAAATTTGAGTATGAATGACAAGTCAGTTTTGACAACAGTCAGATATAAAATATAGGTTGGTTCCAATAAGTATTTAAGAATCAAACGAACTTACCTTGTGATGTTTGATGTCTAATTATACGAGCGTCTTGACCGAAGATGATTGCAGTTTACATGCAGCAGTACGTCAGATGATGCTGTCCTAATCACACTTTTAGAGTTATATTTTATAGATTTAAAATCGATTTAAAAGTTTTGAATCGATTCTACAAAGAGTCATTTGACTTATTTCCCACCACTACTGGCCACCCCACGCCGCCATATTGAATCCTGACGGTTGTCATTACTTTAGAGACCTATTTTTTCGGTAAGTCTCGGGGAAAAAGGGTGGGTGGGTGTGCAATCATCTTCGGTCAAGACGCTCGTATAATTAGACATCAAACATCACAAGGTAAGTTCGTTTGATTCTTAATTATACTTCGCATCTCTCCCGAAGATGATTGCAGTTTACATGCAGATGTTTAGAGCATCGAAAAAATAGCATTACAGCGATCAACATACTACTTATTTATTTATCATTAAATAAATATAGTAGGTAGTATAATTATGTATATTATTAGGTAAGGTATTATGCAATAATGTACTTAGGTACTAATCTCAATCAGCCATAATTTTAACTTTGGAACAAAACATCAATAAATTCACTTAGAGACGAGTTTAATAAGTCCTTATTAAAATACTTCAAAAATAGATTTGAAGATTCCATCGTGCTGCCTTCCAAATAACTTCAAGGTTGACGCGTGCCCTATGGGTGGCGAATGTTGGGTGCTGTGAGCGTGGTACAGTTATATATCAATCCCACTTTTTTCTAATGTTGATTTAACCCAATGAGATAAGGTTTGAGAACCTACTGGTTTTTGGTAACTGATAAAAGGTGAATCTTCTTGGAGACGCAACGGGAATGTACGGTTTAAGTACACAATGCTGGACACATTTTGGGATTTTCTCTAATGTATGGTAATAAACGGAAGGCATTTGGTCTTGAGGTTTTAATTAAGACATTGACTTCTATTTGTAATCAGCCTGTATATTTTGAATTTTATAAGGCTGTCTGCATTATTTGTGCTAATGCAAAAAGCGTTATAGTTTTAACACATCGATCTTTTAATGAAATTGAATCATCGGGAAAACGTTTATCGACATAATTTAATACTGAACTGGGGTCCCAAGTGGTCATATTTTGGTGCAGGAGGTTTAATACGATAAACACCTTTAAAAAACCTTTTACAGTATCGTTACATGTTATTTCCTGTCCTAACAGGATGGATAACGCAGAATGATAGCTATTTAGTGTACTATAGGCTGCACCAGAATTACATTTTTCTGTTAAATATTCAGTTAACTGTGCAGTATTGGAAGCACAATAATTTTAACCTTTGTTATTGCAATAGGATTTCATGCCACCATGATTTCAGCGATGAATTATATTGATATAATGTATTGGTCAAAAATGAAGCCATCATGATGTCGAGAAATGAATTTGGAATGCCGCGTCTCAGTAGCGACTCTAGCGACCCCTGATACTTTTATGTAAAACTTTAGAATTCAGACTAAACAGCGGAAAGGCATAAAAACGCAAGTTTTCCAGTGTAAGTGAATGCATCAATAATTTCTGAATTTGGGTCTAATTTCCATGAATATGCGTATCTTTGACATTTATGATTTTTGAATACTAGCAACAAGTCAAATTCAGGGGCCTCCATTTCTATCTGGCAAAAAGCATAATCAGCCAGTTTCCATTAAGTGTCTGTAAAAATTTTGGCGGAATCCAAATCTGCGACTACGTTCATACTGGATTAGATATAAGATGCCAAACTATTGCCAGCCAAATATCGCGTGAAATTTGTTCAGGCGAGTGAATTGTATAACGCCCATTTTATTAATATAGGCTAAGGCAGTTGTATTATCGATTCTTAATAAAATATTGCAATTACTAAGTCGTGACGCAAAAATTTGGAGGCCGTAAAACGCTGCAAGTAGTTCTCGAGTGTTGATATGTAATGATAATAATAATTGTAAATGATTCCAGTGCCCATGAGCTGTTTCATCATTAGATGCTGCGCCCCATCCGGAGCTTGATGTATCGCTAAAGATTACAAGTGTATTATCTTTCGTCATAAATAAACAACCTGAATCGTCAATGTAATCCCTCCATCATATGAATATGATATATGATGATAGCGTCATATTCTTGTTGTTAGAATAGTTAAGTGCCAAAAAAAAAAGTCTTTCAAACACTGAATCAACATATTTTAGCCATAGCTGGCAGCAGGACACGCTGACGTCAGCAATGCAATATATTATATAACTTTTTTTTTTTTTTTTTTTTTTTTTTTAATTTGGTCAATGACATTTTAATTAAATCAAATGTAAAACCTAAATATACATATTTTCTTTGGATGTATGACTTTTATTTTCATTAATCAAGAATCCTAATTTCAATTGTAATTTTTTGCGTTATCAAGACAACTGTAAACAGAATTTACGATACATAAAAAATCATCAAGAACAATTACAGGCTTAGCAAGCGTAAATGGTGTAGAACAGGCTTTAACAACTTTGTGAAGACAAACGGAGCCGTACAAGTTCTAAAAGGTAAAACGTTAAACTATAATCATTGATCTTTGAACGTTTCAGAGTTCCATTTGAAACTAAGGTATCTTCGGTCACGTTCATCAATCGATACCAAAAATAAGAATCCTTTAAGTCTGTGGTTGCCATAATAATATAGCAAATACTATCTTAAACTTCAGCGCTGTGCGATAGTTCTCCATTTTGAAATGGTCAACCATTATAAATTTGTTTAGTTCTTTAAAATTCAAGATGAACCGAGCTTTTCCCATGGGTTTTGGGACTGTAAAAATGGGTGAAATGAACTGTTTTTGAAGAACATGGCGAGCAAGAGGACATTTCCAGTTTATAATAATCTGTCATACACTCATCACTTATGTCTATTTCTTGGGGCTTAAAAGATCTAGATTTAGCTGTACCGATCTGATATGGTTCACAAGAAAACGGAATTTGATAACCTTTGATCAAAGACAAAATGATTTTTTCATTTGTTATGAGAAGCCATTCATAAAAAACTGAAGTCTACCAGTAATATGTAATAATGTTTTTTTTTTTTTTTTTTTTTTTTTTTTTTTTTTTCTTTCATTTGTTATGAGAAGCCATTCATAAAAAACTGAAGTCTACCAGTAATAGGTAATGAGCTATTTCTGCCATGTACATGTGATACAGTAGTTAGCAGCCTCGCGTTTTTTGTGGTTGAGCCTTCGAGCGGTGAGTTGCTGAAGACTGCGTCGGGCGACGGTAGTCGCGCGGCCAATAGCCTGGCGCAGACGGCGGTAGTGGACTGTGATACTGTACCAGGTACACTCGCGTCTCACCGGCAGCTGGCGCCCGTGGTGCCCCCCGTGCGTTTAAAGCCCCTGGGTTACGAGCCGCATTATTTTGTTCTATGCGTGACTGGTTTAAATTTACCACTGTTGAACTTTAACTTGGAAGCGAATGCTGATAATATTTCGTATTTTTTATGACATCTCGTTTTTTGTTCGACTTTTTCTTCCTTATGCATCCCATTGGTTAAAATGTTTCAAATGATTAGACTTGCATTGGATCTGAGCCCAGTAATTGCAAAATATCTGGGTTGAAAGACGTATAAAAGTAACCGTGAAAGTAGGTAGGTACTTATCATGTTGTGTAATAAAACTCATAGAATAGTAGGGGACCTAAGACGCTAAGCGTTGATGCTTTACCCACACGCATTGCGTCGGGAACACTTCTTTTGTAAAGATAAGACAGGTACTCGTAGGTACAATCCACACACAATATGTCGGAATATTTTGTTTATATAGGTACTTAGTAAGGTCTCCGCACGATATACGTCGAGATACGATTGCCACACACAATATGTCAGAATATGTTATTTATATATGTACTTAGGTGCGGTATCTACACACGATATACGTCGAGATACAATTGCCACACACGTTTTACGTCGGGTCATTTGACTATGAAGAAAATAATAGTCTTAAAAGTTTTTGAGGGTAGGTAAAAATATTTTCACTCAATATTATCAAGAACTCAGTGTTCCGTGTATTTTATTTATGCAGGTACTTAGGTACGGTATCTACACACGATATACGTCGAGATACAATTGCCACACACGTTTTACGTCGGGTCATTTGACTATGAAGAAGATAATAGTCATTAAAGTTTTTGAGGGTAGGTAAAAATACTTCACTCAATATTATCAAGAACTCAGTGTTCCGTGTATTTTATTTATGTACGTACTTAGGTACGGTATCTACACACGATATACGTCGAGATACAATTGCCACACACGTTTTACGTCGGGTCATTTGACTATGAAGAAAATAATAGTCATTAAAGTTTTTGAGAGTAGGTAAAAATACTTCACTCAATATTATCAAGAACTCAGTGTTCCGTGTATTTTATTTATGTACGTACTTAGGTACGGTATCTACACACGATATACGTCGAGATACAATTGCCACACACGTTTTACGTCGGATCATTTGACTATGAAGAAAATAATAGTCATTAAAGTTTTTGAGGGTAGGTAAAAATACTTCACTCAATATTATCAAGAACTCAGTGTTCCGTGTATTTTATTTATGTAGGTACTTAGGTACGGTATCTACACACGATATACGTCGAGATACAATTGCCACACACGTTTTACGTCGGGTCATTTGACTATGAAGAAAATAATAGTCATAAAAGTTTTTGAGGGTAGGCAAAAATATTTTCACTCAATGTTATCAAGAACTCCGTGTTTAGTGTATTTTATTTATGTAGGTACTTAGGTACGGTATCCACACACGATATACGTCGAGATACAATTGCCACACACGTTTTACGTCGGGTCATTTGACTATGAAGAAAAATAATAGTCATAAAAGTTTTTGAGGGTAGGCAAATATTTTCCCTCAATATTATCAAGAACTCGCTCACCTGGAACTTCTCGATCACTAACTTGGATTTTCAAGTCCTGGCAATCTAAATTTAATCTTCAGACTACTATCATAAAATTCTTCTTCTCTTGTTTTCACTACTTAGATTTTTCACCTTCTTCAATACTCTTTTCACTATATCACTTTTCTCTTTATCTGATCGCTTTCTTTTACTTATCATATTTTTGTTGGACGAGCAAAGAATTAAAAAATAAATAAATTGAAAATGTTCGTGTGACTCGGACAACACAAAATCACGTAATGACAACCGTCAGGATTCAATATGGCGGCGTGGGGTGGCCAGTAGTGGTGGGAAATAAGTCAAATGACTCTTTGTAGAATCGATTCAAAACTTTTAAATCGATTTTAAATCTATAAAATATAACTCTAAAAGTGTGATTAGGACAGCATCATCTGACGTACTGCTGCATGTAAACTGCAATCATCTTCGGGAGAGATGCGAAGTATAATTACACCACATTCACCGCCATATTTTTTTAAAACTTATTGTTGACAAGATCATAGTCTTGCAGGCGAACAGGAGCTCTCCTGTCTCTAGTAGAACGTCGAACAGAAGATGGAACCAGTATTTCTTCAACAGCATCCTCAAACTGTTCATCGGACTCGCTTTCCGTTCTAGTTGCTGTTCGGTGTGAATGATTAAACAATATCTCATGGGGTGCAGCATTATTCGTCGTACACAAAGAGCGAATTGAATCAAGGGCTGGGACTAGCACACGTTCCCAGTTTGTTGTGTCAAGCTCTCTAGACTTCAGGCACAACTTTATAGATTTCCACAGGGTGCCATTGAGTCGTTTCACCTGCCCGTTTCCTTGTGGATCATAAGGTGTCATCCGGCTACAAGCAACTCCATGCGATGCTAGAAAATTTCGTAATTTGTTTGACATGAAGGCGGTACCACGATCAGAATGGATGTAATGTGGGACACCATACTTAGTGAAGAAATCGTTAACACATCTGATAACAGTGCTAGCAGAGAGATCCTTACATGGGTAGGCAAATGGGAATCTAGAGTATTCATCTATGATTGTTAAGATGTAGCGATTCTGCGTATTGGTTGGAAGAGGTCCCTTAAAATCAAGATTTAGTATTTCAAAGGGTGCAGTTGATTTAATAAGATTGCCTTGTTTCTTGGCAAACCTTGGTTTTACTTCTGCATTTTTTCTGAAAGCAGGCGTCATTTGCTCGATATTTTCAGTCCGCTTTCGTGACTTAATGGCGATTGGTTTCACGTGAGTAGATAGATTAGTGAAAAGTGAAACTGGAGGCACCATAGCTTCCATAACACTGCATATTTTGAGTGTTTTCCCTGAACCTCCAAACTTGATTTCTACCGATGAATGATCGTTTAAAATGTCATGACCAATAATAACGTCAGCACATAAATCTTCTAGTATGCATAAAGGCCTTCGAGTGTATGTATGCTCATTTAACATGATAGTTGCATAACATAATCCATCAACGGATGTAGTCTGCTTTTTCGAAGCTAATGCTATAACTTCTTTCCACGGATGGCGTTTTAAATTGAGCAGCTTTGCTAAGTTTTGGTCGATAAAGCTCATTGAACTTCCACTATCGATTAAAGCATCGGCTTTATAGTTATTGATAGTGATGGGGACTATTGTTTTGCGTAGACTCGCTGGTGACGCTGCTGATATTTCTCCAGTATATAATTCCTTTTCAACAACTGCGCTTACTGCAGGCTTAATTGCATTTTGACTTCGACAAACCTTGGCGAAGTGGCCTTTCTTTTCACATTTTGTGCAAGTTGAGTGAAATGCTGGGCACTTTATTCTTTGGTGAATGTTTCCGCCACAAAAAAAACAGTGTCTACGTGTCGTCGGTGCTGCTGACAGGTTTTGAATACTCTCGTTTCCCTCGACAGTGTTTTCTATTTGGCTAAGCAAGCTTGTATGTTTATTGCTGCCAAAGTCCTTTGAATTATTTTCAGCCATTTCGAGGGACATCGCTTGATTTTTCGCCTCTTCCAGAGTAATATTTAAATTTTCTAGAAGTCGTTGACGAATACTGTTCGATTGAATACCCGCAATAAAAGCATCCCGTACATATTCATTCCTGTATTCTTCGGCACTTACAGATTTGAAGTTACATTCAAAAGCTAGTTGCTGGAGTGTGCGCAAGTAGTCCGCTACTGTTTCTTCTGATTTCTGTTTAGTCGAGGTGAGTAGAAATCTAGCATGGATTTCATTTTTGGATTTTATATAAATTCTGTCCAGTGTACTTACGGCAGTTGAGTATTCTTTTGCCTCTCGAATAAACAAGTATATATTCGGAGATACATAGTTTAGCAGTATTTTTAATTTGATGTCATCTGACACTTTATTTGATTCCGTTTCTAGAGCAAGAAAATTCTGGAACGTTTCCTTCCAATACCGGTACTTGAGTTCGGCGGTGGGAGTTCCCGGATCAGTGTCAAATTTATCTGGCCTTAGCAGTCGTGCTAGAGAAGCCATTATTCATCACGTAGATATTTATTATTCAGATAAATTGTTATAGATAAAATGCAAGAAAACCAATATATGGTTTTATCTGAATAAAATTTGAGTATGAATGACAAGTCAGTTTTGACAACAGTCAGATATAAAATATAGGTTGGTTCCAATAAGTATTTACACCACAAGGAGGTAAAGCTTTTGAAATCTCTGATAAAAGGGGTTTAAACTGGGTTTGGATCCCCAATTATAACGCTATCACTCTCATTATACGGAATTGCATATTTTTTGAGAAACTCATGAAGCTCATGAATAATTTTTCATAATAATGACCTCTCAGCGAAAACGGAACGTTAATTTATTTATTTTTTCTTTTTGCTCCTTTCGAAGCAGGCTAAAGCACCAAGACATGACCAAGACCATACCACCTAGTCTTACGTTTTGACGGAACGTTAAACTGAGCGATTGAAAACCAAATTATCAGGTTCCACCTTGGAATTCCTCCAAGGGTTCCACATAATTATCTATGGTGTAAAATTACGTGAAAACTTGGCAAAACGGAACGTAAAATAAATGTGCTAGAGCTAGTTGTAGAAGACCGGATGCTAATGATGTCTTCTAAAGGAAGAGGAATCAAAAGTCATAGAGGCCAAATTAGATATTTTTGCCAACACCGCATCCAGCCAGCGTCCATGCAGGCAGGTCCATGCCGAAATCCGATGCAAGCAAGCCTTGAAAAAATACTTGAAGCTGATTGGTTGAACTTGAATGAAAGTAAGAGTTGTCTATGACAAGGCAATAAACTAAATAATGTTTTTTTTTTTGCAATCAGAATTCAGACAGAGCTTCTTTCCCAGCTTCCTCGCTTGGTGTTTATTTTCTCTTGTGAGTATCTGTGGATTCTTGTCTGTGGTTTGTTTTGTTTGTTTGTTTCTAGCGATCGATTCTTCATGTTCGGCACATTGATGTTCGAATCGAATGTGTTATTTCTTGTGCGTTTTGTAATGTACGAAAGTAATTCGTTTTTAAAATAATATCTAATTAA
The DNA here is from genome assembly GCA_939531255.2 of Thera britannica. Lineage (NCBI taxonomy): Eukaryota > Metazoa > Arthropoda > Insecta > Lepidoptera > Geometridae > Thera > Thera britannica. The sequence goes on from OW618044.2 coordinate 16,989,511, forward strand.
TATGTGTCGCTAAATATCTACACCAAAGAACATGATTAATGGGCCGAGGCTTGGCGTGGTGGATTAGCTACTATTTGATTCCGTTCTGTGCGTTTCTTCGGCGTTGTCTTGTCCTGCTTGCCATAGCCATACCCAAACTCAACCAGACTGGTCTTGGTGCTATGGACGTAACACTAAAATACATAAAGACATGGTACACAATGCTGCATTTGAGCGAGTACTATTGAACCTACGAACGGAACAGAGAAGGTAGAACTCTTTAAATCGGACGCCAGCGTCAATATTTTGGGTAACCCAAACCACTAGCCTAGCCTACAATGATCAGTAATTTCCATTGGCTTAAATGTGTTGTATGTGGCAAAAAAAAGGAATTCGGCAGAACTATCCAGTTTTTCAAATTTCCGCGTGAAATCAATAGGTATGACTAAATAATAAGTATACACCACTATTTTGTAATTACCAAAAAAAAAATGCCGATATCGGCTGCTGATAATGAACACATCGACGAAAAAAAAATTGAGACAAAATAAATATTTTTAAAAAACCACAATTTTTAGTCAAATATTGAGAAATGACAAGCTGATTCAAATCATTTCATTCATAAACGCTAAATACCAAGCGGAACCGAACAGCGTAATTTTTTTCTCTCTAGTACTACGTAACTAATGTGTCCATAATTTTATGCAGGATTACTGAAAATTTTAACATTTAATAACTTTGTCATTTTATCGAAACTAAAAATTCTGATTGCACATTAATATCGTTCTACCCCTACTACATTACCCTATTTTTTTTGTAGTGTCAAAATAGTAGTGTATACATAATTAGGTAGGTATTTGGTTTTATTTTGGTTGAAAAAAAGTTCTGTACAACTAATTTATTTTTAAAGGTGTAGAGCCTGGCTCAAAGCTATTGGTAAAAAAGAATTGATAACCATTCCAATAGAAGAATTGTGTGAACTATTGGTTTGTGCTTCCCACTTCAACCCGGAGTGCATCAATGAAAAGCGACTTCACAAAGTGGGGATTCCTTGTTTGTCGCCTTACCCAGCTTTGTCCGACTATGAAATGGCAGGATATCCCAAACATAGAGCCATTTCAAACACAGGTAATTTTCATATATTTTAATACTATTATATAGCAATGATACAAAATTGTGATGCAGTGTCATAACATACACATGCTACTCAAAAGAACAAACTACATGTGGATGCGAAAAGGATTCTTTAAGTTCAACAGAATTGTTCAGCACAGCTTTAATTTAAAAAGGGTTTCTGAAAACAATTATCTCTTAGTGGAGGAGAGAAAACAGCAAGTGAATGCAGCGTCTTGAGCCTTAGCAGTGGTATTAAATTACCACCTACCCACACCCACATAACCAATTAAACCAACAATCTGGTTTGAATGGCTCTCAGCTCAGCTAATAGTAGCTCTGCCATCTGCGCTTTAGGTTGTGGGTTTGATCTCCATTGCGAACAAGTATTTGTGTGGTGAATGCAGATGTTCGTTCTTTGTCTGGGTGTTATATTGTATTCTAAGTCCCTATGTATTAAAAAAAAATGTATTTTATCAGCTATCTGGTTTCCATTTTACAAGCTCTGCTATATTTGGGGCTAGATAGTGTTGTGTGGATTGTCTACAATATTTTGATCTATTCATAACTAACTTGGTGTATTTCCAGTTCCTCTTACACATGTCTTCTCTTTGAACGAGCTGGAATACAACACTTCATCAGACAATCAAGTTGAAGGGAGCAAAACAAACACAAGTCCCATCATTGACTATGGCCGTCCACTTATGAATAGCTTAGAACCATTCATACAGGACGACTATCTAGCAATCCAAACACCCACAGGCTTTCCAAGCTCCATTGCTGTCCCTCTGATGTCATACTCCAGTAGCACAAAGCAAGGAACTGTATTTGGTGTTGAAGATCCACAAAGTACTTTTGATTTACCATTTGCATCATTCACTGAATCACAGATCCATCGTGTGTATGATGCAAAAAAAATAATGAGTAAAACTAAACACAGAGACCAATTTAATCAGCAGAGTAATGATAAAGAGACCCTTTCAACAAACATGGGTGCTGGAGTTGAATCTCCTGAAATATCAAACATGGAGACAGAAGACATGGCATACTCAGTCCATCCAAAAGCTTTAGATGTGCCTCTAACTCCAAACAAAGAAAAAACCGAACCCAAGATCTTGACTAAACAGAATCTTATCAAGATTACCCCTAGCGATACCAATCCTCTTTCAAAAATTATACATCTTAGACCAAATCCTGGCAAAGCTCCTGCAATTAGCAACAAACTTCGCATAATCTCCAACATCAAAATCAATAACCCAACTTCAGGAACCTTGAACCAACCACCTCAAACCAAAACCAAAGCTTTGAGACAGTATACAAATACTAAACGAACAAGAACAATGCAGAAAAAAAGAAATTTGATATATTTTCCAATTGGAACAACAGATCAAGAACATACTACAGACTTAAATGCAAATCCTGCTTCTATTGTTGCTGTGAATAATGATCAACATGGAATGACATTTAGTGTTCCAAAAGATGAAATGGTTGCATATGATCATAAAACCTCTTTGAATACTATGCGCCATGTACAAAGTTCCATTGTGAATAGTGGTAAAACTTCTGAAGTTGTATATACTATCAATCAAGTTGCTGTGAATAATGATCAACATGGAATGACATTTAGTGTTCCAAAAGATAAAATGGTTGCATATGATCATAAAACCTCTTTGAATACTCTGGGCAATGTACAAAATTCCATTGTGAATAGTGGTAAAACTTCTGAAGTTGTATATACTATCAATCAAGTTGCTGTGAATGACCAACATGGAATGACATTTAGTGTTCCAAAAGATAAAATGGTTGCATATGATCATAAAACCTCTTTGAATACTCTGGGCAATGTACAAAATTCCATTGTGAATAGTGGTAACACTTCTGAAGTTGTATATACTATCAATCAAGTTGCTGTGAATGACCAACATGGAATGACATTTAGTGTTCCAAAAGATAAAATGGTTGCATATGATCATAAAACCTCTTTGAATACTCTGGGCAATGTACAAAATTCCATTGTGAATAGTGGTAACACTTCTGAAGTTGTATATACTATCAATCAAGTTGCTGTGAATGACCAACATGGAATGACATTTAGCGTTCCAAAAGATAAAATGGTTGCATATGATCATAAAACCTCTTTGAATACTCTGGGCAATGTACAAAATTCCATTGTGAATAGTGATAAAACTTCTGAAGTTGTATATACTATCAATCCTTCACAAAGTTTAGCTGCAGACACTTCTCAAGTTGAGCTCCCAACAAGCTCTGATGATACAAGTTGTACTGAAATCACCTTCGTGCCATACACCCAGTACGAGGCCAATGTGACTCCAGATTCACCATTTGCTCATATCGCAGAAGGCACCATGGACTATGGTCTGCCACTAATGAACTGCGTTGGCACAATATTTCAAGGTAACATGCAATATACCATGAGTTCGAAGAAATCAGATTTTGATGACACGGTTATTGATGTCCCATTGATGCAGTACCTAAAAACATTGGAGTATGCAAATATTCAGTAAAATATTTACAGAGACTTAATTGAAGGTAAGATTGTAAATTATTTAAAGGGCATTGGGTAACTTTGTATGGAGTCGTGGCGTTGTTTTTTTTTAATGCGACCTGTGCAGGATGCACACCACTGTTGCTGGATTGGAAGATACGGTCGTCGAGAGAAAGAAACTTCTTCTGTTCGGAACTTTTATTTGTGATGTTTCCACTGTCGAGTTTCGAGGTGCATTCCCCTCCGGACCCTCAGTCCGTGTATTTATATCAAAACACTGTTTACAAAGTTTAAAATAACATGCCAAATTGAACCTTATATCCTTCTTAAACTACATACAAAAATTAAGCCTTAGAACTATGAGAAATAAGGTTCATGGCCCTGTTGTTCCAGAAATTTCCTAGCACTAGAAGGTTCTGTTTACTATTTTGAACGTATTAAAATTCCGAAGCATCTTGTTACAGGAATGTAAAACGTAAACATGGTCTACTTTATAGGGTCGTTCTGCACATTCTCCCGCCGTGCGACTGCGTCGCATCTTCTTCCGGTGCAGGATCTATGTATTCGATTGGCAGGATCACCATGTTCTTACAGGTCTCCACAGGATTCCTCTGTTCGTTTGCATGTCGACGGCACGCAGAACGATGTCTGGCAGAACTTCCTCCGTACGGCTCCCGCCGGTGCTGCAACTTGGAGAGGTCCTTGCATAATGTTTTTGTTTTGGGCCTGTTTCTCTTCCACGCTGGGTCTGTTACTGCGTTATCTTCTGTTTTTCTGTAGTGTGCTGCCTGTTTCTTTATGTTGCACACTCTAGCTGTGGCGTAACGAAGTTTCTTCCTTTTATAGAAATGGGAAACTTCGAGCAGTTCCGACTGCTTCTGTTTTATGCTGTCTGAGATGTGATGAGTTTCCTCTGCACCTGTTAGCTCTGGCATCCTTGGTTCGTAGTAGAGTTTCTCCAAGGAGTTTTCGTCAACTGTCTTCCAGATTGGAGTGGTTACGTATCTTCCTTCTTCCGTGTGGACTGTATTTTCTGTTAAGATACGTAGGGCTTGCTCTTCTGGATCTGAATTTGGGCTAAGGCTGATTGTTTTCATAGCGAGGTTCTGTTCCATTAGACTTTCCGGGACGTCTTCTGTTTGGGCTTCTGTGACGTGTGAGACGAATTCGATGTGGCGTCTGGGACTGTGACTCCCGTGCAACACCCAACCCAGTGGTGTGAGTGATGCCACTGGTTGGTCTTTCTTGCCTCTTCTTATCTTCGTAGTTAAAATAACGTGCCAGTTGTCCTGACCGATCAGTAGTTGTGGCCTCGTCTTTTCATAGGTGAGGAAGTCGCTGATATCCTGTAGATGTTCGCACTCCTCTATCTGTTTTCTCGAAACTTCTTGTGCTGAGACTTTAAGATTCTTGACTGTTCGTGCTTGAATTGGTTCTTCATGACCGTTGAGTCCCCTGAGGACGAGGTTGACTCTTCTTGACTGTTTCTCCGCTGTCTTCATTTCACTGATGCCTTCTATGCTCAAGGGGTCGATGGGTCCCGTTATACCAATCTTCTTGCAGATGGTGTCATCAATAAGCGTCACTGTAGATCCATCGTCTAACAAGGCATATGTATCAACTGCTGCTGCTGGTCCCTTCACTTGAATCGGGATAATCTTTAGGAACGACTGTCTCTTTGTTGAAGTCCAAGCAGAGTTGATAGTTTCTGTATCCGTTGCTCCGTTTTCAGTGTTGCATTCGGATTCTTCTGTTTTCCTAACGAAGTGCAACAATTTGTTGTGATAATACTTGCAGTCGTTGACACCGCAAGTCTTCGGTCGGCAGCTGTGAGTTCTGTTTCTGTATCGTAGACATCGAAAACATAGGTGTTTGCTTTTCGCTATATCCCATCGTGCATTCTCATCTGCCTTCTTAAATTTCTCGCAGTTCATTACGATGTGGCCTGTATCATCGCACACTGGGCATCTCACTTTAGACTGGTTTTCTGTTACTGTGTGCACGTTCTGTGCCCGTCTGTTGCGCTCTGTAAAATGTGAGTGACTGCTCACTTGTTCTGGCTGTGCATATGGTGCGCATAATTCAGCCTCTTTTCTCAGGAACTTTTCGAACTTCAGTAGATCTGGATCTTCTTTTGGTTGTAATGCAGCGAAGTCGTAGTATCTGTAGCGCAGCGTCGGTGTTAACTTTTCCACCAGGGCCTTGGCAACTTCCGGATTGTAGAAGTAGTAGATGCAGTTCAATGCCCGAAGAGTAGTCACAATGTTGGTCACCTTGCTGGAGAAGATGCAGATGTCTCTTGGTGACTCTGTCAGACGCGGCAGTGCTCTGAGTGTTTCTATTTCTGCCATGGCGATTGATTCTGGTCTTCCAAATCTGGATTCCAAGGTCTTCATGACGTCAAATGGCTCGGCGTTGGTGATAAGTAGACCTTCAACTGCTTCTTTGGCTTTTCCCTTAAGGGTCTTTCGCAGACGGTTCATGTTCTCAACCTTTGTGAAAGATTCCATGGTTTCGAAAAAGGCTGCACGGAATGACAACCAATCTTGATGACTTCCGTTGAAGAAGGGTAACTCGGCGAACCTCGGTTGACGTGCAGCTTTCACGGCAAGAGTGATTGCGGAGGCCAACTGCGAAAGATCGGGTTGAAGGTAGACTCCCGCCGGTGACGATTGTGCGGGCTGTGCTGTCTGTAGATCCTTTTCTTCTTTGGCGTTGCTTACGACGGACGTGTTGTTATGCTCGTTCGGTCGTTCAGGTTCCTGATTCTGTAACCACGTGTCCACACGTGTCTGTGCCTCCGTCTTGGAGTACTCGGAGACGTCGTCGTCTTCGTCGTCAGTCTCCTCTGTTTCTAACGTAGCTATCCGTGCCATTGCTAGTTCCACTTGAAGGCGCGCAAGCTCTTCCTTAGCTTTTGCGATTTTCTGTGCTTTCTTTGACGGTACTGTTCTGATTGACCCGTTGTTCTTGCTGCGAGTGTGTGGCTTTGATGGCTTATCTACGGCAATGAGACAAGCATCCTTCATCCGTTCAACTGTAGGAGCTCCGTCCGGTCTGGCAACAAGAGGGACGATCTGTTGAATGTTGTCTTCGTCAGTGAGACAAGCATTTTTTAGCCTTTCTTCTGTATGTATTCCATCCTGTCTGGCAATAGACGGGACGTTCTGTTGAAAGGATTCTGTTTGCGAAGCACCTGGTTTTACATCACGTTTCGCTGTTGTTCCGGTGGCCTTCGTTGCGGTGGGCTGCGCAGCGGAGGTGTCTGTCGCTGACGATGATGATGCTTCTGTCGGGGTGGCCCCACAAGACGTGGACGGTTGAGTTTCTGTTGTGGGCGGGTGCCCTCTTCCTGTGGAGCGCGTGATTGGCATCACGACCAGCTATTCTTCTCCTGGAATATCTTCGTATATCCGGCTCGAAGGACCATTCGATGTGCAGGATGCACACCACTGTTGCTGGATTGGAAGATACGGTCGTCGAGAGAAAGAAACTTCTTCTGTTCGGAACTTTTATTTGTGATGTTTCCACTGTCGAGTTTCGAGGTGCATTCCCCTCCGGACCCTCAGTCCGTGTATTTATATCAAAACACTGTTTACAAAGTTTAAAATAACATGCCAAATTGAACCTTATATCCTTCTTAAACTACATACAAAAATTAAGCCTTAGAACTATGAGAAATAAGGTTCATGGCCCTGTTGTTCCAGAAATTTCCTAGCACTAGAAGGTTCTGTTTACTATTTTGAACGTATTAAAATTCCGAAGCATCTTGTTACAGGAATGTAAAACGTAAACATGGTCTACTTTATAGGGTCGTTCTGCACACGACCACTGATGCAATGTGTTTTGAATTGAAGTACTACACCTGTATACATAATATCAAAAACAAAAAACGTCGTAACTTATATCGGAGCAAAAATATACGACTTTGAAGTTAGAAGAATAACATTGTCCAAGTATGGGATAAAATGCATTTTATTTAAAAAACTAATATTATTACCTTTGGAATTGGTAAGTTAGGAATAAAAAACATGGATCCCATAAATAATCATCATCATCATCAACCTATATCAGTCCACTGCTGGACGTAGGTCTCTCCCAAGACGTGCCACTGAGCCCGATCTTCGGCTCTTCTCCTCCAGTGCTTGCCAGCTACATTTCGCAGATCGTCGCCCCACCTTGCCGGAGGGCGTCCTACTACGCTTACCTAAACGCGGTCTCCACTCTCGTATTCGTTCATAGCTCAAAGGTTCTCTGTCGGATAACCTCGTTCCGGATTTTATCCTTCAGAGAGACTCCGAGCAAAGCCCTCTCCATAGCTCGCTGAGCGACTTTCAGTTTGTGGACCGACCCTACTGTTAGTGTCCACGTTTCGGCAGCATAGGTCATTACAGGTCGCACTGGATGAAGACTTTCGTCTTCATACATTGTAGGATCGGCGACGAGAAAACCTGACGGAGTTTCCCAAACGCAGCCCAGCCCAGCTGTATTCTCCAGTTTAGCTCTCTCTCAAAGTTGTGTCTACCTAACCGCAAGGTTTACCCGAGGTAGACATACTCCTGCAGAACTTCGAGAGGCATTCCGGCGACGGTGATCGGCTCTGGGGTGATACGATCATTGAACATGATCTTAGTTTTATCCAAGTTCATGCCCAGGCCAACCCGTCGTGAGGAAACAGCTAGGCTGTTCAGCATCTGTTGTAGGTCCTGCAACGAATCTGCCAATAATGACGATGTAATCGTCGTCGAATCGTAAGTGTGAGATGTATTCGCCATTGATATTGATGCCTATTCCAGTCCAACTCAGCGTCTTAAACAAATCTTCCAGTGCGCTTGTGAACAATTTGGGGGATATAACGTCCCCTTGCCTCACTCCGCAGTGCAACTAGATAGGTTTTGACTGCTGGTTCTGGACCTGAACAGACATGGTGGCGTCATTGTAAAAACATCTCGCAACTTCGATTTATCGCCAGTCAACCTGACATCGTTGCAGGGACTGTAGAACAGCCCAGGTTTCAACAGAGTCAAAGGCCTTCTCATAGTTCACAAACGCTAAGCATAAGGGCTGACTATTATATAATATGTACTCTTCAGATTTTTGTATAATCTGCCGCACTGTGTGAATGTGGTCTATGGGGTCAAATCCTCCTCGAAACCCAGCCTGCTCCGGTGTTTAAAACTCGTTAAGTCTTCGCGCAAGACGGTTCAAAATAACCCTGGAAAACAGTTTGTAGACATGGCTCAAGAGTGAGATCAGTCTATAGTTCTTCAATAAAGCTTTATTGCCTTTCTTGAAGAACAATACCACGACACTCCCTGCTCCATGCCTTTGGAGTTCTGCCATGGTTGAGAACAGAATTGAAGACACGTTGGAGTTCCTTCAGAACAGGAGAACTACCTGCTTTTAGGAGCTCTGAAGTGATTCCGTCTTCCCCTGGGGCTTTTCCATTTTTCAACTGTGGTCTAGAAATTGTGCCGGGGAGACAGACAGATTTGTTTGGTATCGCCCCCACCCCAGGCAATGGTGTCCTATAATGGCGTATCACCCTTGAACTTCTCGTTTGACTAGTATGTTAACCAAATAGGTTCGATTGTTTATATGTCGCGGTTGTATCCTTCCACGTTACAGCCATGTATTGATGCCTTTCATTCATGTCTACTTCAATCATATAAATGCCTTGCTTGATATGTTCTCCATAACAGCTTTGTGATTGAGCTATTTGGTATGTACCAAGGGCGAATATATCAGCAATTATTTGTGGAAATTCACCCATTACAGATACATCAGCTGCAATTGATTGAAAATCGGTTCGTCTTCTGTTCAGATTGTGTGCGATTATGAATTCACAAGACTCCACTGAGCTCCAGGCAGGTTTACAAAAGAGCACGTTATGTTCATGTTATGTTTGTCAACTTCGACTAAAAGATCAGCCGGACGAATCCAACTCGGATGGACAGCGTTCGAGAAATTGCACCACACTTTCTTGTCTCAAATACCGCAGAGCCCCAAGACAAAAGTCTTTAATCAGTGCGTTTTACCAGTGATGACTTATGGAAATGAGACGTGGTCGCTAACTATTGGCCTCGTTCACAAGCCAAAGCGCAACGAGCTTTGGAGAGAGCTATGCTGGGAGTTTCACTACGTGATAGAATCAGAAATGAAATGAATATCCGTAAAAGAACAAGGTCATCGACATAGCTCGTATAATTAGTAAGTTGAAGTGACAATCGGCAGGGAAGACTAAACGTAGGGCGCCCAACCACCAGATAGACCGATGATATTGTTAAGATCGTGAGAAATTGATGGATGGAAAGGGCTCAGAATCGTTCTTCCTGGAAATGTGTAGTGGAGGCCTATGCCCAGCAGTGGACTTCTTCAGGCTGATGCTGATGATGATGATGTTATGTTTAACATCACCATCTATTATACTATTACTATATCTACCACCTACGATTACTATATCTTTAGGAAAATCTTATTAATTGGCTATTTAGACGATACTTTTATGAATTTTTGCAATTTAATATCTCGCTTCCGATATACTTTACGCAGTTGCTGTAATAATAAAAGTTGCTTATTTTTTAGAGTACTAATAAATGGCAATTGTGCAGGATGCACACCACTGTTGCTGGATTGGAAGATACGGTCTTCAAGAGAAAGAAACTTCTTCTGTTCGGAACTTTTATTTCGATGTTTCCACTGTCGAGTTTTGAGGTGCATTCCCTCCGGACCCACAGTCCGCGTATTTATATCAAAACACTGTTTACAAAGTTAAAATTAACATGCCAAATTGAACCTTATATCCGTCTTAAACTACATACAGAAATTAAACCATATAACTATGAGAATTAAGGTTCATGGCCCTGTTGTTCCAGAAATTTCCTAGCACTAGAAGGTTCTGTTTACTATTTTGAACGTATTAAAATTACAAAGCATCTTGTTACAGGAATGCAAAACGTAAACATGGTCTACTTTATAGGGTCGTTCTGCACATTCTCCCGCCGTGCGACTGCGTCGCATCTTCTTCCGGTGCAGGATCTATGTATTCGATTGGCAGGATCACCATGTTCCTTAAAGGTCTCCGCAGGATTCCTCTGTTCGTTTGCATGTCGACGGCACGCAGAACGTTGTCTGACAGAACTTCCTCCGTACGGCTCCCGCCGGTGCTGCAACTCGGGCAGGTCCTTGCATACTGTTTTTGCCTTGGGCCTGTTTCTCTTCCACGCTGGGTCTGTTACTGCGTTATCTTCGGGTCTTCTGTTGTGTACTGCGTGTTCCTTTATGTTGTACACTCTGGCTGTGGCGTAACGAAGTCGCTTCCTTTTAGAAAAATGTGAAACTTCGAGCAGTTCTGACTGCTTCTGTTTTATCCTGGTTGAGATGTGATGAGTTTTCTCCGCAACTGTTAGCTCTGGCATCCTTGGTTCGTAGTCGAGTTTCTCCAAGGAGTTTTCATCGACTGTCTTCCAAAGTGGAGCGGTTACGTATCTTCTTTCTTCTGTGTGGACTGTATTTTCTGTTAAGAGACGTAGAGTTTGCTCTTCTGGATCTGATTTTGGGCTACGGCTGATTGTTTTCATAGCGAGGTTCTGTTCCATTAGGCTTTCCAGAACGTCTTCTGTTTGGGCTTCTGTGACGTGTGAGACCCGTGCAACACCCAACCCAGTGGTGTGAGTGATGCCACTGGTTGGTCTTTCTTGCCTCTTCTTAGCTTCGTAGTTAGAAGAACGTGCCAGTTGTCTTGGCCGATCAGTAGTTGTGGCCTCGTCTTTTCATAGGTGAGGAAGTCGCTGATGTCCTGTAGATGTTCGCACTCCTCTATCTGTTTTCTCGAAACTTCCTGTGCAGAGACTTTTAGATTCTTGACTGTTCGCGCTTGAATCGGTTCTTCATGACCGTTGAGCCCCTTGAGGACGAGGTTGACTCTTCTTGACTGTTTTTCCGCTGTTTTCATTTCGCTAATGCCTTCTATGCTCAAGGGGTCGATGGGTCCCGTTATACCAATCTTCTTGCAGATGGTGTCATCAATAAGCGTCACTGTAGATCCATCGTCTAACAAGGCATATGTATCAACTGCTGCTGCTGGTCCCTTCACTTGAATCGGGATAATCTTCAAGAACGACTGTCTCTTTGTTGAAGTCCAAGCAGAGTTGATAGTTTCTGTATCCGTTGCTCCGTTTTCAGTGTTGCATTCGGATTCTTCTGTTTTCCTAACGAAGTGCAACAATTTGTTGTGATAATACTTGCAGTCGTTGACACCGCAAGTCTTCGGTCGGCAGCTGTGAGTTCTGTTTCTGTATCGTAGACATCGAAAACATAGGTGTTTGCTTTTCGCTATATCCCATCGTGCATTCTCATCTGCCTTCTTAAATTTCTCGCAGTTCATTACGATGTGGCCTGTATCATCGCACACTGGACATTTCACTTTAGACTGTGTTTCTGTTACTGTGCACGTTCTGTGTCCGTCTGTTGCGCTCTGTAAAATGTGAGTGACTGCTCACTTGTTCTGGCTGTGCATATGGTGCGCATAATTCAGCTTCTTTTCTCAGGAACTTTTCGAACTTCAGTAGATCTGGATCTTCTTTTGGTTGTAATGCAGCGAAGTCGTAGTACCTGTAGCGCAGCGTCGGTGTTAACTTTTCGACCATGACCTTGGCAGATTCCGGATTGTAGAGGTAGTAGATGCAGTTCAATGCCCGAAGAGTAGTCACGATGTTGGTCACCTTGCTGGAGAAGATGCAGATGTCTCTCGGTGACTCCGTCAGACGCGGCAGTGCTCTGAGTGTTTCTATTTCTGCCATGGCGATTGATTCTGGTCTTCCAAATCTGGATTCCAAAGTCTTCATGACGTCAGCTGGCTCGGCGTTCGTGATAAGTAGACCGTCAACTGCTTCTTTGGCTTTACCTTTAAGGTTCTTTCGCAGACGGTTCATGTTTTCAACTTTTGTGAAAGATTCCATGGTTTCGAAAAAGGCGGCACGGAATGACAACCAATCTTGATGATTTCCGTTGAAGAAGGGTAGCTCGACGAACCTCGGTTGACGTGCAGCTTTCACGGCAAGAGTGATTGCAGAGGCCAACTGCGAAAGATCGGGTTGAAGGTAAACTCCCGCCGGTGACGATTGTGCGGGCTGTGCTGTCTGTAGATCCTTTTCTTCTTTGGCGTTGTTTGCGAAGGACGTGTTGTCATGCTGCTCGTTCGGTTGTTCAGGTTCCTGATTCTGTAACCACGTGTCCACACGTGTCTGTGCCTCCGTCTTGGAGTACTCGGAGACGTCATCGTCTTCGACGTCAGTCTCCTCTGTTTCTAGCGTAGCTATCCGTGCCATTGCTAGTTCCACTTGAAGGCGCGCAAGCTCTTCTTTAGCTTTTGCGATTTTCTGTGCTTTCTTTGACTGTACTGTTCTGATTGACCCGTTGTTCTTGCTGCGAGTGTGCGGCTTTGAAGGCTTATCTACGGCAATGAGACAAGCATCCTTCATCCGTTCAACTGTAGGAGCTCCGTCCGGCCTGGCAACAAGAGAGACAATCTGTTGAATATTGTCTTCGTCAGTGAGACAAGCATCCTTTAGCCTTTCTTCTGTATGTACTCCATCCTGTCTGGCAATAGACGGGATGTTCTGTTGAAAGGCTTCTGTTCGCGAAGCACCTGGTTTCACATCACGTATCGCTGTTGTTCCGGTGGCCTCCGTTGCGGTGGACTGCGCAGCGGAGGTGTCTGTCGCTGACGATGATAATGCTTCTGTCGGGGTGGCCCCACAAGACGTGGACGGTTGAGTTTCTGTTGTGGGCGGGTGCCCTCTTCCTGTGGAGCGCGTGATTGGCATCACGACCAGCTATTCTTCTCCTGGAATATCTTCGTAGATCCGGCTCGAAGGACCATTCGATGTGCAGGATGCACACCACTGTTGCTGGATTGGAAGATACGGTCTTCAAGAGAAAGAAACTTCTTCTGTTCGGAACTTTTATTTCGATGTTTCCACTGTCGAGTTTTGAGGTGCATTCCCTCCGGACCCACAGTCCGCGTATTTATATCAAAACACTGTTTACAAAGTTAAAATTAACATGCCAAATTGAACCTTATATCCGTCTTAAACTACATACAGAAATTAAACCATATAACTATGAGAATTAAGGTTCATGGCCCTGTTGTTCCAGAAATTTCCTAGCACTAGAAGGTTCTGTTTACTATTTTGAACGTATTAAAATTACAAAGCATCTTGTTACAGGAATGCAAAACGTAAACATGGTCTACTTTATAGGGTCGTTCTGCACAGCAATAGTTTTATTACTGGTCGCGGCTCTTCAAAAACAACGCCACTTTTACCCAATGCCCTTTGTACTGTCAATTTTTTTGTAGTTACCAAATCTCTTTTTTTCGATTTTCTTTAGTTAAAATAAAGTTTATTTTATGCTATCACTTTTTGCTTGTGCCCATGAGACAGTTAAACCTACCAAATATAAGAAACATAATATTTGGTATCATTTTCAGGTCAGAACTTCTAAGATCTAAAACAGGATACTTTTCAGAGAAGTACCTAAACAACTGCATCATCAAACCTACATTTTGTTCCAAAACGATGTAGGAGAGTGCTTGTGTACTTATACACTGTGAGGTGAAGGGACTAAGTTTCATAGTCCTCCACTGGGTTCAACTTATTTATCTTTTACTGTCTTGTAATAAGCGTGTTTTAGTTGTAACGACTATAATAAGCTGCGTCTAGTCAAAAGTATTATATTAATACCTGTAAAACTAAAATTAATATCCACTAGTGAAAAAAAAACGGACAAAAATGTAAAACATTGTGGATCTCTAAAGTAAGTTGTTTAGTCATTTTAGTGTAGTCTTTAGAAACACTGAATTTAGATGAGTTTCTGTCAGTAAGTATTGCCTGCCTTTTGCTATTTTGATCTCCTACTTTTCCTGCTCGAACATTACTTTTGTGAACCTAATAAGTATGTGCATAGGTAAAGATAAATGAAAAAAAAAAATATATTATTGTACAAAAAGCGTGGGGGGCTTGATTTTGATTGTTGTAAATATTTTATCAATAGTTTATTATATCTGAAGTTATAATAAGCACCACACGCTTTTTTGTACAATAATATAAATTTTTCAATTGATTATTACAGTTTTTTTTATCGTTTTAGTTCAATTAGTTATAAAAGCGTTTTTTTAGAGTTTTTAAACTATAATTTATTTTTTACTTTTTTTTCATATTATTGCATTGTCATCGACCTATGATAGGTGTGCAAAGTTTGAATCAAATATGATTGTTCAAAGTAGGACAAAATCGAGCTCAAAGGGGTCGGTTACATACAAGCATACAAACATACAGGTGAAGCTAATAAAAGCGTTATAAAAAAAACTAAAAAAAAACGCTTTTATAACTAATTGAACTAAAAAGTTAAAAATAAACTGTAATAATCAATGGAAAAATTTATATTACTGTACAAAAAGCGTGGGGTGCTTTTTATAATAACTTCAGACATAATAAACTATTGATAAAATATATACAACAATCAAAATCAAGCCCCCACGCTTTTTGTACAATAATATAAATTTTTCAATTGATTAATACAGTTTTATTTTTAACTTTTTAGTTCAATTAGTTATAAAAGCGTTTTTTTTTTTAGTTTTTTAAACTATAATTTATTTTTTACATTTTAGTTTTTTTTTTCATATTATATCATTGTCATCGACCTTTGACAGGTGTGCAAAGTTTGAATCAAATCTGATTGTTCAAAGAAGTTTTTTTTTTTTCATATTATTGCATTGTCATCGACACCCTTTGACAGGTGTGCAAAGTTTGAATCAAATCTGATCGTTCAAAGTAGGACAAAATCGAGCTCAAAGGGGTCGGTTACATACAAACTTACATACCTCTACAGGTGAAGCTAATAAAAGCGTTATAATAAACTTACAGCAGATAGGGATCTTATTATTCAGGTACTCTTGCTTCTTAGTGTGTTTTTATGTGTGTGTGGTTTATTCAGATACTCTTACTTATCAGTGCAGTGGGTAGTTTATTTAATTTGCTGGCATTGTATTCATCTAAGCTAGGCACATTTATGAATAAGTTAATAATGTAAAAAAAAATGTATACAAGTATTATATCAGCTCTCTAGTTCCCATAGTACAAGCTCTGCTTAGATTGGGGTTAGAGAGTGCTGAGAAGATCGTATAAAATATTTTTAAATTATTGGTTAGATTTTGATTTATATTGGCCACATTATCAATATCCAGTGGTGACGTAGCGAGCCGACTCTATGGCCGTGGGCTAGAAGTCGTTCTGATTGATCCCACATTATGTATAGGGAATCTTACTGGGATAGTTCTATGTAGGCGATTAGTATTGACTATGGCTCATCTTATAAGAATAGTCTTGTTTGTATTTCTACAAGACAGAGTGTTGTAGGAAGCTTAAATTAATAAGAAAGAGATATTATTTCATGTACTATTTTAGAAATAATAGTTCATGTAATAATACACCACTATTTCGTAATTACCAAAAAAAAAATGCCGATATTGGCTGCTGATACTGAACACATCCACGAAAATAATCTTTTTTTTGAGACAAAAAAAATATTTTTAAATAACCAAAATTTTTAGTCAAATATTGAGAAATGATTCAACAAGCAAAAATCATTTCATTCATAAACGCTAAATACCAAGCGGAACTGAACAGCTTAATTTTTTTTCTCTCTAGTACTACGTAACTAATGTGTCCATAATTTTATGCAGGATTTCTGAAAATTTTAACATTTAATAACTTTGTCATTTTATCGAAACTAAAAATTCTGATTGCACATTCATAATGTTCTACCCCTACTACATTACCCTATTTTTTTTTGGTAGTTACAAAATAGTGGTGTATATTATCTCTTTCTCATTTTGTTAGAGTATGTAGTACCCTAATATATTTTAAAAAATGTATTCATCCTAATCAAACATTCCACTATAATAAATAAATGATCTTACGTAAGCATCTGACTGGCCTCTCAGCTCAGTTGGCAGTAGCTCTGCCTTCGGCGCCGTAGGTCGATCCCCACCGAGAAATAGTTGTGTGGATAAAACATAGATGTTTGTTCTCTGTCATTGTACTCTTAACCATATGGCCAGACGATTTGAGGCCTGGCTGGTATGCCAATATTTAGTGATGCATTCAGTTCTTATAAATTTAATAATCTAGGGATGTAGAATGTAAAAGTCTATTTGCTTATTATTTATGGAGTAGTTAGCATGTGCTATAAATATTTGTATAGGCATGTGGTATACCATTATCTTTATTGTGGTATTATACAGGGTTATTCATTATTGGCTACAAATACTCAGGAATTAGGTTCAACAAATAAAATGAAAAATATTTATGAAATGAATTTTTTTAAAGTTTTGATTTAAGTTTTTGTATCAAATTTTCTTTTTTTAAATTTCTTTACGGCTATTGCATAATGATTGCCATGGAGAACAGGACGATGACCCACCCAGGCGGTGACCGAACGCAGAGTGTCGCCGACGGCGCGCGGGCGCGGATCAAAGGTCAAAATAGGTCAGGCGCCAATGATTCCAAAGGATATTCTTTATCGATTTTCATAGCAAAACTTAAAAAAAATCATTTCATTAATATTTTTTATTTTATTTGTTGAACCTAATTCCTGAGTATTTGCAGCTAATTATGAATAACCCTGTATAGGTACCTACCCTTATACCTATCCTTCATAATTAAAAATAGTTTTATAGTGCCAGTATTTATCGTTTAGTTATAATATAAATGAATAAGTTTAGGTTAAAGTTTTGATCTCTTTCTACTAGGTATAATATTTATTAAATCATTGAAAATTGTCTAATACCTATCGATTAGGTCATACCTATGATGTTGCGTTGGCTATGCTGTTACCAAATGCATAATGTAGTCAGGACTTTTAATAATAAATAAACTGATAAAATAAACAACTTTTGTTTGGATTGTAACTGAAATATGTACTTACTGATACTTTTAATTTAGTTTACCTACCAATGTATAAAAAATAATACTGCATGGCTGTCCGCGTAGCGCCTCCATGGATATTGATCAATATAGGAAAAATAAGATTATAACTAAAAATCTATTCGGCCCATATTTTTGTGTAGAGCAATAGCCAAAGTATTTTTAGAATGATGTCCATTCGGGCTATTTTGCCAATATCATAACATAAGTGATATACAATCGTTTTCAAGTCATTTATTAGAAAAGTCGACCGTCATTGGCTTAGAAAAACAAAAGCTTTACCTACTTCCTACAATGACAGAAAACTAATCTAGCAGAAACTTGATCGCTCTCTTTGTGTAGATAAAAAAAAAACTTAAAAAAATATCAAACTGACAGGAACCTCTCATAAACTTCATTTTTCAAATTTATTTTTATTTGTTAGCCTTCATCCTAACTTTTGCAGATTTTTATAGATGTAAAATTTAATATTAGGTCTCCTTTCATGTCCACATCATTTAAAATGTTAAATTCTTAACGAGTTGCAAGAAATCAGAAGACAATGTCGCTCCACCAAGAGGTGAGACAGCAGCAGGATCAGAACACCGGCAAGTTGGTCATAAGCACGTTTTACAAAGTGGCCAAAAAGGAAGGCGGCGTCACAGCTGCGGATATCGCAAAGTACCTCCAGGAGAAGTACGGGGATGTGTGGCGAATCAGCACCCTAATAGGAAAGGTCGGTATATTTGGATCAAGGTATTTTTTTTACAGGAGTATGTACAATTGTACATACATGAAAGAACGAACTGTATGATATAAAAGTAGGTACCTACATAAAGATCTGTACTTACCCGAAGTCGAAGTTTTGCTACCACATTTCGTTACCAAATGTTGTTTTCGTTTCGCCTATTTGTCTCTCTCTATTGTATGGAGAAAATATGAGACGGCAAAAATACGTTACGTAGTTAGAGTTGTTGTCTCATCTTTTCTCCATACAATAGACAGAGACAAATAGACAAAACGAAAACAACATTTGGTAACGAAATGTTTTATATGCACTGGGACTTCGGGCTCTGCATCGAAAAAATATCTTGCAAAAATGTATCCAACAAGTTGAAGTCCGCCGTTGATCTTTAGCCTGAAGCAACCTCCTTCCGAGGTTGGCGTTATAGCGCTATCGGTCTGAAATGTGTAAGGGAGGCATATGTCCAGCAGTGGACTTTGCGGGCTGATGATGATAATAAATGAGTATAAACTTAGTTGCAATATTGTTTTTAGGCTGAAACTACACTGAAACGCAGTGCCAACCTCGGCTTTCTGGATAAGCGCGGGGACCGATACGTAGCCAACTTGACGCGTGAGCTGAAGTGCGGCCGGCGCAGGCGCCGCCGTCGGAGCTGCAAACGCCGCCGTCCACGACGCCGCCGCAGCCGACGCCGGCGCAGGAGACGCCGTCGGCGTCCTTGCTGCTGTAAATGAACCTACAAATTATTAAATGTCCTTTTTTATGTTCTTTGTTTCTCACTCAACCCATGTTATGGTAGGTCCTACCTAGCCTAGCAGCGCCTGGCTGGTATGCCAATATTTAGTGTTAGTCTTGTTGCAGGTTTCAGAATTCGAGATTTTCTCGGTAAGTGGTTTATATGACTAAAGCGGCTCGTAGACGGGCCATATTTTCACTGCGATATATGGCCGGCAACTATTGGTGTCCCTGTCTAACATGTGAGTAAGAGAGGGACACTAATAGTTGCCGGCCATAAATTGCAGTAAAACATGGCCCGTTTAGAAGCCTCTTATCGCTATGCAGGGACTGTCTTTCAAGATGCTAGATAAAGATCCGGCCATATCCAGGCGATAAGCAACAACGATACCTGTACCGCCTTGATGTGGCCGTACCCTATAGCCTATGTAAGCCAGTCGTGCTATCCCGCTAGTCAGCTATACTCCCACGGCTTTATTAAGGGTTAATAAGAAAATAATTGGTCAACCTCCGAACGAGTAATAGTATGTAAGCTGGAAACTCTTCACACCTGTCGGTGTGAGCATCACACTAAATTATTCAAAGTCATAAACCAGGTTTTTGCAATGGACTCCTATTTATGCCAGATTAATATTAGCTAGATAATAATGTAATATTTGGCACTTATTAATATACTCATTGAGATCTAAATAACTGAATGACAAAAACGACTAGTATTGATCAATTACATTTATTTCCATCTAAACTACTACACATAAATATTGATACCTACAATCGAAAAGACATGTATTTCATTGTTCACAAATTTCAATACACATAATTGATGTATATTAAACATCAATTAGGCCCTAGAGGCATAACCTACTAACTGCTTTGATGTCGTAGATAGTCTAGCCTTTTTTACTATTCATACTGACAAAAAATAACAAATGCAAACTTAGCAGTAGATGAAAACATTAAAGGGAAATGCAGTCTATAAAATTTTAAGAACGAGGTTTGGTTTGGTGGCACTTTGTTTTTTGTTTAGAAACCATAGTAGTAGGTGAAGGTTTCTAAAAATAAATACCGTTAAGGCTCGCGCACTTAGCGCTAGATGTGGACAGGCCTTTAATTTTGTCGGCGGCAATTTAAGATTTAATATAACAAACAACAAAAAACAAATATTTCATCCAAGATTTCCAAAACAATTAAGAAAAAGAAATACCTGGAGAAAAATGTATTCTGTGAGTAGGCGCGTATGCGAATGAAATATAAGAACTGTAATGCTATATAATAATTTTAACTAAATGAAGAAATGAATGTATGAAGAATGTTATGAGAGTGAATGAAGCGAAAGAGGTGTGCCAGGATCGTAGCAAGTGGAAATCCGTGCCTACCCCCATGGGAATAAGGCGATGTATGTATGATTGTCAGAAAATATAGGCAACAAGAACGGGAACCATAATCCGGTAACGTCAGGAATAATACAAGCACTCTTTAAATAGGATACCTACCTAAATATTTATTAATAGTAAACTGGACCATCTACGATTCGGACAAACATAAACATGAGTTGGTATAAATATATTATACAAAGAAACTAATACAAGAACAGTTACATTATTATCATAGGCACATGAATTTTATTCAATTAATAAGAAAAGTAGATAATTTAAAACAATGTACATAGTTAAGTCAGACTGTACTTAAGTCAAAGTGAAATGTTTTTGTAAAACTGTTATGGCCGTACGAGCTACTCGAAACGGCAAGATTTCATAATTATGTTTAAATAAAGACAAAAACTGGATAGATTTGCCTGGATAATCTAAACAATATTAGTTAACAGTTAAATAATAATAATGAGGATATTACTGATAACGATTCTAAAACAAATCATTTTATAAATTATAAGATAACTTCAACTTTAAAATCACGGTAAGACGCTCGGTCAAACACATCGAAAAACAATAGCAACATTTATAGAAACGAGTCTAATTAACTTATCTAGTTACTACATGTATACATCTTCCGTAGAACTTACATTATTAAATTCAGTAAATTTATCGCGGGTTCTCAAAATACATCAAGTAGAGAATTATTTAAAATACATTTAGATAAAATTTCCAAAAACACATAAGGTATATTATGTGTGTTATGTTTACAATAAGAAGCTACGATCATATATTATTGTTAGAGATGAAAGAAGTATATTAAATATCGCTGCTAAAATTAAAAAGGTATAGCAACATTAAAAAGTTCTTAACACAATCATTATGTTACAGTAAATTATATATTAAAAATATCTTACTAACACATAAATAACTATTTTTTAACAATTAAAATATAATGTACAAAAATAGCATAAAACATGTATTGAATAAGAAATTGTATTGGTTGTTTAATTGTGTATTATTAAATGGATGAATCAACAGTGGATAAAATAAATGATACAGCTAAAGGGACCTTCAGTCATAAACCTGACAGACAGTTATGAATGACTCTGATCAAGCTACTATGTTACTATGCTACTATGTTCGGAAAAGGGTCAGTATTATATTGATAAAAGCGTTACTAAAAGCAGTAGCAGATCGGAGTAGGAATTTTCAGAGCAGAAGCAGATAATCTTATTTATCCCCACTTCTTGATCCGTAAAAAGGGAAGATGGTCATTAAGTACACCGTGGCGGCATTATACCGTCACGCTTATTATTAAGACTCCGACCCATATGTGCCGGGTTTATCAAAGTACGAGACTTGACAAAAAATAACAAGCTGCTATTTTTGAAGTCAAGTATCCTAAACTAAACTACGATTATATTTGTCAATATTGAGCTCTACGGTACAGAACATACATTTTATAACATCAACTGTTGCACTAAAGTCCGACATAGAGAGACATTCAAACATTCAGAACTTTAAAACTTGTTATAATAACACCGATTAATTATTGATACTACATATTACAACATTGAGAATAAGCAATTACTATTTAAAAGCATGGGTTCACAGACCCTGACTTAATAAATATGAAACATTAGACCATTCCCTCACCCATCAACGCTTGGTTTGGTATGGCACTGTCAAAATGTATCTGGTAGATTGAATGCTTCCAAATGTCAGTACGCATGAGCATCTTACGTGAGTTTAATCCGTGGCACATACAAGTTGGCAAGTTGATGGATCAATGGTTGTTGATGACTGCATCAACCAACAACTCCAAGAATAACATTATTAAAGAGTCATCCTACATCTAAATATTTTGACAATGAAAGTGAGTTTGTCCGTTTATACTCAAAATTATAGTTCAAATACATGTGTCGCTGAAACAAGCACATTGTTGTAGTCATCTGATAAATATCCTTACATACAGCATCAGTAATCATTATAAATGCTGCTTGTGTTAAAAAGTTTCAAGTGTGTCGAGTTTGGTAGCATTATCCAATATCCGTATTATTATGAGTCTACTAACTTAAAACAAGACTCTAAGCATGTAGCTTTGTAGTAAATACGCAATTTAAAACATAAGGAAAGTATCTACTTTACAATTATAGCTATTAAGATTTTGATTGCACACGTTTATATCATATTGTTTTAAACAAATCTGCTAAAGGTTACGGTCATACTTTAAAAAATCTGTCATACGAATCTCCAGTAATCACGAATAAATGAGGCTTTTGACTAGAAATTCTGCAAGTGAAATAAATTTCATTTATATGAATGGCTGTTTAAAAAAGTTTAAAACACAGACGAGAATAATCATAGAAATGTGTGATTTTAAGAACAGAAGACACAAGGACGCCCCATTATACAGAAGGCACAATAGTTATTATGCAACAATTTGTGTGACTGCTTTCGATATTGACTCCTATGTCTAAGTGACCACTAGTTCCCACGTGCAAGTGGCGATGTTCCAGCTATAACTTAACACCCCCCCGCCTTCTTCAATGTCTTGGGTGCGTAAGCGGCCATAGCACAACACTTTTGCAGCATTTCATAGAAGACTGTTAACGTCTTTTCGTAGTTCTTCACAGAAATTTGTCACTAAGGTGGTTTCTTAAAGTAAGGAGTCGGGAAACAGGTTAGTCACACAAGTTTGTATTCTAATGAATTGACACTTCACTCATCCGTTTGAGGATGTGGCTTCGGGTCACAGGCCCGAGCGCGCGTTCACACCATGTCGATGTCACCAATATTGATGCGGTCCTCGGAAGCCGTCACGGAGAATCCAAGGATGCGAGCATCGACCTTGAACATTTTGTTCTTCTTCGTCTTTTTGCCCTAAAAAGAGCAGAATTTATTTATATGGAACCTTAAAATTCCACTGGATATACGCATAATGTGATCTGTCTTATATTCATTTAATATTCTTAAACAATTTGAACTAAGATTTCCAAGTTGTTGGTTTCACAGATTGCTAATCGACCAATTAAATATTTTACGACTGTGCAACTCAAATTTTTGCTAGTCCAACTTGAGATTACAATTTAGCTGGCACAAAAATGTTATGGCCTTAGTTGGTATGTAGTGTTATAAATGAATTTTAAAAAATCCGTCAATCCAGATCTAAGTCGATCAATTAATTATAAGTAGCAAGACATCAGTGATCAGTATTTTGATAGCACATTTAAGGCAGGCAGGGAGGAATTATCAATACCTTTGACTTGACTTCAGTGTAGTCAGAGCCGGAATTGGTGCGCGGGTTGATGGCAGCAGCGGGCGAGCAGAGATCGTCGGAGGGCGTGACCATGCCCACACGGAGCAGCCGAGACCTGCCAACAAGCGTTTTATTATGCGACCATCTTATTCACTATTGCTGAGTAATCATTAGAAGCAGTTAATAGAAATTGACTTTAGTTAACCACTTTGAATTTTTTTGGGTTTAATCACACTAACTATAAATGTGTAAGTTTGTAAGGATGAATGTTTGTTACTCAATAACTCTAAAACGACTAAACGGATTTGGATAAAATATGGCACAGATATAGATTATGGTCTGGAATAGCTACTTTTAATCCCGAAAAATTAACGGGAACGGGGCGAGCGAAGCCGCAGGCGGCCACTATTCTTACATAAAAATACTGCCTGTGCATTTAAATGACTACATGATGGCCGGGTCCTGGAGGCAATGCTTTGTTATATGCGATGGTAACACTTAACATCAGGTGGGCCACAATTATGCTTGTTTGATCAGTTAGTTATACAAAAATAAGTAGCATGCAGTACTGCACGGCTTGTAGCCAGTTTGCATCTAATTCTAATTGTGTTGGGGGAATAAGGTCTGCACTGACGTCCCGCGATGGGGTGCATTGTCCCCCTGCTAAACCTTACCCCAGCCAGCCCAACTCCTTAAAATAGCGGAGAAGGACTTTGGGTTAGTGGCAGCAATGTTCTAGTTGACCCAATGGTGCCTCAGATGTGGATGTGGAAGGACAAGCCAGTTTGCATAATATCCTCAGATACATATTTAAAAACTCACCGACGCTCCAGGAACTGCCTCGAGAAGTCAGTTGACTCCTTTGTGTCTCCCAAGTAGCATTTGACGTAGTCCTTAACCTCGTACGGCGATTCAATGTCACGCAGGAATGCAATGAATGTTGGGACTGCAGAACATTATGCTAATTAGACACCTTTAAGATAGTACTTTTACAACGGATTACAACGGCAATGGCTCTTTAGTACAGAAAACGGAAAGGTGTTCTTAGGCTCCGGGTAACATAATATCAGTTTCACCAATGTCCTTTTATTTACACTGCCTGCACTGATGTTAAAAATTAGGCACTATTGTGACCCGAGTAATCACTTTCTAATAAAACTACTAGCCACGGTTACCGAAATCAATTTAGGGTTGTGCCAGCATGATTCCTTTCTCCTTGATTCACATAATAGTAGACACAATACTCACTGTCAATGCTAGCAGCGTCCCTCCAGTTAGAAAGCACGCTGGTGCACCAAGACTCGAAATCTGCTGCCGGGGTGGTCTCCTTCTTGGGAGGAGCCACCACAGTCACTCTCTTCTTCGGCTTAGAGTCTGTCGCCCTGGTTACGTCGGGCTTGTTGTCTGGCGCGCATGGTGCTGACATGGTAGATGTAGGGCAGTCCCAGAAACCACCTAATGAATAACACAGAGTGATTAAACAAAACCCTTTACTGACCCACAATAAAACTCAAAAACTCAAAAATCCAAATCAGCTATTGGACCGATGGACAAAGTTGATTTCTAAACCTAACTGTATTTTTTTTTTTTTTTTTTTTTTTTATGTAACTTGCTGATGGAACAAGCATATGGCCCACCTGGTATTCGATCAATGGGAGTTGAAATTCATCGGTATATCTCGATTTATATTTATATAATATTGAACAAAGCCATCTGGTAGGCCCGAGTCCAAATCAGCAATTGGATTGATGGACAAAGTTGTTTCTAAATGATTGAATACAGTAAGTTTCTAAAACTAACTGTACTCAATCAATGAGAGGTATTCATCATAGTAATCTGTTGCGCTACAATCCCAACCGAATTTTTATTTCAATTAGAAGCAGGCTAATCTGATGTTGCGAGAATGCATTATGCTGCCTTCCTACGGTGCGTGGTTCTGCAGATCATCACGCACAGCCGACGACGACGCACGGCAACGCACACAGAAAGGGCTCCTGTGCTACCGCGCACCTCGGCGCACGAGACCGTTCCCATGGTGTGTCGTGCGAGCTGATCCGCCTCCGTGCGCGATATTACACACCGGTGGGAAGGGGCTATTAGGTGGCAAGCGACCGATGGAAGGCCTGACAATAAACGGTTTAGAATCGATGACTCTTGATCGATGATTCTTTGAATATTATACAACCCCACATGATTGTTAGGCCAAGTCTTGGATCTCAATTGGAGCTATGACCGAGGTTGATTCCTAAACTTATCCGTTTACCTATTTATGCGAGTTGCAATTTATCAATGTATGTGATTTCGATGTGTTAATAATTATTGTGATGATCTTCTGGTAGCTTGGAGTTCAGAACAACTATTGTACTGATGTACCAAATTATTTTCTATGCAGAATTATTTTCTTCACACATCAATCAATGTGTGAAGAAATATTTGGCTGAAGAGTCGTGGTCACACCAGATTGCCACGCTGGTGTGACTAACAGGAACTTGTTTTACTCATGGTCACACTACATGGCTAAGGATGGCACTTGACCGAATTAATTCTGTCTAATTGAAACAGATCAACTACTTTTTTATCTCAGCGATACAACTTTTACATTGATTCAACAATTGAGTAATGCAAATGTAAAATTTGACAAATTACAGCAGACGTCAGATTGACAGCAAATGTCAAATATTGATTTAAAAAAATTGTAAATAGTAACTGTCTCAAAAATTGGCAAACAATAATTTTCCAATGATTGTGTGATGTGATTGTAGCGATGGTTTCAATAAAAATCTTATTGAACCTGTCAATTTTCAAACGAATACGGGATCGCAAATTGACAGTTTTAATAAAATTTTGATAGAAACCAACAAAAGTTACATTCTAACCTAACTAGTTAAAAGTTAGATCTCCAAGCGGAGATCAGATCAGCTGACCGGACATTGTTTAATGTGAGGTGAAATTGGTCAACATTTTTTTTTTCATCGGTCCAGTAGAATTACTGTTTTGTTAGAAGCCTCCTAATATGATGTTAAGGGAATGCATTACAATAGGTGGTATATCTGAAATCTACATCAGTTTTGATCCGACCCATTTTATTTCTAAAATCAACTGTATCCGATGGGAGGGTGCGAGTGAAATTCATTGAAATATTTTTATTTCTTTGATTCTTTGATGACAAACACATGGATTCATAAATCATGGCTTTTGGAAGAAAAATATCAATCAGTTTGGAAATTTGATAAAACATAAACAAATGACAAATCCACGTTCTTATCTCTTGAGGTGGTTGATGACCATTATCACATTTTCATGGATAGTATGCAATGCAACTAAGCTTTTTCATCATAAATGGATTGATATTATAATGGTCCGTTACGGCATTACGTACTGTAGTACCTCTACGCATGGAAATTGTAGATTGCAATTAAATTGTTGGATTGGCAAATTTGGATTTTGTTTGTAAACGAGTTCTATAGAAGCTCGTTTATTTCAATTTTTTTCGCCTTTATGTTAATTTCAATATTTAGGTCACTATAAATCTATGACGTAATCTCGATCTAGATTTATTTCAGGTACCCTTGATTTGCTTACACGTATGACAGCGGCGTGAATCCCACAAAAAACATCACGGCGGTGGCAAACACGCAATAGAGGAAATAAGCCATAGCGATTTAACTAAATTTACACTCTCACGAAAGATGATTTTTAATATTCGCGAGACTTTAGGTCACTAATAACTGAAATCTATCGATCCGGAACTGACGTTACTGACATGACATATTTTTTTTGAACAGTTGTAATTGAGGGATGCTACAGGAGGTTGCTGGATTGAACTAAGGATTTTGAGCTTAAATAGCTACGTGTTATTTATATTCAAAAGATAATGATTTTACAGCAAAAACGTAGCTAAATGTTATCTTATCCCTTTTTCAGTGTGCATGATACGTTGTTTTGGCGGGAGTTTCGTATCAATACGAACTCGGTTTGTTTGTGTTAACCACGTGTTCACTGTTGCTTCTCGCATCGTATAGCGCTGTTTTTGCTATGAGCGAAAAGGGAAACACAATACGTAGCGAACTTTAGGTAATTTTGTGCTTAGTTTAGTATAAATAAATTTTAGCCACTTTGTGCTATCACGAACATAGTTTTAGACAAAAAAAAAACTGATCACATTGTACATTTCACTTACTTCGAAAGTCTAGCTACAATTTCAACGTAAACATAATATAATTGGCTTTTTCACGATCAAAAGAGTACTGGTTAAATGCTAATACTACCACGATAACTATTTCGATGCGAAAACAGCTGACAGCTGGATTTTCCCACTTTTTGTACGACACGTGCGATTATATTCTTTTCAGGGCGGTTTTTAAGCCGTAGAATATAATATGGGTTGATTGTTTTTTTAACCAGCAATTAAGTTTAATTCTTCGTTAAAGCTAGCCGCAAGTATGATCTACGATATTTTGCGACTAGCTTTGTACTTCATGCCACTACTAATAGCCACCATAGTTGAGATCCACGGAGCGTTCCCACTACTTAATATATTTATTGCATACACAACGTTTAGTTTAGGTACATACATAGTTCTTAGTTGTAAGTCAGTATCACATGGGCCCTGTATAGGGTAAAGCAACATGGAGGTAGGCCGAGGTTTATAGTGTTAACCAGTTTTGGGAATAGGACATCTCTATTCGGATCAAGCAAGAAGTTACGTCTCTAGTGGAGTAAAAGAAGCGGAAGAAGGATGATATGGCGTCGTTACGTTTATTACTCTATTTTGTATTGTTTGCGGTGTATTAAAGTAACACACAGTTGTAGCTATAATCAATGAAGAGTTTTCGTCGTAACAATATACAGTAGTAGGTAGGTATATATTATTGATTGAGAATTGCCAGGCATTATAATAGACATGGCGTTCCACGATTATGTTCTGCGATTTGCAGCTAATTGTATGTTCTCGCACAAGATACTTGAGATGTTTACCTCCATTAGTAGAGCCCCACGGAGTGATGTTGACCGGAGGCGATGTGGCACGGGCTTCTTCGCGCGCGGCGACGGTCGCCGCAGCGGCGACTGACGAGGCTTGCAAACGAGCTTCCGCCTAAACACACAAAATTGGATTAGAAAGGTATAAATACCACCTTGCTGATATGAAGAGATTCAATGAAGAAAGCGTGTATTTAGACAAACATGATAAGAATGCATGATACGCGTTCATAAGGACCGTTTTATCTCGTAATGCCATGCAAAGCTTTATCTGAGCGAGAGCTAACTGATTTCAGCGTTTTTACGACTGAATACTGAAGTTTATATGACTGGAGAGGAGGAAAAGATAAAAAAACATGCATATGCTTGCAATGCATTCTCTTCAGTCTTCGTTTATATGAGGTAAACGTTCTGAATGTCATAACTTTCATTGGCTGAATCCGTTATGTTTGAAACATGGAAAATTACCTGGATCTCTGCCAAAGTTTGCTTGGGCGGTGAGTTGTTGGGATGTTTCTTCTTGGCCCAGCCCACCTGGCCAGCTTGCAGCTCTTGCTGTAACATTATAAAGAATACCCTAAAATAATAGTTTTGGTACCTATTTAAATACTATATCCCATACATATTGTTTTGTGCTAAATTATAATGCAGTTATTTATGAAATACGATTCTGATTTGGAGAAGGAGGAGCTTATTTTGCTGAGTTTACGTATTTTTACTTTGGGTTTTATATCTAGAGTTGGTGCCAAATTATGAAATAAAAGTAATAACTAAACCTCAATGCGATTATTGGGAGATAACCTAACTTATCATGTACTTTTGATGATGCTTAGTATTAGGAAAGTAAACAGGCAATTTCATGATGATTATATAAAGTCTGGGGTAACCGTTATCTCACGCCCCTATTTACGGTAGGCTGTAGTGCCTGGGGCATAAATTTACTGGGCTGCGAATTTTATTTTAACATATTCTACTATGATATTCAGAATGATTGTTTATTACATTGAAGAAGAGAAAATAGGTTTGTAAGGCACAATTGCAAAATGTGGTCACCGCTACATAGAGGTAAATGTTACCTGCTCCTTGAGCGCTGCTGCAGCCGCTGCCTGCTGCTGTGCGATGACTTGCATCATGTGCTGCTGTTCCTTCATCTGTTCCAGTTTCTTCTCACGCTCGAGTCGCTGGATGTCAGACAGAGCGAGGCCGTCGCGACCGGCCGCCGGCGAGGACCACGGCGCTTTCTTCGGCGCCGGCTCGGGCTGCGGCGGCTGGCTCTGCGGCTGGCGGACTTGACCGATCTCCTGCTCATCAAGAGGAATTACTAAGCAACTGGTATTTGAGTTTAGGGGCCGTTCAAGTATTACGTAAGCACTGTGTAGGGGCGGGGGGGTCTATGTATTGCTTATTTTGGATGACATGGGGGGTAGGGGAGTTTAGATGATGATTACGTCATCGGTAGTAAAATTACTTTTTTACACGAATGGTAAAAAATGTATTACCTACTCTATGTTGAAAGCCGTATCAGTAAAATCTTATCTCCATACTAAATCTTTTTTCTTATTTTTTAAATCAAAATTATAATAATTAAAAAACAATAAATTAATAGAAAAATAGTTACGTAAGCTTAGGGGGAGGGGGATGGGGGAGTAATAACTGTAATAAATCTGCTTACGTAATACTTGAACGGCCCCTATGGTTATTTAAATAAATATTGTGGCCAATCCACTAAACACTATCTAGCCCCAAATTAAGCAGAGCTTGTATGGGTTCCAGATAGCTGATACTACTACATTTATATATTTTTTGTAAATTGTCTGGGTGTTATATTATGAACTGTGTGAAAGATGACATGGATAAGAGAGGAGTGAATGCAGAGATGACGGCTGACAGAAGGGAATGGAGGAGGAAGACATGTTGTGTCGACCCCACATAAAGTGGGATAAGGGCAGGAAGAAGAAGAAGAAGTCTGGGTCATAACACCCAGACAGAGATAAAACATTTTTGTTGTTCACCACACAAATATGTGTTCTCGTTGGGGATCGAGCCCAGGCTATGCAGACTATGGTATGGGCTATGGGTATCAGTAATTACGATTACCATACAGGCATCACAATATTTATAAATCATGCAAACATACATTCCTTCCGTTGCAGCAATCGAACCCGGACCTCTTGCAACTTTTATGCAGTCATTTCTTACTTATATTTTACGGGTAATCGCGTAGTTTTTAGACCTTTAGACCCATGTCATATATAAATACTGTACCCGTGAAATATCAGTATAAATGAGTTATACGCAGAGGAAACCAGTAGGATAGGATTTATAGAGGAAGGGGGTTAATAATGCATTTGTGGTGAAGTTTTGATGATTTCTTGTCAATGCAAATAAATGGTTGTAGGTTTCCTGGCATTTGTATTCAGCCAGGCCCAAGATATAAAGGTGGAACGTGGACTTCCGTAAGACATTACTCCCCCTCGGATTTATCATGGAGTATATAAATTTATAACAGGAAAAATATAGACATCGATTACACAACTAATAGAGAGCTAATCCAGAGTAAAGCACCGTAAAGAACATTTTGTTAAATGTCATAAACGTAGTTCTTTATGGATATCTCAAGAAGCAGACAGGAAAGGTTAGACACACACATGCAACGTATAGTGAATTGTACAAACCGATTTGGAAGCGTACAAGGGGCGCTTGAAATCAAAATTTACAATTAATGTTAGTGGTGCCTCGTAGATGATTTTACACAGCTTTTTAGTGTAATATAGTAAATCGCTGTAGCGTTTGAGGCATGCTTTTAGATGGAGCTAGCTTGCTCAGCCAGCCTACAATTCTCAGTCCATACCGCCTGTGTAAGTACAAGTACTCAAGAGCCTTAATCTCGTGTGGTGTGATGCAAGCAATTCATAGCGTTGTATGTACAAATTTGTGGAATTTACTGTCTTTGTGTGATGCCTGACGAATTTTGATGAGTGATTCTGTGACTACATTTCTTGAGACAGGTTTTAGAATAAAACCAGGTGTCAGGTGAAGCTCACGGGTAAATGGTACTATATTTAATGAGACCTCTTTGATGAGTCTGCTCAGAGATTTGAAGGGATTAGGTCCCCTCTCTATTTTAGCCTTGCTAACGTGAATAGTATGGGTATTCATACATTGAGTACGCCCGTGAAAATGCTGGTTGTGGTTCGTGTGAATTATGTCTGTGTATTCCATGCTATGTCTGAGAATGCAAAAACATACCATCTGCTGCTTTCTGGTGACCGGTTCCGGAGCACGGTTCTTTTCTGCCTCAATCAGAGCTCGTTTTTCATCCTCTTTCCTGAAATAATAGGAAGTAAATAGGTCATTATAATGCCTTGCCTTTGCAGAGCAGTTCAATTAAGAACAATTTCCACCGAAGTGAAAATTATGGGAAATCATGAAAATGTATTTTTTTAACTGTGCGTGTGCTTGAATATGAAAATTACGGGATACTTTTTGTGTGGTCATGGTTTTGGATCTTTACTTTAATTTTTTGTGTCAATGAAGATCAGACAACCCGGATGGCTGTAGTTAGCTGTAGTGTTCGTAGGATCCTAACCGGGAATGTGTTTTATTATATTATCTATGCTCATTCGAATAAAATCCAACTTTAGTTGACGGGTGACGCCAACAACCATCTATGAATCGATTAGGAACTATTTTTTTAATGGGTCTCAGACCAACTTACTTCTTCTTTTCAGCTTCTTCAGCTGCGCGGGCTTCTTCTCTTTCCTTCTTCTTGTTGTCCTTCTTTTCGGTGCCCTTTACAATAGTGAAGCCGTCCTTCAGCCATTCCTGTATTATAGACACATTTATTTATATATATTTTTATACTTCTTCACAATGAGTGAAATGTAAGTAAATTAGCATTATTTGACAGTCAAAAAATATGCTTTTACTTTCGTAAAATATAATATAATATTATTTTTCGACAAAAAAACTCATTGGTACACGACTGGATTTGAACCCACGACCTTCGGATCGGAAGGCCACGCTACCACAAGACCACCAGTGCTCTGCTCTTTTACTTTCGTATTCATGACACGATGAAAGAAGGATATTATTTTATCAGTCTAACATTAAAATGTATGCTGGGGCCAATTAAAACATCATTTGGATTTAAAATTGAGCTTTAGCATGTCTCGTTCCCATAGTAAAGCTTGATTTGGGGCTTAGATAGTGTTGTGTAGATTGTCTACTATATTATTTATTTAAAACTAATGGAATTTATTCGTATTCGAAACGGCAAACGGTACAAAGTACTCTAAGGCCGAGATTCATAGACCGAACTTTGACTTTACTTTGATGGAAAGTTCAACTTTGAACCAAAATTATATTTCATAGTTCTGTCAAGCTCTTCTTTATTCAAAATATTGATAGGAAACTTCGATAAACAAAGCTTACTTTGCGAAGACTGCTTTGCTGTAAAGCAAAGTGCGGTCTATGAATCTCAGCCTCAGCCGACGAACATGATTGTATGAAGAATATTATACGAGTAAATAAAGCTAAGAAGTTTGTCAGAATCGAAGCAAGTGAAAATACTTGGTCCAAAACATCCTATCAACGATATAATACAGGCGTGATTATATGCATGTATGGCAATCATCGATGTATTATAACCTACATTCAGTGTTGCACAAACACAGCACGAAAAATGCCACGATATTACTATTTTCCTACCGAAAAAAGATCTTATAAGTATACCGAAAGAAAGACACTCCTGAAATGTTACTGTTAGGGTGGATATTATTACAAAAGCAAAAGCACTATGATATCTTGAGGCTAGTCCGCACGTTAGCTGTGGTTGGATCACATTAAACTCAAATAAGTCCTTGGACTTCGATGCTTATGAGCGGGACTGGCAACTTAAAACAGAAGATCGTAGTGACTGGCGAAAATGGGTAGTAGTAATAATACCACACGTACATTCGTACCCTTTTTTCTCTGGCCGTTTTAAGGGACGTCAATATGCGTCATAATAATAGATGATGCTAATTAATAAATTTTATTAAAAGGAACAAACCTTCTTTTCTTTTTCCAGATCCTTCTTATTAGATTTATCTTCTTTTTTGTTCTTGGGCGGCGATGGCTCCTCGGAGCGTTTCTGCAAATTTAATGTTTGTTGTACATTTTTCATTTAATACGATGGGGCATCCTAGATGTGTAAAGAAATATTAGCACCTACCTACAACACTACCTTCAAATTAACTAGATAGGATTATGTATAGATAAATAAAATAGTGAGTTTACATTACATACGATACAAGAGTGATTGTGGGAGAAACACTTTTTGGAGGTAAAACCAACTGAGATTCGAGCGCGCAAGAGCGAGTAAGTCTCAGCACTTCTGGAATAATACAAACACCTACAATAATTAAATACCTTTCAAAACTATATAGCTTAAAGAATATTTTACGAGTAAAAACTAAATTACAATCGTTTCCGTGTTAATAACCACGTGTTTTCACTGAGCACCTGTTTGACTTCCATGTTCGCAGTAGGCGATAATTCTTCCAAACGGTTTTGCAACCTTTTTATCACATTATTATGAAACCATGATCCGGATAGGAGAGGGAAGTCTTGTTCTGGAGTGGGGCACTAAAGAGTAGAAGTAGTTACATGAATCAAGAGATTATCTAAGACCTTTTCCCTCCTGAACCAGTTTGCACTCCCGTAAGTTCTGGTGATTTCGGGATTAAAACTATAAAGGATTCAAATAAGAGCTCTTACGATGCGCTTTAGGTTGACTGGTTCAAGAATAATACATAGTTACACAAATATTAACAAAGGCTTGGGTAAAGGGTTGGGTTTATAAGAGAGTAATTTTGACAGATGCAAAGTTTGTATTGTACGATATAGAAAATATATTGTAGTGCTGGTCATTTTCCTCACCGCCTTCTAGCCTTAAGCAAAGCAAAACTTGCGGACATATGTTTAATGTTTCTAAACTTACCTCAGTTGCTTTCTTCTCTTCGGTAGCCGTCTTAACTTCTGCAGTATCATCTTTTTTCTCCTCCTTTTGTTTCTTGGCCTTGGTCTTCGTGATAGCAACAACTTCTTTGGCTTTAGCCGGCTTCTCTTCCACCTTGACTGGTTGCTTGACTGGCTTAGTCTCAGGTTTAGTCTCTGCTTTCGCAGGAGCCTGCTTCGTAGCAGCCACTTCTTGGATAGACTCAGTATTATCTGTTTGTTCAGTGTTCTGTAAAGTACGATTGAAAATTACTCCCACATTCTTAAGTGCTTCCTGAGTATTAGGAACTAGCAGCCTGTCCTGGTTTCGCACATGTGGATACTTATTTTTTAAACACATAAACATAGCCTATGTTACTCCGGGTGAATGTAGCTTTCGAATGGTGCAAGAGTTTTAGAAATAGGCACTTACAGAAATAATTTTAGAAATAGGCATATAGGTTGAGATTATTCATTACAAACACACAAAAACAACAAATCTTTCCAATTTATAATAGAAGTATAGATATATATTACGAGTACTTAGTATCCAATAAAGTAAGTATGTACTACATACGTTATATTTATGTAGGAAATATCAATGTATTCTTTTCCATTTTTAAACTTCTAAAAACTTGAAAATCAGCCCTTAGAGCAGAAAAGTTAGGCTCTAGTTAATAATCGTTATGCAATAACACTTGCATTAATATACCATCAATACAGTGGGTATTTTTAGAACACATTCACAAGTAGCACACTTATTAATAAGGTGGGCGTGACAAACGTTAGGTCTGGGAAGCTAGGGCGCTCTAGATTAATCGTTTTATTGACGTGAAAACGATACGGCCGGGTTCGACTTCAATGTGCATTATTTATATTTCCAGCAATAAAAATCAATAAGCCCTTGTTTGTTCCCATCAACCCGTCTTGTAAGTAGTTTCATTTCATTTAGAAATTGCTTGATATTTATTATACAATCTATCTAAAATAGAATATGGACCTTAGAGTTTCAATATTTGTTCAATTTATCAGAGCATAGTCAAGCCTTATGCAGAGCAAAACGAAAGCGGAGCTAGCTCTCGTAATTAATTGGAATAAGACTCTTGACAAGTGTAGGTATTCATCAGCGGGCGAACAGATATTCCATTTCAACAAATTGGTTTTGTAGTAGTTGTATTTACCGCGATTACCTTTATTTTTATGCAAAACGATCGCGTTAATTTAAAAAGTTGTTTAATGCTTTTTCAACTAAATTATACAAAATAACAAAAAATTATGATTGCTGTTTATATTGTTAACGCTAAGTTGATTCCGAGATAAATTCTAGAAGTAACGTATAGCTGACGTAAGGTAGAGCTGAAAAGAAACAAACGCCACACCAGTATTTTATCGAAAAAAAATAAAACGAAAACGTTACATACTTTGTCTTTGTCAGCAGCGGTATCGGCAGCAGCGAGGTGAGGATGCTGGATGGCAGAGGCAATGGCAGTGGCGGCGCTATCAGCGACCACGGCGGCGGCCGCCCGCTGTGCCACGTTCACGTGAATATCGCTCTCTATCAGCTTCTGAAGCTCTTCCAAGTTGGGAGCGATGTTAGTCCCCGCAGTGAATGCGTCCTCAGGGCTAACAGCATCGGACATGAACGTCAGGTTTTGAGACGCCGGATCGCCCTGCGAAGCCCTCATCTGAGCCAGAATCTCGTCCTCCGTCTTCATTTCCTTGGCGATCGCCTCCGGTAACATCGAATTCGACATGCCAGACGACTATCGAAACACGTCACAATTAGTATATTACTGCCTGCTCATTTTAAAGTGAATAAAATATAAACAGATTATTAACTAGCTAGTAGATACAAAATAAAACAATACAAAAATCAAAGCAATAGCGTTAGATAACCATGGTGAGAACTTTTGATAAACACATTTTAGTATCACTTTAGTTAATACTTCGCTCGCCCCGTCCCCGTTACTTTTTCAGGATAAAAAGTGATATTATATAGGACATATAATATCACTTTTTATCCTGAAAACTCCTGGCTCTAAGCCCACCAATTTTTCTTGACTTATAAATAGCGTGACGATACGACAAAAAACAAATCCATCCCTTGGAAACCATACATTTTATTGGGATAAAAAGCCTAAGTGCTATTCCAGACTATAATCTATCTCTGTGACAATTTTCATCCAGATCCGTTCAGCCGTTCTGACTTTATTGAGTAACAAACATCCATCCATCCATCCAAACTTTCGAGATATTAGTGGGTTTCGCATTTATGGTGTTAGTGGGAACTGTAAACACCGCCGAAATAAAACATTGCAAAACCCAGGTAAAATTAATTGCGTTAGTTCAATTACTAGCGAGTCCATTAGTCTGCAGCGCCACTCAGAGGCTTCGTTATTTTCAATCAATTTCAATAGTAGACGCAATGAAAAATAAATGTAATGCACGCGTGGACTTTTCTGTGCATTTTCCTACCGGAACAGGTAGAGCGCGTCAGTACGTTCGGGACTTGGCGCCGACCGAAAGTGCGCAGGGCTCGCGCTATACGACCGACTGAGATTATGAAAATTTAAATAAGTTGAAACGACTGTTTTAAATATTGAATCGTGTTCTGACCGCTAAGTTAACATTGGGTGCGTAAAACAAAGTTTAAAAACACTATTAAACAAGTATTTTCTATACCTACATCGATATGACGTGAAGATGCAGTTTAAGACACCACCAAGAATCCAGAGCTATCGTCGTTCGGGTGAGAATTTAATGGTAAAAACAGTAGATCTACTAAATCCTACATCAAAACGGTATGATACAAACACACACAGTATAATACAGAACAAGGCACTCACACAGACTCAAAACTAGAGCCAGACAGAGCTTGTGGTAGGCCTACAGGTGTCAACCATGGCTGCATCACTACCAAAATAAATATTCTACACGATCGGAAGTTACTGACCTACGTTCTAGAGTATGGAAAGTGCGATTTAATCTGACTTCAGTTCTAAAATGACGTCAATTTAGATGATCATCGTTCAGTAAAATATCATAGCTATTTATGTGCATGCGACATCATATTTACCTAAGTTATTCAATAAGAAAGTCGAGAATACCTACATCGAATATTTACGCAGTAGGTAGACAATAATATCTTATTGTTCAAAAAGCCAACCACAACCAGAACAACATAAGGGTCTCGTAACAATACAACCTGCATTGATTTCTGAAAGCTCGTGAGCCTGAAGATAGCCTGCCTTCACTATGCCTTATTCGATCTATCTATTCGTGCTGTCGAAATAAACGTACGTAGCGTTCTTAAAATACGTTATTCAATCGTAAAGGGGACTGTAAACTCTCATTAAAATTAGGTACCTCTTTAAAACATACTAAGGGCTGATTTTGCCATCAAAGGAATTACACTATTCGTCAAATAAAAATTGTCTGCCCTTGTTTTTGACAAACGTAAACGAGAAATGGATAGTAAAAATTGGCCATTAGATGTTTTTAAAAATACAAAAATAATTAATTATCTTTTTTTTGCAGTGCCTTGATCATGAACACATTTTGACATAATTTGTGACGTTGTGATCGTGGTACGTTAAACAAATCAAGTTGAAAATCGTCGAACATTTTCATTCCGCTACATTGAATTAACTGTGGTTGGCTTTAATATTGGTATTAAGGCTAAGACAACCGTTGATGCATACTTCTCGCCTTTCTCTGCTACCTTAGAAATATAATTAAAACGTGTGACTTATTTATCAAATATCACGAGCAACTATCTTGTGTGCAATCCGATTGCGCACCGTTTGGCAAAAAAAAATATTGATCATATCACGTTTTCCTGCTTAAAATGTTGCCTAACTGGTCTTCGTACTTGGGAAAACTTTTAAGTAGGAAAACGTATTAGGATTAAATTATTTTTTTTACTCATCATCATCATCATCATCCACAGCCCGACTTCACCCACTGCTGGGTATAGGCCTCCCTTAGTTTGTGCCATCTACCTCGATCCTGTGCCAGTCTAAACCATTGCCGCCCTGCGACCCTGTCTATGTCGTCATCTATTTACTAAGATGAATAATTAAAATAATGAAAGCGAGAATTTGTTTCACGGAATTTAGCTTCTTAATTTGCGACAAGCTATATTGAATATAGCCGATTTTTCGCCATATTGTATTCACTAAATACCTTTGTACTTTGATTTTTAATTGTTTTCTTAAACTTAATATAATTTGGCATAAATAAAGACCAATATAGAAGCCAACCACAGTTAATTCAGTGTAAAATGACACTCGCCATACACGTTAAAAATGAATTTGTATCGATTTCGAACCGTTTTAAGTAAAAACACTATGAAGGCAAAACAATACTTTTTTATTTTTCCCATAAAAAAATAAATAAACTATGAGACATTTGACATCGTATGTCAAGCTTTTATTGTAAAATCCATAATATGCGTATGCTCATGAGTGCTCAATATTGTTCCAGACTTCCAAAGAAATGAACACGACAGCGTTAGAACTTTTGCAAAGTTTTGTACGTCATAAATGCTCGCTTGTTAGCATGCCTCAACAACCACAAAACTCTTTGAAGATAAAGAATGTAGGAACTAGAACCTTAACAACTATACTTAACATGAAGAAAATGCATCTTCCGCCACGCTAACTTGTCAAATGATCGGAAGATATGTTTCAAACAAATATTAAACTGGACAACCTAACCTCTCGCAAGTTTATGACGTAAAACAGAAATAGTTTTCGACCCTTGGTTTTCTTTGCAGTTTCTGTCTTGCGTGGGTTCTGATATTTTCAAGTCTCCTTGCAAGATATTATCCCCTTTGCCGTATTCTATCAAAATCGACAAAGCAGTTTGACCCTAAATGCATATGATTGTTGGCAGCACTACTACTACTACTCAAAACTTTAACTTTCTTGGGGTTGATACATTTCCGTGGCAAAAATTAAAGATCGATATTTTCTACCTGGCCTAATGATTTATAGTCTTTAGGTGTTCTAAAAGTACTCCCAAAAATTATGGTTTCGTAAGGAATGGCAGATTTCCTTAAGTAATTCATCGACGACCTCATCGTAGAAGCCAGCTACGATATACGGAAAACGTAGAAAAAGTGCGGGGTTGTGCAATGCCAATGTTTATTTAAGGGACATTGAAAATCTCGGTCGGCCCGAGAATAAGGCCCCTGGTTAGAATAGTGTGCTCGTTATTTCAGTAATATCGTTTGTGTACAGCCAGCGACAAAAGTATGTTAAGCTAAGTAATAACTTTTTACTGGATCTAGGAAACAATAACTTGGGTTGGCAGATCTACTTTTGTTGCAGACCTTACCTATGGAACAAGACTCTTTCGCAGATTTCTATTTTTATTTGGGATTACCTTGACCTACAATGAATGCACAATCGACCTAGTTTTATTCTTTTATTTGCTATTTAAGTATTAGGAATATGTGCATTATGTCGTATGCACTACCACGTGAGGTTACCTTATGCGCAAGGCTTTGTGTACGTCATAATGCGACCGCTAGTGGTGAATTTTCGAAGGACCACCAAATTCAACCTCCAGAACCCACTTTCCTAAAAATCACTTTCTTTTCGCTGGTATTTTCACAGATTTAGCATTACTCGTTGATCTATGATCTTGCCTACTTTAATGCTAACAATTAGTTCTTAAAATGAGAATTTTGTATATTTCTGTTGTGGTTTGTTTACAAACATTCCACATCGAGTTTGCTAGATTATAGGTTCGCCATTTTTGATCGACGACCTGACCTACATCATTGTGTACTCGTAACTGATTACCGAACTTATTTTATGATATAAGTGCCTACATTTATATTTGGAATTTAATTATAATAGTTATTCATTATTTGAATGTGGCTTCAGGTTTCGGTGTCGCCATTTTTAAATGAATAATAACGATTTATTTATTTATTGGAGTAATTATATTTTTTTTCTCCATTTCTAAAACAGGACGAAGCATAACTAAAACAGAACAATTATAAAGAATATAATGTTTATTACTTAATCAAGTAAGGATTAAAATCAATAGTAACAATACAGTTAACAGCTTTGGGTCCAACTTAAAAATCACATCAATGTCATAAACCTATCTCTAAAGACTTTAAAAGTCCAAAACAAAACAATTATTATAGTTTTTAAAAGTAAGAGTAATCCAATTTTAAGTTTACAATTACACAATAGAGCTGTCTATAAGTTGATCGTAACAGTTTTCATTTTGCATAGGCAGAATAAAATTTCTTAATCGGAAAGAAATTTTAGAAAACAATGCTACCATCATGAAAACTTAAAGACAGCTTCACAAAAACCGGTAACATAATCATTATCAGAACACAGCACGAGACTTCGAATCCCTGCCTATGCTCTACCTAATACTTGTCTGATCTCACACCGACCGCAAGTCTTAATTTATTTCAGTCTTGAATTTGAAAAAAATATTAGTAAAAAGGTACTAACTTACTCATCTATGTTAGTCTGAAAATGTTACTGACAATTTCTGATAATAGACTGTGCGTTTTGAGATTAGTCATTTGGAATATTAGAGTAGCTTTGTTTAATGAATATTAATTACACCTGAATCATTGAAGAGGTCGGAATGTTTTTTATTTTAGTTTGTTTATTCGTAGTACGGCATTCCCGTCCTTGTTTGATGCAGCATTTCACAGCGACGGGATATGCTTTTACGCTCAGTGATCCAATTATTATGCCTGCCTTGTATGCTGTTTTCGTCAATTTTAATTTTGTTCGATAACGAGGTTTGAGTGACTTTTTTTATTTATAACCAAAATCTCTACAGCAAATAATCCTACACTATTTTTTGTTTGAATTTAAAGCAAAGCATCTTATGATCGATAAAGAGGTTTGTTATTTCATCAGATAAAGCGCATTTGTCATCAATAGCCAGTACGTGTGGGGCTGTCTATGTCTAATTAACGGGTTCTTTGGTTTTGTTCTATGGTCAGTATTGCAATTCAAAAATCATTAACCAGCTTCGTATGCCTCTACTACTACTAATGACTTATTTTTTTAAGAATAAAAGGGGAAACGTGCTGTAAGAAATCACGAAGATCGCGTTTTTTTTTCGGGAGTAGTCTTTTTATTACATATTTAACTTAAAATAAATGACAACCCAAACGCACAGCCTAGCCAGATCCTGTAAGCATGGATAGTTTTTTGAGTCTACACTCCCAAATGAATCTAATAAATTCAAGGTATGAAGAGTGCAGAACAAACGAATTACTTCCGCATTCCCCCGTTTTAGTACAACTTCTAGGCGGTCGGAGGCAGAACAGAGATAACCCAGCCAACTGCACAATTCAAAGTCATTCAATAACCATAATTAGATATAAAACTTTTCACTTCAATAGCTCCCTACTAACAACTAAATTAGTTACATACGACTTATTTTTATAGAAACTAACAAACGTATTACCAGATCAGGTAATCAATTCTAGCGTAGCTTTTTTGGCTTCGTACGAGAGAGCGGCAACGTGAAGTAAGAATATAAACGAGACGGAATTTCAATAGAACGATAAGTGTTTCCACGGTTTCGGCAAGGTGAGAAATAAGCGGACCCCTGATGGACAATAACTTGATAAAGTCGTTTTAGGTAATCCCCCCGTTTTAAATGGTATTTTTATTCGATTTAAGTTACTCTGTTGAGTTTGGATAGAGGTAAAATCCTCCTTTGAAGCAACAGGACTCAAATGCAACACTGAGTCATTATTTTAAAGAGTACTCTTTGGAATAAAGGAATTTTATCTTCGTTACAGGTCTATTGGTACAGATATGGATTGATTTTATTGTCCAATACTCTTTAGTTGTCGGGCCCCTGTAATAATACCTTAACTTTACACTTTGGCATTGAGGTATCTGTATGACCTACGTCTTTAGTGCCGGACGATTGTTTTATTGTTTACTCTATTCATAAATGGTATTTATATTGGTACATGTTACATATTGGTATTTATTAAAATAAATACCAATATTAAAATTAGTTTGAACTCTTTAAAATTGTGCTAGCTAAAACGACTCTATCAAGCCAACACACAGAAGTGTATAAAAAGATTATAAAAAGAGTCAAAGCATCAAATCTTTTGGAATGTAAATTGAGTCAGTTGAATCGAAGAAAGTTGAATCAGTTGAATGATTGTAATAAAAATAAAACAAAATCAAAATACTTAAAACCATTCATAAAAAATAAATTCCCAGAATTGGAGATAAGCTTCCGAAAACAGCACGAAACTGAATTATCTTTGTTGGACACAAAATTAAATGGTTATAAAAAGCTATGTAATTAGAGAAACGATCTAATCAGTAAAAACGACTGCAAGAAATCAAACATTGAATGATTGAACATGATTTTGAGAACGGTTTTTAAGCCACAATCAAACATTGTCGGACTAAAGCCTGTATTTAAAAAACTTAAATAACTGTAAATCTGAATCAGAATTCAATAGACTTCAAACCATTATTATATTAACACATAATAATACTACAATAATTATTTCAAGATTACTATCATCAGTATAGCTTGAACTAAGACAAAACAAATTTAGAATCAACATATTACACAAAGTTCGTTAACACCTACGTCAATAATCATGAAGTTTATAAAAGAGTCTCTTAGAAGACATAACATAACATTTTGACACACAAGTATGGTTTGCAAAACGTCCAGACATATACTAACATGATCGCAATAAAATGTAAAGTACTCTAGTAGGGGAGACCTAGGAGAGTTGTGACAGAGATGAGTTGTGACAAAGACGATTTCTCCCAACTTATTATAGGTAGCGAGCTGACTATACCGCTTGCATGACGCTTTCGATACGCGCCACACGACCTTAGTACATGCCGGCAAAGTACGAGGCGCTGCTGTTGCGAAAATACGACGGTTGTGTACAAAAAATGCGAAAAGTAAGTTTTTCATCAAAATTTTGTTTGGATTTATATCATTTCTTATTATATTTTTTTTTTTTTTTATATGTGCTTAGCTTTCTTAATTATTCTCAAGTAGCATGGTTATTCAACTCTCAAAATGTTGCAATAATTTTCTGTTTGCGCATCGTGTTTAGAAAATATGAATTATTATTCAGATCAAGTCGACTTTTTTAACACCTAGGCGAGTTGTGACAGCCTGTCACAACTCTCCGGCTTTTTTCGAAGGATGAAATAGCTGCACTAGAGGCTACAAGAGGAAGTCTAAGAGTGTTAAGAAACGTATCTTCAGCGAATGAAAGAAGACATCTGTAACTGCCAAGAAGACCTTTATGAAGAGGTAAACGAGTGGTGACGAAGAAGAAGAAGCAGAAAATCATTTTTTTTTTGCTTAGTTTGCCTTGAAGCTTATGCAAACAGAAGATCAAAATGAGCAATGGGCCTAATGCCTAAAATGCAAGGGCTGGGCACACGCAGATTTTACTTGAGAAAAGCGGCATAACGTTTGCCATAATTGTTAATCTGAGTAAATTAAGATTTTGGACTGATTATAATAAAAATAGTTATTGATCTCAAAGCGATGCCATATTAAGTTAATTAAAACGATGATTACATGTTATGAGAATGTTAATAATGTTACTTTTGTAGATACATAAGCATAATATAATTATTTTTTCTTTAATAAACATGTTTGATTTATTAATTATAAGTGTAATGATGTTTTTTATATCTACTATAATGTTGTCACAACTTACCTCGGTAGTAGGAGAGTTGTGACAGGGGGAGTTGTCTTCAATTTTGTC
Source organism: Thera britannica (assembly GCA_939531255.2). Classification (NCBI taxonomy): domain Eukaryota; kingdom Metazoa; phylum Arthropoda; class Insecta; order Lepidoptera; family Geometridae; genus Thera; species Thera britannica. The sequence goes on from OW618044.2 coordinate 17,033,919, forward strand.
GATTTTCTCAGAAACCATAATACTTAAATTAATTTTGGTGATTGTTTTGGAAACAGGAGAAATGTCGCTAAATTTAATCACATCGGTCATACCTGTGAAATGTTTCTTGAGTGAGATATGGCCCCAAAAGTAAAAGCTGTCACAACCCTCCTAGGTCTCCCCTACAAGACATTTCACAGTGCCTATACCGTTTCGAACACAAGTCCAACGTATAAACTACCTATTACTATTTTTCATATTATATAAGGTACATAGTTCACACACAATTCACAATGGGTGACATTAACTCGACACATCAGCATTTATTTAAAAATGAAGAGAGTAGTTCCAATCGTGTACAAAATCGTACTCGTTCAAGGGTACCTTCCAAGATTACTGAATAATAAATGAATTTAGTAATAACATTGATAAAATGCAACTTGCCTTATCGATCGATTAGCAAAAGCAGCCGTATTCTAGGGCTTAAGTCCGCCAACACACAAACGGGATGTCAGCTGTCACCTTCTGCCATGATGATGACTTGTTTACAACATCTGTCAAAATTTGATTGTCAGGCACAGCTGTTAGACCTCCCGTTCAAGTGTCGGCGCACTTGGGCCTAAGTTATTTATCTGAAACAAGTTCTCAGTGCTCTTAAGAATCTTGTTTACGGGTGTTCTTCTTTGAGGACTTTACTTCCTAACCTGAAAATTAAAGGTTATTTTTGTAAACCTATTATTAACCGATTTATAATATAATCTTCATACATTTTCAAATAATCGGAAAGAATATAATAGTCAGCAGACACAAAATACGATATTGCAAAGTTCATACTGCTAGCGCTCGAACGATACTTTATTATAATTTGAACGTATGTTTATGTTTCTATAGCACATAGCGCGAAATACTATGCTTTTCTGATCACTTCAACGATAAGTTGACTCAACTTAATAAATAGGTTCATATAGAAATACATATTTAATATAATAAATTAAGATATGCGAGCTAACAAAGTCGACTAGGCTCTGCCTGTTATCCTCAGATTCAAAATGCATGTGTGGCAACACATACACCAGTGTATGTGTGGCCACAGGCGCAGCAACCTACCCTCCCCCACTAAAGTTCCTTTCATGCATATTTTTGTTCAATTGGGCTATAGCTAATCGTCATTCGCTTTCAAAACTGTGATATTTTTGTTTTCATCATTTCATTTTACATTTCGTGAGCACGAAAGAGTATTTTTATTTCATTGACATCTAATTCGTCGAACTTTCAGTACAGAGTCGGAAATTAAAGCTTATGAAGCCGCATTACCTACATGCTTAAGGTTTCAATGAAAGGAAAGTCCAATATTCCATTACTGAACCATTCATTTTCTCATTTATACCTTTGCAATGTACCGAACCACTTTCAATTTTTTTTTAATGATTTAGGTAAGAACTAAGATGAACCATATTTTATTTTAGGAAGCCCGACAGATTATAAAACTTAATGACTAAGTAATCTAGTCTAGGTTATCAGAGAAACCAATTACGCTCCTCACGAATAGCTACAGAGTGGAGTGTGCGAACTTAAGTCTCGCGAATTTCCGTTTCATCCCATCTATTCGAAAAGAGGCCATCTATTCGAAAAGAGGCCTTTTGTTCCTCGATAAATGCGCACAAAATATGTAATTAGGGCGCACTTAATAACAGTGACAAAAATGACTATTGAATTTAGAATACTATTCAATTAAAACGTTTGGCATACAACCTTTTTGTTTGAACGCAATTTGCCGCCGCGGTATTGGTTAACCAAATAAAAAATAAAACGCAGGAACTACACACTGGTTTTTTTATTACTTTTTATGAAAACACTTCAGAGAAGTTTTATATTATTCACACAAATTGAATTAAAGATGAGTTCTAGCAGTGAAAGTGAAATATTAACACCCGAAAGTGTAAAATTAAACGCAGAAACTGTAAAACAATTTATTACCGAACAAATCTTGAAAAAAATACCCTATAGCCTATGAATATACTACACCTAATAAGCCTATTTATATAAATTTGAAATTTCGTAATGGATAAATAAATTCGTCACTACTTAAATCATTTTTGTTGAGTTTTCTCGTAGAGGGGGTGCAAAAGCAAAGCGTGCCACACGGTACCATAATATTTAACCTCGAGTGACGTACTTCGAATCCCTCGCTACGTTTAGGATTCTACCCTAAAGTTCCTCGCTGCACTCGGGATCCTACTCTAGGTTCCGTAACTTCGCTTTGGATTCAAAAACTCGCTCTCACCCTAAATACTTACATTATTTTGGTCCCTTCTTCCTGATAGGACCTAATCTGCTATTTTTACATTGTGTTAGAGCGCATAATATTATCGGTAGTGTTGGTCACACATTATTTTTAGTGAAAATAATGTTCATATCACAACCACGTGCAACCACGGACTTACTTTCATCATACTCGCTATTAAAGATCACGTCTTCAGTCCACTTCTTTTGAAGCCGCTGAGATGAGAAGCTGAGATTATGTTTCACCGTAAATCAGCTACAGACTCAGGGCCAAAAATAATTTGAACTGGACGAGCTAGTTTATTCTACGCAACGTCAATATACGTCCAAGTTCAGTATTAGGTGCTGCATCGGATTTTTATAGAATTCAACTTTTATCGGCCATTAGACGACGTCCAATGTCGCCAAAGCTTACAGGAACAGTAAAAGCCATGAAGATTATGTTTAAACAAGTTTGTTAGACAAACACACACTAGTATGGCATGAAGGATGATAAATCGACAGAATTGGACACAAGCATGTTTGGAATGCTGTACCTAAGAGCTGGGTGCATTCATAAGACAATTATCAAATACTAAGAGACTACCTAGAAAATGTATTTACGTTACGAGCATTGGAGCGTCCAAAACGCAAGTAAGACACAATAGTTTCGTTATGGCTGGCCCCGCAGTTCATTGTAACATAGTTAGAACTAGCTAGCTAGTTAAAGCTGTGAGCTATTAAGCACTTCGGTGAAATGTAGCATCAGTCATAATCCTTCATAACCGATACACCAGTTTTCCATAAGTTTATCAGCCCACTCGGAGCTACACAAGCTTTATTATTGTATATCATAAAATATACCACACTGATTGTTTTTCTTCTACAAATCAATTGATACAAATAAAGCTTATGTTTGTCATTTTTGAAATAACCTCTGGCGTTTAATTTACTTTACTATTAAGTAAGAATCAAAAATTAACTTTCTGTGTCTTTTAGAACTAGACTCTGTGTTCTTAAGTTTGTTCGATTTCCATATAAACTGAATTTTATCATATATGGGCGATAAAAGTATAATTGTGCTTTGAAATAACTGTAGTTGGCTTTCATATTGGTCTGTATTTCCGGCAAACTTTATTAAGTTTGCCGGAAATAAAGATCAATACGATAGCCAACTACATTTATTTCAGTGTACAATTATACTCTCATCGCCTATAAATGTTAAAACTATTTTTTATGAAAATCGTACCACCATAATGATTTTCAGTGCCAAAGGGCAAATTAAAAAAAAAAAACCGGCAATCGATATAGCTTGTGGCTCTTGTTAATTTAAGCCAGAAATTACCAAGAAAGTTTAACAAGCAATTTTGCATGAGACTCTTATTGTTTGGATCGAAATTGACAAAGCAGACTCGTTCAAATGATTTTTTAGTAGATAACAATTCGAAAGAACCAGTGACACGATAAGAAGAAGAAGTAGATAACATTATTGACTGGCCTCTAGCTCAGTTGGTAGTAGCTCTGCCTTCTGCGCCGTAGGTCGTGGGTTCGATCCCCACCGAGAACAAATATTTGTGTGGTGAACATAAATGTTTGTTCTCTGTCTGGGTGTTATATTGTATTCTAAGTATGTATTTACAAAAAAAATATGTATTCAAGTATTATATCAGCTATCTGGTTCCCATAGTACAAGCTCTGCTTAGTTTGGGGCTGGGTAGTGTTGTGTGAATTGTCCACAATATTTATTTATTTATTTATTATTGTAAGCCATATAACAAATGTAAGAATACTATCTTGCCTCTTGATCGAGTTGACGTAGAGTTTATGGTACAGGACAAATATTTGCAAATTTATTTAACAATACCTCACCTCACCTCATGTTAATCAGACCTCCAAATCGACTGACACATACGTCTGCGCTCTGAAGGTTTCGCCAGAACAATAATTTGCATTCAACTAAACTTTGATATTTTGATAATTTCTACAATGGTTCTCCAATACAGAATGCAAAATAAAATAAATGTTTTTCAAACGCCGTGTTGCTACAAACAAATGCGTACAATTGAGTTCTACGGCTACTGATACCAAAATTCATGCTTTTTACTATTATAAACTCTCAGAAAAAAAAAAACAGAAACTGAATAACAAAGACATTTACTAACTGCACATTAAATAATAATAATAAAAGTGTAAGATAAATTCCATGTCCCGAGTGTTATTTCCTAACTATAAAGTTGTTATTTCGTGTACTTTAATTTAAATAAAACCTATTACATATTATTGGAAAGTCCTAACTGCCATATTGTTATTTTTTTATAATCATTGATATCTGCCTAACCCCCGAATACTGAAACGCAACTCAGATTTAAGCACGTCTCAAGCGACGAGTATTTGACAGATTTTCATTGAAAACTGTCAAATATTCGTCGCTTGAGACGTGCTTAAATCTGAGTTGCGTTTCAGTATTCGGGGGTTAGACTGTCAAAAAACACTGTCTTGAGGTACATAAACTGTTTTGAAACTTTTAACCCCGAATACTGAAACGCAACTCAGATTTAAGCACGTCTCAAGCGACGAATATTTGACAGATTTTCATTGAAAACTGTCAAATAATCCTCAAAAAAAGAACAGCTAATTAATTTAACCTCAAGCCTATGTAGGGTTTTAGTGAAAATTTTTTTGTATGCAGACCTAAACTTCTTTATAGGGGTCGCTGTGCTTATTAACTTCAGGACCTTCAGATTTCGGGAAATATAAGTTATATAATTTAGCGATATAATTTAGCTTTCAAGTTCAAAGTCTAATTTATTATTACTTTGAAGCGTAGCGAGTGCTGTCTTTGAATCTTTTGCTTTTATATTGTCTACGTCTCACTAAGTTGGAGGGACACCACACTGGAACTTCACTGCTATTTATATTTATGTTTGTTATAGGATCGTAGAAAAAACGGTAAGAAGCAAACCGTTGTTAGTTGCCTGTTCTTCTAGGCTTGGTCGCGTGGAATTGGCACTGGCACGTAGCTTTTAAGACGTTTCAAAGTGATGCAACTCAATAAATACTTGTTTTTAACTTGATTTGAACTAACTCATAATATTAGTATTAGTCTCTCTTATATTGAGTAGTAGGTAGGATATTTCTACTTAAAAACTGAGACTGAAATATAAGAAGAGACAAAACGCAGGTCTATTTTCGTCATTTGGTATCGAATTCCTAAAACATTAAAGTACGAATTGGTCTTTATTTCGAGCACTTTACACCTACTTTGAAATCAGTCATGGATTGTGAAACCTACATTCACTATTTGCCTAGCCTAGATACTTTATTCATAAATGTTGGTTTCAGATATCTATACATACTTATATAAATAAATTTATGATAAAACTGCACGTTTTATATGTATGTTTACTAAGTCTTGAAATAGACATAGCATTTTGCGCTACGGTAATAATCATATCCCGATTTTTAAAAGCAGCTATTTGAACAAAATTAAAGGGGGGAGGGGGGGAAGGGTCTAGTTAGCCATGCAAAACCATAAAACATAAATAAAAAACACACCTAAACATATAAAAGCCACGACCAAGAAAAGTACCTCAAATCGCAACATCTTCCTGCCCCCTTATCCCACTTTATGTGCGGTCGGCACAGCATGTTTTCCTTTACCATTCTCCTCTATCCGTCATTTCTGTATTCACTTCTTTCATCTTTTATACTGCTCATCCATCTTTTCTACCTCTACCCACAAATCCATCTACATTCATATTCATCACTCTTCTGGCCACAAGACTTTCGTTCCTACTCATAACATGCCCGTACCACGCCAGCCTGTTGCTCCTACATTTATGCTACTTTTAGACTTGCCCGGATATACTCATTCCGTATCTTGTCACTCTAAACATCCATCTATGCCGCATACCCTTCTTTCGTCACTGGACGAAAAGTAATGGACAACACTCGGATCCATACATTACGACAGGTCTTATGATCGTCTTATAGATCTTCCTCTTAAGCTGAAGGGGCATCCGTGGATAACAAGTTATTCCCGTGACCTGTCGCCATTCAATGTCGCTGTCGTCGTTCTGTAATAATGAGCAGAGGTACCGGAAATCGGAGCAGACTAGTATGAATACACCATCTAAGGCAATTGGGATAAAATTGGATGAGCCACCAAAGTCACAAAACAGTTTTGGTTCTGCTGATTTTCAGACCGAAACTCTCCAATCTATACTGCCATTTTCACAGCCTGCTCTGGACCTCAAGCGCATCTCTTCCCCGACAAGAACAATGTCGTCGGCAAACAGCATACACCAGGGTGCCTCTTCCTGTATGTCAGATGTTAAAGCATCCATTACCAGGAGAAACAGATAAGGGCTTAAAGCCGGCCCCTGGTGTAAGCCTAAAGCCACAATGAACTTATCGGTCTCGGATCGGACGTGTGTGCTCGCTCGCCTGTACAAAGCACTAATGAGCTGTATGTACTTCTCAGGCACTCTCTGTCATCATACTTCACCATAAGATCCCCCGGGGTACTCAATCATACGCCTTCTCAAGATCCACGAATACCATGCATAGATTCCTGTGTGTCTGTGTTTCTCACATAATTGTCGCAGTGTAAAAATGGCATTCGTGGTCCCGTGCCCAGGCATGAACTCAAACTGGTTCTACGATAACTCAATCTCTTCTCCCATTCGTCACCTTCAATCGCAAAATATAATCACATTATCGGTAGGCCTCAAAAGTAATGCAAGTTGGACCTTAAACATGCGTTATTAATATGTACTTTCCTTGGTCGTAACGTGAAAAGAGTACCATGTAACTAATTAGGACTGTATAGCAACACCAAAATGTTTAAGTATGTAATACTCAGTAAAATACTTACCCTTACCATATACATATAATCAACTCGTAGACATCATACCTAATACCTTCCACAACATTTTAATAACAAAGCGGCAATACGCCTTGTCTACTTGAAATGAGTTTTTGAGTAGATTAGTTACTTTGGACTTTCCATACAACACTATCTAGCCCCAAACTAAGCAGAGCTTGCATGAACCAGATAGCTGATATAATACTTATATGCGAGGGGAGGTCAAAAAGTCGCGGAATGGAAGGGTTAGGATGGGGTAGGGCTATTTTTACCTGGTACCCTGGTATTCTCCAAGTACTCAATATATAAGTACTAGTATCTAACGCTCTAAAATTAATTTAAAGTTGTCGCAACAGTCCCACTTAGTACATGACACTCTTTGGCTTAGTTATTAAAATACAAGTAAAAAAACTTGAGAAACCGATTTCATGGCCAAACTGCTGAACCGATTTTAACCAACCATTGAAATTAAAAAAGAAATGTTCAAATCAGTTAAAAAATGAAAAAGTTATGCGTTGAAAAACATTTAAAAAAACCGAATTGAGAACCTCTTTTTTTTGAAGTCGGTTAAAAAGAAATTCATTCATTTGAGTCGGTATGACGTCAAGTTGTACCAACAAAGTAGGAAAAACTTACCTAAACCAGAGATCCGCCGACAGGGAACTCACTTGAAATAAAGACACTAAATTGATCAGCGTGAGAGCACAGTGAGCACACTTTGTTGATAATTTGGATGACACCTAACATCCTCGATTCCTACTCTTTGGTACAACTGACGTCCGTAAGTTACGACATGGCAGCAAGAATTTCAACTCGGTTATGTCTACACTCATAAGCTTATTTTTGCTTTGCGCACGCGTGAAGCTCAAGTCTCATATTGTAGATAATATTAATACGTGCGCTAAAAACGATTTAACATTGCTTAAAATGATCTGTATGTAAACACAAGAGCTAATGTATTTTATACAGGTATTAAATGTGCAAGATAATGATAGCGAATGAGTGTAAACATACCTATTTAAAAGCTGTTCATCCACATACCTGGTCCCAGAAGTAAATCGGCAGATTATTGACACGGTTATTATCATCGCGGGCTTGGGCCGCTTGTTGTTGCATCCACATAATATCACTTGCAGTTGGCTGACTCCACAGCGATTCCACCTAAAAGTTAATTCACGTTTAACGAACAAACCGTGGTAGTTCGTGGTGGTGGCGTGGTGGTGGTAGCATTATAGTAAGTTCACCTCGGAATTCGAGATACCCAGCTGTAAGTCTGTAAATATTTGTATATTAACACCCTAAAAGTTGTCTCAAAACCTACATATGGTAGGGTGTACGCAACTATTAAATTTCAAGGTCAAAAAACTTTTTTGTAAATATCTCATTTTCTATGGGTTTTTTGGTATTTGTATACAGGGTGTCCCATAAGTCAACGTCCAACCGAAAACGGGTTATGCGCCACGTCATGACAGTTATAAGAAAAATATAAAAAAAAATATTTGTTTTGTAACTTTCGAGTTATGAGTATTTAAAAAAAACAGAAAAAACTGACACCCTGTGATGATCTTTTAAGCCCTGTGACTACAAACATTAACTTTTCATGAAACTTTTTTCTGCAACGTAAGCATGAATAACCCTTCTGTAAATTTCAATTCAAAATTAAGCCATAACTGCCTCAGTTTTTAATGAAATCGTGGAGTTTTGGCCAACGTTTCATTTCAGATAATTACATCACCCAACTTTAACCGTCTGTACCGCAAAAAAAATGTACCACACTATCATGGCATGTAACTTTAAAAATTGGTGCATTTATCCAGCATTCCAAAATGGTATAATACTTGCTAGAGTACTCCTTAGTTTTGGAAATAAAAAATGTTTTTTCAACTAAACCGGATTTGCAATCAATTTTATTTCAATAGATAAAATGTTTGTACCCTTTAAATGATGGACTTAAAATGTCTACGCTGTGTTTTTAAGTGACTCACAATTCACAAGTACAAGTAAATAACATTTCGACAATGCAAGTAAACAGATAGAGCCACCATCTTGTCGAAAGAGTAATAACCATGAGTGTTCAAGTAATTTGTTAGTTTTAGGTGAAAGTTTGAAATAAAATTCAATCATAGGATTTCTTCAATCGTGATTTTAATTTAACTAAATCAAGGATTTACAGCAAATGTTCAAACTGTTAGCTTGCATAACTGTTAGCAGTAATGCAAGCTCTACATTTCCTTAAAAAAAATCTGCTGTTTGTAAAGTCAGTTAACTGACGACAGTTGAACGTGACAACGTCTTATAGCTGTCCACGCGGACGCATCGCTCACTCAAGTAGGAGAGAGACCGATGTCGAACGCTGCCGAACGCGGAGGCCGATTGTGCCTCTTTGTCGCTCGTTCCGCGCTCTCACTTGCACTTCAAGTATTAAATGGAACGCCTCAGAGCGAGGTAACGCCGCATGAGTTATGTTTTTTCGTACGAGCAGCCTGCTCCATCGAATTATAAGACGTTATCACGTCAAAAACCATGTAATAAGACCGGCGACGGGCGAAGGCAAACTTTAGATTAAAACCACGATTGAAGTAATCCTATGATTAAATTTTATTTTTCAAACTTTTACCTAAAACTAACAAATTACTTGAAAACCCATGGTTATTACTCTTTCGACAATATGGTGGATCTATCTGTTTACTTGCATTGTCGAAATGGTATTTAGTTGTACCTGTGAATTGTGAGTCACTTAAAAACACAGCGTAGGCATTTTAAGTCCATCATTTAAAGGGTACAAACATTTTATCTATTGAAATAAAATTGATTGGAAATCCGGTTTAGTTTAAAAAACATGTTTTATTTCCAAAACTAAGGAGTACTCTAGCAAGTATTATATCATTTTGGAATCCTGGATAAATGCGCCAATTTTTAAAGTTACATGCCATGATAGTGTGGTACATTTTTTTTGCGGTACAGACGGTTAAAGTTGGGTGATGTAATTATCTGAAATGAAACGTTGGCCAAAACTCCACGATTTCATTAAAAACTGAGGCAGTTATGGCTTAATTTTGAATTGAAATTTACGGAAGGGTTATTCATGCTTACGTTGCAGAAAAAAGTTTCATGAAAAGTTAATATTTGTAATCACAGGACCTAAAAGATCATCACAGGGTGTCAGTTTTTTCTGTTTTTTTTTAAATACTCATAACTCGAAAGTTACATAACAAATATTTTTTTTTATATTTTTCTGATAACTGTCATGACGTGGCGCATCACCCGTTTTCGGTTGGACGTTGACTTATGGGACACCCTGTATAATATAAATATTGTATAATACAAAATTCTCCACAATTTTTGTTTAAAATCATTTTTCATACGGTGAACCGTTTTCGAGATAGAGGTCAGAGAGCGCGCGGTCACAGCATCACTTCAGGTTAACCGACGACCGGGCTGTGACCGCGCGCTCTCTGCCCTCTATCACACAACTTTTAGGGTGTCAATATACAAGTATTTACAGACTTACAGCTGGGTATCTCGAATGTCGAGATTCTTACCTAATTTAAGCTTAAATGACTGGCCTATGGTGATTTAACAATACATTTATAACCCCCTCTTCATTTCATTCATAAAAGTAGCTGCAATAGCTCATTTATCTAATTCTCGATGAAATGAGAGCGAGTAAAAGCCCAGTTTTAGCCAATTTCGGGAGGCGATAAGGTAAATCCAGTTATTGTACACCCCGTTATTACGATGCCAGTTCAGCCTCATGTACGCTATAGCAATTTAATCATTGATTTTTGCTTTTTTATTCTGGCACTGGATGCATGCTGTCTTTGAGACTTTGTAGGGCGCATCCGACCCAGATAGGTTAGGTTTAAACATATCAATTACGCACAAGGCGAGGGAGCAAACCTCTTACAAATACCCAATTTATTTTACAATAACGCATCTGTAATTTTGGGAAGTCGTATAGATAGATAGATAGATAGATAGATAAAAACTTTATTTGCCTAGATTTAACACACACAAAATAAAATAAAAACATACAGAGATATATTATACAAAACAAGAACTTAACAAGAAAATAAAAAACTAGCTACAAAAATTAAGATAGCGTGTGTGTTGCATTCCAGACAAAAAGGTAATAGCTCAGCGCATATATTGCACAAGTGCAAACACTGATTTTCAGCTATTACCTTTTTAAGCGACAAGTTGAGATGCCAAACGACGGAACCAGTGTTTGTGAATGACGGAGAACTTAAAAGATTGTGTATGGGTGTGTATATGTGTGTATGGGTGCATGTGGGTGTGTGCGAATGGTTGAGTGTGTAGTGTTGTGCGTTTCGTGAGTAGGCTTCCATGATTCTCCCAGTCTCTTAAGAGTCTGGTAAGCACAGAGGGAAGCCTACCCCGAAGAGTGTGTGTGTATGTGGGTGTATTACTGAGAGCTCTCCTGATTACACAAGTCTCTTAAGAGCCAGGGTTTCACAGGAGAGCTCTCTAGTGTGTTTGTGTAGTATGTGTGTAGTGTGCGGGGGTATGTTCGTAAGAGTGTTGTGTAAAAGAGTGTGGGTGTGGAGACGTTTGGGAAACTTTGAAATGATAGTGTGTGATTGAGTGTTAGTGCTGAAAGAAGAGAGTTCAAATTACGAAGTCGTATAGCTTTTTCATGTTAATGTTTTTTTTTATGTTATTCTTGCGATCAACACAAATCAACAATACTATCCATTAATTCTTGGGCCCCATTGGCTGACAAACAAAAATCACTACCTTCCTGAACAGACAGATAAAATGATGTTTGATGATGATGACGAGAAATTTAATTAGTAACGAGTTGAATGGTCGGTCGAATACTATCCTAGAGGCGCCAAAGTACCACAGCCCTCTCTTTTCCACTCGCACTATGAGCAACTTTCCCGAGCGTTGATTTCCATGGAGACCCCAAGCTCCTGACCGATTACCAGCCCATACGCAGTTATGTGCGGTAGAAATGATATATTGTATTGGTTTTCATGCCAGTTTGCTGCTCCCTTATTGCTCATACGCAAAGGGTCATATTCTCATAAATTACCAACTCCACTGTCCGCCTTGTATTATCACTGATTAATTTTGAGTTATTTTTCACCGAACCTATTAGGCCTAAAACATACACAAGCGACGTCCTTATGTCGCTTGTGTATGTTTTAGGCCTAATAGGTAGCGCCACGCCTCAGCAGGCGTGGAACAGGCGTGGCGCAGGCAACAAAACGGCGTGTCTGCGGTCTGCGCCGCGTCGCTTCAGTATAATTCAAAAACGTCGCCTGCATACATTTTGTATGAAATCGTTTTGAAGCTGCGCACGCCTGCGCCACGCCTGTTCCACGCCTGCTGCCTTACGTCGCTTGTGTATGTTTTAGGCCTTACAGTATTATAAAGTTGTATAAAGATAAATTGAATGCAATGGTGGCCTAGTAGTAGTAATCCCGCCTTCCTAGCCTAAGGACGCGGGTTCGAATCCAGTCGTGTACGGAAAATGTATGTAAACAATGCTAGTGCTCTTAAACGGTGAAGGAAAACATCGTGAGAAAACCCAGGGCTTAGTCAGCTCTGCCCGTATGATCATGATGACCATGTCCTATCTGTAGATTAGGCCGACTTAGCGGTCAGGATGGTATAGGTGCTGGGCAAGTCTATTCCATCTTAAATCCTGTCCCAGGCACTATAGCGCACCAGTTGCCCTCGACGCTATATAAATCATTTGCAATCATATACAATAGATGCAAAGGCCTGACTTTTTTCACTGAGGAATAAGGTATAGCGATGTATCTGAGGTACTTACTTCTGGTCCAAGTCCAGCTTGTTGAGCATTCATCATGTTTTCGTGTACTTGTCTCATATCAAATCTACCAGCCATTTGGTTGTAAGGGATCGGTAACATGTCCTGTTTGGAAATCAATGTGATTATGTTACATCCAAACATCAAGAGAGAACATGGTCTTTCAGGCCAGAGGAAAATTTTCAATACATACCACCGGTAAACTCAAACTCAATAAAATTGTATCCAATACGATTACAAGAATCACTTTGAAACGTCTTAAAGCTAGGTAAAACTGTATGGAACGCCACTAAATAGAGTAACCAATTTGAGTTTAAATACATATCTCGGACATTTAGTAAACTCAGACCTGAAAGACGATGTGTGTATGAGAGAGAGAACGGAGGGCGCTGTCTGTTAGAGCGAACATGATCGCCCACACGTTTGCTCGTTGCTCCACTGATGTAAAAATCACACTTTTCCGAGGTTACTGTAATAGTTTCCACACGAGCAGCCAGTGTGCGAACCATACTTAAAAAAAGTAAAGTGCCCTTCGCCTTCAATATAATAACGCGTTCAGTGTTGTATGAGGCTTTCTCGGCTCTGCAGCGAGGTTTGACTAACAAGTTTTTCCTATGTTGATTTAAATAAATTAATTAATAAAACACTAGACTTTAAACCCTTTTATCTTCCTCATTCAGCGCCAAGATATACGATGTCTACCGTGCCTAACAATTGTACGGGCTTATTTTATTCCAATTACTTTACAAATATAACTATTTACGTTTTGACATTCTACTTTCGAACCTAAAACAATGCAGCCTTTAGGCTAGATTGTTATAGGATCAAACGCAAGCTCTATTAGTCATTACAGCAAACGCGAAGACGCATAAACAGGTTATAACTTACCATCGGTCCAAAGGGCACCATACCATAGGTCACTAGGGGCCTCAGTCCCGATTCACAGGCACGGCGCACCATCAAGTCAGGACTGAAAAATCCAGCGCGATACCAACTACACATTTCTTTAGATGTGAACGGGCCTTGAATCGTTTTCTGTAAACAAATAACACTAATTTGAAGTAGGTAAAAGTAAAGATGGACGAATACCTATTAAGTAATTAATAAACGTTTATAGAAAAAAATATATTGAGATTCATATTTTTATGATAATAATTTTGTCATTTTTATTTTATGTTGTCAAACAGAGATGATTTAAGGCTGAGCACCACAGAATGGTGGTCAAGGGATGCTCGAAGACTCTAGGCAGACCACTCGCCTGTTGGTCGAGCGATATTGTAGCGAGTGCTGGGAATAAGTGCATAAAACTCGCATTACAAGGGACCGGAAAAAGTGATGAGATAAAGAGAGGGAAAAATAGTGGTGGCTGAAATGATGATGAAAGATGATGAGACTATTAACATAAAGTGGGATTAGCTAGATCCTTCAAACACTTGTACGAAACTATACGTACCGTCGGTGCCCGACTCGGGGTAAGCTAGTTATGAAACAAAAAAGCCAGTAATATTTCAAAGTTCTTACTACAAGAGAATTCATTATTGACTCTTGTAAAATGAAACTTTGAACAATACAATGTATTTATTAAAAAATTTACCTTGGGATCTTCGTAATACCACTGCTCTGTCAATGGCACGTTGGGCAATGGTCCGCAAGGAGGCGGCTGCATCATATTTCCATACATTGAGGCCGGGTTGAATGAGCCGTGCGAAGTAGACTGCTGCAGAGCGTGACCGTGCATCGGGTACATGCCCTGTTGATTGTGCATTACCATCTCATTCGGATTCTGCACATTCTACAAAATATTGATAAAATTTATTCGGGGAGTCTCAGGGAGACGAAATTTATAAAAATGTATATTGTATAGAAGTGTTTTCATTTTTGTCAGAGGTTTTTGGATAGTTTATCAATGTTTATGGCCTAACCATGTAGTAAAAGCAGAACCAATTTGAAAGCAACTTTTTCCCGAGTACCACTGAAGCTTAGCTGTGGGCAAGTTTGAAGGTAATAAAATGGCACTTACGGCAGGGGAAGCTTGCATAAACAAACTGTTGCCCATGCCTTGGAAACCAGGCATTCCAGATACAGACTGCATGTTCGCGTTAGTGATGCCCCCTGGTTGCATGTTGCCAGGCATTGCCCCGACTGGCTGGAAACCATTCCCTTGCATGCCTTGCATTGCGCTCTGCATTTGCATGTTGCTCTGTTGCATGGCAGTCTGCATGCCACCATGCATAGGATTTTGTAAATTATTTCCACCCAATCCTTGGAGTCCAGAAGATAGCATAACAGGGTTTGAAATCGAAGGTGGCATACTCGTCATTGGGGGCATTCCCATGTTTGAACCGGTCATAGGTAGACCAAGTGAGGCGTTTAACATGGAGTTAGTGATTCCCATGGGTCGCATCATGCTGCCCTGTGGCATCCCGGGCGACATGGCCATGTTAGGGCTGGGTTGGTTCATTGCCATGCCCTGGTTCAGAAGATTCATCCGCATTTGCATGTTTGGGCTGGGTATTGGATTGCTGGCACTTGCAGCTTGAGTTGTGGCATTCAGCAATTGTGATTGCAGCTCGTCATTTAGATTCATATCCAAAAGCTCTTCTACAAGCTTAGTTTCCTGCTGTTTCTGCTGATTTTCTTCCTCGCTGTAAGAAAAGTTATAATAAAGACCTGATAGCAAGAAACTACCTTTGAGTAATATTTAAAATACAAGTTTAATACCTTTGTTTCTGCAAATTTTGCTGCTTAGCTCGTTCAAACAGGGGTGCGGCAACTCTCTTTGGCGTGTCGTTAGTTGGCATGCCAATGTTCTGATGCTTCTGTCGTAGATGATTATTACTGGGGGTCATCATAACAGACTTGTAGTTCCCCCTCTCGTTGTTAGAGTCTAGTTCGTCAGCCCGAAGGAGCAAGTCTATTCTTTGCTGCACTGAAGATGGCGTGTTATCGGAGTAGTATGTTTTGTCTCTGGTTTGTTCATCTTCGTGTTTTTGTTCCGGCTCGCGTTTGATGGGCAAGGCCGCCGCCTCGTCCTGTAACTCCTGCTCGTAAGGGTGAGTCGGCGGTGATGCGGATCTTCGCACCAACTCTGCTTTAGTTTTGACAGTTTGCCCAGTGTTTGATGTTGGCCCAGAGTTTTTGTTGGCCCCAGTATCTGTGGGTGGGGCGTTTGTATTGCCAGCCGTATTTTCCTCCGAAATGCCTGGTGTTGCATGCTAAAATAAATCATAACAAATTATTAAAAGATTTTGTTGGTTATGTACAGTCGCGGTATGAAAATGTCCGTCACCTAGAGTCAGTTTTCGCTTGCACCAGTGCCTTGATCATGAACACATTTTGACATTATTTGTGACGTTAACTTATCGGTGTATTCTGTCTATTCAGTTTCAAAAGGTAGTATGTGATCGTGATACGTTGAACAAATCAAAATGAAAAGTATATCAACAGTCAATAGCACAGTTGAAAGACAAGGAGCATGGTTTACCTTTTTGAATTTGACTTCAGTAGCGTCGAACCGCTTGGCAGACAGTTTCTTGGCTTTCTCTGAAGCCCACCACTCTTCAGAACCTTCTTCAGCTGTCCTTGAACGCGCAAAGCTGCCGTGAGTGTGTGACCGAGCCAGTGCTACAAAAATAAAATGTCGTGTACACAGAACATATTATGTACATACACAATATGAAATCCATTTAAAAATAAGCAGTAAGAAATAGAAGGAGCGTCTCGCACCATAATAGGCAGTGCAAAGTAAGGCAACGTTATGTGATCTAGTAAAACAGATTTATAGCTTCTTACCATAAGGAGCATCCTGCGATTTAGGGAGGTTGCTGTCGTCATTGCTGTAGCCGTGGAAAGCTCCAGACGAATCAAAAGTTCCGCCACAAGCGTCAGAATTCTCCACAGCCCTGAAAAAAGCATATTTTGTAAAATATGATAAGGTATAATAAACAATCGTCACGATATTGGTTTGTCATCACAGCTAGATTTCATCCAATGCTGAAAAACTGGTGGTCTAATGATAGCGGCCCCGCCTTCCAACCGGTCGTGGTATCAAGTCGTGTCGTGCACCAATAAGATTTTCTGTCCCAAAATATATGTGCACTATGTCAGTACTCGAGGTGTCCTAATTGGCAATCGATCGCGCGATTGTGAGATGCGAATTCATCGTCTTCTTCTTATCGTTTCACTGGTTCTTTTAAACCACTTTGTTGAAATGAACCAGTGGCCCATTTCTGGGCAAAACACATATAGGGACAAAATATCAGGGGAAACATCGACACGACGAAGAAGAAGAAATGACAAGACAAGAAGACCCAAAGCCATAGACCTCTCTATGCATGTGGCAAAGTTGAGGAGTCAGCATGACTACCTTACTTGGGAACAGCCTGTACATAGACAAGCTTCCAGGATTTTGGCACTAGACCTGTCATCGTAGGGAGACAACTCAGGCGCACAGGTCCTCAGAAGTATAACTGGGATCACCGTCTTAGCTTCCAGTTAACAAAGAGCAAGGCCATCTAAACAAACTTTGTGACCATTCATATAACACGAGCACCAAACCATACGCCTTGGATTGCTTACAAATTGTGAGTAGCCTGAATATAATTGAACTGTATTGTTGGTACTCACCATTCTGGTAAAGAGTCCTCGTTATTATCCCCGCTCCATTGTCGACGATTTGAAGTCCATGGCTTTTCTTGGTTGCTTCTCTCCGGCCATTCTCTCTCTGCAATGAAACCACTTCAATGAACTTGTGAAAGCATTTTATATTTAGGAGAAATGTAACATTAAAATGATCACGCTCAGTTTTCGCTTTGTCTCTAATTTTGGGGGAGTTTAATCTTGAACTATATCTTAAGGATTACTCGAAGGCCGTGGTATACAACTACTGCAGCCAGAACAAAATGTTTTGCAGTGATTTATGAACAAGTTCAACATACCCCATTTTTCTTGTCCGCGCCTGGCGCCCTCCGTCGAACGCCACTCTTCACCTTCTTCTCGATTCGGCTGCTGCCTCCAATTAGTATGATTTTGTCGATTCCTACAACATTACCATCACTGTCAACATAATGTACAACATTTTGTAGCTGGTAATATAATGTATATGTCAATAACTTCCACCACATGTTCCAGTTGATACATAATCTACAATGAAACGACGATGATCATGGGAGGGAAGATGACTGGCAACTCTACTTGAAAAATATATTACGATTTTTGATCGCTAGAGCCAGGATCGCCAGATTAATGTAACTTCCAAAGCATGGAAGCAGCACAGATGTAAGCGCTATCAGTGGTCAGCCGTCCTAATGGATGCTATAAAAATAGCTTGACTCACTTCCTGAATGGTGACTTGTTAGCCCATTCTGGCTGTTCCACATTAGGTCTTAAGCCCGGTGGGTTCATTCCATTCCCATTGTTCCACAGTCCACGAGGAGAGTTGGGGTCATCATCGGTAGTTCCGGGATAGGTTCTCTGACCATTGTGCCAATTTGGAGACCTAAAAGTATCACTACAAATAGCGCATTCATAAATTATTATGCAAATAAAAACAAAAAACTCAAAGAAAAGAAACAGTAAACAAGCTTAAATAAAAACGAACTAAATCGCCTTCTGATCCTAAGATCGTGGGTAGCAATCCTTACACGTGCAATATCGGATCTTCTACTAGATAAATAAGAGAATATATATAGGTACATTATGATTTTATCATAGGGGCCAGACAATATAAATACTAACAAAGCTTACAAAGGCGAGTTAAATCTGATATAGCACACAAGGTCAAAGGGGTATTTTTCTTTGTAACTTGAGTTTCAAAAGAATATCAACAACTGGTTATCTCGGTAAGACGGGGTTGGCGTGTCGTTTTTACCGATATAAATCGGATGTTATAGACACAATCATGTTAGTCCAAGTATCAAATTAAGGCAAATGTTCTCTTTGTAACTCGTTTTTGATGTAAATGTACAAAAAAATACATGTTGCTTATTAGACATTTAACTTTAATTTAAATAATCAATGGCAACAATTCTTACTTTATTATAACTAGGTATATGAAAAAAACACTTGTGACATTATTATTTTTAAACAAAGTATTCATTTAGCAATTAGATCAAATGATGTGTAAAGAGGTATCATTTTACTACCCAGTTCCTCGAGGTCTTAGGCAGATACCTCACCCTTAAACAGATAACCAGGCTTATTTTTAGCTGAGAAATCAGTCGGTTTACTTGGCTCACCGCAACTGTAGAATTTAAACGATTCTTGCATCCCAAGGCTATATATACATACAACTATTTATTAGCTCTAACTAGTTTGCTACCAAAATAGGAGGTAAATCTGAATACTTCATACACACCTTCCTAAAGAGGTTTGGCGCACAAAGCCACGGGCCCGGCCGCGGGATTCGCTGTTTGGTGCTATGGCTCGGCCTCTCCCGTCGGTCAAATTGATCCCACGACCGCGCCCTTGCCCGTAGCGATCCGATGGACTCAAGACGACCACGGACGGCGGATTGTTACGCATGTTACTGTCTCTCTGAAACAAAAACATACACTTGATATCTGCAAACTTTCTCCTTAGAAACATCGCGTACTCCCCGCGTATTAAGACAACGAGCTGGTAGAGTGCGCCCAAGCTAAGTCTGCCAATTAATTTCTCCGGTATCCCCAAAAAGATTTGTACATGGTATTAATTTTTTATCAGTCACTTTGATGGTATGTGAGCTGTCAGACTGATTGTGTAGCGGATATTTTTCTAAAATATTCATCTTTATGATGGCTAAACCAATAAAAGGTGAGTGCGGGACCTATAATATAATATGCTTAATAAATAAATGGATGCAAGGGAACAAAACAAAAACAACATTGTTTACAAGAAATCAAGGAGTTGACTGGAGTTCACGAGTAAGTATATCAAATTATATTGATACTTGGTCATGTGATTTTGTTGATTTTTGTTATCAGATTATTTAGTGGTTTTTATGGGCGGTCGTTACTTGCAGTTGCGTCGCATACTTCCAGTACTGATATACGGATGCCAAACATAACTGTGCTTCATATATAACTTGTCTTTCGACGGTAAACATGGGCCCTAAGTAAAGCACACCACCAGATATTATAAGCCTGTCAACATGGAATAGAAAGAAGCATCCTAAACGTAAAACTAAAAGATAAAAAAAGAGTTGCACACATTAATCCAATAACTAAAGTCGAGGATGTCACAACCTAAATCCGAAGGCTGAAGTGGCGCTGGACAGGTCACATGATGACATCCCGAAGGAGTAAATAGACTTATGACTGTACAGTCGGTACCCACGAGAAGGAAAACGCAACAGAGAACGGCAGCTGAAGCGATGGGAAGTTGAGCTTCGTAAGAAGTGGCGCGATCACGTCTGTACTGTACCAAATGGCAAATCCTGGAGGAGGCTTTTGTCCAAAGGCAAACCGATCTACGTACCGCCACGCCGCTGTCATATTTAACACAAACTTTTGCTTAGTAATTTAAGTAAGATTAGCGTAAGTTAAGTTAATCAATACTGTTTTTTATTATGTTCTATTAATAAATAAATACCTTACGACGCATGGCGTGTACGATATGAATGAACCGACCGACTGACTGCTTGATTGACTGACCAAAGGGGTAGGATTTTACTACACGTTATATGTACAAGGCCGCGGATCCACTCCCCTACGTCATGGTCTCTGTCTGATACATACAAAATATATGAGGCCACGGACGCTGACTACACGTGTTTCGATCTACACGTGTGACTACGCGAAACTCGTGTTATCCGGTTCGGTGGGCTATATAAGTTTGAATGAAACAGACAAGAGACCAATGATATGGAAAGCAGATCCTCGACCGAATTATAAGGTTCTGAGGTGTCTGCGACAACTTCCAATCACGAGCGTCGTATATACCGAATGGCTTATCGATATGGTTATTTGTAACTAATATAAACAAACAAACAGTCTTTACGCGCTATCAAACTTACAGTATCGTCTTCAAAATTATTATTGAGGGCGTAGGGCGGTTTCCCCCTGGGCTGGTAGAGGAGCTCAATGGATCTCAGCTGCGGCGGGGCTTCAGCTGTCTGTCTGTCGTACAGTGCAAGCATTTCCTCTCTGCCATATCTGGTGGTGTTACGACATAATTATCAAGTGTTTTATTTCACCCCATCTGCTCGCAAAAAGAACTTGCGACATTTAGAGTTATAGTTTTAAGATTGTTGTTGAATTTTGGAGAGTAGATCTAAATAACTGTCATGGAAAGATGCTAAAGCAGCATCTAAAAGTAATTTCATAATACCCTAATTCCTGTTTCTAAGTATTGAATTTAGTTTAGTGATATTATTCTAGTACCTACGACCTATAAACAAATAAAATATAAAACAAAATCAAACCAAAAATATGTTTTCTAGTAACTAACCGAAGTTTAGCGAGAAGTACTTTTGAAGTATTCGGTAGGGTAGTTGTGTTAGAAGAGGCTGTAGCAATCGATGTGACAGGTCTTAATGGAGGCGCAGACTGATTGCCCCCACTTGCCCCCGAGCTGCCTGGACTAGTTGGCTCACGAGAAAGATTTCGAAGCCACTCCGGCCCAAACTTCATAGGAGTTGTGCGATCACCCATTACGTAGGCAGATTACAATTGGTGAGATGCGCTTACTCGAAAACAGCACCAGCTGAAATTAATTTTGAAACGAGTTGATTGGACGTTTTTTGTAAAAACATCGATGATTGTTAGTGTTATGTGTGCTTCATCGCGTCCATATTTTGAATCGCGATTAGCGCTTAGTTATGAGATGAGTTTGGATGCTCTGAAATAAGTTAATGCAAGCTAGTGGGCCGACTACTGTTGGGAGTTAATATTATTACCCGGTAGAAAACCTGTGGCACAGCATTAAATATGAACGCGGACTTTTATCAAAAGTCCGACCGTAGTGCTTATTAAAGCAAAAAAGAATGGGGAAACACTCCATAGAATGATTTGATAATAGTTAGAAGAACAGCGAGATTTACATTTAGCATTCACCTTTTTGTGGTTTAGACGTCTAGGATTGAGCCAAGCGACGGAAGGTTAGTAAGATGGAAAGTGTGTTAAGTAATTATTATCAAATTGGTTTATTTTAGTAAAAAATATTAGCATTATTCGAAGATTTGTTATTTTTGTGCTAGTTAAAGTTTTGGTTAGTTTGTAAACAGAATTATAAATTGATAAATTGGCACAGTTTGTGCTCGCTATGATTAGCTTGTGCTAGCAAGTTAGCTTACAACGCCTACTCATTCATTTGCATGTCCTACGACATGGCTTAGGAGGAAGCGTGCGCGCATACTCTGCAGCATCTTGATCCGGCTTTACATATTTTAACTTTATAATTTTGATGAAACATGTCAGCATCATAGATTTAGCACTGCAAGTCTGCATTGCGTCTGTTTAAAATTAAATGAGCTTGTGGCTATGATGAACAAGGATTTATTCTTATTACAAAGCTATAGATAACTAAAATAAATGACTATGATGAATGAACTCGCAAAAATTATATTGTCCCAAAAGATATGAGCCGAGCGGGATTTGAACCCACGACCTACGCCTTGATACGGAGATACGCAAACATCGCCATCGAATCCTAATGAAATGACTCCTAGCGACTATTACTTTATACTAAACAGCCAACTCAGGCCAGCTCTGTGGTGGCTGCAATATATTTGCAGCCACAGGTTGCCACCACAGCACCGCCACCATTTTGTAAATTATACCTATTTAACTTGCTCAGCTACAAGCAGAACCTATAATAAGTTATATTTTTTATAAGTGGTGAACAACGATATTTTAATTGCAATGGACTATTGGCGCCGTTCTGAGAGCGGTAGTTGTCCTGAGACACAGAATTGTACAATATTACCACATTATTGACTCGGAACATATGAACATAATGATAAGTATAATTTACAGGAATTCATCTGCTGTTTGATATTCAAACACAAGCATTTAAAACAGCTTAAAAAACTACTATGATGAATTTAGCCAGTAAGAGAGGTACAAAATTTTACTTTCATAAATAAGAAATGTTAAGTCCATTGTAATTATCATTTAGTGAGTGTTAGCTTACGTTTACTTACAATGCTGACAAGTACCTATCGACTCATTTTATATCGGCTGAGATCCACAATAATTGGACTCCCTGAATACAATTTTGCAGCAAGTCCCACAAAGGATACATTCAATTGAATTTAATGACTTCACAACGATGCAAATAAGAGCTATCAGCCAATTACTGTGCATAGAAGTTACGAGTTGAATAGAATGATTTAATAATGAACACAATAGCATTCAGATTTCAATGCATTTTTTTAATGACTGCACGAGATAAATTATTGACCATGTAAGCACGGAAACTGTTTTGTATTTACTGGTAAACAATAAAGCTGAACTTTCAAATACATGTTTTTTTTTCACTTTTTTTGCAGCTACAAACGGCAAAAAAGTGCTCTTTGAAACAAAATAATGATTTTAATATTATCACAAAATTGTTGTTGAAGTTTGAATAAAATAACTTAAATCAGTACTTGTCGAATCATACTTTGCTCAGCTGTTTATAAGCTGCTTATTGCATAATATAAAATGGTTAATCAATTAGTATGGAAGGTACTGAATATAAACATTTAGTACCTCCCATACACCTGATTATTAAGTTAAGTTAGTTATTAGTAAAGAGAATATGATGAGTCAATGTTACCTGAAATATATTTTTAAAGTTGGTAATTAAATGTAGTGTGACCAATTTTTAACAGTTCTACCTCTACCCAATGTTATATGACAACATTGTTGACATAATACTATCTACCCCCAAACTAAGCATAGCAAACCAGATAGCTGTTATAATACTCAGGTACTTTTTACTTGCTTTATATATTTTTTGTTAAAATACAATATAGGTGAAAAATTGCGTGATTGGAGATTTTGATTGAATTATAGCAAACTATAGGTATTCATGATTATGTAAATTAAAAAAAATAAACCACAAGGGTTACGATACCTGGCTGATAATGATTAGATAATAATTTAAGTTATCTTAACTTTAAAAAAAACTGTATTAACGTTACTGCATTTACTTTTGTCTTTTCATAAATAATGTCTGCAATAAGTTTGGTAATGGCAGATTTTACTTATCGCCTATAGCAAAGCATTGTCCCAATAGGAAGGCAGGTTAGGGACATGCCCACTGATGCACTGATGCACCTTGCATTCATAAACTTCAGGAGATGTATAGCTTCATGTGTAATTTCACCCACACCCTTCAAACCGAAACACAGTGCTGCTTCACATCAGGAATGGGCATTGTGGTAGTACTTCCCTGGACGAGCCCTTAACAAACTTATAAAGGACTACTAGGTACTAAATTTTAAAATTGCTGTGTTAGTGTATGGTGTACATAATGTATTTGCAAACACATGGTAATGTGACTCGGCTACTCGTTCAATACTCATAAGTAAGTAGTTTTGAGTTAGTATTGAAATATAATACTACCGCCAAAGTGATTAAAAGTGTTTATAATTTGGATGATCTTTGCCATTCAAAACAAAACACCGTTATTTGAAATGAAATAAAACTATTCCATGAGATACACATATGATTAATCAAACATCTATTTTATGTATTATTGCTATGGTATATCACAACGTCTCCCCCTTACTCAAAAATAAAAATGGTCCATCTTAACTCACATAAACACATATACAAAAGAGTTATTTTTCCGAATTGCAGCTGGTTGATTGTGTAATTCTGTTGCAATCAAAAACTTGATACTATCAAAGAACAGCAAAGAATCACATATCTTATTGCCATAATTTTTTGACCGCTATCTATCTGGTGCTATGCTAGTTTTACAACGTAAAGTTCCTATTCCCTTTAACATGTTTGTTTTGTCAACATTACATCTTGTTTAAACATTCCTTGTCAAAGATGAATTTTGTTTCAATTGACAGATGCAACAAGGTATTGATTGCAATTAAAGATATGCAATCACCCTACAGGGCTTATGGTGTGGTGGTAACGTTATTTTTTTGTTAGTAACAAAATAATATTTGCATCGGCAGGCAGGCAGTGCTTTGGCTTTAAGTGGCTTTATATTTTTTATTATATAATTAGTTATGAACATTAATCTTAGTTCTATAAATCATTAGTAATTATAGGTACTTGTTAATATGTTCTAGTATCAAAAGTGCTCAAAGGCTCATAAGGCACACATTTCTTGAACATTGACCAATTGACCAAGATAAGTAGTATTCAGCAATGATCATCATTTGGATGGGTGTCATTCACATAAGAATGCTTCCGTCCATTCAATTCAGTTCAGTTCAAATCCATCCTACATTATCAACGGTTTAAGCTTGTGGGGTCTAAAACTCTGACCAAATTTACAACAAACAGTGCAAACTTACATTATTCATCATTAGAGACTATAGTGGCCATTTGAAGCTTTATAGTAGCTTATGCCACCTTAACACCTTATCATCACCTTATCAGCCTGAAGAAGTCCACTGCTGGACATAGTCACACCAGGACCAGGAAACACCTTATAAGCCACTAAAAACCCCAATAAGCCATCTTAACCAAGGTTAAGATGGCTTATCCAGTTAAGTATTTACTGTTAAGCTCCATACTCACATACGGTTCTGTTACATCAAGCTATCATGTTGAGTAAAAACCATGGCATGGGCTTTCGTCCACACATTCAGCATTGATCTATTATCTATCCAGTGAGCAATTACTTTTATTTAATTCCATCGAGCCGGCTCGATGCGAGCCTTTGGGCTTGGAGTTTTGCAGTTCATATTTACTTGTTTTGGATTAAAACTATCGAGCAAAACTGTATGTGAGTACAGAGCTTTATTCAATCAGGTTTGTTTTAAATTTCTAATTTGATAAGAAAATTAGTCTCGTAAAAGTCGGATCTTACAATAAAATACATACCCTCAAACAAAAACAATCGAAAAGATGACGGAGTACCAAGTAACGGCTGCCCTGTCCACCTTCACCAGTGTTTTGCTAACAAACCCTCGCGTTTTGCTATATTTTCATGCCTACAGTACCTAAATGCTGTACGCAAACACGCACTTATTTATTTGCTCCTCTTTGTTAGTAAAGTATGTAAAGTAAGTAAGTAAAGTTAGTAAAAAGCTGTTTCAGGGCCCACTGTGTAAGATACCTACACCATCGCTTCACACTTACCTACAACGCGATATAAAATAGTTAACGGTTCGAACAGATTTCAACGTAGATAAAATTCGGGACGACGCGTAACTCACACGGCGTGAACTAGGCAGGGCTCTATCAACAATCAACTGCTAAAATCGAGACAAAACCCAACAGAGTCCGCGAAGTTGGCAAGATGTGGACCAAAGTTTTAACTCTTTCTAAATAAAGTCAGACGCCATTCATAAACTACTATAATGTTTTACACAGTAAGTAGATAATTAGCACCAAGAATATTGCTCAAATACAACATATTTACCCAGGGCTTGAATGATTCAGTTTGAGAGTTGTGAACACGCACGGCGACAAAGCAATATGGCCGCCCGATAAAAGTAGAACACAAGTTTGCTTTGCGTTTTGCTTTTCTCTTTGGTAGTTCTATGAAGTCAGCCACATATAGATCTTTATGTTGACGACTGACGTTTAAATTTATTTTTTGTTTGGGTTCCTTCGTACTATTTGCTCAAGATTGTAAAAATCCAGACATGAGAAGATGACCCAGAGACAACGAGAATGTAAGACAAGAATAAGGGGTTTCTGCCAGAAACCCCTTATTCTTGTCTTACATTCTCGTTTAATCAAACCAGTGCAGTGTGTTGACATGATATTAAGTGCTAAAGAAGCTTATTTCGGGTCTACCTAGCACGGCTGTATAGAAAATTAATACATAGGTAATTAATTAGTATAACTTGTAGGCCCACTAAGTAGTGATACTAATTAACAATTAATTTACTTTACAGCCTAACTTTAGTGAAGGTTTTAAGTACCTGTACTTATTACACCTTTTCAAATTTACTTTAGTATATTGTTTGTTGTACTAAATACGGTATTATTTATCTAGCTACTTGCAAGGTTTTTTTGCTAATAAAAAAGAAGACATAAGTAATTATTTGTTTGGGTTTTTACTTAATCATGTTTTTCATTTACTGATAAAAGCTACCTGTCATTTTTAACATTTACCCTGAATTGTTAACAAATTGAGTTGCGTTCATTTAAACTAAATGAATAGGCTCAAAAAATTTAGTTTGTCAATCGTCATTGTAGAATAAAAACACAATGTCAAGCATCGTTCATCAGCACATCTAACCACAGAGCACGTAACACAAGCCCGCTGAAATCGACAACCATAGACAAAATAGCTGACTTAATTAAAGGCGAACTACAAGATAGATAGATAGATAGATAGATAAAAACTTTATTTGCCTAGATTTAACACACACAAAATAAAATAAAAACATACAGAGATATATTATACAAAACAAGAACTTAACAAGAAAATAAAAAACTAGCTACAAAAATTAAGATAGCGTGTGTGTTGCATTCCAGACAAAAAGGTAATAGCTCAGCGCATATATTGCACAAGTGCAAACACTGATTTTCAGCTATTACCTTTTTAAGCGACAAGTTGAGATGCCAAACGACGGAACCAGTGTTTGTGAATGACGGAGAACTTAAAAGATTGTGTATGGGTGTGTATATGTGTGTATGGGTGCATGTGGGTGTGTGCGAATGGTTGAGTGTGTAGTGTTGTGCGTTTCGTGAGTAGGCTTCCATGATTCTCCCAGTCTCTTAAGAGTCTGGTAAGCACAGAGGGAAGCCTACCCCGAAGAGTGTGTGTGTATGTGGGTGTATTACTGAGAGCTCTCCTGATTACACAAGTCTCTTAAGAGCCAGGGTTTCACAGGAGAGCTCTCTAGTGTGTTTGTGTAGTATGTGTGTAGTGTGCGGGGGTATGTTCGTAAGAGTGTTGTGTAAAAGAGTGTGGGTGTGGAGACGTTTGGGAAACTTTTAAATGATAGTGTGTGATTGAGTGTTAGTGCTGAAAGAAGAGAGTTCAAATTACGAAGTGCAAACATTTATCTGGTGACTTTTTTAGTCACTAGCAATTCAACGTTATGGTTGGCAGACGAAGCGTTCTGAAATACCTACCTTTTGTCTTTCTAATAACAAAGTTTTAAGACGTGTTTTGAAAGTAAACTTTGTTTGGAGATTACGTATTGGAGGGGGTATGTTGTTCCAACACTTCGTTGCCAAATAGCGGAAACTACCTTTGAATGCTGCCGTTTTATGGCTATGATAAAGGAGTGCAGATCTAATAGACCGCAAGCCTGACCGCTTGTTATCACTGCTGAATTTAAGCTTCGCATGCAAATATTCCGGTTTTTTAAACTTGATAACATCAAACAACAGCCCACTAAGGTGTAATTCTCTACGTGAAGCCATATTTAACAGAGACTTGTTGTTTAGGTACGGAGTTATGTGACTACGAGGAGGAATGTTAAAACAGAAACGGCAGCACGCATTCTGCACTCGCTGTACGACTCGTTGAGTCCTGACAAGTAACCTAGGTCCATAGACAAGATCTCCGAAGATCAATTAAATTTTGCAATATAATATATTATCCTTGAGTAACATAAGGAGGCCATAATTATTTATTACTAACGACTCAGTCCGGCCTCGCGCGGGCTTTATTAAAAAAAAAGCAGGTAAAACATGTGAAATGACTACCTTTGAATGAATCCACCCGTGCGAAACCAGGGCGATTCATTAGTTAAAAAAAGTAAGCCTACCAACCTCAACCTATTATTAAAAGAGCACTGGCAAACAGAAGCAAGCACTATATCCGATTCTTGACATTTGACAGCTTGAGATGTCAGTTTTGACAGTTGAAATATATACCATAGATAAAGTTGGTCCATGACGTAAACGCAGCCATTTAACATAGAAATCTGCTTCTTTTTTTCGTGAAAATTGGATCAGCCATAAACTTCACCAAACTTGAGGCGGGCGGAAAAACTGCTGATTCTGATTGGTTGAAATCAGTTTCTTACCGCGAATTGATGTTATATTCAAATTAAAATTCAGTTTTATTGTAATCGTTAGCCTATCTTTACAGAATATATCCAATGCGCTTTATGTACTACTTACTATAAAATATTTTAAAAAGAATACGATGGAG
Organism: Thera britannica; assembly: GCA_939531255.2. Taxonomy (NCBI): domain Eukaryota; kingdom Metazoa; phylum Arthropoda; class Insecta; order Lepidoptera; family Geometridae; genus Thera; species Thera britannica. The sequence continues at coordinate 17,063,045 of OW618044.2, forward strand.
ATCAAGGACTAAAATTAAAATTACTTTGGCATTATTACAAACAACAAAAGAAACATGTGCCGCGAAGAAAGGTGGCAAAGGCAAACCTACAGAATATAAAATAATAGGTACTGCAAAACGATAGTGGGAACAAGTGGGAACTGGGAAGCAAAACATGCATAAAATATAATGTCTATCAAATTAACAAACCCAGACTGGGATGCAAACGAATTAGAAGTCTGTTCAGAGCCGTCCTGGGATTGGAGGGCGCTGCTGTGCTTAATTACCTTTTTTGTTTAGTGGGCAATACAATAGCGCGTCTGTTGCGTTTTGATCCTATCATAATCAGTGTATACTATTCCTTAATTTAATTTTTATGATGCAAAATGCTGACAGAAAGAAAGGGATGAGCTGCCATAGGAAAATCGAAACGTTAGTTCACAATTTGACCACGACAGCTCTCTTTCTGAACAGACTATAACGTAAAAAGAAGTTAATTCGTATAACCTACTTTCTTTAAACTTAAAGCTTAGAGGAAACGAAATAAAAAGACGACTGTACTCCTTAGCTTATTTATTTAATACTGTAACAAAACAACCACATCTAATACCTATCTACTCAAGTAGGTAACTTACCTACCTACGGATTGAATTTGCCTACACTGGCTACAATTTCACAACATTTATAAAAATACCTAAATAGCAATTTTCTTTTTCCAAATTGATTATAGTGAAGTACTAATAAAAATACCTATGGAAATCTTAAGTAGATAGGAACCTACATAGGTATTTTTAGTGAGTAGGTTATATTACCTACAGGTAATCATTAGTTTATCAAGGTTTATTTATACCTTCTTTCTAGGTAGGTATAGTGTAGGTACAAATGGATTGTTAAGTTTTGAACTTACCAATATTACATATAATATTTTTTAGTTCATTACAGAACCAGATCACTAAAAAATGACCGAGCCCGTCGTAAGCAGAAACATTCCAGAATTTATGCTTGGGGCTCGAATAGCATGTTTTTTGCATACGGGCCGTGGTCTTATTAATCTAAGGTTCTACGTGCACCTATCTTAGGTTAGTAGGTACCTATGTACCTTCAGGTAGGTATACTATTTATCTAGTAATATGGTCAGCATTCTGCCGTGTACCTATTGTACCACGTAGGTACTTAAAATTTCTATCAAAACTCTAGAAAAGTCGGACGGGCTCTTTCTCCGCAGACCTTTTTTCTATTTCGCGCTTGAGCCGTCCCTTAACGATTAGTTTTAACCAAATAAACTAAAAATTAACCATATAAGGAACTTTACCCTTAAGGTAGCATTGACTGACATAAAGGTCTGCTTTTGAATAGGACTGCAAAAGTATCAAAATGTTGCCAATAATAAACTGCACCACTGTATCTTCACAGGGCATCCTTCCCGGTTGGCATGTGGCATGGGGTGGTGAAGGGTGGTGGTCGCTAATGCAGTTCGTTTTCAACATTGACCGACGAAAAATTACAGTACGTATTAGGTATTGAAAGAGCTGTTGTAGGGTAAAGTAAGTCGATGCAGCTGTTTCAATAGTAAAATATGGCTATCAAAATTTTCAGCGATATTTTAGATCATTCCGTTGTAATAATACGATGATAATGGAGGCGCCACTTTTGTATTTACCCTTACCTTCAACAATCCCAACTGACTCACTGTAACTCGGTTAAAATTGATGAAGCAAAGCAGACACCTAGATATTTATTTTCGTATAACATTTAGGTAGGTAAATTTGGTACACATGCAGCTAGTTTAGTGATCATAAGAAAAAAATTCAGTTCCAATAGTTTTATCACAAAAGAAAGAAGTGCCTACTTAGGTGCATGCTTACAGTTAGCCTATAGATATTATTTTTAAATGCTTGGTTTAAACATTATAAAAGCTCGAGAACATCTAACACTAACCCTAATCAAGCAGTATTTTTGGTATGGAAATGCCATATTTTTTTTGTTTTTACGACAATAGATAATGGCCCTATTCAACCGGAAATCTGCTGTGTGAGATGAGATGCGCATATCCCCCCATGGGGTTTGGACTAGCGGCCTTTACTGGAAGTGCGTTTTGTGTAAAAAAAGTGATAAAACAATTAGAAACTCTAGGTTATTTACTTAAATAATAGAATCTAGAGCTAGGTACCACGAGAACACATGTAGAGCTATTCACAGCAGCGCACTCCGGTGAAATAAAGCATCGATATCTAAGTCCAAAATGCTCAGGACTTCAAGGATTTAGACTTGAAGTACTGGGTAAATCTATCAAAATATACTGAACTCGGTCGCAAGTTTTTTTTTAATAAAAATAATAATGTATCACATTTCAATAATGCACTAGAAAAAATCTCACATTAGGTAAATCTACAACAAATCACTTAACTACATCTAACAATCAGGGATTTGGAGATTTTCACTAGAATAGTGATTATAAAATAAGAAAAAATCTGTTCTAAATACTGTTTTTCGATGACAATATTAATTATCAGATAGGAAGCTATAAATATCAATTCAGAGTTAGTGACAATTCATTATAAAATACTTATTTTTACAAAAATTCAAAATATTTTACTGTTTAAAACTCAATAGATTCGGGTCAAACTTCATCAGTAGGTATAAAAATGATAAAAGCAAAATAAAACTTATGAGCTAAAACTATCCTAGTATAAATTGAGACTTAATTAAAAGGTTACTAATGGACTGATCGTCGTGACTTTAGGAGACGGGGGACCCATGGATGATGTCGAGGATGCTGACGTAAGAGCCAGTGAGGAAGCCGAGGATTCCGAAACTGATCAGGAAGCAGTTCTTCCAGAGAATCCAATTGCAGCGGCCGAGACCGTTGGGCTTGTCCCAGTAGGTAACCGTTTCAATAATTGAGGGGAAGATCAGGCCCAGGAATGACAAGCAAACGGCACCCACCAGAGATATGAACGGTCCGAGATCAGGAATGGCAATAGCAATGCCAACAGTCATGATGATGATTGCAATTCTGATGCTGTACTCGGCCAGATTTTTCTTGGCTCCGAACCAATGGCGCACGTTCTTCCAGATGATTTCCATAGGCACGTAGAACTGAAGACTGTACGTGAAGAAAATAGCGACTGCTATCATGATTTTCACACTTTGCCCCAATCTGAAAAATATGAAATAAAATTAATTATTTGAAGCCATTGGTGAAATACATCAAAGATCGGATAGGTGGAAGGTTGTGCGGGAAACTTTTTCCTGCAGACACGTTTATTGTAAGTAAATTTAGTATTTTAAACGAATATTTAGGTATGTGTTCGGTGCAGGCATACTTTTAGGGTGTTTCTAACAAGGATATTGAAATGCTTGCAAGTGAAACTGCAGCTCCAAGCAAACTTTTAATTGCTTTAGCATAGGAACGGATTCCAGAATCAATTTCAAACATAAGTAGTGACTTTAAAAATGGTTGAATACAGTCAATCGACATACCAATTAACGTATACGTTAATGAAAGCAAAAGTCATCTTAATTGTGAGAACGTAACTTAGCTATAGGTACTAACATTTCATGTTCTGGTAAGTTCAAGGTGATGCTGTCTTCTGTCTTTTCTCCGTAGCGAAGATATCCAAAGAAACCAGTGAAGGCGTACAGGGACACGACGAAGAACATGCCAAAGTTAAGGACGCCGGGACAGCCGATGAAGTGGGTGGGGGTCTTCATATTATTCTCCAGAGGCATGACGACGCCGATGCCTTCCAGAGCAAAGATGGCAGTTCCGAAGAAAGTAGGCAATTTCGTGAATCCACCGAAGGAAGCCCTCTCACTCACGCTAGGCATGTTTTGGAATAAAAAGTAGTAGGTGATTCCAATCCCCACTCCTACCAATATATTCGCAAGCATGGAGAACGGAGCGAGGTATCTGAGGTTCCGAATAAGATTCATCGCGATTAGGAATGGCAGTAGACATGCCGTATAAATGCGGACGTCGATGTCGTGCCAATCGGAGCCTTTCGTGTAGTAATCCACCACTTGCTTCACATTCTTGGCAACGAATAGGATGTACACGCAGCAGCAGCCCAGCAGATCGACCACCAGGAACAAGTTGATCGTAGCCCTGAAACAAGTCAATTGGAAGGTTAACTATAGTAGGAAATGTTACGTTATTGAGCTCATAGCCAATAGGAAGGCAATACTACCGCATTTGCTTTGTTTGCTTTTTATTTATGATCGATGCCATATTCTATAGCTTCTTATCGTGTCGATTTTCTAATAAATAACTTTTACTAAGTAGCTTATAGTATAGTAGTATTCTATAGCTGAATTTTTACGTCCCATGTGGTATCTTAGGATATCACATGGGGCGTATACGCGCTTAGGCGCATGATACCGTCAAAAAATTGTTTAAATCTACAAAGGCGATTATGCACGGTCTATGAATTTATACCCAGTTTAAACGATGCCAGCTGAGCCGTAGCAATGCAATCATTTAGTTTTAACCGACTTCATTTTATGTTTTAAGTTTTTTATTGGATCACATTACTCGTCATCTATGAGTTAATTTAAACAAAATTTTCCGTTTTTAACTGAAAGGTAATAAGCCTCAGTTGGTGGTAGTAGTAAGTACATGGCAAATTCGAAATGCAATGCAACGCCAAAAAAAATAGTCCGCCTTCTGCACCGTGGGCCATGGGTTCGATCTCCACCGAGAAAAAATATCTATGTGGTGAACGCAGATGTCTGTGTTTTGTTTAGGAGTTACTAGATTGTATTCAAAGTATGTATGTTTGTAGCGCAATTTTCACTTCTGACAAACCAACATTTGAAAGGGTATACAAGGGTAGGTATATATGCCCTCGTTAGTGGATTCCCTTGGCATTCATAAATGTAAGAACGTTTTGTTCTGGACTCATCAAGAACATACATTTATGAATGCCTTAGAATAAATCAAGTCCTACTTTAATGGCTCTATTAAATAACTTACTTAGCCAGCCTGGAGAATTTATGTGCAGCGGGAGGTCCAGATAAGAAAGCAGCTTCTGCAGTTTCAGCAAATCCAAGTGAGGGCTTCTGTATCCGCCTGCAAAGCTCGTGACTGGTTTTCACCAGGATGTGGACGCAGTAGGTACAGATGCCTCCGATGGCAAAGGTGGCAGCCAGGCCGAAGAACAGACCAGCATTCTTGAAAGCCATTGGCATAGCTAGAATACCACTGCCCAAAGAACCTTTCAGCAAGTGAATGAGGGTATCCATGTCCCTATAATGAAGAAATGAAAGATTAAGTTAAGGTTAGGCAATAGTAATAGAGCTCTTTGTGAAGAGCTCGTCTGGGGAAGTACTACCACCATGCCTATTTCTGACGTGAAGCAGCATGGCTGTGTTTCGGTTTGAAAGGTGAGGATGCCGGTGAAATTACTGGCTCGTGAGGCTGAACAGATAGGACAGTGCCTCGTAAGGCACGTTCCTGACATGGCAATGCTTTGTTACAATAGGCGATGGTTACCACTTTACACCAGGTAGGTCATATGCTTGTTCCATCAACAATATGAAAAAAAGGTTTAACTGAGTTATAAAGCCTTGCGCACCTCTACGCGTTCTGCTTACTTCCAAAATAAAGATTTTGATTTGATTTTATCGTAAGCTAAATACTTGCTAATTACTAAGCTAAAGAAAATCTTGCTTGAGCCTCCATATCTGTTTGCCTTTAGCATCGGAATACATAATATTGACTTTGATTGCCCGTGATTGCCCGTAAGATTGGACTCTGACAAAATTGATTTCGGAAGTTCGTTAAAATGTAACGTTACTTACGAAGTAGGATGAGCCAGTTTCCTATGCTCGAAGGGGTCGTAGTCCTCGTCAGCCTCAATATCCCGGCCCGGGATTTCCATAAGAGGCAGAGTGGACCCTGCCTGTTGCTCAACTGGGATCTCATTTGGGTCAACTTTATACCTGCAAATCATCCCCCCAAATACTGTTATAGACAATAAAATACAGACACAACACTATTACTAAGAGTAAAGTAGATAGGTTAGAAGTGAGTAGGTATAAAAGTGTAGTAAAAAATCACAAAAAGCGTAAATGTAATGTGATAGCGGTACACTGAGAAAAATGTAAAGCTGAAAGTTTCGTAACGAAGGTGGATTTATTCGTAATGAAGGCGAAAAAACGACCGACCGTGCTTGAACGAAAAACGCCTCCTAGGTTGGAGGCGTTTTACGCCTTAAGCGTGAGGCGCAACAAATAAGCAGCAATAATACTCTCTAATGTGTGTTTTAGACGTATTTTTTTACAGATTAGCCTTAAATAAAAAGCTATTAACGTGGTAAGTCAGATAGGATCGACGAACTGACGATGGGATTAAACTTCTAGTAAGGCGATATAAACGGTAAAGAAGGTGATCGGGTCACACACGTAAAATTTTCTTAGAGTAATATCCGACGTATCATTGTGCCCCAATTAACCTCTGGTAAGGCGTTTTACGCCTTTTCTTACTGCTGTTTATTTTGCTCACAAAGTGTTTTGAATGTTTCTTAAATCGTAATTCGCTTCTAATAAGGCGTTTTAAGTCTTTACTGACTGTGGGTTTAATCTGTCCACTAAGCGTTGTCAACGTTTACTAAGTCGTAATTGACTTCTAGCAAGGCAGTGTACGTCTTACCTTACTGTAGTTTAATCTGTTCATTAAGTGTTTTCAACGTTTACTAAGTCGTAATCGACTTTTTGTAAGGCGTCGTACGTCTTACCTTACTGTAGTTTAAGCTGTTTACTAAGTCATAACCGACTTCTAGTAAGACGTCGTACGTCTTATCTTACTGTAGTTTAACCTGTTAATTAACCGATATTGATGTTTTTTTAAGTCGTAATTCACTTCTAGTAAGGTGTTTTACGTCTTTACTTACTATGAGTTTAACCCAACCATTAAGCGTTTCCAACGTTTACTTAGTCGTATTTGCCTTCTAGAAGTTGTTTTAGAATGTTTCATACGATTAAGCAAGCCGTATCGTACGGTAATTATTGCTTTCTGTACGAGCAGAAACGTTTTATGAAGACCGGAAGAAAAGCCTTTTAACGGCTGGTAACGCTGTTCCCTAAGGGCATGATTGACTTGCTTTACTATCATTTAGTTCATATTAAGGGCATTGGGCCGCTCAAAGTTCACTGTAAGGTAATCTTATCCTTCACATGAACTTCATGATAGTAGATCAGCCAAACATGCCTTCAGTGAACAGCGTAGCCTGCTGCTCTCAGAAAGCTGTTCTTCCAGTCTTTGTAAGCTTCTGAAATTAATGGAATAAAAATTTATAAAGCACCTCAATAACAACTGATTACAGGTTACCAAAATATGTACTGCATAGACTAGTATTTTCTCAACCCAACAGTTTAACCTCAACCTAGCCTAATAAATAAGCCGATAGCTTTTGCATCTACTAGAAATAATAGTGGTATTGCAATAAAACGATTCAATAAAAATTTATAAATAAAAATCTGTATTTGAAAATCAATTAAGATAGGTATTTAACTATTTAAATACTTAAAACAAGATAAAATCGTCTTGGAGAATGCCCTTTTCGTTCTAAAGCTTTTGTAGGCGCGCATTTGCTGTTATTGCCTGCAGGCTAGCTCCTCTCATGGCATCGCTCCTTCCACGGCAACCGTTATTGCAAGTGAAGCCTTCTCAACCGGATCACTTTCAACTGAAATAAAATAATGTATTTTTTAGGAAATAGTTATCGCAAACTACAAAGTAGAGCATTCTATAATGGTAATTAGTACAAGTATTATGTTTATCTAACCAAACTATGACCTGTTTGTTATTGACGAAAGTATCGTCAATAATAGACAGGTCTATTAGAGGACAGGTCGGCCTGACATTGCAGGTTCTAAGTCAGAGAAATCGTTTGAATCACTGATAGCAAATTACAAGTACTTACAGATAGGTATATGCAGTACGCTGCATAGATGACTGTCTAATCCTTTTTAAAAAGTTCTCCATTACTGCTTGCCCATGATTGAAATCACTCCATTGAAGTTTGGTGTTTGGATTTACTTCTAGCCCTGAGTCCATTAACAAATAGGCCAATTATTAGTTGTTTGGAATCCAAGAAGCCATTAACAGCCAGTTAAGTAGCCCGTCCTCTTTGCGTATTATGTAAAGTACACCTTATCTGAAAAAAATAAACAATTAATTTTCCTAACTTTAAAAACTTCTTTGTACCGATATACAAAATAAATGCAAAAGTTCAGAACTGAAAACACTAAGTTTTATAAATCATTTTTCGATCGTGTTTCCAACACAACCAGAATCTAGGGAGTAGGTAGGTACCTAAACTTATCAAATACAAAACATGATTAGGTTCAAAAACATCAGGGAATAACTGGGTTTGATACAGGTACTCTACTTACCTTGAAATGACGTATCAATCAGGTGTGTGCCCCATTTTGTTAATAAATGTATGGGATTCTGGTCTGCCGCGTTCGAAGCACGAAGATGTTTGTCTGGTTGGCTGCTGCTGATAGGTCTGTCTTGGACCTCGGTACATCTGTTCGTCTGTGCCTCCATACACTGACACAGCCAGCAGCGTTCAGAAAATGGGGGAAAATATAAAAAACCCTTTAAATTAAACTTTGAATGACTCAGAACGAAACCAAACACTCCATCCAAACTCAAACCAAACTGACGAATGAAACAAGTCGATACGTGCGTGCTCGTGGCCTCGTGGGCAGTGCTGCCAACTCGACTACTGCAGATTATGCTAGTGGTGGGTGTTAAAAATAACAAAATAATATTAAATAAATATTCAAGACAATCTACTCAACACTATCTAGCCCCAAACTAAGCAGAGCTTGTACTATTGGAACCGGATAGCTGATATAATACTAACACACATTTTTTTGTAAATACATCTCAGAATACAATATAACGCCCCAACAGAGAAAAAACAACTGTGTTCACCACAAATATTTGTCACAAATATTTGTTCTCGGTGGGGATCGAACCCATGACCTACGGTGCAGAAGGCAGAGATCCTACCAACTGAACTGAGAGGCCAATCAAAAATATGCTATGCGTAATCTTTAAGCCAAAACTGTACTGCATTACTAACTGCCTGTGTCATATGTGTGTCAATTGGCCTATGCTCCAAGCATAGTTCGTGTAGTTGGCACACAGCACAGAGCAAAAGTAGGTAGGTATTGAATCTCGTTCGTCAGGGTTCCAACCAAAAAGCGAGTAAACTCAGGGAATGATTCTAAATGGGTGTTTTCACGGATATTTGATTTGTTTGTTTTTTTTTATATTTGTTACCACATAACTCGTAAACTAATTTGAAAAATTATATCTTAACTTTACTTTCAGATTAGTGCCATAGAAATTTCATCATAATCGGATCGGCAGTTTTAACGTTGGGTTTTCAAGTTTATATACTCTCTCTCATACAGCCATACGAACCAAGGTTATTTGCCTTAGTAGCTGGCAGCATTATTGAGATTTTCGTTGTACCTACGATAAGTGCCTTACAAAGGTGTATCTCTCAGTAACTAGAGAGCTTTTTAAAACTTAACCCACCAAATGACTGAAAGTCGTTAAAATAATAAAACTGAGTAAAATATACTTTACTTCTACCAAATTAAATACAAATATTTGCGAACACTCCACACAACACAATCTAGCCCTACACTAAGCAAAGCTTGGTAATATGAGAAACAGGTAGCTGAGACCTATATTACCTAAATAGGTATCAAATTTTTGTAGACACTGGTTTAGGTTCTTCGCTTGATCTAAGTAGATACCTTCCTACAGGAGTACAGGGCTTGTATGTAGAAGCGAGGGTTCTGCCTTTGAATAGCAACAAGGAGTCATAGAGCGTAGCAAACTTTTTTCAATGGAACAGCTATTAATGGGTATGGTTTATGATTCAATAGGAACCTCCCTAATAAAACACAATGAAACACTTAAGTGGGTAGAGTACCTACTTAAGTATTTAGGTAGGTAATGTACAAATCTGCCTATCTATATTTTACCTAGGATCATACTTATGTAGGTTTTAAACGTTTGTATAAATAGTTACGAAAGTATTATCCGTTGAACATTGTCATATTTACGGCTTCATTCACAGAATATGTCGCCAGATGACGTTATTTCACCATTTGATCAGTCGTAACTTGAGCATTATTGAGCCTTTAATACAGACAAATATTGCTAACGTTACGGTTATATTAGCCAAATATGTATGCCGTTATTAGGCTTTTTTAAAGTTTGACTATATAATATCTCAAGTACCATCCACCCTATCTTAAGGTGAATATTGCTATATCTACGGTTTCATTTACTGAATATGAAAGTCGTTAAATGAAGTTATTTCACCGTTTGGTTAGTCTTAACTCGATCGTATTTCGCCTTAAGATACGGTAAATATTGCCAAATTTACGGTTAAATTGGACAAATATGTGTGGCGTTATTAGACTTTTTAAACGTTTGATATAATAGTAATTAAAGTATCATCCGCCCTACCATAAGGTGATTGTTGTCTTATCTACGATTTAATTAACCGAATAAGTAAATCGTTTTATGATGTTATTCACCGTTTGATTAGTCGTAACTTGATTGTATTTCGCCTGATGATAACACTAATATCACCAAATTTACGGTTATATTGACCAAGTATGTAAGTCGTTATATGACGTAATGTAACCGTTTAACCAGTCGATATCTTGAGCATGTATTGCCTTATGAAAAGGTGAATATTGTCATATTTACGTTTATATGTGCCGTATATGTATGCCGTTATAAAACCTAATGTTACCATTTGATTCGTCAAAACCTGAGCATATTTGGCCTTATAAAAGGGCAAATGTGGCCACATGATACCTCTAAGTTGCCGAATTCATACGTCGCTGAAAGACTTTAAGTTTACGTTCAAATTTTTGTGACTAAAGTATATTCTGCCTTATTGTAAGGTGAATATTGTCATGCTTAAGATTATTTAAGCAACTTTCGAAAGTTTGTTTATGACTTAGGTGTAAGTTTGTTTAGTTTTTATTAAAGCATATATCGCCTTAATTTAAGTTAAATTTTGCCTTAATTACGGTGATATTCGACACATATTCAACGTCGTAAATTTAAAGCGTTTTCAATAGTCCATTACTGCTGTATTAACAGTGTTAAGTTGGATTCCAAGACTACCTTACGGTAAGTCATTTGAGACGGTTCGTGTTTATCATAAGGGACGTACCAGTTTATCGCAAACGAATAGTAAAGTCAAATTAACCGTAAGCGTTTCAAAATCGCCTCGCGTCATTACAATTCAGCCGTCAACGGTGGAATTCATCTTAGGCCAGAAATCCATTTTTCTCAGTGTACCTGTCGAGAAAAGCGCCACGTTTTCAAGCTTAAAAGTGATGGGATCGAGGTGTGAGATGTGACGCGAATGGGAGGAAGATCTACGCCTAGGTTACGTGTGGCAATGACTCGCGAAATGTAAGTTAACTTTACAGGAAATAGCTAGCTTGATTAACTGCATACTATGTGTGAGTGTTGTTGTGTAGAGTGTGATACATTCATTATGGTCTCCAAAACAATATACAAAATAATAATATATTTTGCTTTGCGTGGCACTCTGTTAAGACTCGGCATTTACAAGAGGTTGGCTCACACGCTAAATTCAATACAGCTTTACATTTTAAATACCTGATATGGTTGCATTTCGTTAGGTTGGATTTAGTAGGGTCGATAAACTTTATTTGAAATCTTAGTTTTTGTACTACCTACTTGTCCATGGGCTCCTATTTCTGATTTGAGATACATAAAGCTAGATTAAATTTGTACATAATGTAGCGTGCTGAGGGCCAATCCCGAGCCTGAACAGAGATGCCGGCTGCGCGGGGGGAGTCCCCGGCAGAGCCCAGCAGAGGCACTTCCCCCGCGCGGCTCTTATTTTTTTACCATTACCAAAACAATACAAATGATAAATTATACAAAATAGAAACCATAAAAATGGAATGATGTACCGGTGTATGAGTCCATTGCAAGATGATCAAGGTCGTCGAACGACTTTAACCTCGTGGAAGCAGCTCACGTCTTCCCGGATCGTCTCCGTAGCGGGCCGAGCTTATAGCTCGTTATAAGGAGCGAGTACTTAACAGTCAACATACAATATAAAAATACCACGGCATATAATAAGTTTTCAGTAGGTAGGTACAATAGGTATAGAGAGAGCGGCGCAGGACCGAAGCGGCCCCGCACCACGTCACGTCTCCCGTATTATATGTAGTAGGCAGCCAAACTAACGCCGGCTTATAATTGATAACGAAAATAAACTTGATAAATTATTTTATATCTTTTCTTTGAATTTCCTGTTGAACAAAAATGCCAAAATTATATTAGTTTACGACAAATCTGTGCAGCTTTAAAATACAATTCGCTGAAAGAATAGAGAGTGACGAAGCTATGAAACATGCTCTAAGTTGTTTTTATTTTCTAATTATCTAAGCAACTAAACAAAATTCTAATTGAATGATATCCATTAATAAATTGATGCAAATTATGAACAACACACATAATGGACATCTAAAGCTGGGAAGTAGGTATCTGACAGGCAGCTACAATGAATAGAAACTTTGTCACTTACTTGACCATAACGAGGTCTGAAAGATCATTTCTGACTCCTTTTTTCTTGGGGTCATATTCGGCTATCATAGGCCGCAATTGGGGTTTCTGAAAGAGAAAGAAAAATAAAATTAACATTTATCTGCGTCTTATTTCATCAAAACCCTTAACATATTTAAAAATATATATTATATTGAGGCTAATCCACACAACACTATCCAGCCCCAAATTAAGCAGAGCTTGTCATTAGGGGACCATGCAGATAACTGATATAATACTTATATACTTTTTGTAAATACATTCTTAAAATACAATATAACAACCAGACAGAGAACAAAATATGAGTGTTCACACAAATATTTGTTCTCTATGGGGTTCGAACCCAGCACGGAAGACAGAGCTACTACCAACTGAGCTGAGAGGCCAGTCAGGTATAGTAGCGTAAGTACATAACATAGGTTGCCTTCGCGCAATTCGGCCTACTTAGTGACGTTATAATGACGTACACATCTGGCAACTGAGGCAGGGGCTTGGTAGTTCGCCACGTAAATACTATTTTGGGAAATTATAAATATCCAGCAAACCCGTGCACCGAGAGACGTATGTTTGTGAGTCGTAGGTACAGTACGTAGCTAACTAAGCATGCTTGAAGAGGATATGTAGCGCGTACGCTATTGAAAAATATCGCCAGCGATTTACGGTACGATAAGGTATAATTAGACTGGAATGAACCTCCGACCAATATTTTGGTTTATTTAGTGGGTAAAAAGAAGGCGACATCTTAGTAAAAAATTAAATTCTTCTTACATAAATATTTCAACCCTAAAGTCTGTATTATGTGAGCCTAGAAAAGCGAGCAAAATATGTATTTGTTGCGCCGACATCGACACCGCTAAACTGATTTGGAAAAAACTTTGAATTTTTTGTAGTTTCATACTGGCATAGCGAAACTGTACCTCACGAAGCAAAGCCATAGGCAATCATAAAAGCAAGGCAAGTAAGACCTAGCATTTCGTTTTCAGTATCGCAAAATCTTCGTGGTCACCATAAAGGGCTGTCGCACAACTCATTTAAATATTTGAATCATGGATTTCTTTATAGCCATGCAACCAGGTTCCCCTAATTTTATTCATGATAATGGCGAGATTATTTCAAGAGCCATGCGACTTAAAACTCTATGGGATTACTATGAATAACCAAAATCGTTTCACAGTCTCAGTTGTGGCCACTGCTTGGCAACAAAGAGCGATTGTTCAGAACCGGATAAAACTGGTTTCAATTTTGAACGATAAATCAAGAGGGTATTGCTGGTCAGTTATAAAACAAGTCGTAATAATAAAATGCTTTAGAAAATAAAACAGATGAAGTCGTGTAATACTAGGGTACGTTATAATGTTACGATAGTTATAAAACAATTCTGCAATATCTATCAGAGATTGTTGGTGGACCGATGCACGAACACAGTCTATTATCGCTTGTCATGGCATTTTATGGGAGACCTTCACCCTGAGCGTTTCAGGGCTGATGATGATGATGACACTGCTTTGTTCTGATGATGATGATTACGTACTATACTGGCTTATCAAAGGTACCAACCGCATTTTTTCATTGTGAAGGAGAAGGCCTAAAATGTTTCTGCCTATAGGTATATTGGACTTCTTCAGAAATATGACCAACGTATTTATTTCTTAAAGTGGCCACAAACGCAAGCAAGGTTACGCAAGTCTTTATTGAACAATAATCATTTTTATGACCTGTTCATACTCATAGCCATCAAGAGATCAATGCTCAAAACGATTTAGACTGATTCTTGAGTGTATTGTCTGTCGCTATCAATTTACAGTAACACAATACATAATTACACAAGTCACTCATTGGCGTTGCTAAAGAAACTTTTGAAAAATGGCTAATAATTATCGCAAAACTGAAATGGAGATGGGCTGGGTACTTGGCAAGAAGGGACGACGGGAGATGGACGAAGGCGGCTACAGAATGGTGGCCAAGGGGTGCTCAAAGACCTAGAGGCAGACCACCCGCCCGTTGCTCGAACGACATCGTTGCAAATGCTGGGAATGAGTGGATGAGGCTCGCGAGGGACTGAAAAGAATGGCGCAATAAAGAGGAGGCCTATACTCAGCAGTGGGTGCAAACGGGCTGATGATGATTGAATTATGTAGAATTATATAATTCGGCAGTTTCATGGTCCTATTTATTAATTCTATAAATTACCGTCTTATTCAAAAATCTATTCAAACCAAAACGTATTTATATTCAGTTGTATCACAAGGATCACTTTGAAACGTCTAAAAAGCTAGGTGATTCTAGGTGCCAGTTCCACGCGACCAAGCCTACAAGACACCTGGCTAGACGTGGTGATGGCCGGTGGAGTAAAACCTTGACCGAATGGTGGCCAAAGTCAGGCTGAAGAAATTTACGGCGTCCGAAAGCGCGATGGGTCGACGACATCGTAAGGGTCGCAGAAAAAACCTGGACAAGAGACGCACAGGACAGAGGAGGCTGGCAGAAAATGAAGGAGGCCTATAACCAGCAGTGGGTGATACCGGGCTGAAATGATGATGATGATGAAGCCTACAAGAAGAGGTACCTAACTGATAAGTAATAGTAATATAATACATTATAAATAAATGACTTTAGAAAACGTTAGGCTTAGAAGAACGGAAGAAAGCCCTCGGCAAGCATCTGGATCAAGCTGGAGATCTTTTAGAGATATGTATTCCGAACCTTACGAGGCTTGAAGAATTACAGGCGTTTATATATTTAAATGTAGTAAAATAGTTTTTTTTTTTATGTAACTAGCTGATGGAACAAGCATATGGCCCACCTGATGTTAAGTGGTAACCATCGCCTATAACAAAGCAATGCCTCGCAGGTCACGCACGTCAGGAACACGCCCTACGATGCACTGCCCTGCGTCCATCAACTGGAGGCATACAGATATTCAGCCTCACGTGCCAGTAATTTCACCGGCACCCACACCCTTCAAACTGAAACACAGCAATGCTGCTTCACGGCAGAAATAGGCATGGTGGTAGTACTTCCCCGGACGAGCCCTTCACAAAGAGCTCTACTACTACGAGTACTATACTACTATACAAGGTGTATCTAAATATGTGTACTATGCGAAGGTGGGGGGTTTCAGACCACAATGGTGATCAGTTGTGGGGGGGAGAAAATTAAAAATTCCTATTTTCAGTTTCCCATACAAAAATATTTAATTTCATAATGCCTAAATAAATTGACAACCCTATCCTTGTAACCCCTTGACCCCTTGACCTACTACCTCTGTAGGTCTACTACTACTACCTACTACCTCTGTAGCTGAGTTTAGGGTTGTCACTTTGTATAAAGTCAGCTGTTCATGTTGAAACTTCGTTGCAGTTTTTTTCAGAGATACCAATCGAAGTTCGAAAAGTCGTTGAACAAAAGTTGTTCCCCGGGGGGTGGAAATTCACCCCCCTTCGGGATAGTACACATATTTTGATACACGTTGTATATTAGGTATAGATGTCAGGATCGTAGCCAGTAGAAATCCGTGGTCACTTTCTACCGTTGATATTGTTTCTATGTATTTATGCACATAAGCGTAACTTATTTATGTCATCTAATCCGTGATTTCCATCACGAGTGATAAATATGTAGTGTTAATATTTGCGGCAAACAGCAACTACGTCCACATCATGAGCACGATTCCTTTAATCAGGTGATGGGCGTGATTGTTGTATACATAGAATTGAGTATTGTCTCCAGTACACGAGGTTCTAACAAATACAAGTGCGTTCCCTATTGTGGGGTGATCGTACAAAATTTGCACCTACCATGATAGACTGCGTCCCATTTTGGTAAGCCAAGTTTCCTCCAGAACACGATTCAATCACTTCCATCTCCATACTATCGAGAAAACTACTGACATTGAATGACAACTTCAATCAGACAGATCAATCAAGAATTTCATCTTCAAAAAGGGCGTTTTAAAATATTTATAAGGGTCAGCAACGAGCGAGTGATGCCTCCGGTGTTGCAAGCGTCCATAGGCTATGGTAACCGCTTTCCTTCAGGTGGGCCGTATACTTGTTTGCTAACTTAGTTGTATAAAAAAAAACTATTTAAGCGCTAGAATCGCTCCAGAAGAAGAACTATCTCGATAACGATAATTCACGAATTGCTTATTTAGCACTTAGATAATATTATCTATTTGCAACTGCTCAAAATATTTACTGAGCAGACACACCTCCATATTTAACTTCTACGTCTCTGTAAATCCGCCTCAGGTGTTAAATAATATAAATTGCTCTACTCACGACACTAAGACGACACCAAAATGGAATTGCTGGTTGCTGGAAATAGAGGTAGATTTATAACTAGAGATTTGTATGTTATAGGTATACTTAGTTATATATTGTTTAAACTGATGGTCAGGCCAATAGGTAGCATCCTAAGCGTTTTTTCTCTTCTGTGGGGTGGAAAACATACTACATAATTGGTTTACAGAGGCAAAAAAAAGAATCTTAGCAATTGTTGAATCGTCTTGAAAGGCCTGCGCACACCTAGGTAGCTGGTTGCTGTCAAATTAGACCTAGGTGTGCGCAGGCCCGAAGTAGGAGTGTCACAGATTAAAGGAACCTGGAAGGAACATAGAATAGTACAAAAGTGTCATTTTTCATAGACAAAACACTAGTATGACGTTCTCACTAGCTGAAATATGGGTCGCACGCACAGTTTACATCGCTTTCGCACTAGGTATTGATAAAACGCTGGCTTTCCATTTTTAATCACCACAACAACGCTCATAATAGCGGAGAAGCCTAGCTTGGATGTCTGGGTGAGTTTATTCCAAGGAATATAATACCCTCTACGAGAGGTTTATTCGTTACGTCGAATTTATTATGTGACCTTGTGAACTGATTTGGTCTGAAAACTCTGAATTTGCATAATTTTAAAATTCCCGTATTTGTTTATGATTTTTAGTTTTTAAATATTTTTACTCTCGGATAAAACGAACCTTCTAAGATTTAGACTGAAGAAATTGAAAATATTTTTTAGGTAGGTAAGTAACAGAGGAAGTCTTAGTGGGTAGGTAGTTACAGTTTGTCTTCTATAGGATGATACAATATCACAGATAATACGCTGAATACCGCGGATGCCATGACGACACGTGTTTTATTATTTCAGTTTTGGAGGCTTATTTGTTTGAGTTTTTTTCTTGGCAGCTTTTCAATTCTTTGGTTTAGGGAACTCGTGTATTAGGAGTGCATTGACCCACATACAATTCGCACTAACGATGCTCTGCAATCAGTCTGTTTCTTGGCTCAATTGAATTGAAGGGCAAACCTTATAAAATGAGTCCGGATCACGACGATTTATCACTTAAAAATCAGCGATCCGGTGGGGGCCAAAACTGAACAAGTCCTTGATGATCAGTGATGCGAGATTTCCGACTCGCACGGCTAATCAAACCACGCCACTGCTACAATCGTTAGGAATTCAACTGTCAAAAAGCCCGTTGACTCACTGGGTTTTTTTTGGGAACCTATCGGCTAATTGGGACTCAAGGAATCTTATTACTTGCGCCTTGGCCACATATTTATTGGTTACAAAGTTTCTTAGACGTAAGTATTTTTGAAAGGTTTTCCACAAGATTTGGAAAAGATTCAAGAAACAATTTACGGCACGTCTATTTTTAGTTTACTGTTTGTATACAATCTTAGTTTGCATGTGGAAATAGCTTATTTTCTTCTCCAATTTTTTGCGGTTGCCAAATTAAACACGTGATTATATTAGCCGTTTGCACCACCTGGCCATAAATATCGTTTTAAATTAAAATACAACACTTTAGAACTACACTGATCGGCATTGCATACACTGCCGCGAACTTTGACAGTGTGATATTTGACAGCGATACACTGGTCACCATCTAGAATAATCTAGATGTACGCAAGGATTTATAGTACATAGAAGTTTTGCAGTTAAACTAAGTGGCTCTACAGACGGCTAGGTATCAGTATCAGAGATTATTTTTAGCAGCAAAAATCTCGTCATGTGTCTTAACACACAGGATGTAATTCATATGATACAGCGGTGTCGGTTCAAGCAATTGTAGTAATTTAAACCCAGCAGTGGTTAGTAAACCTTTTTATACTTCTTCTTCTTTCTTGCCAATGGTATACACTAGACAATTCTTAAGTAGTTATTTTGTCACCTCTACTGCATTGTCTGTGGCGTTGGCAAGATCATCCCTTGTGCAGATGTTTCGCCACAAGGGACAGGTTGGTAGATGAGACATGGACTGAATTTGAGCTCCACAGTCACAGCCAGTCAAGGCTCGAACACACCTAGTTCGCTGGCGGTAGCGATCAGTGAAACGCTGTCAAATATCGCTGTCAGATTTGAGATTTGGCAGCGAATATTTGACAGCGTTTCACTGATCGCTACCGCCAGCGAACTACCAGGCCTTCAAGGAGAGGTCCCTCATTCCCCACTTACAGAGGTTATCTCTACAGCGGCCGACTGGGGTCCGGAGTCTATTGATATTTAAAAGTGGCACGTCTATTTAAGAAACAATAGCAACAATAGGTCTAGTAAAACCTACGCACAGAAAGAGTTATTGCCTAGCAATTATGTAGGTAGCGTGGTTGACCTACCTACATAATTGCTAGACAAACCTATTGTTGACAGCGTTTCACTGATCGCTACCGCCAGCGAACTAGGTGTGTTCGAGCCTTGACTGGCTGTGACTGTGGCGCTCAAATTCAGTCCATGTCTCATCTACCAACCTGTCCCTTGTGGCGAAACATCTGCACAAGGGATGATCTTGCCAACGCCACAGACAATGCAGTAGAGGTGACAAAATAACTACTTAAGAATTGTCTAGTGTATACCATTGGCAAGAAAGAAGAAGAAGTATAAAAAGGTTTACTAACCACTGCTGGGTTAAAATTACTACAATTGCTTGAACCGACACGTGTTTTTTAACATAATGATGGTATTATTGGACGAACCCATCTTGTACATAGTGTAAGTATTTATTATAATTTAGATAGATACTTAGTTTTCTATTTAACATGATAATTAAGGTGTTCCAAGCTAGCAATCGTA
This sequence comes from Thera britannica, assembly GCA_939531255.2. NCBI lineage: Eukaryota > Metazoa > Arthropoda > Insecta > Lepidoptera > Geometridae > Thera > Thera britannica. Next base: position 17,082,735 of record OW618044.2, read on the forward strand.
TGTCATGCCATTAAACGCCGCCGACAGACTCACAGGTCACAGCCTACCCCAAAAACCAACCATTGAAATTTTCAGGACGCTTTTTTTATTTAGTTAAATGAAGTTTTCTCATTGGGACTAGATAGTGAGCAATGTAGGTTTATTGCCTGAAGGAACAATAGAGCAGTTACAATGACTGAACAGCCACGACCTTGGGACACCTGTAATTAGGTACTAACTTAAAGACTCAGCTAAAGATTTTTAATTAGGTAGTTTCTGAGTTATATTGTGTCGCAAAACAAAAATATCGGTTGCAAAATTTAAAAGTGAGTAAGTAGCTGCACAGCAAAACATGGTGAGATAGATGAGAGATTGAAATATATTAAATATTAGAAGTGCAAATGTAAAAATTACAAATTTATATCTCAAGAACGTATAATGCATTTCTTAAAAAAAAATCTTTATACGTTTCTTACACATCAGTCTACGCGGCAGTTAACATTGTCAAATATATCTGTCATATGTGACAGCGTTTCATTGATCGTTAATTAAATTAAATATTTAAATATAATGGGACTATCATTAAGTGATCCTTGTGATACAACTGAATAATTCTTATTTTTAATTGAGAGTGGCGTATTAGGGAAGAGGCATATACCCAGCAGTTGGTGCATACAGGCTGAACAGATAGATCAATGAATTTGAATAGACATTCTGAATTCATGGATGGCGTTTCTGTTTGCAACTTTACCTTTATTAGGTATAGGGCAGTGTGGCTAAGCAACAAACCTTCAAAACATAAATAAAAAAACCTTTAATCTCTTCAACGGAGCATGAATGAAGTCTGCCATTATTTGTCTCGTGTCATTGTCGGCATAATTGCACTAGTGTCACTTCCTGGCAAGCAAGGCCACACCGATCATGCGGCTGAATGAGATCCATCATAGTGAGAAACTTCCTTACCTATACCTACCCTCGTATTTAATAAACCTGCCCCGTCTACTTGTCTAATCAGCATTTTCCTGCCGTCCGTCGTCCCACACTAAAGGCCTGCGCACACCTAGTTCGCTGGCGGTAACGATCAGTGAAACGCTGTCAAATTCACAATGACAGTGTTTCACTGATAGCCAACGCCAGCGAACAAGGTGTGCGCAGGCCTTAAATGGAGTCAGGACGTAAAGTTTTCTTAAGAGCGGGTCGTGCGAAAATTTGAGATTAAAAAAAAAAAATTCATAACTAAATAACTAAGTGACATTTTAAAAATCGCAAAAGGACTAATTGTAGACTATACATTTGAGATTAATTCGAATTTAAGTGTGTTAAAAAAATATACTATTTAACATGACATTCTATTTAACGCTAATGAAAATCGTATGTCAGCGTTATCATTCGCCATCTCAGTGCTTCGGTCACTTTTATTATCTTCTTACTTAGTAATCATCTTGTAGTAGTTACAAAATTATATACATACAAATGTGTTTCAAACTATTCGCTTCGGCTGCAAGTTTATTTATTAGTTTAACATAAAAAACGTCGACTCTAGCAAATATTGTCTTGAATCCCGATTGTAAACATAACTCAAATAACAAGTGAATGACCACTGATAGTTATTGACTAATACAAGCCAGGAATTTATGTAATGAGATCATTGAATATGTCAGCAAATTAATCGTATTTCGATAATGCAAGCATTATTAAAATATCACATGTACAAAATACAAAAATATTTAATCGAGAAAACAGTTTTACAAAAATCTAGATATACAATGGACCCCGCACTAGGACTAGCCTGTATCGCGGGAGACCTAAAATCGGTAAAAGTAGAGGATGTAAATCGGTAAAAGGTGCGTCTTTAGTTCTGACTTCTGACATGATGTAACCGTCTAGCCTTCAACCCTGACCGGCGCCATGCTTCCGAATTTTCCCCTGACTATTATGGCCCCGAGTTGAATATGGGATAAATTATAATGATGTTATTATCTACTACGCCATAGGTATCCGTTATCATACAATTTATTAAAAGAAGGCCCCGATAGGATCATATAAAAAACGGTAGGAACCGAGCCGTAGTTTGTTGCCTGGTCTTCTAGGCTTGGTCGCGTGGAACTGGTACCTAGACTCACCTAGCTTTAAGACGTTTCAAAGTGATTCTTGTAATTTAACTGAATAAAGACCATTTTGATTTGATTTGATTGATAGGAATAAAAACCAATTTTTCGGTAGATTTGCATTTAGGTCAACGCCACTGAGTCAAAAACGTCCCTTATTTTTAGTTACTAGGACAGGCCAGAAAAAACAGCACACCATTTGTCAATTCATCACAATAGCACACTTCATCTTTTTTGACAGTTTTCTATTGTGGGAATCAACCTATTATTTTCACATTTGGCACATGAAATACCTACTTATGGCTTCACTTACAAAAGAACACACATCAAAAATGTCTATATAGGGATCATACTCGTATAAGTATGAAATGCCTATAGATACTTCCTTGGCCATAGAAAATTCAGTTTTATCAGATATTTGCTAAAACCTAGCTAGTGTTTATGAGCCGTCGTGATTTTTAAATAGGAACTCAGGTAAAATATTGAACTATACCGATACATATACAAAATATGGTTTGCATGTAACGAATAAACTCAAAAAGTACTGCAACGATTTTCAAAATTCTTTCAGCATTAGAAAGCTACATCATCCCTTATCTATATGTGTAACATTGGCTTTTTACTAGCGACCCTAGATTCGCACAGATAATATTTGTTCAACCGTGCGAAGCTCGGATGGATCGCTTGTAATTTTATAACTCGCAAAAGCTAATTTGCAAAGGCAGAAATAAAAAGATTCGCGACATAAGAATTAAAAAAGTGCATAGCATTGAAAATATTATATTTAAGTATTTTTATTAATTTAAATATTTATTGAAAATACTGTCATATTTGACAGCGTTTCACTGATCGCTATCACAGACCGCTTAGATGGGCGCAAGGTTTAGAGGTTTTATATCTTTAGTCTTACTTTATTTTTATTTTATTTAATTTGCGTTTCTAAGTATGGCTGTTATAAATTTCAGGTTAGTTTTGTTAAGTTGCATTCCGGTTTCAAGACCAGATTAAACAAAGGCCAAGGTAACAACTTTTTTACAGAAAAGTAACGAAAGCATGGCCGCAATAACAAGTTCAGAGAAGAAATACATTCTACAGCAAATTCAACATTTACTTTAGTCAAACTGTATACCTATGCTTCCTACGAACACAATCTTTGATAGTTTGGGTGTATTGAGGGGTGTATCAGACATCAATTCAAAAGGTCAATTTAAAAAATTGCAATTTTCGCTTTTTATGGATTATCGACATTGCGACGACGCGGTGCGAGTGCGACTTGAAGCGACGACGTTGGCGCGGCTCAGGCGTCGGTCGGGGCGTGCCGGCGCGTCGGTGCTACGTCATCGGTTTTGCTTTTTTTTATCCCTGATATAAGTAGACAAAGTCGTATTATTGCACACACCAAAATCTTAATCCACCAGCAAACTAAACGGATTGTAATAAACTACACATCTGAGTAACTGAGCGCGTGGTTATTACAGTCATGTTGGCAAAAACTCATAATGTAACTTTATGTATCACGTCATGACCCAAGTCAATAACAATAAAATTATGTTCAGATAATAATTCTTGAAAAGGAGGTAAAGTTGGCTTAGATTATTTCGAACATAAGTTATTTATAGGCAGTACCGGAATTTAGTGTTGAATCAGGTTGGTTTACGGATTGATGGAGTGCGGTGGTTCCGCGGCTCGTTCCGAAGTGAGCATGCGTTCACCACGTGTACGCATCGTGCTCGCCACGTCACGCCCGGTCATAGACAACTTAGATTCAGACAGTAAAATTGTATAATTTCATGAATTTATGCAACCGATTCCAATTCTATTAGAATACCATTAATAACTGGCTTCATTCGGTTTATTTCATACTTTTTGGTAAGAGTTTTGGAGTGTATACTATAAGTAAGAAAGCGTGACCCCAAAAAACTGTAAATGAATGATTTTTTCAATTAGAAACCGAGACCTAGCAATTAAACAAAAGGAGAAGTATCAAGAAGCGTGATCTGAAGGTTTCTGCTGTACACATACAAATTATGTTTTACCTATTCAGATTTTCTTGGACCCAATTCTGATGTGCTGAGCATAGAATAACTACATAAAGTAATAATTATAATGTTTGTTCCAACAATAATTACCTACGTGATTCAACATGACATACGGTAGGGTAAAAACATAGCAAAACTAACAATCAAGGAAAACAATAGGTAATGTTAGTTAGCTATCAAGTACCATGATAAAGTTCTCGGTGAATATTTCCCTGTTTACGTTATGATAAATAGGTTCTGTCTGGAATAAGAGTCAAAAGCTTTAAATCAAAAGCTCAAAAGTGGTGTTTATCATGTCGTGTTCTTTAGTTTGCTTACCTACATATTATTAAATTGTTTTTAGTTTTTGTTTCTTAGTTATATAAGTTTTCTTTCTCTCGTGTCTTGCCTTGTTTCTGTGTTATCTATCTGCTTTTGTTTCACATATTAATAGAAATCTTAATTCTAGAATTTTGGCCTCCCGCAATACAGGCTTGTCCTAGTGCGGGGACCACCAGTAATTTAAATAAGACTTTGTATGTTCCTTGGTAAATAAATAATTTTGTATTTTTTAAGTTGAATTTTATTTGTAAGTAAGTAATCTGTCAAAACGTAGCTCTTTTTTTTCGCAACAATACAGAACCGAATCCAAAATGGCGTCGATGATCTCTAGACAGCTTACGTGCAAATGTTTTTTTAATTTGAATTAGATTCCTTTCGCTATTATTGCCGATCTGTGAAAATTAAGCAACAACGGACCCAATCGGCTTTGCAGACTTTTTACAATAGGTATTTGCGTAGCCAGTTGAACGAATACGCACTTTCTGATTTAACTATTCTTTGACGCGAACGTGAAAGTAAGTATGAGCACTAACGCGTCTGTCTAGTGTGTTTTTTATAGATAGCTTATTCAGAATTCGGTACATGTGCACACAGCGCAGATGAAATGACAGTGCATCGTACTTACAAGTTGTTGTACTTACCTTAGACCATTAAAATTGTCTAAGGTACATGAAATGCCAATAATGGTGACCTTTTTTTCAACAATTCTAGTTATTTAAGGCGATGGGTTCTGTACGTTTCTTTTCTTTGGGTAACAAAGGCGTGGTCGATAGAATCTTTTTTGGAATAATAACAATAAAGAATACTAAATCTTTAAAAAAATTGAGGCGAATTAATTTAGCGATAAGGATCAATATTGAAGTTAAGTGCTGATAGCGATACTGATAGTGTGATAGTGCTGATCGCCATAAGATTATTGCCAATCTCGCTAATTTTAAGCCGTTATGCCTAAAAAACCACTAACCTATAATATTAGCCGAACGGAATAAATAGACACACAATAAATAGTTCTTTGAATGTGGTTCACATAAAATATCGTAACATAACAGAGATTTCTACCGAGAAGATTCCTAAATCCCAACTGTTAGTTTTAGATGGTTTTGCTATGGCATTAAGGTTCAAAATTAGGGCATTAATTTTGCTCTTGAGGTGTGATGATACTTCTGTGAGGTACCTATACGATACGGTGCTACGAATAATGTATTACTGAATTCTATTATGTAGTACTGTTTTAAACAACCTATTGTATCAACGCTGCTGACACATTTACCGATTGCTTGAACATAACCGGTTCAAACCAGACTTCAGGTGATAGACATTTTACGACTAGTAATTTTTACAACGTAGGCACGTTGATTATTTCATAATTGACGATGTATTGGCGCATTGAAGGCTAGACACCTACACTTAGACTTTAAAAGTTTAACTAAAATATCATGAAGTTAATTATTATTTTTTGAAATTAATTAAAAGGTTTTGAATTTTTAGTATTATAGCTCAGATCGTAATAAAAATTAGACTACCTATGATGGTGTCCATCAAGACTAAATGAACACTTTTTCTCAAGCTCAAAAATAATACTACATATATATACGGGGTGTTTTTTGACAAGGGTGTTGATGCCAAGTCCGAAACCACGAAAGAAGATATTTGAAAAAAATAAATAATATGCAGTGTTTTCTTATCTTTTCAAGCTTTTCACGCCCTTTCCTTAACTCTCGTGGTTTCAGACGTGGACATCACCGCTTCTCAAAAAACCACCCTGTATATCCTAAGAACTCTTCACCACTTTCATCTTCGATAGATACTTTCAACGTTCCAGTAGTTTACCAACACTTTATTCCACCCTCTCAACTAAAGTAATCCCTGAAGCCGTACACTCAATGGAATGACAACTTTATCTTATGAGATGACTCGAAAATCGTTCTTCTTTTATCGTGTCAATGGTATACACTAGACATACAGGATATTTTAGGATTTTAGGATATTTTCTTAGTAATTTGTACACCAGGTGTAGTATTTTTTTTTTGCACTAGACTACATTTTTTATGAAGTAATAGCAAAAATTACAAAAAATAAAATGTTTGGTTAGTGATATTTGCCAAAGTTTTAGGCATTATTGAACTTTTAATTATTAACAAAGGTGTGCTACGGCGTCAACTATGATAATAACTTAAATTTCAGTACAGTCGCGCCGTAAATCATTTTTAAATTGGTTTCAAATGATTTAATCTGGAATTTTTCATAAAAAAACTAAAACTTAACTAATTCAAAAACTACTGAATTTCGGTAGAACATTTGGTGCCTTAATTTGTTGCATTTTAACTCTACTATGACGTCCTGCAAGGAATACGTCGAGTTACCAGTAACCCTGTATATTTTGCCACCTCTACCGCAGTAATGCTCTACAGAAAATCACTGTACTTTACACGTGCACCATTGGCGCAGGCTGCAAATAGAATCCTTTCATTGGTATTGCTTTTATGTAGAACCTTTGTGCTGGTAGTACAGACGGAAGACAACTACGATATTCTAAGGAAATTATATACATAATTTTTATTCCATTTCGTTATTCTGGAAAAGGAAACGACTGTGTCTATGGCTGTCAAATTACACACAGATCGGCTGACCTACACATTTATTTCTTCTTAGGTTTGAAGGTGTGGGTAGTTTTGCTAGTCATATCCAAAGCCTTATGGAGCTTGCAGTAGGACCGCAGTACAGCAAATCGGCATCATATCAGTCTAAGGAACTCTACTTTTGAACTAGGGCTCTTCTATAGATGAAATGTACTTATTTCTCACAATCAAATTCTATGCCGGGTCCATGAAATCTCATAAGGATTAGTAAAAAGTTATAATTATCAATGACAACCGATCAAATATTTATCAGTTTTCCTCTTGCAGGAATATTTAGATATCTGTATTAATTAATGAGATAAACAACTTACTTAGTTAAATTAATAAATAGATTGGCCAATTAATAAACGACCTAAAGGCTATGCTAGAAACCGTTAGCTGCACTAGATCATTCGCTCTAGAAATCAATGATGTAGACCTCTGTGTTCAGCAATGGCATCATATGGATGAAATTATGAATATTAGATGTAGACAAAATAATTTAAAAAACTTGAGAAACTGACTTCATGGCCAACCTTTTGAACCGTTTTGATATTTTTAGACTCGATACTTTTGAACCAATTTTGATAAGTAGTTCTATTTTTTTGAAATCGGCTCCTATACGACGTGCGAAAAACGTTTAAATAGGAAATACAAAATTAGTAGTTGAAGAGAGAACCTACTACTAGGTATTGGTTATTTTTTAATTGATATATCTAAGTCGTAAAAAAAGATCACTCAAAAGAAGGGGTACCTACAGGGTGTGGCGTAAAGAGTGGATAATCCTTTACCTACGGGTCGGGGGCATCACAACTGTTCAGAAAATAAAAACATGTACCCAATAAAAGTCCCACGGTTTTCGAGTTATTAAACATTTTCGAAATTTTCATTATTTTGTACTTCTGTCCATACTTTTCGATGCCAAGATCACAAATCAAGGAATTTTCTCCAACTGTTTTTTTTATAGCATTCTTAGATAACTGTTCTATCAAATGATAACTGCCATTGGTATGTCAAAGGTACAGTTTTTTTTTTAGAATTTTTTTTAGAAATAAAAATGTGGTTTGCCAATTTTTTCCAAAAGTTTGACCTCCTGTGGTTTAAAAAAAATGTATGGTCACCCTGAGTGACCAACTAATAAATAACTTGCCTACTTCATTGAGATTCCGAAATGGTATAGCACTTGCTAGTTCCAACTTTCAATGCAAAGAATATTTGTGTTAAAAAAGGGTAAGGGTCATTTTTTCAAATTACAAGTAAGATTTTACATAGCAATCGAATTTACTAAAAACAGAAAATAAAACAAATTAGATATTTAAAATACATTTATTTCATTAAAATTTCTTACAACAAGTGCTCAAAATGGCTCAAAATGCTCAAAATGCGCGCAAGATAAAGCGTTCTTTTATTAGAAGATGCAGGGCTTGCATAAGAGCAAGTGGAAGCCATTTTGAGCACTTGTTGTAAGAAATTTTAAAGTAATAAATGTATTTTAAATATCTAATTTGTTTTATTTTCTGTTTTTAGTAAATTCGATTGCTATGTAAAATCTTACTTGTAATTTGAAAAAATGACCCTTACCCTTTTTTAACACAAATTTCTTTGCATTGAAAGTTGGAACTAGCAAGTGCTATACCATTTCGGAATCTCAATGAAGTAGGCAAGTTATTTATTAGTTGGTCACTCAGGGTGACCATACATTTTTTTTAAACCACAGGAGGTCAAACTTTTGGAAAAAATTGGCAAACCACATTTTTATTTCTAAAAAAAATTCTAAAAAAAAACTGTACCTTTGACATACCAATGGCAGTTATCATTTGATAGAACAGTTATCTAAGAATGCTATAAAAAAAACAGTTGGAGAAAATTCCTTGATTTGTGATCTTGGCATCGAAAAGTATGGACAGAAGTACAAAATAATGAAAATTTCGAAAATGTTTAATAACTCGAAAACCGTGGGACTTTTATTGGGTACATGTTTTTATTTTCTGAACAGTTGTGATGCCCCCGACCCGTAGGTAAAGGATTATCCACTCTTTACGCCACACCCTGTATATCTACCTAAAGTAATAAGCCGTATGTTTAGTTTATGTATTTCTTCTAGGCTTGGCCACTAGGAATCTAGGCCTAGATTCACCTACAAAGCTCAACATTAGTTTCACCTTGAAACTATTGGGATTAATTTAAATTTAAATGCTTGACCTTGACATTACTGAACCGTATATACGTAGATAAGTCGAGCTTATGCGTGATATACTTGTGTTATCACGATAACTACCGATGGTCCGAAATAAAAAGCAGGTGGCAAGTTTATGAATACAAGCGCGGCCAGCCTTTGCGAACCGGTTAGAGCACCGTGTGTCAACACGGCGTTTCAGCTTATAAATACTGCACTGTGTGTGTGGAAACCGGTGTATGGTTTGTATGAGAGTCTGTAACTAGATCCCTGCCCCTCGGTGATTGAGCATTGTGAAGTAATTCCATTGATGACCGGCCTGTTTTACAGAGAATAACAATATCAGATCAAGTTCTGGAAAGTTTATGAATCTGCGGTAGTCGTCTACTCGTATTTTTTGACGTGATAACGTCTTATAAATCGATGGAGCCGGCTGCACGCACGAAAAAACATGACTCATGCGTCGTTACGTCGTTTCGTCGTTCCATTTTCCTGAGCCCGAGCCCGGGTCGGGTAATGGGTAAGGGTAAATGAGGGTAAGGGTAAATGAGGGTAAGGGTAAGGGTTCGGTCGGGTTCCGGGTCCGGGTCCGAGAGTTCGAGTCCGAGTCCGAGTCCGAGTCCGAGTCCGAGTCTGCGAGTCCGCGAGTCCGCGAGTCAACGTCTTATAATACAAATAAATGTAACTTGATCGATTCAATTGTGATTTCCATTTACCTCCTTATCTATATTATATCCATACAAAATATCTATCAAACAAATATTAATTAAAATTCTTTTGAAAAATGCAACCATTCCATCAGTATTTTCTTATGACGTTATCACGTTCAACTATATCGTCAGTAAACCGACTTTACAGACAACCGACTTTTTTTTTACATAATGTAGGCTTGCGTTTGACCGCGATGTCACCTGCTGTTAAGTGATGATGCGGTCGACGGTGTAGCACGCTGACAACCGCTTATGACTATACCAGATTTCACTCTACTCATAAGAACATCAAATTTTGTAAGTGTTCGGAAAAAGAGACGCCGGCAATTTTTACAGCTTTTTTATTTTCATTAATTGGTGGTAGCTAATTGTTTGATGGAAAGTGAAAATGTAGCCTTAGGTAGAGCACGCTTAGCTATAATATTGTTCACTCCTGACTTGAAAATTCCAAGGTTGTTATGTTATATATAGTACAGTGGGATACAGCTCAAGTTACCTAAAAACAAAGAAAAATGACTCTTACTGCAAGGACATAAGAGCTAGCAGTGTATAGTCTGATGCGTATCCTTGTACGACGGAAATATTAATGATGGTAAAGAGACTCCTTGGCAGTTTGCACTGAAAAAAAGGAGCGAACCCCTTCATGCCCCTTCAACATCTGGGCGATGTTGAGGGGCATTAACCATGAAGGGGTGACACTTATCAGCCGTTTGTTACTTCATGAGACATTACCAAACACGACTCCTTAAAATTAACGACGCATAAAACCATAAGCAATATTATTTTACAAGCCAAGACTATTTTTAGTATTGATGTTGTGTCTAGAACTCTACAATTCTGCTGTATGGCTACAATTATTTTATTTATGCGGTGGCTATAAACTTATTGCATGACACTGTGAAATTTCAAAACTGTACCTTTCCAAAAATTACACCGTCTCTAGCCATCACTGGTACTTTGCAGTTTTTTCTTTATTGTAGAGGCTATCTGTCTCTGTCTCTCTCTTTACACTTTCTAATAATGGGGTTTTGCCAAGGATTTTCTTGGGTTTTGCTCATGCTGTCTCGTCTAAGGTTGATAACAGAAAGACAGAGTCAGGCTAATAATTCTATGTTATTAGTTCCACGAAAGCTCATTCAAACAGTCTGAATAACGTATTAAACAGTGGTCCCCCACAATTCAGTCAGAATGACAGAACCCAAACAATGGGTAAGTAGTTTGAGATATCAATAGACTTCCGCGTAGTGTAGATCTAGGTACGTCACGGTGCATTGCTTATCGATGATAACGGTTTTGATACTTATGCGTACCTACATGACTTGAATTACTGTTATCGTAAACACGCTTTTCTAACTGGATAAAAGTCAAAACGTGACACATTTGAATTGACATCAGAAAATTTATAGGCTTATGATTCTTTTTTTTAACTTTCGTTCTTCACATGATCATGGCCATGACTCTCAAATTGTGTACAGATCAGCTGACGAGGCTGACCCACACATTTATTTCTTTTGTGGGTTAAATTTGTGTCAGCCATAACATTTGGAGCTCCCGGTAGGCTAGCAGGAAAAAAATGGGTAAGTATACAGGGTGGAATTTTGTAATGCCACCTGGAGGGAAAGTACTCTTAATACTGCAGATAGAAAATTTTACTCAAAGGAAACATTCCTTTATTTTTGAATAGAAAGCAAACTGAATTCAAAGATTTTCGAAAATTCTCTTCTCCCACACCCGGGAATCGAACCGGCTAAAATCTGAAAAAATTATAGCCTGTACTTTTATTGCATCGATCGTTAGGGTCAATTATAAGGATGGAATCTTTCTAACAAATATGAAAAAATAAATGAAAGGAAAACCAGGAAATCTGAAGTTACAAATTCAATGAGTTGAGAGTTGAAGTTCAGAATACGATTTATAATATTCACCACAACACTTTATTAAAGGTTACTAGAAATGAATTCGTTAAAAGAATAAATTTGTGTATCCAAGAGAATGGAGCCCATTTCGAGCAACTAATTAGTTAGTTTACCATTTTTTGTAAATAATTAAATTAATTTAAGATTTCCTGGTTTTTCTTTCATTTAATTTATCATGTTTGTTAGAGAGATTTCATCTTTATAATTGACCCTAGCGATCGATGCAATAAAAGTACAGGGTATAATTATTTCAGATTTTAGCCGGTTCGATTCCCGGGTGTGGGAGAAGAGAATTTTCAAAAATCTTTGAATGCAGTTTGCTTTCTATTCAAAAATAAAGGAATGTTTCCTTTGAGTAAAATTTTCTATCTGCAGTATTAAGAGTACTTTCCCTCCAGGTGGCATTACAAAATTCCACCCTGTATATGGTGGTATAGTCTGGTATTTAATCTGATAGAAGTGCTTATTACTAAAGAGGGTTTCGTTCAGGTATAACTCCTCAGAACTAATTAATTAGATCAGTATTATATTGGGGCGCACCTCAAAACTGCTTAGCTGAAAGTAGGGAGGATCTCAGACTGGGAGTGGTATTGACGTCATACGTACCCCTAGCTTATTCGGTCCAATCATGGAATCAGAAGATTTAGTCTGAACTGCACGAATAGTTAAAGATTTTTTTTCTATGCACATAGACAACATTTTGACTAGACATGACCTTTCCAAGAGTCACTCAAAGCTCTGCCCAGAACTTTAGAGGAAAAGCAAAAGAAAGCTCCTTATCTTTATCTTTATCTTGACATGGATATAAGTAATACTGAAAGATGTATTATCCTGGATTTATGTACATGTCATCATCATCATCATCAGCCTGAGAAGTCCACTGCTGGACATAGGCCTCCCCTACACATTTCCAGGAAAAACTATTCTGAGCCCTTTCCATCCATCGACTTCCCGCGATCTTAAAAATGTCGTCGGTCCATCTGGTGAGTGGTCGCCCGACGCTTCGTCTTCCGGTTCGTGGTCGCCATTCGAGAACCTTAATTCCCCAACGGTTGTCGGTTCTTCGAGCTATATGGCCTGCCCATTGCCACATGTATAATATGTAAGTGAAATGAAATGGATTTATTCAATGTTTTTTAATACAACTAGAGCACATGGCCCGCCTGATGTAAAGTGGTAGCCATCGCCTTTAAGATTGCCTCTAAGGGCACGTATATGGATATTTCAGTGCCAGTGCCACCGGCACCCCTCACTCTTCAAACCGAAAAACAGTTCCGCTGCTTCACTGCAGAAATAGGCATGGCATAGGTCAAGCCAAAAAGCTCTACTATTACTACGAAGAGCTCTGCACAAAACTGTGTATCTGATAAACACTGGTCTACGTGTTGATTGCCTTATGGGTTTTTCCTTTGTTAGTTATTCCATCAAATACTTTAGTCATACGTACGTTAGTTAGGTCATCGGAACTTTTGGTACGTAATAAGCCTTCATGTTATCATTATCCACACACACTGAATATCTTATCAAAGAAATGCTTTATTTGCAATATAAATTCAAGCAGAAATAAGAAAGACTATTTGGGGCTTATACAAGGTGTATCTAAATATGTGTACTATGCGAAGGTGGGGGGTTTCAGACCACAATGGTGATCAGTTGTGGAGGAGAGATAATTAAAAATTCCTATTTTCAGTTTCCCATACAAAAATATTTAATTTCATAATGCCTAAATAAATTGACAACCCTATCCTTGTAACCCCTTGACCCCTTGACCTACTTCCTCTGTAGGTCTACTACTACTACCTACTACCTCTGTATCTGAGTTTAGGGTTGTCACTTTGTATAAAGTCAGCTGTTAATGTTGAAACTTCGTTGCAGTTTTTTTCAGAGATACCAATCGAAGTTCGAAAAGTCGTTGAACAAAAGCTGTTCCCCGGGGGGTGGAAATTCACCCCCCTTCAGGATAGTACACATATTTTGATACACGTTGTATGTATAATATAAACCTACGCATGAATAAAAACTTTCTTTTGTGTTGCAATTGACAATGCTAAAAGTGTTTTTCTTATAAACTGAAATAACAAGGAAAGCTATTATTATTTTAGCGCGGTGGAAATGAGATTATTAAGAGTGCGTAGCAGAGTGGTAGCTCCATAATAACAGTGTTTACGACGGCCTATAAATATATAATACCACTTGTGAACAGAAAATTCCTGGAGAACTAAAACAAACAGATTTCTCAATTTATGTTTATCACTGCCATTAAGTTCAACAGTTTCCTAGAATAAACAAATAAAACTGCCGTGAATCTTAAGACCATGACGTCACACTTCTGTCACCAAGTTTTGTAAACAGCCTGAAAACCTGCCTCAGAATGGTGTAACGCGGTTTCACTCATATGAGGTGACTCATTCCTGTTATTTTTCCACTATAATTCTTTCAATTTTCCTCCAAATCGTTCGTAACTTTCACATTTGTAATATTAGAAGGATTAGAGGAATAGGCGTTACATATTATATAAACCCATTCTGTAAAAAAATATTGCTTTTATTGCACTATTGGATAAATTTAAGTGTTACAGCAAATTGTAGTTTAGACCTGCGGATACATCTAGGCAATGGCGTTGGCGATCATTGAAACACTGTCAAGTATCGCTGTCTTATTTGACAGCGTCTCACTGATCGCCATCGCAGAACGCTTAGCTGTGCGCATGGGTTTACTTCAATCTTGACTGAAACAGACAGCGATTTCAAAAGAATTATGATCAAATATACTTAAATTTATTTGTCAGACGCAACGTTTTATTACTAAAGTAAAAAATACCTCGATAAAAACTATACCACCCTGCATAAAATTGATGTGAGGGGGATGCACGCACACTGCAGAAATATGAGTGTGTGTTAATAAAGGGGTGGAAGCGTGTTAAAGGGTGGAATGAGCTTAGGTTCAAATGTTAGGGTTTTGCTGCCTTTCTCGGTCTGCACAGTCTGTACAAGCGAGGGTAAGTTACGAGGTACTATATTCATTGTAGTTACTACGTTTTCATCAGCCTTATTTTTAAACAATTTCAAGTTAAAAAAGAGGAGGTTCTCAATTCTGTTGTTTTTTTATATTTGTTATCATATAACTTTGTCATATAATACCGATTTAAAAAAATATTTTTTTATCTGATAGATAGTATTTCGAAATTGGTCCCATATAAAATTTATCAAAATCGGTTTAGCCATTTGACCATGAAGTCAGTTTCTCAAGTTTTTTAAACTTAACTGGTTCATTTGTGCTGGGTTTCCGTTCCTTTTCATTTTTGCTTATAATTTGGCCGCGAACGCTGTACCGCGCCGGCGAGCTAAGGACTCGGTATCTAATCGGTGGTGTGTGGGATCGATGGAAACCATGAACACTCATGAACCGATTTTTATAGCAGAGATAATAAAATTACGTACCGGCTATGATTTGTGTCCGGAATATGGATAAGCAAAAATGTTGATAGCAGTTTGTGGCGCTTTTCAAAATATTTTTTAGCACAGTGTTGATATTTTAGTATTCTTTTTAAGCTGTCGCTAGTATAGTTTCGTTTGGAAAGAGCATATCAAAATCTATAAAATTACCATTTTTCAAAACTTTCCAAGTAAAAATACTAAATGACTGGACTAGGTATTACTGTCGTTATTTTTTATTTCACGTTTATATTAAGATTGCGAGTATAAGTTAAAATAATGTTATTTTGTTTCTCGCTAAACACTTGCGGACATTTAAGCGTTCTGCGGTGGCGATCAGTGAGCTGTTTTACTGATAGCTTAAATGTTCGAAGTAAATTAATGAAACCTATTAACAATCCTACAGACTAGACGATGTGGAACTAATTGCAGCTTCTAAATCACATATTCACAATGTTTGAGTCATTTGGTTTGTGTTCGTTGTGGTCGCGTGATAGACGTCCACATAACAATTTCGAGATTATAACTGTACTAGTCGAATATCCACGACTCTGGTACGCATGGTATTTTTTTTCTCAGCTCAGATTGACTGCAGTTGCACGCTTTAGAAGTTGATTTCGGAATACACATGTTTTGTGAACCTGAAAATTAACTACTCTTGAAATTGTACGCACTAATGTTTTAAGTGTATTATCAGTCAGTAAGTGAAGTAAGTTTTATATGTTTAGATTATGGAACGTCAATGTTTGCTTTACCCACTTTTACCGGTAGCTAATGAATACAGCCGTAATCAGGTCGTGTGTCGTTCGTGGAATCAAAAACTACTAGTAGGTAGCCAGGAAACAGTTTATTTTTATTTTTTTATACTACTAGCTGATGGAACAAGCATATGGCCCACCTGATGTTAAGCGGTAACCATAGCCTATAACAAAGCTTGCCTCGTTGGCCACGCACGTCAGGAACGTGCCCTACGATGCACTGCCCTGCGTCCATCAACTTGAGGCTTACAGATGTTTCGCCTCACGTGCCTGTAATTACACCGGCAACACTGCTTCACGGCAGGAATAGACATGGTGGTAGTACTTCCCCGGACGACCCCTTGACAAGGAGCTCTACTACTACTAATATTTACAGATCATACCAACTGTTCGTCCAGCATCTAATCCAAACCCGCGTCTCAACCGGTTAATCAACCACACAGCCGAGGTCAGACATGAATCTGTCAAACAAGTACCTTATATTTCAATAACCTTTATGCTCTAGTAAGTCTAGTACGTAAGTATGTCACGTGGCTTTTTCAGCTATTTATGATGGCGAATGTACATTTCTGAAAGTCCACTGTAAATAACAACCGAATGCATCAAGCGTCTATATAAACGTGACATCGAACTGCCATGTGCACTGTGCAGTGTATCTTATAAGGTCGCGAACCAGATTTGGAGGCGCGCCAATAATTTTCAAGGTCAAATTTTTATTTTATTTTTAAACCTAGCTACTATATTTAAAGTCATCGACATGTTCTTCTAATTTTCCACTGAAATAGTAACTTGTTTTAGCTACTCTACTTTTCTTCAATATAAGGTAGGTATGCTGTACTAAGATTACTAATTGAAATTAATAAAATAAATAAATACAAATACCGTTCGTTTTAAACGTTACTTCCGTGATACCGATTTAATGAATGCGTTTGATTTAAAGATCAAAACAAAATTTATTACCCTTATGTATACAGGGTTAATTTAAATACACCAGCAACCTTCGAGAACCAGGTTCCTAGCATCATCAGCAACAACTTTTGTTCTACGACTTTTGAAATAACTCAATAGGTACAATCATTAGAAATTATTTAAGTTTTTATTGAACTGTTGTGACGTTAGACGTGTGTATAGAGGTATATATATTATTATGTCTGATGAGATGCAAACCAACATCTTCTAGCTATGATTTTTTTCTGTGGTACAGCGCAGAAGAAACTCCTACCAAATGAGCCGTGAGTAGGGTTGCCATAATAACAGGCTTTAATAGTATTTGATGTGCGGCGCTCGTTGGCATGATTGTGTGCGTTCCTATACTACATAGATAGTATAAAAAAATGTATGTAATTTGAAGGTCAATTCACGTTATTCAAGTTCATGTTTCGAATATTAAAAATAGTGCTCTAATAGTATCATGGCAAAGTTGAAATTGGCATGTGAAAATTCAGTTTAGCTACAGTGTCACCAACTTATCTACTTAGTTGACCATATAGGAACCATATCGTCATTTTATTTAATTGCCAGTTTCGAGCATGTCTATCTTTTATTACACAATTTTGAGATGGTGGCACTGTATTACTTCAAATTGACTATTACATAACATGTGAGTTACCCTCTTCTGAGATAAAGCCTGCGCACATCTATGCGATGGCGATGGCAATCAGCTGAAACGTTGTCAAATATGACAGCGATATTTGACAGCGTTTCAGCTGATCCACATCGCCGCGCAATTGTCTAGATGTGCGCAGACCTGTATGGCTTTTAAAGCAATCCGTTATTTTGGTGACCCGAGATTTTGAATTCTGAACAAGAATAACCTAAAAATAGGATCTTATGGCACTCACTTTACGAAAAAGTCTAATAAAACTGTCTAGTATTTTACATATCATTATTAGATAAACTAGAAAATAGCCTTGGCATCATTCAGCAAGTTCTGCGTGTCTCTTACAAATTTTTACTTCAGCCTCAATGAGCTCTGATTTTTATTGAACATACTTTAGGCAATTTATTATTATTGCTATTTTACTATCAAAAGTCTACTAAGCGCACCATAAAATAGAAAAATTTTAAACATTCCATGGACAGAAATACACAATCATAACACAACAAATAAAATAAAATACTTTCCCAAACGATTTATTCTCAAAGAGCCCTATAGTTTTTTTTTGTATACCTAGTTGATAATTTAATAAATGTGGACAATTCACACAACACTACCCAGCCCACTACTAAGCAGAGCTTGTAATATGGGAACCGGATAGCTGATATAATACTTGAATACATTTTTTTTTGTAAATACATACTTAGAATACAATATAACACCCAGACAGAGAACAAACATTTGTGTTAACCACACAAATATTTGTTCTCGGTGGGGATCGAACCCACGACCTACGGCGCAGAAGGCAGAGCTACTACCAACTGAGCTAGAGGCCAGTCATATTTATACATAGTATGTACCTACTACTACTGGTTTCTAATATAACAACAGTGGAAAAATATATTATCCTTGCTAGCGACCTCGTATAGCTTGCTGTACTGAGAATCAGTCTCATTGGTATTTCGGGTGCAATAAAAACAATAGGCGTGTGAAAGTCGTGTGGGTAATCCACAACTACCTACTTACCACCCACGTTACCATACACATGGAACTATGTATTTGGTTTTGCACATTACCGGCTTGAGGACGTTTGTTGTAGCCTTAAATAGGGGAAAACAGAAGCACCTCCGTCTAAATGTTAGATAGTTTTCTTTTTTTTTCTGTTTTTTTTTTATGTAAGTCGCTGATGGAACAAGCATATGGCCCACCTGATGTTAAGTGGTAACCATCGCCTATAACAAAGCACTGCCTCGTAGGTCACGCACGTCAGGAACGTGCCCTACGATGCACTGTCCTGCGTCCATTAACTGGAGGCATACAGATATTCAGCCTCACGTGCCAGTAATTACACCGGCACCCATACCCTTCAAACCGAAACACAGCAATGCTGCTTCACGGCAGAAATAGGCATGGTGGTAGTACTTCCCCGGACGAGCCCGAAAATAATGATTAATTATTTTTAACGATTATTCTTATCGTTTCACTAGTTATTTGGAACTAGTAGGCCTACCACAAGCTCTGTCTGGCTCTGTCTCTGGCTCTGGTTTTGATCGAGTCTGTGTGTTATACCTACCGTGTTGTGAATTTTCGACGTAGGATTTATTTAGTCAACACTCACACAGACTCAAAATCAAAGCCATGCTTATAGCCGGATAGAGCTTGTGGTAGGCTTATGGCCCGAACACACCTAGTTCGCTGGCGGTAGCGATCAGTGAAACGCTGTCAAATATCGCTGTCAGATTTGAGATTTGACAGCGAATATTTGACAGCGTTTCACTGATCGCTACCGCCAGCGAACTAGGTGTGCGCACACAGAGCAGCCAACACGCTTTTGCTTACGGCAGGCCTTTACAGTTTGGTGTTTAAAAGTGATTCCTGCGATTGAGAAGCATGGTGACACTACCTGAATACCTCCGCACGTTTCACCTTGTCTGTTTAAAAACTGCTTGCAGTTTGAATGAAGAGATTATATTGTCTCAAAAAGAAATAGGCTCATAATATTGTTGTCTAACCTTGACCAACTATTATGTATTCCATGCCTTGGCTTAGATCTTTACTTGAATAAATTAATGAAAATTGTCGTAGTTTCAGTTAGTACAAAGTTATACTTTGTAATCCTTGGCAAAAGCATTTACCGGCTTAATTTAAAATAATATTAAGTAACTTACAATTAAACAAATATTTACAAAATGTACAAAATACACAAGAAACAGTTGAGCTATCTGCAGATCGTTACAAACGATCTAGAGATAGCTCAACTGATCCAAATCAGTGCCAGACGGAAGCGTCCCCAAGACGCTGGCGGCATTGCCACGCTGAATAGCAATGCTTATACGCTGCGCCAGATACCCACCAGCTCTTGGGTCACGCGTCGCCTCGATCAGTCGCCTAGACAAAATTTTGAAGACCCGTGAGGCCTCGGTTCCCCACGGACCCAGAGTCTCAACCCCAAGAGGAGCAAATAAGTAGGCTCTGTCGAGACCTGCATATTTGCGCCTCTTGAGATCCTCGGCCAGATCTGCCGCCGATATTAAGTTACACTTTAAAAGAACCCTCATTGAAATTTGAGATGGACTTCACACCTTCCCTCTTTTAAGTCGAGGGCGGAAGAACACTGAAGGTGTGAAGGAAGCCTTACTGACACTAGTACTTACTCACTTATTAAAACATTATGCAATCGACCCGTCTAAGCTTTCATAAAGACGTTATTCATTATTACCAGCTATTCTGTTCCCATACTCGTAGTACGAGCTTTGCTTAGCCTGGGGCTCGATAGTGTAAAATGTAAATGTAAATAACGGTTGATAGCTCAACTGTTTCTTGTGTATTATGTACTGTAAAGTGTCTTTGTGTAAATAAAACATATTTATTTATATAAAAAAATGTTCATTTACATATTATTTGTTTGTGACTCACTTATTAATCGTTACCGATGGGCGAAAAGATGACAGTAGATTTAGAGTTTTTTTTAATATTTTCTAAGCATTTTCCAAATAAATAAATAATGCTGGACAATTCACACAACATTGTCTAGCCCCAAGCTAAGCAGAGCTTTTGTTATGGGTGCTAGATAACTGATATGTTTAACATAATACAATACATTACATGTATAGATATTTTATATAGAAAACGACCAGAACATCCGGAACAAATGCAGATCGTACAAATATTTGTTACAAGGCGGGAATCGAACCCGCAACCTCTTGCGTCGCAGGTGGACATTCGCCCACCGCACCACAGAGGTCGTCAAATGTCGTCAGAGGTCGTCATTTTCCAAATGTTGCTTATAAGTAGGTAAGTAATTGTTATTCATTCTGTAATCCATACCCAGGGTATTATAGGTACTTAGTATAATGTTGGTTTGTGCCCAGGGTACTTTTCTGACCACAAGAATCCGGGAACGAGGATACAGACATTTCACATTCCTCCAGACTGGTCTGCGAATGCCTAATGCCTATTTATATTTGGTACGAGCACTTAATGCACTGAACACACTGCTTACAGCTGACGCTCTCCTCCTCCTCCACAGTAGATTTAAATTAGAATATTGATAAAATACCGCAGTTATTCCATTCTTACACATTACGCACATCTAAGCATTCTGCGGTGGAGATCATTTTAAAGCGTTTCACTGATCGCCACCGCAGAAGCAAGCAGTGTAAGCGCCAGCGCAAGGTATCACGGCTGTCCGTAACTCTACGGATATTCTTGCCAATGTTATGCAGCCAATTATTTTTTCTTGCAACTGTCATGCTTCGTCAGAAGTGTAAGTTAAACATGGATAGTATTTTATGACTACCTCCCACCAAGTGAGGATCGAAATAAAAGACATGGACAAGGCAGTTATACGAGTACATCAGGCATGATTGTGTAAACTGTATGGTGCATTCAAAAGAAAGCTTTATTTTGAAATCCCGAGGGTGTGAAGTAGATTGCAGAAGGCGAAGACGCATTTAGATAAAATATTTCATCCAATCTACCTTCGTGGCTCCAGAGAGGTCGCAGTATTTTGGACTTGGCCCGTGTATTATACACTTCTTGGAAGCATACTGTTTTAAAATTTTGTTTGCGGTTGTAAGCGTTTCATAAGGTACACAATAAAGTATTTTCTATGCATCAGCATGTACTAACTTAATTCGTTTAGTTGTACTTAAGTATTTTGCAAAGAAAAACGTAATCACATCTCATAATAATTAATGTAAAATGGTGGGCTTGCTACACTACATTACGTTAGAAATCCGTAATTCAGGTCTTTTAGGTGGAAGCGTCACATTGTGTACGTTTCTAAGACGCTGAACTAACGCCCGGCGGCATTACCATTGCCAACGATGCATTGAAATGATGTTACCAAGAATAGTTAAGAAATAAAAGCAGGTATTGCATATTATGATGGGTCGACGACATCGTAAAGGTTGCAGAAAACACCTGGGAAAGAGGTGGCTGGCAGGAGATGAAGGAGGACTTTATCCAGCACTGGGATGAATTGCATATTACTCTGTTAGTGCATTTCCAAATAAGTGATGGCTATAAACACTATTGTAGAGATTATAGAACTCAGAAACTAAAACGGACTTTACGTATTACCTCATAGTCATTTTTAGGTATATTTTTGTCTAGATCTCGGTACTTTATGCTGGCTGAAGTGTTCTAAGCAATATTTTGAGATTTTCGAGACATAAAACTAAATTAAAACTCAAACTTCGAGCTACAAAACTCTTTTCAAAAAGACCCAATAAGGCGAGCGCGTTGAAGTCTTTTCTTCAGATATTTGCACAGGAGCTTGTAGAGGCCCCAGTGTCCCAAACATGCATGAAAAAATATTCTCGACCATTCGGTCCATTGTTCGATACCAAGAAAATGCCAGGTAACATAGCATTCAAAAAGATATTGATATTACACAAGTGTATTGTAATGTAACACAATGCCCATATTTGACTCAAAATCGCTAAAAAACTTGCTGTCTAATCCATAATCACCTACAACAAATTCCGAGTCATTGAACTGCACTTTTCCGCCAATCAGTAAACATAATCCTTTATGTTTTCGCAGATGTTTAAATTGTAAAGACGCAGTGCCAGTAACAAGCTGGAGCGGATTGTAAAGAGCTATTGGAATACCCTTTATTTATAATAAAGGAAATAATGAGGGAGCGGTATCCATGAGAACGTAGACGTGTCGCGGGGAGGTGAAGAGCGGAGGGGGAGGGGAAGGCGAGTGCGGCGCCGGCAAACGAACCGCGATGGAAATTTCCATTGCCCAAGCGCCCGCGCCGAGGCAGTCGGTAGGCATGCGTGCACACAGCGAGCGTTGCTTCTCACCCGAACGATCGACCGAGTGAATGAGCGAAGTTAGGTGACATCATCCATGCAATACTTACTTGAAATTCACTATCGGGTTTGATTACCGTGAGTGGTTTCATGAGCGTGTTGCCTCAAATTAAAATAAGCCATCCACTTTTCAGTACTTTGCAAACTGCAATCGGTTAGACTGAATGTAGAAGTTAGAGTACAAGGCTGCATTCACATTTTTTTTTAAATAAAAAAACACTTTTCAGTACTTTGCAAACTGCAATCGGTTAGACTGAATGTAGAAGTAGAGTACAAGGCTGCATTCACATTAAATTTTTTTAAATAAAATTTAATGTGAATGCAGCCTTGTCGATAGAATGTAGGTACCACGTCTGGTAGGCCTAACAAGCGTACCGCGACCGCCTCTGCTATAGCTCTTCACTGATTTGGAGGTCAAGTTGCGCGGCCGCTACTTTCGGTTCTCGCTTCAGACTGCACGTGAATTTCAAAACCGCATCAAGCAAGGATTTTGTACACTTCGTAACTGGATAGGATACTTATGCCAAAACAGCGGGAGCGTGTCTCTTTCTAAAATAATGCATTATGTAACATAATTATTGCAAAATACAGTCATATTTTTCTATTCAGTGAGAGGTAAAAGCTATTATTTTAGTTGTCCATGTAAAATGATTCTTGTGGCTTATAATGTGAAATTACGTAGTACCCAATGTTTCTGTCGTTTCTACCATGTCAACTTTAATTATCACTGGAACCTGTGTAAAGCACAAGGTAAGAAAAACAAATCTCTCACGAGACCGTGTTTTCGTATACCTACCTAGATTTAATTATAAAGGAACGTTATCAGGTTGCGATAAGGTTCAAAATCCTTTCATACTGAATGTCAATTAAACCTTCCGGTTACGTGGTTTAGAAATTCTTTGGCATAAAGTCAAACAGCCTAACAGTTAGCGCAGTTAAAAATAGCAAACACTATTTCATTCGTATTTAGAACTTTTTTTGAACAAATACCTGTATACCTATGCCCACTTCAGTAAACACCCTTTGCGTGTTTGCGGTCGTAACATAGGTATTACATAATAATACTTTACCAAGATTCCTCGATGGGGGTGTCACATACTTGGCATAGCAAGGTATAATCCAACCTACGGCTTGTCTGTCTGTATACAAACAATAGCTTCCTCAGAAATCGTACAGTGGAGTGCGGTATCATATTCCCGTCTCATGAACAGACGATTGGAAATACTTGACACAATACATGTCAGTTACGATACGACGACTACATTACATCCATGAAAGAAAATCTCTAGCGCTAACATAAGAGTTTGTCACAAAAATGTGGTAGAGTTTCGATTTGAGTAGTCCATTGAAATGTTACAATTTATGGACCGAATATTGCATTATTTAGAGGACGTAATTTTATTTTTGGGACATGTGTAGGGGGGTCAATAGAAGCATAACCCCAAGTTTGTGGGGCTGCCACTCTTGTCTCCCGGCTGCCATCCTATATAGAAAAAGGGGTGCAAACACTTTTTTCGCGATATATATCTCGGAAACTATGCGTCCTACTGAAAAATTGTCAAGACATAATTTGTAGCAAATTGTTTTGACACAAGTATGTTCAAATAACTTTTTGCATAGAGCAGTCACAAAATTTAGTATATGCAACTACCTTATGACGTTTTTAATGTTAATAATGTCTTTAGCACTATCCTTGAACGAATTCTTTATTTTATTATAATCTTCACAGAATTATTGAAATGTGTTTATAAAATCTACTTACTGACATGTAACTACTTTGCGTTATTAGTGTTATTACTAAAGAGTTAAATAAAGAAAGAAATTATAACCTAGACTGTGATTATTGTGTTCAACGGTTCAACGTGTACATTGCAGAACACACTTTTTGGCAATCAATCATTTTGGGACGCAAATAGATTTTTATTTTCACGAGTACGTTCCACCTTGCAACACATGGATCTTATTGTGTTGACGCTAAAGTCTTTTTCGCGATAGCATTTGGCAAGGGTTTGCCCTTGGAATACAACTTAAGCATGTGTTTGCGAAGACTACTCTTTCTAGTGGCAGTAAGCGGGGAATAACAAGCTCGGAATACGAATTAATATGGAGAAGATTATAAGAATAAGGTGTAGAAAAGTGGGTACCATACGTTACAATCGGTTATTTTTTTAACGCAGTTGTTTTTGTATGAAATACTACGAACTGCATGTTCCTTTGTATTTTCAAAAGAAACCACCGGCATGTACCATTGCAGGAAACAAAACTTTATTCACCCCTGTCTGGATAAAGTTAGGTTAGGGCTACGGCTACGGACAAACGCAGAAGACGCGACCAGGGGCTCAATTCTAGACCAGTGACTTTTTTGTCACGGTAGATATAATATCACAAGATCTGTCAAATTCACCAAAGAAACTGACAGTTCTTGTGATATATATCTACCGTGACAAAAAAGTCACTGATCTAGAATTGAGCCCCTGCCAGTTCCATGGGACGAATTCCCGGTAAAACTAGTCGCAACAATCCGCTTCACTGAATAAGTTTATGGAATTTTCACCGTCACGTCACACAAGTACCTAACTTTCTTTAATATTGCTTTCTTTATTTTTACCACTAGCGTCTTGGGGTCTTCCGTCTAGCACTGATTTGGACGAGTTGAGCGATCTCTAGCTCAACTGTTTCTTGTGTATTTATTATTTTATGTAAATAAATATATTGAATCTTTTAGTACCTAACTTTCTATCTATATAGGTACTACGTCGTCACAATATCACGGGGCTCCTCACAAATTCGCCTTGCTTCAGGAAAACTGACGTAAGTGTCATGTGGTACTAACAAATTGATGTAAACTTGTTTTGAATGTTCATATTTTAGTGCGAATTAGACTTGTAAATAAAGCCATATCGAGACTGAATACAATGGTCTTTATTCACATTTATGTAATTTATTACTTTATGTAAAGTATACCTACTGACTTACTGACCACAGCAAAGTATATGAAAAACGGAAAAAAACAAATCAAAATGGATCAACCAAAACTTTGCTAATGTTTTTTGTTTCATTTAGGGCCTTATTAATAATCCTGGCGTAGCGTTGGACTAGTTAATCCGTGTTTTGTCTCTTGCATTGACATGCAATTGTCAACTCGAACAAATGTGACGAAACACGGATTAACTAGTCCAACGCTACGCCAGGATTATTAATAAGGCCCTTAGGGTGTTATTAATAATCCTGTCGTAGCGTAGGACTAGTTAATCCGTGTTTTGTCTCTTGCATTGACATGCAATTGTCAACTCGAGCAAATGTGACAAAACACGGATTAACTAGTCCAACGCTACGCCAGGATTATTAATAACACCCTTAGTGTTTTGTAATAAGTAATAGTTTTTGTACATAATGTATATTCTGTATATGTAGGGTAAGTTTTAAAAACTCACTTAGCGTTGTCAGCATGTAGCTAGTTACGAGTACAATGCCTTCCTTGAGTTAGGTATGTAAGTACTGTTATAAAATGCGTGTTGATAAGAAAACGGTCAACAATCACGTATAGGTTGAGAGCCGTTGAACACGTTTGTAGAAATGCAGTATTTGCAATACGTACCTTTAATCAATTGGAAAATAATCTTTATGGTGCGTCGATAAAATCTTATACCTTTAAACGAGAAAATCTTGTATATATATATATTTTTAGGATCTCGGAAACTGAGCCAACAATTTTCATGAAATTAAGTATACAGGGGTTTTCGGGGACGATAAAACGATCTAGCTAGGATTCATTTTTAGAAAATGTCGCCCTAATCGTAAAGTAAATAATCAACTTTATCATAAAATCATAACTCCTAGCGCCATCTGTTGATTAAGTCATGAGTTAGTGGGACAGAGAACGCCATCTATTGACGAGTAGTGGAGTTTATTATTATGTCGGTAAGATCGAAAAATACTAATATTTAATCAGTATGTAAGTAATTCGTATTTAAATATAATTCACAACAATTTACCAAAAAAAAAATACCGAGCGAAGCTCGGGCACCAACTGCTAGTGATTTAAAAAGAGAAATACCTACAAGTATGTTATAATATCTACTTGTAACGAAACATATATTTATTACTCTTCAAAAATGCGCAAAGTATCAACGTTTACGTGCCGAATCAATAGTTTTTTTATTATTTTTATACATTTATGAAACGAAGAGTTCAGTTTTTGTTGTCTGGGATACATGATTTTGTCTATCACCTTAATTATCTTCATCCACTGACTGACTAAAAATGCAAAACCTAAGCCAGAACTCCAAGAAGTATACAATTTGGGAGGTAGAGTCCGCGCAAGATAAATCTGCGCGTGACAGATGGCGGAAAACGTGATTAAAATGCACTGTACAAAAAACCCTTCCATAAATATGACTGGGGAAATTTAACTAGCATCGTGTTTAATGCAAGATCATATTTGTAATTACAAAAAAATACAACAAAATCATTTATTTACCAAAGAACATAATATTACAGTCTTATTTACTGGTGGTCCCCGCACTAGGACAAGCCTGTATCACGAATTGGGAGATTATTTCAAACCAGTAAACAAAGTTTTAACAGTTCTATGGACCAACAATTCTGTATATACATAGCTCATGGAAGTTACCACATATTAATAGCTCTATAGAACATATGAACCAGTTTTTGTTTTACTAGTTCTATCATGGAACTAAAGAGATAAAAAAGTTTACCAGTTCTGTGACGTCACAGTCCCATTTAACAAATGGGAGTTACCAAGTTTTCTTACATTTTCCGCCATCTTTCTTCAAAAACAAGTCTGTCACGCGCAAAGTGTACAGTCACGTGATGTGACAGACTTGGTTTTATAGTGAATGAGTACCATAAGAAAATATTTCATGAAAAACCCATCTCCGTGGGTTTCTTCTTTGTATGAAAAAGTTCAAAGCTGCTGGGCTACCACGAGCTCCATATGGTTATGGCTATGGCTGTCAAATGGTGTATAGATAGGCTGACCCAAACATTCATTTTCTTCTTGGGTTTGAATGTGTTGAAACTGTTGACACAATTTCGACAGCCATAACCATAACCATATGAAGCTCATGGTAGGCCAGCAAAACTGGATTGTTCTACCAATAAAATAATGGAATGTAGTGGAAAGGCATAATAAATAAGCAAACTGCAGATTACCGATAGAGGGTGCAAAATAAATAGTTCCAATAAAAAGGCGGTTTCGATTTTATACGTGACTAAAAGCGCATCAACGCTTATTTATTTCGTGTTGTCAGAAAGTGGAAACTGTTTTGTTCTCTAAAATACCAAAATAATATCACGTAATGTCGCATTAAAATAGGTTAATATTAGATTGTTTACTGGCTAGTATCTTCCATGAAAGATGATTGACGATGGGGAAAGTTACAAAAATACTTTCCATGGCCTTTGTACACCGTGTCGACTTGTTATTCTTGCCAAATATTATTTAGTAAATATGGATGACCTCATTGACTGTCTAGGTAAGTGTTTTTGGTAGTTTAGTAAGCTATATTAAATATCAAAAGCCCGACTTCACCCACTGCTGGGTATATGCCTCTTTCTGTATGTGCTACTGTTGCCGGTCTTGTGCCAATCTCATCCAGGTCTTGCCTGCGATGTTAACCACAACGTCTGCCCATCTTGCCGCGGGGCCTAGGCGACCAGCGCTTCTATAGCCAGTTCTTGGACGCCATTCAATCATCGCCTTACTCCACCTGTCATCGCCTTGCCTTGCCTGCTGGCCTACCATGAGCTTCTTATGGTTATGGTTATGGCTGTCAAAATTGTGTCAACAGTGTCAACACATTCAAACCCAAGAAGAAAATGAATGTGTGGGTCAGCCTATCTATACACAATTTGACAGCCATAGCCATAACCATATGGAGCTTGTGGTAGCCCTGCTGGTGTTCTGCCCCGCTCCATTTAAGTTCCGTATATTAAATATAGGTAAGATATAATGTTGTCATGGGCCAGCATTATTTGGAAAAAAATATTAGCTTTGTTTGTACCGTTTCAAAAGAACTAAACAGGGCAAGAGGAACATTATAAGAGGCGATGAATTTTTTCGGTTTTGTATTTTGTACATGCGACCCCTTTTTTTACAACTATCTGATGGAACAAGCATATGGCCCACCTGATGTTAAGTGGTAACCATCGCCTTTAACAAAGTATTGCCTCGTAGGTCACGCACTTTGTTGGTCCCATGTAAATTTCATAAAAAATGTTTGAATAGTTTGGCCATGAAGTCCGTTTCTCAAGTTTTTAAAACTTATATTACGCCATGTATAGTGATAATAAGTTAAAATACGGATGTTGAAAAAGCTAGGAAACTAAATAAAGTGAATTTTAATGAATTATTGTACTAATGTAAGGCATCGTTAAAATTACGTCAGTCTCAACTTGGAATACGTTACCAAAGAAGGGTCATTGAATAAATTGTAGGTACCTCTGCTACGAACAAACTATTTAAAAGAAGTTACAAAATAATTGGACTAATATTACTTTGCTCACAATCTTTTTATATATTTTTGCAGATAACTAAAGCATTTGGCTGCCATTACACCTGCAGGGCTATCACGAGATCCATAGGGTGTGGCTCAAAATTGTGTCAACACATTCAAACCCAAGAAGAAAATGAATGTGTGGGTCAGCCGATCTATACACAATTTGACAGCCATAGCCATAACCATATGGAGCTCGTGGTAGCCCTGCAGATGGAAACTGAGGACGTAGCCTTAGATGGTTGCATACTTAGCCACCGTCACGATCACTTTTGTCTTAAAAAACCCATAGAGAATTGCACTCATAGGCATTTCTAACTAAAAAAGTGGAATCAAAGCGCTTTGTGAAGGAATGAGGAATATCGACTGGCCTCTAGCTCAGTTGGTAGTAGCTCTGCCTTCTGCGCCGTAGGTCGTGGGTTCGATCCCCACCGAGAACAAATATTTGTGTGGTGAACATAAATGTTTGTTCTCTGTCTGGGTGTTATATTGTATTCTAAGTATGTATTTACAAAAAAAAAATGTATTCAAGTATTATATCAGCTATCTGGTTTCCATATTACAAGCTCTGCTTAGTTTGGGGCTGGGTAGTGTTGAGTGAATTGTCCAGAATATTTATTTATTATAATTTATTATCTACCTTGAAGGAGTGGCAGTTATCCGTTCGTCTAGAATTCCGGAGGTAAGAGAGTGATGGGGGTCATCACATCAGGTAGTGTAGTACCTTGTATTTTTGTCGGTGAAACGAGCCTTAAGTTTAGTGATGGAATGTAAGATTACATGCCTATGCTAGACGCAATTACTTCACTGCATTCCTTTTTGTATATTTAAACGTACTCGTAACTCATGCGATGAATGTCTTAGAAGTCCGTTCAAGAATAAATACCTTTATTAATAGTTATAGAAAGTATGAGGTACCTATCTCTACGTTTGTATACAACCAACGTGGTTATACGCAGACATATTTTGAAATCAAGTTTGCACATTACTTACTTACATGGCTTCTAACGGACTCATTTAAAATAACTGCTCGTCAACTTTCACGTAATCGCAAAGCATTTAAAATTGCGGTATTTATTTCCGCAGGATGCATTACTCTCTAAAGTACCTGTCGGTACCTATTTTAAGTAGTTAAAAATTATGGAATAATTTCCATTTGATTCGAGAGAGATATTTTCTGCTGAAAATAAAAATAAAATTCGCATTCCAAGAAAAAATCAAATAATCTTACCTTAAATACCGCCGGAGCTAACGGTATTGCCGCTTGGTTGTGGAGATGTTTCTTCGACATTTTCGCCTCCTTTCTGGTCCACGTTTATAAAATTATTCGGTATCGTCACAAAAAATAAGTTACTCGATTTATTTAGTAGTCGTTCATTAAATCGTGATAATATATTACTGTGCGGCAGTGTGGATTATGCGCGATTGCCGTTTATAATCGTGACGGTCGCCTAGCGCGAGTTAGTTTTACTTTGTAAAGTTTTCTGTAGCGCGCCGGCAAAGAGTACGTCGTTTCACTCATGCAGTCAAGTCGGCAATGAGCGGGTGGGGGCCATGCGAGCGCGCCAGCGAGGCTGACTGAAACGAAGCGAGAAGGCGCCGACAATAAGCTACGTCACGACCATCAACAGAACACTGAAAAAGCGCTGCCGATTTGCTAATCGACAGTAAAACCAGCGGAAAGTATCGTGGAGAGTGGCGGACTGGATCACCGACTTTACTACGATTATGTTTTCAGAACCAGCTTACGTCAGCAATTTTTTTTTTTTTTTTTTTTTTTTGTTTTTTTTTTTTAACAACACTACCCAGCCCCAAACTAAGCAGAGCTTGTAATATGGGAACCAGATAGCTGATATAATACTTGAATACATTTTTTTTGTAAATACATACTTAGAATACAATATACGAGTAACACCCAGACAGAGAACAAACATTTATGTTCACCACACAAATATTTGTTCTCGGTGGGGATCGAACCCACGACCTACGGCGCAGAAGGCAGAGCTACTACCAACTGAGCTAGAGGCCAGTCAAAATTGCATGGCGCCAAGCGCCAACACCCTCCCAATTTCGGGCTCGCCAAGCTTTCGACACTCATTCACGTGACTCTACTCGAAGGGGACAGGGGGTGACAGAAAAAACCATCCCACCCTTCCCTCAGTAAAAGAAACACATAAACTAGCAGTCCCTGCTACTAACTTACTTTTGATTTAAACTCTGTGCTTATTTTGTTTTAGCATGAATATTAGGAAACTTGATTATTCTGACATAAAATCAGCGGTAGATGATCAAAAATGATCTGTACGAATAACGGCTTCAACGAGGTTAAAATCAAAGAGCGATTTAGATAATCAACTTGTTAACAAGTGAATAATACTCAAATGCGCAATTTTAAAAATAGAGGAAGCTTGAGATAGAAATATTTATAAATAGGGGAGTATGGGGACATAGACCTTAATTTAATGTATGTTGTCATCACCGTCTGTCGTTTTGTGTAGAAGCCTAAGCCTAAGCAAATAAAGAATTTAGCTTAGTTAATAATTGTAAGACTAATCACAAGGCTTTAAAGCTTGTGAAAATACTCTCCACGTACACTCTCTGGCTCAGTCAATGCCTCGCTGATTTCATCATCATCATCATCATCCTGAAAAGTCCACTGATGTCCATAGGCCTCCCCTATACAGTTCCAGAAGAAACGATTCTGAGCTCTTTCCATCCACCGACTTCCCTCTCTCGCTTCTTTAGGATTTATTAACAACAAATAAATATAAGAAATATCTATTTTTAGCCGGATTGTTTTACCGTTTCAGAATAGTCTATGAATAAAAGTATATGTGTTTGTCTAGGATACCAGACAAACAAAGCCTTTATTTTATTTATATTACTTATCAACTCCAGCAGTGCCAGAATTCGGAAGCTCGATATACGACGTTGCGATTTTTTATTTAGATGATGAAAATCGAGTAGCCAAAATACTTTGGCTACTTGATTTTTGTACAACAAGCTGATGCAACAAGCACACCTATAGGCTTACCACAAGCTCTATCTCTGGCTCTGGTTTTGAGTCTGTGTGAGTGCTGACTAAATTAATCCTACGTCGAAACGTCACACACTCTGCATAATAGACTAGTCAGCATTCATATCAGATTCAAAACCAGAGCCAGATACAGAGCCGGACAGAGCTTGTGGTAGGCCTGCTGAAGTGGCAACCATCATCGCCCATAACAAGCTATAGCTTACTTCGCTACTTTGCTATCTGTGTCTTCCATTTCAAATTGATTGACTATACATTAGGTGCCAGCACTTGTAGTACTTATTCACGCACGCTCTAGGTCATTTACTTTTAATTACAAGGAAAAACAAACTTGACAAATGCTTAAACTGTATTGGTATTATACAGGAACGTAATAAATATTAACGTTCCGCAGTTATTAAATAAGTATTGCCTTGTCTTACGGAATAACGCTATTCGTCGAAAGAAAAGTCCATCCTTGGTTTTGATTTGAAAATATTACTGTGTTAGTAATTTCATGTGTAGGTACATTCATTTCCATTCTAGAAATAGTCTAAAGTGGCTGATAGACGTACGAACTTAAAGTACGCGGTTTTTAAGGTCGCGAACTTACTCGGCTCGACGTTGGTGACACACGTGAAGCTTACTCACTCTGTATTGCGATGTCGATGTCGATTTTGCGCGGCGGTTTTAAAGTACGCGTACTTACGGTGACACACACGCGAAAAAGGTCGGCGAGCCATAAGTACGCGTACTTGCTCATACGTCTATCACCCACTTAAGATCCCGCTATAGAAGGACCTTCACCGAGCTGGTTATTTAATGAAACGTAAATTTATTTAATAAAAGTTATGAATATAAATAGTTCCCAATAACAAAAGCAAAATTGTAACAATGAATCGTTCTCAAATTTCGAACGAAAACATTTTTCACCCACTCAATTTACTGCTTTTATTTAGAGCATGAAACTCCGTACTGGGGTTTCTTTTCTCACTGGGTTGCCGGTTGTAGGTATTGGTAAAAACTTGTTGAAAACTGTATTCACAGTATCTAAATCTTAAAATACCAGTTATACCATAAGGTTACTGAAAAATGTTGCCAACCGAAAAGTCAGTACTTAATGAAAGTTTGAATTGAAATATGAACCTGCATGTTTATTATTGGTAGCGCTACCCAACCCTCATTTAGAGGTTTTCTTTGATGAATTTGGGGTGTATCCTTTTCCCGTCGACGTCACCCTGGTTGCATCCTGAGTCATGACTAGCTTCACTAAAACCTTTTTAGGTATCGTAATTATACTGGTAAAATAATGATAATAATACATATCATGTTGGCTCAACCTCTATTGGATAGTGGAACGTTTTTATACGCTAAGTACTCTAAGTAACCTTATATTGTAACCGCATTCAGTCCTCTTAGCAATAATTTATTTATTGACGTGACAACGTCTTATAATTCGATGGAGCCGGCTGCGCACAAGAAAAAACATGACTCATGCGGCGTTACCTCGCTCTAAGGCGTTCCAAGTGCAAGCGAGAGCGCGGAACGAGCGACAAAGAGGCACAATCGGCCTCCGCGTTCGGCAGCATTCGACATCTGTCTCTCTCCTACTTGAGTGAGCGATGCGTTCGCGTGGACAGCTGTATGACGTTGTCACGTTCAACTAACCTCAGTAAACCGACCTTGGAAGACTTTACAGACAACCGATTTTTGAAGTGAAAACTTCTTTAGCGGCGTTGAGCACTTTTTCTGTAATGGGTATAAAATCTTAAACTCGCGTCAGCGCGTCAGGACACGTGACCTGATCGAAAAAGCGTAAGACGGATGGAGAGTAGACAGCTATCCCCTCTCTACGGCGCGGCGAAAATGTATGCCTGGGCCTACTGTTTCGTTTAGGCAGCGCAGGGCGCTTGCGCGAATGTTCGTGTATGTTACAGCGTGCCAAATAACAAACAAGCCCCCCCTAACCATTCCAAGATATCAAACATGCTCAACGTTAATAATCAAGTTTTCACTTCTGCCGGCACTCCCGGAGTGCAACCCGTATTTTTTTTTTTATTTCGTATTGTTATGTCATCATCATTATCATCATCTCAGCCCGGTACCACCCACTGCTGGGTATAGGCCTCCTACATCTTCTGCCAGCCTCCTCTGTCTTGCGTCTCTCTTGTCCAGGTGTTTTCTGCTACTTTAACGATGTCGTCAAGGTTATGTTATGTATTTAGGTAAAACTTAAGATTATTATTCGATAACTTAGAAAGGAAGGAAACGCAATAGAAATGTGATGTTTTCAGGACAAAGAGGCCTTTATTTTCATGTGATATCAGGTAAACAAGGTAATCGCTTAACAACTTGTCAACAATGACAAATCATCCCATCAAAGGTGATGATATTGCGTAAATCCCAATTTAGATTAGAGGTTCACTATAAACACATGTAACACGGTACTATGGTGGATATTTCGGAACGCTTAAGTATATGGGATTTTATCGATGGATCCAAGTGAATGTTTGAAACAGAGCGCCTTTCCGTGGGGTATCGTGGCGTGACGGTAACAATTGAATGAATCTGCCTTGTCTCTCTCTCGAATGAAACTGAATTTTTTGCATAACTTTGTGTTTATGTTATTTGGATGTTAACATATACCTACATATAATTATATTCCCAAAAAATTTACTTCTATTGAAACAAACGAAAGAGCACTGTGTCGCTATTTGCTGATGCAGTAGTAGGTATGTACTTTGCCTTGCCTATACCTTCTCAGCCTATTAGTTGACCAAGCAGGAAAGAAGCGTCTAATGCATGCGTTTCGGAGCTGACTAAGCCGCGGGTTTTCTTACGATTTTTTCAAATACGTGATCATTAAAACTAAATGTGACAAATACTTTAAATAAAAAAATACTTAGGTATCGTAACTACCTACTAGTGCGTCTGGATTTACCTTACATAGTAATTTGTAATTTTTCACATAGAACTACTTATTTCACTTTTCTGGTTTTTTCGACATTGTGAAGATCGAGGTGAGTCGGTTGGTGAAGAGGGCTTACAATCTTTCCTGGAAATGTACAGGAGAGGCAATACAAAACAAATTTAAGGTGCACTTCCTCAGGCTAATGATGAAGAGATTTAAAGATTTGAATTTGCGACCTTCGTATTGGAAGGCGTGGTACTAAACTAGACCACCAGTAGTATATTATTGAGTTTCCATCATCAAACATTTTCTTCAAAAGTAGGTATTCATCAAAATCATACCTACGTATATAACAAAGATTAAAAAAAACATCATTGCTTGTCATTCTAACAAGTACTTAAATCCTTCCATAATGACCAGCTCTATAAACTTTCCATATCGGGTATACGATCTCAATAAAATATTTTATAGTTTTGGGTCTTAGAAGCATGACTAGTGGAAAACTCCTATAGGTTGGCGCAGTGAAACTCAGATAACCGGTCATTCGGTTCTGGTTAAGACTAATCTGTCAGTTTTGATTAAGGTTTATGCTGCTGATTTTGGTAGCCAACGATGGTGGATAAAAGGTAATGCGAATATTGTTTGAAACACGAGGCTAATCATTAATCATAGCATTACTTATTTACGAGTGTTCGGCTATAAAACTGGTCCTAACAGAGGAAAAATAATACAGAAAACAATCTATATACTTACGTCAGTTACATTACAACAAACAATATTGTAAAACGATAGGAATTTAAACGTAAAAGTAAAGAAAAGGTAGCTTGCAAGTAACAAAACAAAGCAGTTATTTTATTATAATAATCCATTGTTCTAGTAACAAAACCCGTAAGTTTACCTTTTAGTAACTAATAGCTTATATCATATGTTGGAATGAGCTTCTGTTTGTAGTGGAACTGGCACCTAGACTCACCTAGCTTTAAGACGTTTCAAAGTGATTCTTGCATCGTACTGAATAAAAAATTATTGACTTTGACTTTGACTTATTAGAAATTTTAACAGAAATGGAATTAAAATTGATGGAATAAAATTGTGGTGAATATATAAATAATAATATAATTATGTACCTACTTAGAACATCACGGAAAATTTATTAAAGTTATTTTAGGTAAAGCATGCTTTGAGTAAATTAAAGTTATTGTAATTGCCAGTGATGACTTACGGAACTGACACGTGGTTGCTAACTAGCGGCCTCGTACACAAGCTAAAAGACGCGCAACGAGCTATGGAGACGAGCTATGCTGGGAGTTTCACTACGTGATAGAATCAGAAATGAGGATATCCCTTGAAGAACCAAGGTCACCGTAGCTCGTAGAATGAGTAAGTTGAAGTGACAATGGGCTGGTCATATAGCGACCACTGTTGAATGGCCACCACGAACCGGCAGACGAAACGTAGGGCACCCGCCCATCAGATGGACCGACGAAATTGTTAAGATCGCGGGAAGTCGGTGGATGGAAAGGGCTCAGAATCGTTCTTCCTGG
The DNA here is from genome assembly GCA_939531255.2 of Thera britannica. Classification (NCBI taxonomy): domain Eukaryota; kingdom Metazoa; phylum Arthropoda; class Insecta; order Lepidoptera; family Geometridae; genus Thera; species Thera britannica. Next base: position 17,119,704 of record OW618044.2, read on the forward strand.
AAATGTGTAGGGGAGGCCTTTGTCCAGCAGTGGATTTCTTCAGGCTGATTATGATGATGATGATAATATGCTCTCGTTACTTGATGATCCAATGGCTTGTACAGCTTTTCTATAACCACGTCCTTGTTGCTGTATTCACAATCAATTGCTTTACATTTCCTGATTGTTCTGCGTTGTATGGCTGGCTGATTCTGGTTTGAACAGTACCGAAGATCAAATACCTCGGTGAACTTGCGAATTGAAACGTCACATGTACTTACTTATTTGCGAACGTGCAAAACAATGAGGCTTTATGTTACTGTTTAGCATCAATCGTGCTAAGTAGATCACACCACTAATAAGGGCAGTAAGTAGGTGTAAAGCACAGCTTCTACATAAATGAAGTACATAAGTGGCGTAGTTTACTTGGACAATCCAAACCTATCGATGTTCTTTGCAGTCACAACTTGCTGGATGCACTACTATTGAGGTGAGGTGCCAGTGCAGAGGTGCCAGTTACAACTAAATGTTCTATTAAGCTTAATAGAACTAAATGTTCTATTAAGCTTGGTCGCGTGGAACTGATGGCACTTAGACTCACTTAGCTTTATGACGTTTCAAATCGATCCTTGTGATACAACTGAATTACTAAATTGATTTGGTTTATAAGTTTTATTTTACATCTGATGGAAGCGCTCAGGAGGGGGTATAATACGTGCCACTAAAGATGATACCTGACAGATCACGTGTTTTGACTTGCGTAATAAACGATTCAAGGGTATGAGGTCTGAGGCGGGCAGAGGCCGGGCGTCAACGGGTGGCGGAAAGAGTCCGGGAAAGAAAAGGAAAAGGAAAGAGAGAAAAAAGGGAAAGAGCTCGCCAAGTCTCATGTTTCATATGGCACTAAAATACGTTTTTTTTCATACGTGCAGAAAAAAAACTCCGTTGCTAGAGTTAGTTAGCTATATACAATTCTTTCTTAGTTTGCTCCCGTCCCATACTCATCATACGTGACGTCATACCAGAGATGACTATTCATTTACTTACGTTCAACTTTTGGTATTGCGGGTTTTCAACTGAATTTCAAGTTTACGTGCGAAGTCATCATCGCGTCATGAAAACCAATATTCGTAATGAATGATATTTTCATCTCTGTGCCAATAATTAGATTCATTATATCAGGAACATTCAAAATTCAAATGAACACAATACTGGGATCATGCCCATAGACAATGTAGCTTAACCTATTTGTAAATAAAGGTGGGAAAGGACCTAGGAACAGGGTTAAAAAGTAAGAACAGTCAGCTTTAAAGGCCTGCGCACATCTAGGCGATAGCGGTGGCGAATGAGCGGAAACGCTGTCTATTATGACAGCGATATTTGACAGCGTTTCAGATGCAAAGGCCTTTTTACTTTACTTACTCCAAGAACATAATGACCTCTCAGCTCAGTTGGTAGTAACTCTGCCTTCTGCGCCGTTGGTCGTGGGTTCGATCCCCACCGAGAACAAATATTTGTGTGGTGCATCGATGTTTGTTCTCTGTCTGGGTGTTATATTGCATTCTAAGTATGTATTTACAAAAAAAAAGTATTTAAGTATTTTATCAGCTATCTGGTTCCCATAGTACAAGCTCTGCTTAGTTTGGGACTAGATAGTGTTGTGTGGATTGTCCAAAAATATTTATATTTATAATGGAAAGATTATTTATTAATTTCTAAATCTCCAATCTATTTGTTTTTGGACAAACTAGGTATGTACTCATCGGATAGCTAAAAATAATTCAAGAATGATATCACTTCAAGCACCTTGGTTCTATAAAACAAACAATGACTGTACTGATAACCAATGCAAGGAGGCAACGTTTACCTACAGCTCCTTGAGTAGCGTCTTGAGATTATCTTTTTCAAAGGTGCTGGGCAAGCCCACAACTAGCATAGCTTTCCCTGTCATTATTATTATAATTTTTAGGTAAGTATATAAAAATAAGTCGGGTTTTCCTTCCTGACGCTATAACTCCAGAACGCACGAACCGATTTCCACGGTTTTGCATTCGTTGGAAAGGTCTCGGGCTCCGTGAGGTTTATAGCAAAGAAAATTCAGGAAAAATTCAGGACAAACCAACATTTTAAGTAGATGGCGCCGGTGCGTGATACATTGTTTGACAGCTAAATTGAAGTCATCTGGTGGCGAAACGGAGTTCGCCGGGTTTGCTAGTTAGGTAAACAATACAGATCCCCTAAGTATATCAGATGATGAGTATCATCAGTCTGAAGAAGTCCACATAGGCCTCCGCCCTCCTCTTATAGCATTTCCAGGAGCTCTCTCCATCCACCGACTTTCTACGATATTTAAAATATCGTTCCATCGGGTTGTGCTTCTTATTAGTAAGTAGTTATAACAAAAGTTATAACTAAGTAGTTATACACTGGTGGTCTAGTGGTAGCGGCCCCGCCTTCCGATCCTAAGGTCGTGGGTTCAAACCCAGTCGTGTACTAATGAGATTTTCTGTCGAAAAATTTAAGTACACAATGCTAGCGCTCTCAAACGGTGAAGGAAAACATCGTGAGGAAACCCGTGGCTTAGTCAGCTCCGCACGTATTGACCATGTCTTTCCTGTGGATTAGGCCGACTAAGCTGTCAGGATGGTATAGGTGCTGGGCAAGCCTATCCCATCTAAAAATCCTGTCCCAGGCACTATAGCGTCCCATAAGTAGGGGCATGAGTGATCACCAGTTGCCCCTGACGCTATATAAATCATCTACAATAGATGCAAAGGCCTGTTTTTTTTTATAACAAAATAAAGTCAAAGATTCACGGGAATTCTACCATGCCTGGGGATCACTTTTGCTTGTATTTTTTAATTCTAAATCCTGCTTAGTAGAACTATTGAGTGAATAAACAAAGATAAACTTTATAACCCACATCTCAGTAGGCGTTAACTATGAATTGGTCTATAAAAATCTTTCAAATCCATTCCAGTTCTCACGAAGCCATTGATCGTGGTTCTTACGTCACGGAGCCTCATCCCATCGAGGGTGTCTGCTTTCTCCCTTGACGTCAGTCGGCTGGCAGACCGGCCGTCGCCGTAGCCATCGATTCAGCTCTCCCAGTCAATGTCGAGCGCAATGCTGGCGCCAGAACTGACCTTTTTATCAATGGTTCTGCCAAGGTTCTGACTTTGAGAAAACAGGCCAACTGTTATTACCTACTCAGGAGATCAATAAACAAATATCTAAGGAAATTTTCCATAGTAATTTGGGCTAAATTGGAGCAAAGCTTGCATGCTGGGAATCAGTAACTTTATCTGGTAAATAACAAAAATATATATCATTGCCATTTACTAACATTAGTTTTTTAATATTTTATTTCTGTGTGCTACTAACAAATTGGATATTTTCTGAAATAAAAATATACTGTGTTGTAATACACACATCAACATTGTCTATATAGGGATATTCCATTTTGAAATGATTTGCTCACAAACTATTCGCTTTTTAGAAAAAAGTTTATTTGTTTAGGGAACTCAACCTCTGCTGTTCTCTTTTCAAAATTTCTGCTCTGCCTTTTGCGCCGTAGATCGTGGGTTCGATCCCCACCGAGAACAAATAGGTATATTTGTGTGGTGATCACAGATGTTTGTTCTCTGTCTGGGTGTTAAATTGTATTCTGTGTATGTATTTACAAAAATTGTATTTAAGTATTATATCAGCTATCTTGTTCCCATAGTACAAGCTCTGCTTAGTTTGGGGTTAGATAGTATTGTGTGGGTTATTTATTTTATTTATTTACCTATCCACCTACCAACCGGCGCACCGGTATGTTCATTAATAATAATGGTTTGTCAGTTGTCACAAACGTTACTCTCATCTCAATGATTATTTGGCCCAGGTGGTGCCGTTATTGTCCTATGTGGGGCACTTGGCCGGACTAGTTTGGTGACCGTTGTTCTAGGTGTAGTTTTCATAAAAATAAGTAAATTAACTTATTATCGGTGTTTATTCGTTGCTTTTTCCTTAGAGTACCCTATCCATATTTTTGAGAAGCGTACCTACTTATCTACCTACTTTATATTATTTGACAGTTTTTAAGTCATTTTTAACGGAAGGAACTAAATTTTCCTATAAATGCTGACAGCCCTAGAATCCCTAGATTAACCGCCAAAATTTTTCATCAAAGATTTTTTTTTCTTCCTATCTAAGTTCTTGATGGGAATTTTAAGGCCCGAGTTCGTACATACACGTTTTTAGAACATCGTGAAAGCTCTCAAGGTTACCAGAGCCATCTAGTGGTAAAAGAAAAAACAACATATTCTTTTTAAGTTTATGCCTGTATGGGGCAGGCTAAAGTTTTATAATTCACGCAGAATCCCAATTATGAAGAACTGGTATTTTATTCCTCCAAGGGTATTTTGGGACCACGAAAACGATACGACAAACATAGTAAAATAAACGTGGTTGGAAAATAAGCCTACCTCAGCATGAGTTTCTCAGAAAATCATTACCTACAATACAAGAGAAAATGAAATAAAAGTTTGTTTTTTATTTTTACTTCTAGTCATGCAGCACCCTCTAGCGAATGGTTTTCAAAGTTCTACTGGGGTGTTACCATTCTATGAATATATTAAACTCTACTTTACTGGTGACGGAGCGCGGCTGCATAAATAAAAAGTTGCATCGCTTGCATCTCTCTTAGGCTTTACGGGTTCGCGATGATGCTTATTCTCCTCACTCTAGTGTCATGCTCAACATCATTACCGTATTGCTGTTTCTGACAGGAAGAAATTAACGGTGTAACAAAACACAACACATCAGCTCATTTGTAGTCTCAAAGAGCTGAACCGCAGAACAAAGATCTCATGTTTGTAAGCGGCTCTAACATTCCGAAATGGACCTTAAACCTAGGCATATAAAATATATAATCATATAGCAGATAATAAGTGATTGAACAGATTGTCAGTTCAGCTCAGCTCCCCAGGACCGATTTTAATTCAATTTCAATTTATTCACATAAAGACGTTTAGGTTTAGCCTGTTTTCCCAACTCCAGGCCTGTACAGCATCTAAGTCCCGTTGCAGTAGGTACGTGGCTGTCTTCTCTAAATCTTATTGGATAATACAGTTTTTAGTCATCTGCGTAAAGCAGGCACTTATTTTTAAGCGCTTTAGCTAAATCGTCTACCATCAACCTAAATAGTAATGGACCCAAAGATGACCCCTGACCGATTCCCGATCTGGTATGATAATTATGGTGTGGAGTCTTAGCACCCCAGTCTCACGAATTGTCTCCGATCACTAAGATAGACCGCAAACAGTCTCAAAAGCAGTAAATCCGAATATACTTAGTTTATTCAAGAGAATATTTTCCACATGATCAAAGGCTTTTTGGAAATCTAGATATACGACACCTACTTGAGTGTTAGAATCTTGTTGGTATGAGGTGTCGTTAGCGAGTGTCAGCAGATTCGTATTCACCGAGCGGCCCTTTCTAAATGCATGTTGGGTTCTAAATGCATGTTCTAGCTTTATAAACTTTGTTGTTATAGCAGATAATATTCATGCACTTTCCGATAACAAATAAATAAATAAATATTGTGGACAACCCACACAACACTATCTAGTCCCAAACTAAGCAGAGCATGTACTATGGGTAGGTAATAATAATATATGTATATATTTTGTAAATACATACATATAATACAATATAGCACCCAGAAATAGCGTCTGTAAAGTGGCTACAGGTCTAATGTTGTTGAAACGCTTTTTAATATTTTCCAACAAATTGCATGGGGTCATTAGGGGGAGCTGTTGGGTTACGTGAGCTGTTCTAGGGAGCTGCTAAATACGTATCATTCCATCTATTGTAGTCCAGGAAGGAACTGAAATTGACAATCCGTCAAAAACAAATTCAACATGGCCTTTGCTTCAAGCTAAATGGCAGCCGTAGTTTACAATCAGTGATTTTACGGACCATTTGTGTAAAAACGTACCAAAAACAGTCCAAATTTGATTGCGAATTATCTATTTGCTCGATAAATTTAGTTTCGTGAGGGTAAAACCCCTTTTTCGGTTGTGTATTTGTCTTCGTTTTTTTCGTATAAAACTAGCGGCAGGTGAGGTGTAAAAATGATAAATAAAATCAAATAAAAAAACATAAATTTATAAGTTAAAACCCGGTAATACGTTATTCCTCAACAATGAGTGGATATTTCTTTGTTTTGGTAAATATTATGGAAGCTTTACTTGCATCATTTACACCCAGTGATCAGTCCATTTGCTCGCATAGCTCTTCTGATTGTATTGGCTCTTGAAAGGTAGGTACATCAGGAGTTAGTGGTGTTCAACTCCTAATGAATTCATTTTGTCTGAGATACAACATCTTATCACAGAGTTTTGGAACTACCTACTCGAATATAAATTGTGATCAATTTAATCGGTATGCAATCCAAAAATTGGTCAAGGATCACACAATTTATGATTAAGCTGTTCTAAAAACCTGAGCAAAATACAATTTGAAGTTGGAAGGTAACCATTTCATTTACCATTGCTGGTTTGTACAATTATTTGTTGCTTACATTCAATAATTTACCTATACCTTTACAAGTTTGGATTACATGTTGCAAATCTTAAGTGGTTTCTTGGATAGTTGTATTTATAGATGTGTTGCTTCTTAGAAAGTGGTGTGCTTAGAATTAGAAATAAATGTTGGGTTCTGTCATGTGAAGCTTCAAGGGGTGACAAGATCTGCTTTCTGTTAGCAGAACAAGTCTTACCGAATGAAAATAACATTTGTTTGGCTTGACCTTCGTTCAAGCTGTTGTAATAACAATAGCTTACTGCAATCATAATATGGATTTTCTAATTCAAATTTGAGTTGGGGGAATCAGGTCTGCGCTGACGGCCCCTGATGGGGTGTATTGTGCATGTTGCCCCCGCTAGCTCACCGCCTATAGTTTTGTTCTGGTTCTGGATCAAACTATACATTTTCTCAAATTACTCTTATACCTCTCGCTGTAGACTTATATTTATTTATTTATAGTTATTTATAATATTAAAAGAAGACTTGTATACAATACTTGAAATCTTCTTCTTTAATTTTTGGTTGATAGGGTTTGCCTATGTTGAGTGTTTACTAAATTAAGTGTGAATACAAAGTTTGCTGTCAGCAAATCATTCACAATTGTTAAAATAAACAAGTCCTAAATTTTTACTTGTTGTCTAGAGTTACCTAAATCTAGACATACACCAGAAAACTACAACTAAAGTTAGGCTGTAGTGCATGTGGTTGCAATACAATTCCACCTTTGCCTAACCTTACAGTGGTGACAGAGGTCATGTCTGTCACTTGGATCTTAGAAGATGTAGTTGAAGTCGAAGAGGCTTATGATTTAACATGATAGTTGTTAGGTGCCTGATTGTAGCCGGAAGATTTTTTTTTATATGTTTGCAGTCTGATCTGTGCTCCCATGGTTTCTAGTTTTCGTTCTAGGAATGCATCTTTAGCCTTATAAAGTCGCCGATGGAAGGTGACCTATATGTCATCTGTCATCGGTGTCTGTTTCGACGCAATTTTTTTGGGATGTTGCATGTTTGGGGTTCAAGAGTTTTGAATAATGTTTTAGATATAAACTTCTTAGCATTTATGATATGAATGTAGTAGCGATCATTACTCATGCTCATTCCATGGCATCCATGTTGTTTGAATGAGATTTTGTTACCTCGAGTTTATTTAGTTAACATGAATTTGTTTTCAATGTTTACAGCGTTTGAAGTAATAATGCGGATATCATAATGAAGGAGATGGTAGGAGGATGCTGTGTTTGCTCGGACGAGAGGGGATGGCCTGACAACCCCCTGGTTTACTGCGACGGCAATGGCTGCACTGTGGCTGTACATCAAGGTGGGTACTCGTAGTAATGAAAGTGATGCATTGTTTAATCTTTAATCGTACTTCGTCATTACCCCAAGATCTAAACAAAAATAATAATAGCTGTGAAGTTCCAGTGTGGTGTGCCACTCCAACTTAGTGAGACATAGGCAATAATACAAAAGTTTCAAAGACAGCATATAAAAAGTCAATTCATAAAAATAGTGGTCAAATAACAATAATTCCCACAGAGCCAAATATTGGTGGAGAGCTGGGTTTCTCCATTACAAATAAAGCTTTTATAAAATCCTCATTGATCCTATGTGTGCAACCAAAATTATTTGAGGTTTCTAGTTTTAGATTTTTCTCCAAAACTGTAAGTTTTATCAAAAAAAGTTCAGATCAGACCCATCAAATTACAGGCCTATCGTAACTTCACTGCTCGCCATAGGCAGAGAGTTCATCCTCTCACTGTAATGTGATAATACGACGTAGGTAATACCTGGAGGAGATCATTCCACAGCCTAAGCATGGGGTTCTTCAAAAATGGCGTTTTAAAAATTATTATCTTTATCTAAATCAAGCTGTTGGCGCGAAAGTGCGCATCTTCACCATGTACTGATTTCTGTTTCTGTTCTTTCCAGCGTGCTACGGTATTGTAACTGTTCCCACTGGACCATGGTTTTGCAGGAAATGTGAGAGCCCTGAAATTGTCAAGAGTAAAGTGGTGAGTTTATTGGCATTTAATGTACCTATCTAAATATAACTATATAGTTTTCGCGTCAGTCCGAGGTTCGTTAGGCTTCGAGTTGGTCTTCGTCCTGGAGGAGAATTGCGGGTAACTCTTCAGATTTACGTAATGTAGATTCTACCGCTAGCAGTCCAGCAGAAACTGACTTTTCCAGCCTTCAGAAGTTGTCTTCCATGTAGTACAGACGCCTAGCCTTTTGGGTTCGGTCTTCACCAATAAAGACTGGACCAGATTCATTTGTCATACCTAGATGCTGGCAATTCAAACTGGCCGACTGGCCCACTGGCTGGTGTGATTGAGTCTAGGTACCAGTTCCACGCGACCAAGCCTAGAAGAACAGGCAACAAACTAGGGCTTAGTTCCTACTGTTTTTTGTATGATATTTTTACAAAACAAACCTAAATTAAGCAGAACTTGTTTTATGGCAATCAGAGCTGATACTTATATGCAATTTATTTTTGTAAATACATACTAAGAATACAATATAACACCCAGACAGAGAACAAATATCTGCGATCACCACACAAATATTTGTTACAAATAGCTGTGAGGGTTGTATGATGGATAATAGTTTTTTTTTATACTACTAGCTGATGGAGCAAGCATATGGCCCACCTGATGTTAAGCGGTAACCATCGCCTATAACAAAGCATTGCCTCGTAGGTCACGCACGTCTGGAACGTGCCCTACGATGCAATGCCCTGCGTCCATCAACTTGCGGCTAACAGATGTTTCGCCTCACGTGCCAGTAATTACACCGACACCCATGCCCTTCAAACCGAAACACAGCAATGCTGCTTCACGGCAGAAATAGGCATAGTGGTAGTACTTCCCGGAAGAGCCATTCACAAGGAGCTCTACTACTGCTCTAGATGACAGTGGAGAGGAAAAACCAGCTGTGCCGAACCCACATGAAGAGCGTTAAGAGTGTGATGATGTTGATGTGTTGTTTTAATTCCAGCGTTGCGAGCTGTGTCCTTCTCGATCGGGAGCCCTTAAGAAAGCCGACACCGGGGGATGGGCACACGTGGTCTGTGCTTTGTACATCCCTGAGGTGCGATTTGGGAACGTCACGTCTATGGAACCCATCGTTCTGCGCTTAATCCCACCAGAACGTTTTACACGGGTGAGCTAACTCAATCATTTTTTTATTACCTGATATAGACTATCCGTTGGCCACAATCCCACCTGGCCCCTCTTTAATAAAGCTGACAATTCGACACATATATCAAAAAGCGACAAAATTGTGTAATTGTCGCGCTTTTGTGACATATTTGTCACTTTTTTTAATAGCCTAAGCGCAACTATTCCACAGATTTGTCGCTTTTTGACATATATGTCGAATTGTCAGCTTTATTAAATAGGGGCCTGATGGTAAGCGACAATGTAGCCGACGATGAAGCAGGGTGGTCTTGAAGACAGCTGTTCACACTTGCCTTGAAGAGGCCCAGATTGTTATCAGGTTTTGTGACCTATGTATGTAGTCTCTGCCTTCAATGTTACTAACTTATTTTATACTACACTTTATTTTATGAAAGTACTATTATAACTATTACTATTACTACTAGCCTGTAGTGTCCCACTGTACTCTTTGCCCCAGGCATTAGGTTTAATTTTACTTGTCTGTTATTTGTTTCAAATAAATAAATAAAGATTGTAGTAATCAGGAAAAACAGCCGACGGCAATGAATTCCATTTCTGGAAGTTCGCTTAATGAAAGTGGAGCCAAAACGCTCAGTGCGAATGGGTGTACATAATAGTGGTGTGGTATGCATACAGATTCCCGTTTATTTTGCTCTGTCTCGCTCACTCATGACGTCACCAGAGCAGTGGAGAGTGTGCACGGTTGAAGTCGGCAAAGGTTAGGTCATGTAACAGCTGTTTGTCACGACACCTATGTAACGCGTTTTTATATACACTTTATAACCCCAAACTAAGCAAAGCTTGTATTTTCTTTTTTTCTTTCTCTTTCTTTCTTTTTCCATCTAGCCCAAAACGAAACTATAACACTGAAGGTTTTTATTTCTTTTGTTTTCAGACTTGCTACATTTGCACAGAGAACGGGAAAGCTCACCGCGCCGGTCAGGGCGCTTGCATGGCCTGCAACAAATCTGGTACGTATTCTATGTATACTTAACTCATTCTGGGTTTACATCCCTGGAATTCATAGTCAGGGATTAGCCAGTCTTCCAGGTTTAAATATGCTTGTATTCATTCCACCCATGTATAGGATGATTCCGACACCTATATAGGCCGCTGGCGGCCGCGATCAATGAATCGCTGTCAAATATCGCTGTCAAATTTGACAGTGTTTCACTGATTGCGTTCCCTAGCGGCCTAGGTGTGCGCAGGCCTTAAAACGCGTAGAAAAATAAGTAATATAGTTTTGTCGGATGCAAGTAAAATAAAAACTTCTGTGGTCGTCAGCGAAACATCGGAACACCACCGCGCGCGGCGCTGCCTATTTTGTTAGTTAATTTTGTCTGAAATATCTAAAATTCGTCTAAAGTAACTTAAAGTCGTTCTTGTCGTGCGTGAACTACGAGCCAATGCTTTGTTATAAGCGATGGTTACCGCTTAACATCAGATAGGACAAAATATGCTTTTTCATTTTCATACAAACTCAATCCCTCCGGTGTACCCTTATAGGGTTAAGTTTCAGTTTCACCCTCTAATTCTGTACTTCTAAGGGATGCTATAAGGCGAAACAGTTCGATACTATAAGGGCTCAAGTTCTTAGGGTATGCAGAGCTATTTCCAAACATTCAGAAACGTCTAGTTTATATTCATCGTCATCATTTATCATCGTCAGCCCGACGGAGTCCACTGCTGGACATTGGCTCCCCTACAAATTTCCAGGGAGAACGATTCTGAACCCTTTCTTCCTTTCAACTGCTTCCTTTCTATCTTTCTCCCATTCAAGCTAAGTTTATATTTTGTACTCCCATATCTTCGGGCTACATAACTGCGTTTACATTTCGAGTTCAATTCCTGCTCAATAGGCTAATTAAGCTAATTATTAGGCTAATTAACGTTTAGCACCTGTTGTTAATTTTTATGGAACGCTATTCGCCTGAAAGTAAAAAACATTTCTGTTTCCGTTTGTGAAACTCATAAAACAAAGATGGATAGCATTACCACACCCCGGACACTCGACCAAATCCTATACAAAAGTCGGGTTTTAACTACCTATCACAAGGCATACACAAATGTCGTTTTGTACACGCGCGTCTGTGTGCGGCTCTTACACAGACACTACACAAATGTCGTTTTGTACATGGGCTTTAGTGTGCGGTTCTTACACAGACACTACACAAATGTAGTTTTGTACACGCGCGTCTGAGTGCGGTTCTTACACAGACACTACACAAATGTAGTTTTGTACACGCGCGTCTGAGTGCGGTTCTTACACAGACACTACACAAATGTAGTTTTGTACACGCGCGTCTGAGTGCGGTTCTTACACAGACACTACACAAATGTCGTTTTGTACACGGGCGTGTGTGTGCGCGTTGCGCGTCCTTTGCGTTATTTGCTCAAATAAGGCTAAGCCCGCGGGTTGCGGAAGCCCGAATCGGTGAAGGGGCTATCTATATACGACGCGTCACGCGCACTCACACGCCCAAAGCAAGCTATAGAGCTTGCCTTATGCGTAGATATTATTTTGATTTGTTTATTTTATGTTGCGTTACTCTGATATAGAGAACCGGTAATAAGTTACATAGGGCCGTATGCAAAAACAATGCTTCAGTCTGAGTCAAATCAAGCATAGATTTTTTGACACTTCAATAAAGAACTGTCAAAATATCTTCATAGATTATTGTTAATAATCAATTACGAATTGTAGAAAAATCCATGTTTGAAGCTGGACTCAGACTGAAGCCTTGTTTCTGCATACGGCATATAGGGCTTGTCTTTTCACATGTACCACAACCGACTTCGTAGCTGCTAAAGTGGCCAAGCACACGTAATATACGCTGAAGGCCGGTTACATTTTGGTCCGTGTAAATAAAACTGCACTGTCATGCAAATTCGTTTCGGTCAGGCCCCAGTTTAATAAAGCTGACAATTCTACATATATGTCAAAAAGCGACAAAATTGTGGCATTGTCGCTCTTTTGTGACATATTTGTCACTTTTATTAATAGCCTATGCGCGACAATACCACATTTTTGTCGCTTTTTGACATATATGTCAAATTGTCAGCTTTATTAAATAGGGGCCTGGGCGATGTGGTACGTGTGAATAGACACTAAGTAGCTATGCTTTTTGTTTTATTTTTACGTAGTTTTACGCGTGTTCTGGGAGAGATCTTTGATAACATGATTCATCTTACTTCCTTACTCAAACATGTTAAAAGCAATTGAAAAACCATTGGAATTTGGTTTAAGTTTAAATTACTATCTTTTGTAAGATGACCATGTTACCTTTGGAAGAGCGATCGGTTTTAATAAAAGAGAGGCGTGGACAATGCTGTAGCAAAAGTGTTCGATTATTTTTGTGTTATTTTATGTTTAGCCTGTTTTTCGCTTTCGATATTTAGTTGTCTGTCTATGCAGTAAGCTTTTAAGAGAATGTGCGGCGTGTGTGAGCGATGGATGCTATGTGTAAATCTAATCATTAGGTAAATCATCAAAGCCAAAAACGAATAATGTAGCGCTATATTTGCCAGTGCTCCGAAATCGTTAATTACCAAATTAGGACGCTAAGCAACTTTTGAACTGCTAAGACGCGAAGTGCGTTTAGGTTAATTTCTGCAACAGAACAAACGTTTGTATGATCTGTAAACATTTTTTTACATAAGGTGTCGTGGTACGCGTATTTGTGATGCCTATGGCGCGTAAGGCTAAAGTGGAGTCATCCAGCACTAATATTGCTAAAATCTGAAGGCTTCTTGAACTAATAACCTAATAATATTTGGAAGGTGAAAGTTATTGAGTGAATGTGAGTGCATGTTTATGCAAACTCACTATCGAAATGGCTGAAAGAATTTGGATGAAATTTAGTGTTAAAGTACATTATATCCTGGCTCGACACATGCATTTGAATCCCGATAAAAAAGCAAAGGGATGAAAAATATTTAAAAAAACGCGAGTGAATTCGTAAAGTTCATCTAGTAATTAATAAGGCAATCGTAATGCACGAGGCAAGGCAATGTTTTCTTTATTTTAAGGCAGGCTAATTTATTTATAGGCAGGCAGGTTTATTTTAATTCAAATACATAAACTGTATGAATGCGATGTAAGTTTGTATGCAAGGATATAGATTAAATTTTAATCAATAGATTTAATTTTAATTTAGAAATAAATAATGTAGTCTTTATTCATTTCTAAATTAAAATCATGCTTATTAAAGCATGATTTTTCTTTAGCTTATGCGCACAGCGTATTCGTAGTACACCGCAAAATCATTCCCTTATCTCGTAGTACACACGATTCACGCGTAGTTTACACAATTTTGTCGTAATTTACACGATTAACTTGTTACTTACACGATTAACTTGTTACTTACACGATTAACTTGTTACTTACACGATTAACTTGTTACTTACACGATTAACTTATTACTTACACGATTAACTTATTACTTACACGATTAATTTGTAGCTTACACGATTTATTCGTAACTGTCCAGGCGAGTGAGGTGCTACAATTACACAATTTGTGAAACAAAAGATAGACATGTCTTATAAAACATAGATGGCGTTGGCGTAAACGAAAAACCATCTTTCGTTCGATTGGTCCAGCACTAACAACAATAAAATGCATTTCCGGTTTTATTTCTCTCATACTACAGCTCACTACTGCCATCTAGTTTGCCGTATGGAACTAACTTTTTAAGAATATGTCTGATTGCCTTTCAGTGCAAAACTAAATAAACAAATTGTTATTCAATACCCTACTATCTGGATTTTCAAAAAAGTTTCATTTTAAACTAGTGATTTTAAGATATACTTTGAACTTTACAAACTAGGAATATATCGTTGACCTTTCTTTTGCCTCTTTGTATCATACCCAAGAGTTTAGTACATAGAATACGTCGCGTCGAGTGCAGAGGCTCGAAAATTAAAGTACATAATACAGTTATGTGAGCTATCCCCAGGTTGCAAGCAACAGTTTCACGTTACGTGTGCGCAGAGCCTCGGTCTTCTGTGCGAGGAAGCAGGCAACTATCTAGACAACGTCAAGTATTGCGGCTACTGCCAGCATCATTACTCAAAACTTGTAAGTATATGTAAACAGAGGTATGTATTATTTGGCCCATGAAGTTTGGTGTTTCGATCCAGTATTTTTACTCATGCTCGTAGCACACCTCCGCTGCGGAACCGTAATACACACTATGCGGTTACCCGCAATGCGGCAGCCGCAGACTGAGCCGCATAGTGCGTATAGCAATTAATCATCCGGGTGGCCGTCACTCGGGCCGCAGCCCTCCGAGCGACCGGAGCGGCCTGCGGGTAGCCGCATCGCAGTGCGCATAGAAATGAATATTACGTACATAATTATGCTTGCGGTCAGCCGGGCGGCTAGCCGCATTGCGGGTAACCGCATAGTGCGTATGTAGCCTTAAAGCTTAACCGCTAGATGAATTCCGTGGTTATCAAGTGAAAGAAAAACGGCGACCAGAGCGCAGAGGTATAGCTGGCATCGGGGTCGGGGCAGATCAACGAAACCGCGCGGAGAAAGAGATGGAATAAAGTCAAATCTATGCGTTAGAACAGGCAGTTTAGCTAGTGATCCGCATCTCCTATACGGGACAAGACATGACTAAATTACTGCGGTTACCGCTGTAGAGGTTCCGCAGCGGAGGTGTGGTACGGGCATGAAAGCTATATAAGTGTTGACGTGGAAAAACTTACAAAAGTTTTTATAATACAAAAGTAATAAGTTATAAACAGCATCGGCCGAAATCTTTGTTTTTTTTTTTAATTTTGTTTTAATAGTGTAAAAAATGGTGGTCTGGTGGTAGTACCCTGCCTTCCGATCTTGCAGTGGCGGATTCGAATCCAGTCGTGTTGTTTCTATTAAAAAAAAAATGTACACAATGCCAGTATTCTCAAACGGTGAAGGAAATATCATGAGAAAACCCGCGGCTTAGTCAGCTCCGCACGTATTGATGTCTTTCCTGTGGATCAAGCCGACTAAGCTGTCAGGATGGTATAGGTAATGAGCTAGGATATTCTTTTTTTTATAATATAGATAGCGAAGCATTGGGCTGCCATCACACCTGATGGAAAGTGAGGATGCAGCCTAAGATGGGCTCCTGTCTTAAAAGTTCCTAAATTGTAACGTTCCGGAAATACTGTCGTCGGAAGAGAGTTCCACTCCTTGGCAGTTCGTACTATAAAAGTGGAGTCAAAGCGCTTTGTACGAAAATGTGGAACGGAATATCTACCATGAAGATATTCCACAATATTGGAATCCGTCCAATATCTTGTCTCGGCCCGCCCCGTAAAAGTTAGCTTTACTAGACCTCACGACACAGGGAATCCTAGTGTGAGGCCTAGGGCTCATTATTATTATGAAAGTCAATTCATTACAGTAGCTTATTGTTCTTGTAGACGTTAACTTATTTTTAGTTCAAATGTATTTAGGCTTAACCAACCTGCTTGGGTAAGTACCACATGTGAGGACCTACTATTATATTATAACAACTATTGTAATCCATTAGAATAGTGGGATTACTGAATAAATAAATTTCATTTCATTTCACTGGTTTTCAAGCTCGGGTTAACTTGGATTTATGTCAGAGACATCTTTTACATTTGTCTCACGCTCACATTTGCAGAAGGTTTAAATATGTGAGAGGTTCCAAGCCCACCGCCGCACCGCTGTTACAATGCGTTAAAATTCGTAATGATGTTTCTTTCATCGTTTGAGAGCACTAGCCTTGCGCCTTCATAAAATTAAACCATTATCTTTGTTTCTACAGTTTTTTGGTGAAAAGAGAAAGAATGGTAGAACAAAAATGTGCATCGATGTTAAATTGTTATCATAGTCGTAAGAAGTGGCTTTATACCGTTGTACATTTATGTATATTACATGTTTAATACATCATCTTGCAAGGCTCCCCTATCTTCACTGGTACTAAGAAAAGTAGATATAGACTTACGTTAGAAAAGGGTTTTTGGTTAAACATTTATTAGTTCCTTCTATTTGATTTTTATTTCCTTGTGTTAAAGTTTGTTTCTTTGCAGCTTCATTTGTTAGGGCTCCGACACATTCACAATGATGATTCGTCTAATTAAGCACGTCATCGCTTCATTAATAATACCTTTTCTCAAAACTAGTATCCTAATGCTTGTGTCCGAGCCCTTGCGATTCAATTATTTTGTTTGCATGGCACTAACAACCGCTCATTTTCATCCTTCATTTCTTTTTTGTTTTTTAGTTTACCAATCACGATGTCACCGTCGTCGCTAAGGTAGGTACATTTCATATTACATTCAAAAGTTTCATTGCAAACATTATACCTACCGTCCACATCGCTTATCAATTGTTGCGTTAAATTATCCTGTTCGGTTCTACATAGGTTCGATTGTCGATTCGTTGTTGTTCTAGAGATATAGAGTAGTGTTTGTTGTGCAGAAAAAGGGTGGTAACGTAAAGACCATCCCTCCGTACAAGCCGGTGGCGCACGATAGTCAGTCGAGCGGCTCGAGTAGTGAGAAGGAAGGCGGGGCTTCGCCTGTGGCCAGCGGCAGCGGGACTCCTACGCCGCACACTAAAGGGTCTAAAGGGGTATGTGTCCTAACGCAAATTCCACTTTCCTACGCATTGTACTGTACAATGATTTATATCATTTCATAGTTGAACCTAAATAGAACGTAGAATATCAAAAAAGTGCCGTAGATTGTGTGCGTGGATTTACTTTGATGCGTTGTGATTAGCTTTTCTGAAACACTATTATCGTATCATTTGCTGCTTTGAAACTAAGAAAATAACATGAAAATTCATACAATTTGGTTTTTAGAAGTGCATGTATGGTACACGCTATGATGAAGGAAGCAGTTTTTTACGAGTGGGAGTCCTTGACAAATAGATGGTGATTTTCATGATAAGAATGCTTACACGGATTCGTTGTTCTAGCCGGGACGCAAGTCATCACAGAACAGAGACTCGTCGAAGAACCCGCACGCTTCGAAAGCTGTACCGGCATCTACACCGCAGGCAATGGGTACGTCGGAACATGTACATTTTTGCTAAGCATTATCTGTTTGTTTCATTTTTGACGATTCATCAAGTGCAAACATCGATCTAATACATTGAGTAAATAATTCAATTCAGTTTCGGTGTTCACACCGAAAAGGAACTAAGTAATGGCTTGGCGAAGATTGCACAGTTGATCGATAAAAATACAGCTAATCTGTTTCTTTCTGCTATTGACTGGTTTTACTGTTTCACCCTATTTTCTTTACAGTTGGTTTTATCCTTCAAGCACTATTTATTTTCATGCACATAATTTATCTATTATTTCCACATATTTATATAATTGGTATTAAAATGTATTTCGAAATAAAAAAGTTGAACACTAGAACATGAGAAGAGTAGTACTGATAGTATTTGTAATTTTCTGATTATGTTATGCTGAAGTATATCATAGTCAAGTCTAATTGGTAGCTAGTAGATGTTAGGTCATCAGAACTGGTAATTTCTAGGACGAAACCTTAGGAGCCAAGAGACACACTTAGACTCTAATCCGGCAAAGCAACGGAGGAGCAAATTTTATAATAAAATAAGGGTTCAACAAGATTTTATTTCAGTTGAGCTACAAACCTTAAAATATTTTCTATCGTGTTCAATTTTTCAATTTCCCATTTATAAAATAACCTGTATTTTATAATATTAACCGAATGATGTCTCTCATCATCGCTTGTACCAGAAACTAACGGAGAAGTCCTACCACCGCCGCCGCTGGCGTCCAGTAGCCGTCGGCATAGATCGTCTACGGATAAACGTGTGTTATTGGAATTATTGTTGCATGTATGTGCGCATATCTCTGCGTGTGTGATGTTGGCTGCAATGTTACTGTTTCCGCGATACCGCTTATATTCACCAGGTTTTTACTGGTGTGAGTCGCCAGATGGAAGGAAATAAAACAAGGCATTCCATTGGGAGAATGTATAACTCGAGTTAGATGGTGACCGGCCTCGGCTATGTTTGAATGTCAACGGAAGGACTGTTTTGTAATGGTTTTGAGACGCTGAAGACCATGAAAAAACTTCTCGTTCACACGCTTTGACTTTTTAAAAGATATAAACACTTTTCTTGCTTAAAATGTTACCCAAGTATAGAAATCAGTTGGCCAACGTAGAAAAAAATGTGTTATCAAAATGTTTTTTTTTTTTAATCGGTACAATTGTATTGCACACAAAATAGTTGCTTGTTAAATAAATAAGTTCAGTGTTTTTATATTTTTAGGAGCTAATTTTTCCATCTACAGATAAATTAATAAGCCTGAAATATACCCATCTCTTTTTAGGCTTGTCAAAAACAAGGACTGCGTTTTTATTCGACGAATTACATTATTCCGTAGATAAAAAAACAGCCGTAAAAGGGTCAAAATATGCGAGCGAGAAGTACATCAACGGTTGTCTTCGCCTTAATGACTTTGACGGTCTCAGTGCTTAACGTGATTATGATTTCTGCGGTCAATACGAAAACGCTAGCTTGTCACGCTAATGGTCAATATCTAAGAGTTTTGACGGTTTTGTGTCTACTTATACAGGGTGTCCCATAACTCAACGTCAAGCCGGAAACGGGCAATGGGCCAAGTCATGACAGTTATCAGAAAAATATAAAAAAAAATATTTGTCATGTAACTTTCAAGTTATGAGTATTTAAAAAAAAACAGGAATAACTGACACCACGACGAAAAGTTTCACGAAAAGTTAATATTTGTAGTTACAGGACTTAAAAGATCATCACAGGATCTTTTAAGTCCTGTGACTACAAATATTAGCTTTTCGTGAAACTTTTTTCTGCAACGTAAGCATGAATAACCCTTCTGTAAATTACAATTCAAAATTAAGCCATAACTGCCTCAGTTTTCAATAAAATCGTCATCGAGTTTTGGCCAACATTTAATTTCAGATAATTACATCACCCAACTTTACCGACTGCACCGCAAAAAAAAATAAATACACAAATATTTTTTTTTTATTTTTCTGATAACTGGCATGACTTGGCCCGTTTCCGGCTTGACGTTGAGTTATGGGACACCCTTTATACGGACCATTTAAAAATGACTAAGCTAGAAGATTTTGAGACTACGATCACACCCGCAAAGAATTGACTACTATGTATATTTTGTAGATTGACTGTGTGATGTTCTAATTGTGTAGACATGGAATAGTTAGTTACTTCGTTTCCTACACGTTCGATTCCGTACACGCACACAGCATGATGATCACACATCAACGAAAATTAAGGTCAGCAAATGATTAAAATCTACCAATAGAATGTCTTGTATAACTTCAATATAAACCACTATTTTGTAACTATCAAAAAAAAAAATAGGGTAATGTAGTAGGGGTAGAACATTATGAATGTGCAATCAGAATTTTAAGTTTCGATAAAATGACAAAGTTATTAAATGTTAAAATGTTCAGAAATCCTGCATAAAATTATGAACATATTAGTGACGTAGTACTAGAGAGAAACAAATTTACGCTGTTCGGTTCCGCTTGGTATTTAGCGTTTATGAATGAAACTATTTCTGCTTGTTGAATCATTTCTTAATATTTGACTAAAAATTGTGGTTATTTAGGGATATTTATTTTTATGACTTGAATTTTTTTATTTCGTGGATGTTTTCTGTAACGGCATCCAATATCGGCATTTTTTTTTGGTAATTACAATGTAGTGGTGTATAAATCACGTTCTATGTGTTAGTAATGAATAACATATCTCCGCTTTAGTGGATGTGGGACCTAAGCATGACGTACATCAGCATGATAAGGATGCACTATTATGTGGCATGCACGGAATAGGATCGAAGTGGGAATAAGTTGTTGTTTTGACGCGTTTTTAGATGGGTTTGTTTTGGAGATGAAAGGTAATTTGATCATTTTATTTCTACAGATCGTTTGTTTCATTAGTTTTATTGTCATCGAGCAACGTGCCTATGTTGTTTCTGTTAAGACTCGTATAGATAGTGCAATCCACGAAGGCGCGCCCCACTATTCCTCCTTACCGTTTATAGTACTCGTATATGTGTGCAAGCTTCCGTCAATGTTTGAGTGTTATCGGTACACATTAATTACCTATGAGTGCACACGCACACTACAATGAATAGACTACGGTTCGCGACTGCCGCTCGGAGCAAACTCCCCGCACCCCGCGATCCCCTCAACCGACAATTGGTGGGGCGCGTCTTCGTGAATTGCACTATCTGTATTCATGGTAAACATTTGTTTTGCAACAGTTGAGCAACATTGTTGATGAACGGCAAAAATGCTGCTGGAAACTTTGTTTTTACAAGCAGTGTTGGCAGCAACATGTTGACAGCAACTCCGCAACACGTTGATTCAACTTTATTGCGAAACAAATGTTTACCATGAACACGAGGCTTTATATTTTACCACAAACATATTTTATTCTTCTACATCGTACATTCGTCACGACAGTGTTATATGTAAGTGCAGTCTTACGGCTGTTAATATAGGCCCCAGTTAAGTAGGTATTAGTTACAAACAAATATTATGTAATACCGTGAAGTAACTAGGAGTCCTATAGTTCCAATACCTAAAGGGTGCAATAAACTTGGTCTTTCAAAATGCATTGAACTGATGACTAGATTTCAACCGAGGCAAAGCCTAATAGATGTGGTAACTAGTAAGATTATTTACGAATCCGTCTTCGATCTAATAATATTTTGCAGGTTATAAAACACTCATAAACATAAATTGTGCAGAGAAAACCAATACTTAAACTTCCCATTGTAATATAAATTAATACAATATAACACGTAAAATAATAGAAAATCGTATTAATTTTGTAGTACATGCTAGGTATCGTATTTTTGGATAACAATAAATTATTAAAAAAAGCACTTCAGCACATAACTCCACAACCAATCCACAGTAGCCCGCTATTGTTATAAAGAGTGACGGTGGTAAGTCGACAGGGGTAGGTTCCACCCAGTATATCCGCGCGATTGCTGAGAGTCACTCGTCTGTGACCAACGAAAGCGCTTGCATACTTATAAAAATAACTTGTGAAATTATTTAATTTCTTATAAAGAAAATTGGTCACATATATTATATGAGAATAAATTATAATACGTTATAAAAAATCATTAATCGACAGTCAATCGGTTGAAAAATGCCCAAAAAAAATACTAAAAAGCTACGTATCGCTCCGCAACTGCCATGGGTGCTGCGGGGTAAGCTAAAATTGCGTAATTGTAAATTGTTTTTACGTATTAAATTTTTTTATGCAGGTATTTTCGGTGTTGGATTTAGGGATAAATAAATCAAAAGCGTTTTATTTTTTTGTGTTTTGCTATAACTGGTTTTTAAACAGTAGGTTAATCGTAATTTTACGATTAACCCAGTGGTTGGTCGAAAATAGACAATGACGTACTTGTTGAAATAAATACCTAATATTAATTATATTCGGTGGTGGATTTGAGAGTAGAAAAAAATCTAGCAATGGTCGTTTATACGGTGGTTTTGTTTTTGGTTATTTTCGCGTGAATTAGCTATGGATTGTTTCTGAAGGTGTATTGTATTTACGACGAACAAGTATTTCATATCTTATTTTGCTGTCATCAAAGTCGCCTTGGCTAGGAAAGGTTCGCGGAGCGGTTTTCACCCGCGCCGGATGCGGTTGCAGGAAAGCTGTCTTATTTCTCAACCCACGAAAGCACTTGCTTTTGCGGGAACCGCAGTCGCCGTGGGTGCAAAAATTGTCGCACGTCAGCAAAACTGCAGAGGCGCGGGAGAAAACCGCTCCGTGAAAACCTAGCGTTTGATATTTTACTTACAATACCAAAGTAACCAACATGCGAATCGGTATTATTCATGCATACTTTTAAACACGAAGTCTTACATAAATCTTGTCCATCAGATAAGAAAAAGTCACCGTCCCGACGGCAATCGTCGACTGGGGATGGATCGGGCTCGAGCAAAGCTAACACGCCGGCTCCGTCGCCGTCGCATACCACTGAACACTCAACTAAAGGTAAGGCGAAAAGTGTGTCCCACTGCTGGGATACGGCTGGGATAAGTATTCCCCCTTTTCATCTGAAATTTGCGTATTCTTCAGTTTTTTTGCAGTTAAAAAACCTGAAGTAAAAACTAGTGGTTCGCCCTGAACTGAGATCTCAAATGTTCCAGCGAATAAATACATGTCATTTCATTTCATTTCCAAAAAGTTAAGTACATTTATCTACTTTGAGAAAGTATTTCTGTCCAAATTCACTGTTTAACCTTGCCTCTGACTATCCCACACTAACTTTGTATGGTAAAAAGTTTTAACTCAATTGGCCAATTGATTGAAGAGATCCGTTGGGCAGACCTTGGCTCCGTCATCAGACCAGGTCGCTTTCACCGTTTTATGACAAATAAGTACCTCCTTAATTTGTAACAAGAAAAAAAAAGCTAAGAATTGACCGACCAGTAGTAAATCCTTTAGGTCAACGAAATTCTTAGAGATGGAAGCTCGTGGATCGTTGGTTATCTTAATTTAACCTTTTTGTTTGTATAGCAAAAACTAAGCGTTCTAGAAATAATATAAAAACTGTTTTGGAATGTCAAAACAAAGTTCTTTTATATGACATGTAACTTGTTTTTTTTTGTATCCCTTTTTTTATTTTTGCACCAAAAACCCCATATCTTAATAACCACTCATCTTATTTTACTCATATACTTACCAGTAAATTTCTCAAGTTCTATTGATTTATCAAATTTCATGTATATCGGAAAAACGGTTCGAAAGTTATCGTCGGACAAACATACATACATACGCACATAAATTGCCAAATTGCCCAAGCTGTTTGTAAGATCTTCGTTCGCTTCGCTCACTCGATCAATTACACATTAAATACGAACCCGCTGTGTGCGAATCGGGTCGTACTTGACCGACTCTGTTTTGCAAAGAGTCGCTACCCGTCGCCTTTGTTTTTCTTTCGAAGTTTCTATAATTAACTTTGGTTTGCCAATAAAGGTTATAACTGGGGGCTTCTTTCATTCTTTCATCGACATTTATGTTGAAACTTGGTCAACTCGAACATGCTTTCATTGCGAATACTATTATTAACTTCTTTAAAAAGAAAAGTTATATAAACGAAACAGCCAGCACTTGTGGAAAATACCCAAGCAGGGTTTATATCCTTTCAGATAGTCTTTTTTATCCTATACTGTCCCACTGGTGGGCAGATAGTCTTACTTATAAGGGAGGTAATTATAATATGTATTGTATCAGCTATCTGGTTTCCATAGTACAAGCTCTGCTTAATTTGGAGCTAGATAGTGTTCTGTGAATTGTCTATAATAATTATTTATTTTTATTTAATTCAAATTTTCTTGTTTGTCAGCCCCCGAACTAGGAACCAAATCTATATTTATAAAAGAAAGTCTTGTTAGTTACACTATTTATAACTCAAGAACGGCGGAACCGATTTGGCAGAAAATTAGTGGGGAGGTAGCTTAGAACCGGGAGAAGGACATAGGATACTTTTTATCCCGAAAAAGCAACGGGAACGGGGCGTTATGCGAACGGGCGAGCGAAGCCGCGGGTGGCCACTAGTAATTAATAATTATAGCATCGTCATCGTCAGCCTGCAGAAGTCCAAATAGGGCATAGGCCTTCCCTATGCATTTCCAGAAAGAACGATTCTGAGCCCTTCACGTCCGCTGACTTCCCGCGATCTTAAAAATGTCGTCGGTCCATCCATTGGGTTTCGTCTTCGAATTCGTAGTCGCCATTCGAGAACTTTTATTCCCTAACGGTTGTCGGTTCTACGAGCTATAATATAGCTCCTATTTGACTGGTTTATACACAGATCAAAGTAGAACGGCCATGTGGCAGGAAAAGTGTCACCAAAATACATGAGCATATTATTATGCCCGTTTCTCCATACAAATTCAACAGTTTTTCGGGAGTCGTAAAGTGAAAAATGCTTAGTAGCAGCGCAAGAATTACTTTCCGAACTAGTTAAGCGACAATATAAAACATAGAAATACTTTCTTAACATCTTCCTTCCTTCCTTTTTCGTAGGATCCTCACTTTTGTTGTGTAATTTCGGTGGTATTTTAACCAACATTACTTGAGGTCTTACCTCAAAGTGTTAGCAGTTGGAATAAAAGTGTATTATGGTGATATTCTGATTTGATCGAAAAGATTTCTGATGGGTTTGAAAACAAAAGACCATCATTTTGATTTCAAAGCCAAGTAGGGCCGACTCGACTTTGACTCGACTTGACGGAAAAGTATTTTATCTATGTAATAATATTATCATTAATCTCATTCTCATTAAACTACTCGACACTGGCAAAATTTATCCGAAAAGGACATATTATGCCATTTATTAAGAAGAAGAATTAAACAGTACTTTTCTTTTCGCAGCGTCTGGTAGCACGAGTGAGCGAGGCAGAGAGAGTTCTGTGTCTCGCTCTACCCCGCCGTCCGCGTCGCCTACTGCTAGCAAGTCTCCGCAGACTGTTATCAGCTCCGTTGCTTCGGTCACCGCTGCGTCGGTGGCTACCGTGCCTTCCACGTAAGATATATTACAGACACTAGAATTGCGCACATCTACATCGCCTGCGATTCTAGAACTGATCGCCATCACATATCGCCGAGATGTGCGCAGACTTTTAAAATATTAAAAGGGTTAGCAACGCGCGAATGATGCATCTGGTGTTGCAAGCGTCCACAGGCTACCCAACTGATGGAAAGGGGCTACTTTCCATCCGGTGGGTCGTAAGCTTGTTTGCTAGCTTAACTGTATAAAAAATAGTTAGAACCCTAGTAGTTGCATTCCCGCTTCCCGGTCCTTAGGTCGCGGGTTCAAATCTAGTCGTGTGCGTCGTACTGTGTCGTGAAAAATGTATATGCGCAACGCTTACGCTCTCAAAACGGTGTAAGAGAACATGGTGAGGAAACCCGTGGCTTAGTCGACTCCGCACGTATTGATCTTGTCTTTTGTTGTGGATTAGGCCGACTTAGCTGTCAGGATGGTATAGATGATAAGCAAGCCTATTCCATCTAAAATGCTCAGTAAAATCTCAATCATGAGTAAAAAGTTGCCTCTATAAGAGTCATCTAAATTGTTAACTTTATATTTTGATAATCAACATTAATTTCCCTACAAAGAAAATTACAACGAACACAAGTATTTACATAACACACAAAAATCATATTACTGGTCCGTTCTACTACCAAGGTCTTCAACTTCAACTTGAATTTAACTAATCTAAATCTCTCCATCCAAAGGTTGAAGGAAGAGATCGTTCTTCAGCGATAAGACCGCCCATTATACATTAGTACTTGATTAATTATTGTTACTTGTTTTTCTAGAATTAAGAAGAAAGATTTTTGTAGAAATAAGAATTTTCTATTCTATTTTAAAGTATTCTAACTTGTAGGTCCACCAGCGTTACAACATCCGTAGTCCAGACTCCCGCGAAGCCATCTGTAACTTTCCAAGAGTCGGTGATAACCAACACCGATGCTATGGAGACTAAACACACCAAGAAGCGCAAAGCAGCAGCGGCCGCTGCCTCCGCCGCCGCAGAACAGGCGGCGCAAGCTAATGCCAATGTAAGTACTAACTAATGTAGAACCCTCACAGTTCGTAGCTTTGCCTACGTCGCTGAAGGCCGGGGGTTCGATACCCACTGAACAAACTTACGTGGTGAAGGGTGTTTTATTGTATGCTAAGTATTTAAAAACAAGGATATTAGGTGTAATATTACCTATCTGGATTCCACAGTACAAGTTTTGCTTAGTTTGAGGCTAGTCGGTTGAGCGTTGAGTAACTTAAAATTAGTTTTTTTTATGCTTAACGTTTCAAACCATAGAAGTTTAAACAGCCATCACATTAAAAACCTAATCAATATGAGCTTTACCGGGGGACGTATTCTGTGAAAAATACGTGTACCATAGGTACAAAAGAAAGTCCCCGAACCGAAGCCATGGGTCGAATACTGGATGCTCAAATTTCGTCATCCAATCAATTCCTTAGACTAGATTAGCACTAGACCAGCAGGGACCCAATACGCCCCTCCCCCTCCTTTTATGATGTACAACAATACGACCAGATCAGACTGGTCCAATCTAGCTATGAACAGAGAAAGCTGGAAAAAAGGTAGGGAGGCCTTTGCCCTGCTGTGGGAAATAAATAATCATTCCTTAGCGAAAACGTTCTTTATTAGTAAATATTGAAAGTGAATATTGGCTGTACGTGTACAATTTGTTTTTTGACGCATTCGAGCGTCAGTAGCGCTATGGTGTCGGACCGTCACATAGTCTCACAACTAAGTTTAAACTGTACATTTTGCACTATTGGTCGTGGGTTCGATTACCGCCCAAATTACAGACATTTAAGCTATGAACCATTTTCACAAGTTTGCTAGTGTACGGTATTGAACAAATGAATATAACAAGAGTACATAATACACACACATCAACATTGACTACGATATTTAATTTCGATATGTTTTACAATAAATATTTAAATTGTATTTTAGAAAAATCAATTTAGTTAAACCTAGAGTTTATTCTCAAATAATTAAGTGTAAAAGAAAACACATTGTGGTTTTTATTCAACAACATTAATTTTGCGTTAGTTTATTTTACTAAAAGTAAATAAGACCGCTTCATGAGCCAGCTTTACTACGAAGTAATCAATGAAGGCGACTACTGCGGGCTCAAGAACCTGTTATAGACAAATAGCCAGCGAACAATGTCTTCAAGCATCCATAAGAAAAGGCGCAGGACAACTATAGTCTGGACTGGTGTTCGTATTGGCGGGAAAACAAGCTCATTTAAATAAAAAGCAGCATGAAAAAAACAGCACTACAATACTAAAAACCTGTCATGATACTTCATAGAGTCCAAATTAGGAATGATATCAGCTCATGCGTGACAATGCCATCAGGAACATGACGTCACGGTTTTGGGCTGGTCGGCACAGTCACCGACTTGAACCCTATTGAACCCAGTTGCTACCGACATTTGCAGAGATTTTTTCAGTTTCCCGTTACAGAAAAATAACCCAACTTTTTGACATTTACATGAACAGGACCGCATACCCCCAGCGAGACTTCGACTTCCTTATTTTAAGTATGAAAAATCGTTACAGATGTGTTATTATTATTAACGTCAAAATTATACAAATATTATGTTTTGAAGCCATGGCAACATTAAAAGAATAGTTAAAAGTCATTTATTGGATGAAACTGGTAAATGGAAATATATTATTTTTGAGTTTGATATTTTGACATCTTTACGCTGTGATTGCAAAAAGTGCAAGTTAAAATTATAGATTGTGTTAAAAAAAATATATGAAACCTGATCGCCTCGATAAGTATCAAGTGAGTAGTCTTAAAACTTTGAAGTATGCACTAACCCTCTACTAATATAATCACTCCTGTCAATGTTCGCATTAACCCGCTCAAAATATTGCTAAAATAAAAGTGAATTTGCACTAACCTACATAAACGTTTTTACCTAATACTTCCCACTAATCCACTTATATTATTTTGATAGGTATCTCTTCATTCGTTATTATATTTAACTTCTGCGCATAAAATGAGATAACTGCCATCTTTTTCAAGGCTTTTTTAAGGACATGAGGCAAGCTGATCACTGACAATGCAAAATCGTATTAACACGCATATCATCATCGTTTTCCTACGCTTATCCCACTAGGTGGGATCGACTCACTTTTGTTCCATTCTCCCGTACCATCCGTTAATGTTACTTCGTAGTACCAAAAAGATTCCTCTATGCGTTCTCCATGGTCGTTGATATTGCAGGAATCTCCGGGCCGCCAATCAACCCCCATCGTCGAAGCAGAGACGAAACACAACAAGAAACGCAAGGCGGTCGCCGCCGCGAACGCCGCGGCTGACAAAGAACACACTCCGGCCAGCGTAAGTGGTGTTTGCTACTCTGTAAACATGGGTCTGCTAAACGTCATGGTCCTACTACGTTTAAAGTTCGGAGGCTTCAATAGAAACTAGTCGAGCAATACAGGCATCGTTCCGTGTGGCAAATCTCGGCTGAGTGATCAAATGACGCTCTGCAAATTATATCATCACTACGCAAAACAAGATGGAGGTGGACTGTCGTGGGTCAAACTTTCACGGTCAGGTGGTGCTCTTACCTAGTAAGGCTAAATACTCTGTTATAGCACTAAAGTTTAGATTTCCGTAGACACCTCATCAGAAGCTTTTTAATTTGTTTTGCAATACAGCTAGCAATAGATAGATGCTTACATACTACTACTACACCAATCGGGAGATGTTATTACACAATAAAGAGGTATTTCACCACATAAGTGTGGTAAGTAACGCTCCTCCGACCCCAGAAGCTTCATGAGACACTGTTCCTTGCACCCATTGGTGCATGCTCCATCCCCTCCATGGACGTTGCAGGGCTCCTCAGCGCCGGCTAGCGTCGAAGCGGACTTAAAACATAGCAAGACACGTAAAGGCGCGGGCGCTGCAACAACTGCCCAGTCCGCCGCCTCCGCCGTCGTAAGGGAAAACAAAAATAAAACCTTCGTAAGTCATGTCAATATTACTCCGTTTGCAAATATTAGGCCTGCGCCAATCTTTCATGTGGCCAAAAGTACACTATGAACTAGAATTCAGGAACTACCAATCGTACTTCAGTAAAAAGAAACGATGAGATGGCTTTCATGGTGAGGTAAACCTTTCGAAAACTGCCTAGTGCAACTAGAGCCACTGACGTGACTTGTAGGTTAAATAAATATAAGGTTTTGACGCTTGAGTATGTTTAAATGGTTCACGCATTGACGCACTGCTGCCAATAGTGCACTCTCCACCCTCGTCGATATTGCAGGAGTCCACGGCCCGTACGGAAGCAGAAACAAAATCAAAAAGGAGGACCAGAAAGGCCGCAGCTCATGCATCTCGGGCTAAAACATCTGCGGCTAGCACATCTGCGGTTAACAAATCTGCGGCTAACAAATCTGCGGCTAACAAATCTGCGGCTAACACGTCCTCGGCTAATAAACCCGCGACTAACACATTCGCAACCACTAAAGCTGCCGCCGTCTCTGTGGCAAACGCTTCTGTCATGACCAACGCTAAAGTTGTAACTATTGCTCACGTCGCGGCTAAGTCTGTCGTCGTGACTAATGCTACTGCTACGGCTAATGCTGTCGCTGCGGCTAACGCTGTTGCTGCGGCTAACGCTGTCGCTGCGGTTAAAGCTTTGGTCGCGGCAAACACTGCCGCTATGGCTAAAGCTGTAGCTGCCGCTAACGCTGAAACTGCGGCTAAAGCCGCAGCTAAAGCTGTAGCCGCGGCTAACGCTAAAGCTGCGGCCAAAGCATTAGCCGTGGCTGAAGCTGAAGCTGCAGCTAAAGCTGCGGCTAAAGCTGTTGTGGCTAAAGCTATAGCCGCGACTAACGCTAAAGCTGCGGCCAAAGCTGTAGCCGTGGCTAACGCTGAAGCTGCGGCTAAAGCTGTTGCGGCCAAATCTGTAGCCGTGGCTAGCGCTGAAGCTGCGGCTAAAGCTGTAGCTTTGGCTGACGCTGAAGCTGTGGCTAAAGAGATAGTCGTAACTAACGCTGTAGCCCCGGCTGATGCTTTAGCCCCGGCTGATGTCGTAGCCCCTACTAAAGCTGTAGCTCCGACTGACGTTACTGCCCCGACTGACGCTATAGCCCAGACTGACGCTACAGCATTGACTGACGCTACAGAATTGACTGACGCTTCAGCACTGACTGACGCTACATCCCCGACTGACGCTACATCATTGACTGACGCTACAGCACCGACTGATGCTACAGCCCCAACTGACGCTAGGACCCCGACTGACGCTACAGCCCCGACTCCCGCAGTAGCCGCGGCTGATGCTATAACCGCGACTAACGCCGAGGTTCCGAGTGACGCTGTAGCCCCGATTAACGTTATATCCGCCGCTGAAACTGCAGCCGTGGCTGATGCTATACCCGCGACTGGCGTCGTATCCGCCGCTATCCCTGTCGCCGAGACTAATATCCCCATGATTACCGCTGCCGTCTCGACTGACGCTGTCGTCGCGACCAATGTTATTGTTGGCCCAAAAGATGCGCTGGGCGCCGAGAAAAAACATCAATCTGGCGTCAATGTAAGTGCTTTTACAATGCTTCTTATACAGAGGGAGTAACAAAAAGAGAAAGCAAGTTGAAAATGTAATTTATTTCATTTCATACATTTAGTGACGTGTATGTTACTATTTGTGTGTAAAGGTTAACTAAACCAGAAACATAATTGCTCAGCAAACGAATCTTGCGCTCAGTTTGTTTTTTCTTACGCCACCTCCTCATTGAAAACGAATATTTTAACCTATGACACTTTGCATATTTTTAGTCTTAAAAGCTCTCCCATAATTTCTTTACTGCTTTTAAAGCTATACGAGCTTGTAATCGTGTACGTGAGAGATATAATTTTAAATACTTATCTCTGATTACAGCCTCGCATCGTTTTTTACTGCTGGTGACACATCTTTCCTCTCAGCTTTTAAATTATGCTAATTCTCCATCAATCGGGAGCTGAAAATTATACTCACTCGATCGTAAGTATGTGGAATAAAAGACTACCTACTACGATATCCTTACACAAAAGATCGGTTTTAAATGGATGAGTATACTTGGCGGGTCGCATACAACCAATGAAACATTGTAGGATTATCTAAAGCATTGCTTCACTACCTTCGTTGCAAGTTCCTACGTCATGTCGACGTTCCAGGAGTCGCTGACCGATATGACGGTCAAAACAGCAAGTCGATCGCCCAAACTCGACGCCCCAGACGATACTAAACAAACTAAGAAGCGTAAAGCGGCGTCTGCCGCTGCTGCCGCCGCTACTGACAAGCAGTCCGTCGCTGCTCATAGCGACGGAAATATCCAACAAAAGGTCCGAAAACAAGTTCTGCATGACTGGTAGTCGTTGCGCTCTAGACAGAGCGATTGTATGCTGTTGGTTTTCTCGTAGTTTGACTTGTTCGTATGCTTTTTTATTCATCAGCGTCGGTAAACCATCGCATCATCGGTAAGTGTTTTTAGCTTCGCATTATTGATGTTCATTGTCTTTGATTGTAAGAAGAATTTATCTGTTATGATTGTGCGAGTTGATCGTGCATCTCCAGCTCATGTGGACGTTACAGGAGTCGACGGCAGCGAGCGGTGTCGACCTCCAAGCAGAAGCGAGATACCCTAAGAAGCGCAGATCAACAAACGGAGGTGCAACTCCCGTCAGAGAACCCCAAGCACAAGCCGATCTCAAGTTACCACATAAGGTCTAAACTAATATCTTTTGCTTCCAGTTTTAGTTTAGTCTATTCGTATTAGTCGTGCTCTTGTCAATTCTGTTTGTAGTTCTCGTCGGACAATTAGCAATTGTTGGTATTTCTAGCATGCCATATCCAGTTTGCATGTGTGGTTTTAAAAGAACGCCGCTGGCATATCTTTGCATCGTCGGTGAGTCTTGAAGCTTCGCACGATCGTTATGTATTGGTAACTACAAAAAAAAACGATGTATGTCGACTGTACAGGACTCGCCGAAACGCGTGTCGCCG
Organism: Thera britannica; assembly: GCA_939531255.2. Lineage (NCBI taxonomy): Eukaryota > Metazoa > Arthropoda > Insecta > Lepidoptera > Geometridae > Thera > Thera britannica. Next base: position 17,152,055 of record OW618044.2, read on the forward strand.
AGGTCACCGAGGTCGCCGAGTTTAGCAAAGTCAGCTGTACCAACTGCTAACGAAAGTCTCGAAGAAAAAATCACAAAGAAACGTAAAGCGGCCGTGGCTGCCACTGTCGTAAAAGAACCGGAACCACTCGCCCCCGTAAGCGAGGAAAATGTTCCAAAAAAGGTCTGAATCATAATATTCCAATTTTGCTCTAGAGGTATTCTTTTATAATAATGGTTGTAATTTGTGATCATGAGCAGTTCATACTGTTTTATCGAAGATTGTTTTGCGTAGTGTCATTTTGCATGTTTCAATTAGAAGTTAGCTCGATGGTACAAGCTAATCAAATAAAATAGAAACCACTATATCTACTGAGCATCCGGTTTCGACTCTGATAAATAAATCGTGCCAAAATTTAAAGTAAACTTCTCTTTCTTCTGCCTAAAAAAATGTTGCTCCTTGTATTTGTGTTGTATTCATGTTACGTTTCCCAACGTCAATATCGTCGACAGGAGTCGCCGAGCCGAGCGGCGGCAAACGCTGAGTCCGATACCAAATATACGAAGAAGCGTAAAGCCGTGGTGGCGGCTTCTGCGGCTGCCAGTGCGGCTGCCAGTGCGGCGGCCGCGGCAGCCGCCCAAGCCAAGCTCAAAGCAGCACAGTACATCGCGTCTGTAAGTCACAGAGACCTACGTTAATCTGTGCCCTTAGCTATAGCTATTTTAAGTTATTTTTTTTTGTTATGATTTTATTTCAATAAATGAATGTTTTCACAGTACTTTTTTTTGTTTTGTTGAGAAACGTCTTGTGTATTATTTGTTTATTTTTGTGTAATTTTGGATTTTTATGTAGTTTGCAGATAAATTATTGAATAGACAAAATAATGTGAAACTATAGTCTAGCAAAATGTTTACGTGTGCGTTGTGTAGCATGTACCTTTCACATTTCTACATTTTGTTGAACTTATGGGTTTCGACTGACGGATTGGTACTTACCTTTCTATTTTATCTATTTAATATTTTACAATCGTCTTCGTCAAAGTCACGCCTGGTTCAATAAACTAGTTCGCATGTAGTCTTTATAAAGTGAATGTCTTAGATATTTTAGGCCTGTAAGCATGCCCATGTTCGATCATCGAATTGTAATTTAATTAAGTGTATGACCGATAGAAGTTACCAAATTCATTTTTATCACATGCCATGGTCTCATACACATGATCAACTGTTAGCAGTTAGGGAAAATATTCGACATTAATTCGATTCGAGCTTCGGTTGGAGCAGCAAAGAAGATTGAATTACTGTAAACCAACTGGTCACTGATAAGAGTTTGACCATTAATGTTCGTGTGCGCCACAGATCGGCACCTCACGCCTTATTTTTATTTAGTGCATACGAGTATGCTACTCGTTTAATAATACATTTATAACATTCTTTAAATAAAATATAAACGTGCATGTTTTCGTATTCATTTGAATAAGTCACGGATGTTTTGGAATCGAGGCGATCCCATTCGCTTGATGTTGTGATTAGTCCAAGTATGAATGGCTATAGTTGTTTGAATTATTCTAGCTAGCGGCTCGATGTTCAAATTACTTTAATAATAAGGCTTCTTTTGTTTAGCTCAACGAGCCACAGCCAGGGACATCGGGGACGGGGACACAGTGGGACCACGGCCATTCAATGAACGACGCACCTTCGCCTATGGACACATCTGAAAAAAACGTGAAGAAGGTAAAATCGCGTTCCATATCAGATTATAATTTGTGGATCTCAGAATTTTGTTACATAAGTTTAGTGTCCAGTTTTATGGCAGTTAGGATTTATTACCAGTAGTTTATAAATGGTAACTCATAGATCATGCCGGGTCTGAATATTTTAACATTCCCATTTTGTTTTTTTTTTAAATCAACTTTACTTCGTTACGCTTCTGTAATGGCCCGAACACACCTAGTTCGCTGGCGGTAGCGATCAGTGAAACGCTGTCAAATATCGCTGTCAGATTTGAGATTAGACAGCGAATATTTGACAGCGTTTCACTGATCGCTACCGCCAGCGAACTAGGTGTGCGCACGCACGTGAAAAAACTTCTAGGAAATGGCTGTCATTAATCCGTCCCCTAGTCAAGTCGTATCTACCTATTCTTAGAAAAGTCGCGTCGAGAGGTACTCCACAAGAGTGAGTAATCGACGCACAAAGAGTAAATCGCTAATTAAACGGATGTGACGTAACGCCGTTTCGAGCACATGATCAAGTTTGTCATTGTTTCAGGCTAAGACGGATTCGAATACGCCACCGCCCGCTCATTACTTGAGTCCACCCCCTCCGCCACCATTGCCTCCAATGCGAAGCCCAAGGTAAACTTTTTAAAGAAAATAAATTAGTATGACTCGTTGGCATTTTTCCTCCCAGTGAGTCTGGCCCCTCAGCTCAGTTGGTAGTAGATCTGCCTTCTGAGCTGTAGGTCTTGGGTTCGATCCCCACCGAGAACAAATATTTGTGTGGTGAACGCAGATGTTTGTTCTCTGTCTGGGTGTTATATTGTATTCTAAGTATGTATTTACAAAAAAAATGTGGATGTATAAGTATTATATCAGCTATCTGGTTCCCATAGAACAAGCTCTGCTTAGTTTGGGGCTAGATAGTGTTGTGTGGATTGTCTAAAATATTTATTTTTTATTATTATTACTGTTACTTGTTGCAACTTTTTTTATATAAAAACTCCCAACGACCACCATAATTATAATTATAAATCTCAGAAAAAAATACCAACGTTTAAGGTCGTTCACACACCTTCGAAAAATGGTTCTACCTTCCTCCCGTAGGACACACGGTCTACATCCTGTATGTTAAGGAAAATAACAATGATAAATGAGAAATCATAAATAACGGTTAGGTGACTATTTAGAACACCTGTTCCGTAGGACGTTGAATTGTATTTAAGTTGAATCTATGAGGATTTTTAAAATGTCTTGATTACATTCGTATAAAATATAAAACATTCCAGAAGTTCTTAATTTACCATCTTATTGTAGGTACTTGGTTTTCTATAGAAGTAACAGACCTGTACATTTTTGGTCTTGTCTTATTTTTGTGCCGCCGTGTGATTTTGTGATATCTAAACCAACATTTCTTTGAGGTCCTACCACACAGTGAAATAAATAAATATTGCAGGCAACACTGAACTCCACAAAACACTGTCTAGCCCCAAATAAATAACTTTTTATCCCGAAAAAATAACGAGAACGGGGCGAGCAAAGCCGCGGGCGGCTGCTAGTACATATTGTATATTTCCCGTTGTATATTATACAATATATACTAATATAACACCCAGACGGAGAATAAACGTTGAAAGGAGTGAATGTTGGACTGTTCATGTGAATATAAAATATATATTTTTTTGTGACAACGTTCGACTCTAAATTGTTTTTTGATTAACATGTTGACAATATAGTTAAGATACTCGTAGCATCTCGTGCACTTGGTTTCGTATTTAGAATGTCATCGGAATTCGCAAGTATCAAAACGTTTTAAATCCTATACGTACAAAGTCATATGGAGTACGCCTCACAGATCACAGGTCACAGCTCACAGGTCTGGAGTCCTTGTTACGCCGTTTATGCATCGCGACTCCATTCAAAAAAGATCTCTACGCTACCTTTAATACGAGCTAAAATCTTTTTACCAGTTTATATGTCGTAAATTTCACTTTCTGCCGCTTTCCATGCGTAGGGAAGTATGTGATTTGATGTATCTACTGAATATTGCAAATGGTATCGCGTTTTGTTGATTCTTACAAAAACTGTAAATAAATTCTTTAGATACTAGGTATGCCAAGAATCCTTATTTTATGTTGTTTTTTAATAATAATAAAATACAACTGTTTAATATTATTAATTAATCAAAATTAAAGTACGAACAAAATCTCGAAAAATCAGAAAATCTATTCGAAATGGAATATCTCGAGACAATGTTGATGTGTGCATATGGTTTGACCTCTGTATTTAAGCTGCGGTAATATCAACAGGCGCTTAACAAGTCCTATGCCTGGACCGAGCAGCATGAATCCGCCAGCGCCGATGAACCCGCCAGCATCCATGAATCCTCCGTCGTCTATGAACCCGCCATCTGCGATCCGTTCACCATCGCACCACCAGGTTAGTGGTAACCATACGTTAAACCAGTTTGAAAATATATCATCGATTTCTGTCCATGTCTAACATTCCCACTTATGAACATTAGTTAAACTTAAAATTAACCCTGTCAATGTACTGGTAAGAAATGGCAATAAATTTAGTAGCGTTGTTTGTTTTATGGCATACTTTTTCGTCATAATTTTATTAGTATACAGGCTATTTTCACAGTATATACCTAGTTTGTTTATTTATCAGTCAGGGCAGGACTCAAGGCTTATATTTTGAATACTAGGTACACTGAAGGAAGTAGGAAATAGCTAGAATTCATTAGAAATGCTTACGGGTTTGTAGGACTTCATTAGGAACTTAGTCCGCGGAGATTGTCTTGCGGTGGATGCCTAGTTTTTCATTAGTGGGTTTGAGTGAAAGAGACGCATGATTACCTTGTAATTTTGTCTATTATGTGTGTGGGTGTGTGTGTGTAGTATTCATTTTAGGGTTCATCAAGTGTGAAATCATTATTGAAGGTAGTTAAAAATGTCGTGTGAAGTTTTTATGCTAAAAAAAGTTTGCGTGCTCACATTATGTTTTTTATAGTTAGCACTAGCTTTAGTATACACCTGTTCACTTAACACTAGTTGTAGTTTTTGTACCAGTAAGATGTTTTCTCAATGCAAATTCAAATCAGCCTACATCCAATTCCAGAATGCAAGAAATCAATTCCAATTATAATATCGGTTCGACGGTCTAGCTATCGGATAGCGTAAGGGCACGCGATGCGTATGGCATAATTATATTGTTATACAAAACGAACACCAGTCTGATCGGTGGGTATTGCCGTTAATAAAACACTTTTTAATGGTATAATAAGTAGATTGATGTCTGGTTCAAATCTGAATAAAATATCAAAAATGAACAAATTGCCAATAACAGCCCGCAGCTGGATTTAATATTACATTTAATGAGTAGGTCACGTGCAAACCGACTTGTATAATAATAGGTTGACATCGTTTGTAGCTTCTGCTTATTATAACATCTGACAGCTTAGCGTCACCCGAATGTCATACGAAAACATGCTTTATACGCTTTGACATAACAATGCTTATTGACGGTCGGGAAACGGTTTGATTCAAATGCCGCGTCATAAAGAAATAAATAATACACAAGGTTCACAGATGTCACTTTACCATGCCGAGCTGTCACGTCACGGGACACATTGTCATTTACCATGACATTAACCAGTTTCTTTATTTTCTTCACTAGTTTATGGCACTTTATAATATGCTCACGCAGAAAGTGCCACCGACTTATCTGTTCAGGCGAGAAGAAGGCGTCATACAAAAGATGGCGAAAAATTGTCAGCGAAGCGAAGTGATATAATATCATTAGTTCCACTTTAGTCAGCTGAGCAGAAGTTGATGGCTCTGTACGCTTAAAAAATAAAAATAAACATTTGATGCCAGATTGCTCGTCGAAATTAGACAGGAGGCATGCATGAGAGAAAAGGAAAATGTCAATTAATATCCAATCCATGTTTATCTCCCCACCTACCCGTGTCTGGAGTTCACCCTAATAATTGACGCGTCACAACGAGGATGTTCATTCAACCATGCTTTCAAGCTCCAAGGTTACCAACCGTTTTGCAAATTAAACTATCACGTACCTATTTATTCGAATCACCAAGAAATAATACAAAAGTATAAAATTTGACTTAAACCAAAATTATCCCGCCCTGTGCTTTTCCACAGAAGGCAACCACTGCTAACACTAGTATTATAAATAGTTATGAATGAAAATTCTTCTTATAGTTTAAATTGTACTTTAAGTGCGTGTGAAGCGGAATTATGTGACTTTTATCCTATAATGTCGTAACCATTTTCAACTAACTCTTCGGTTAGCGTGTAAGGAATCGGAAGAAAATTTGTTTGTAAATAAGTAAATTGATAAGTACCTATGTAACCTTTCATTCCCCACAAGGTAGACAGACTTCGTTAGACATGCACCGACTTCGATAATGTCACTTAGAAATGTCATTTTGCGGTTGCCGGTTCACTACATAATTATATAATGATCGTTGGACTATGTTGTAAGCAAATGGTAGGTGAGTTAAAAAGATAAGGGGTATCTTGAAAGAATTGGAGGACGATTAAAAATGTATGTGAAAAAAAACAAACAATTTATTGTTTTACACCTCTTTTGCCGGTCTTCAGATATCCTCGAAGAGAATGAAAGTTGGTTGCATGAGATGATTGTTTTTTGAACCTAGGTTTACTTTTACCGTGATTTTGCTGGTTCCGATTCCTACCGGTTAGACAGGTAACTTTCCGTAGCATGTCCTGCATGTCCTAGGCCCGATGCTGGGAGTTGACTAATGCGTGCATTGTAGGGCACGAGGGTGGAGCGCGAGAGGCATGCTTCGCTGCTCGTCTCGGTGCCATTGCCGCCAGCAAGCTATGGTCGACACTACGCCACGCATTCAAAGGTTCATACCGTTCATATAACGGTGGACTTACAACTGTTGATTTCAGCGAAGACATATTTTGCTCTCTGCTCATCAGAACTAACTACCCCAATGCATGATGTGATAATTTTTTCAATGAAAACGCTCTCAAATCCTTTAGCGCAAGGTATTATGTAAAAGTGTCTTGTTACCAATAGCATGATATACCCATGAATTAGTTAGAATCAGAATAATCATTTCCCATCTTCAAAAGAGCTCGTTAGTTAAATAGGAATAACGAAAATCATCGACCAAATAAAATTAACCAATTGGAACAAAGTTATTTTTTTCCACTTATTCATATTCAAAAGGGTTCATTAGGTATTACTAATGCCAATATCACAGACCATTAAAATAGAAACCGTGCCCTAAAAAAACAAAGCAATTTTTACTTGTGGCCAGTTTCTTGCCTGTTCTCATGTAACCTTAAGATTATTTCACAACAGTAATCCTACTTTAACGTGGTTTTAATATCCAATTACGTATCCTCATTGAACAAAAGCGTTGCAAAATGTGTACGGTTACAGTTAGTAATGATAACAACCAAACGGCTTCCGATTCAATTTCCGACGCGGAACAAAATGTTAAATACTATGTTGCGGTACCACATCCGCTTAAATATAAATATTTGCAGTTGCAAACACCGCCCTTATGGCTTCGCTTCAAAATATTGACAGATACGAGTGTCAATTAGGACTGTCCCCCTGTTATTATGTGTTATTAAGCGGCGATGCAGGCGAAGTACACAAATATCAAAAGGTTTAGTTATTGCGCCGTAGACGCGACTCCCCTTTAACAGACTGTTTTCCCCCCTGTCGCCAGGTATGTTATTTTATATTTAGACTATCCACCTAGATTCACGAATGAAAAGTAAATGCTGAGATATTTTGATTTAAGTATAAAAGCTTTTCCATCTATTCATCAGATTGCGTCTAGACATCTAATTACGCACCAGCAAATAATCCGAGCCGTTCAAATAGGGCATTCAGCGTGTCTGCTAAAATCATTTTCTAGATTTTTTCAAACTAATTTAAATTCACCTGTAGATAATAAGACCAATAGAAGTGGTTTATCGAAACATCGCTGGCCTCAAATAATGCACCTTTTACGGGTTCGCTGACTCAAAATAATGAAGGGGCTTAAAAATGACATGTTTGCCGTCATTCAATTCAGTCGCTCTGTATTTGTGCATTTCCCTTTTAGAATTCTAGCAAAAGATTTCGAGCGGACTGTTCACTGGAGCATACGATAGAGCAATAAGCTTTGATTTCTGATGCGAGAACTACCAATAACTTCAGAATATGCAGAAACATTTTAAAATATCATATCATCATTGGAGTACCTGCTAGTTCATTGCTTACTAAAATATACATCTCGAATAGCATCACGTTTATAACAATTTCTGTAACATGCTAGAAATCGACAGTTGTGTGTTCAGTTAAAGTAATGCTTACTTTTAATCTTAGTGCAATTACTAACAATGCCTGAAACGTACCACAGAACGTGTGAAATGCCTGAGCTTAGCTTCCAACGGACTTTAGGTTTAGTTGTTACAATGCATGCATTATTATATTATTTCTGCTACGTACATTACCTACATAACAATATTACAAATTATCTTTTAGAATTCGAACGAAATATTCCGATTGCATTATGAGATGCGTGAGCGGTGTGTAATTGAATCAAAGTCTACTGGGGGATCATTGAATTGAATGAGTGCGGACACACCCGTGCCCGGGAAACGTGAAAAGCCTAATGTCAAACACGTTCTACCAACACATAAATAGTTAACGAAAATTACAGGCATATGTTATGCGACAGCCTAATTATAAAGCCCATTTTATTTAAATGCCCCCCCACATGGTTAATAATAGTGCATAGCCGCGTTACAAGCCGTCGATTTGTAAACGCTAGAATATCTAACTCCCGGTTTATCTAATTACTGTCTTATGTCAAGTATACTTTGAAAGTGCTTCAATATTTCTACGAACAAGCTGAACGAAATATTTATGGAATTTAATTTAATTTGGGCCACAATTAGAATGTTCTTCAAATATTTGCGAAATACATTTATTGGAGGACGTTTGAACTGGGCACAGCTGGATTTTAATAAATAGGTAAATTGCACACAGTTTTTTACAGAGCCATGTCCTAATTTAGGTAGGTACCTAAATAATATTATTTTATTTTAATTACCTAAATATTTTTGAGCAACACTCTGTATTTAAATCTCACTTCCCTACTAAATAATTAGCTATGCAGTAGCGACACTTGTTTCCCCTACTCTGTCAGCTGCATTTAGCAAATCCCTTCCGAAATGTTGGGGTGTCATAATTAGATATAGCAAGGCTCACAGCCCATGCCACCTATGTAATGACCAAGCTTCGGTGTTATTGATATTTTGGTATATATTTACTATTTTGAAAAACGCACTATTAAACATTATATTTACAAATCGTAAGGTTACTAAACTAAGTAAACAAAAAGTTATTTGAACTTTGCTTTTCATTATATTACTACTTGGGATTGTGCCGATATTCCATCGGATCTGTCTGTGGCACTGATCATATATGAACAGAATATATCAGATTAACATTATTGAAATAGTACTACGTAGGTACAGCCAGATTCCCAGTAACTTTGCTCGAAGTTACCTGCGCAGACTCGGTTTCAAGCTGACTAGAGCGCTGAGCACGAATGTTTTGTTCAGTCTTGCTTTAGAATTCATGTGCCACCCCGGGCTGAGCTCACGACCCGACTCTTGCTACAAAGTTGCACATTTTAATCATACTTTTTGACAACTTACCTTCGTGTTAAAATTGCATTTTTAAATTTAAAATACAAAGTAAACAAGAACCATGTCTTTGTCTGCACGAAAAAAGGCATTATATAGTTATGCGTGTCAAAAACCGTGTTGTTCGCAACTACGATTATATAGACGGCAAAGTGTAATTACAAATAATGGCAAAATCAGACGGCAGGTACGTAAAAACGGCATTTTACTATAGTAAAAATATAAATTGATTGATTATAAAAATTTCTAATTTAAATTTTTGAGAAAAAAATGCTCCATTTCAGTTCACTTGTAACATAACATTATGATTTGGAAATAATATTTTTATTTTATGTGTAATAATTGTTGCAAATTTTGGTATGAAAACATATTCAAAGTGTGTTGTTGTTAGGGTTCGCTGGAAATGCCGGCGCCGCCACCTCCGCACGTTTTCCACCAGCCCCAGAAATCGGTAAGTCCCTTTATTTGAACTAACTTTTTACTTGTGCAATTTTAAGAATGACTGGCTGGTATCTTACTTCCTACACCGGATTTTTTCTGCTTTAGCTGCTGCTGCTGCTGCTGCATACGAAAGTCTTAAAAATCTGACTCCAGTTTGGGGTATTGGGAAAATCCATTTTCTGCAGGGCTAATTGAAATCATTCAAAATCTTTTTGCAGTAGTAGAGCTCGTTGAGTGTGGTTCGTCCTGGGTAGTACTACCAACATACTTATTTCTGGCGTGAAGCAGCATTGCTGTGTTTCGGTTTGAAAGCTGTGGGTGCCGGTGAAATTACTGGTACGTGAGGCTCAACATTTGTATGCTTCAAGTCGATGGACGCATTTTGTGTTTTTTTATGGGAAACGTTTCCTAGTGTTTTTAAATAGTCCTGCCAAAATTACCCAGGTAAGCAGCCTCTATTACGTAGATTTTCACAGCTTAGTAGCTGTGAAAATCTATATTTCGATATTATTTATTGAAGTACGTATACCTAAAAATGTGACGCACTCCATCAAATACCTTTTTAAAATTACCATTACAAATTCTTAATTAAAATGTATTGTTAATACTTTATTATATTAAATTCTACGTGAAACAATCTTATGGATACTTAGTTGTTATGTAGTTCATAGAAACGTAGGCAAACTATCTATACTACTTTTAACTACTACTAACTATTATATATAACTACCTACCTAATAAAAACTATTCTGTGCCTTAGCGCTCAGCAATATAGATTTACCTTGGTTTTTAATTTCTCATAAAAGTGAAAATGTATTTTCTTCTGAGAAATAAATGTCTTTACCCTGAACTATAGATCAACTAACTCCTTAAGAAATCTGAGCCTGGACACCGTCTCTACTTACAAGCTGGTTGTTTTGTCTATATGATGTATTTTTTGTATAGAGCGCTCTCTCGCTGAGATGGCATTTCTCTGGGTGGTTCATTTTACCGTGAGAGAACTTCGTCGTAATAAGACTCTTACAGCTTATAACTTTGTCGTAAATTCATTTTGATTATTTTTTCCTTACTTTTCTAAAAAAGTAACGAACATTTATACGAATGGGAGAAGTTTTAGAGAATATTTTCGTTAAGTACTTGGTTTTTTTGCGAATGTTGACTTGGATCTGTGGAGTGACAAAAATGGATACGGAATGATTGTATCAGGGTAAGTTTGAAAGTAGCGCCAGTGACAGAAAAATTGAGGAGCAAAAGGCTGGCGTGGTACGGGCATGACGGAAGGATGAAAGTCATGTGACTAGGAAAGTGATGAGTATGGATGTGGATGGATGTGTGAGCAGAGGTAGACCAAAGCAGAGAGGTGAGGAATTAATGCCGAGATGACGTCTGACAGAGGGGAATGGAGGAGGAAGACATGATGTGCCGACCACACATAAAATGGGATAAGGGCAGGAATAAGAAGGAGAAGAGACTTTGATATGGATTAGACATAGTTCAAGGATCTAGTACTCTAAAATCTACGTTATGTAAAAGAATAAAGAATCTAGACTCTAGATCCTAATACATACATGTCAAAGAGTGTCTCAAGATTAGAAAGTTCGACTCAACACTGAGACATATGATATGTCTCACTGCTGAGTCAAACTATTTGGTTAATTATAATCTTTGTATTTATATTATGATCTAGATTGAATTTGCACCCACGATCAAAGTATTTTGCCACTACGTGAAGGGTAGCCTCCCCAAACATATAGCTCTGCATTTGTTTTGCATCAAAAATTAAATGGACATACCCAATTAGCAGTGCGTATTCTGTAGGGTACCGATTGTTATTCACGAGTGGCTGAAAGTTACCCACACGCTAGGGAGGGTAGCTGTGTTTACAAAATAATGTAAATATCCATGTCTGCTACTATTTGCACCTCTAACGCTAGTTAAATGACAAAATCTGTTCTGTACCCGAAGTCGAAGTTTTGCTACCACATTTCGTTACCAAATGTTGTTTTCGTTTCGCCTATTTGTCTCTTTCTCTATTATACAGGGTTATTCATTATTAGCTGCAAATACTCAGGAATTAGGTTCAACAAATAAAATAAAAAATATTTATAAAATGATTTTTTTTAAGTTTTGTTATGAAAATCCCGAGAAAATCGATAAAGGAATCATTGGCGCCTGACCTATTTTGACCTTTGATCCGCGCCCGCGCGCCGTGAGTGACACTCTGCGTTCAGTCACCGCCTGGGTGGGTCATTGTCCTGTTCTCCGTGGCAATCATTATGCAATAGCCGTAAAGAAATTAATAAAAATACAATTTTGATACAAAAACTTGAAAAAATTTTTGATCAAATTTAAAAAAAATAATTTCATAAATATTTTTTATTCCATTTGTTGAACCTAATTCCTGAGTATTTGCAGTTATATAATAATAATAATGAATAACCCTGAATGAAGAAACTATGGGTCGGCAAAAATACGTTACGTAGTTAGAGTTGTTGTCTCATCCTTTCTCCATACAATAGACAGAGACAATAGGCAAAACGAAAACAACATTTGGTAACGAAATGTTGTAAATGCACTGGAACTTCGGGTACTGTTCTTAGGACGTATTTTACCATTTCGGAATTACACTACCAGTAAAATAAAATTATTTGCGTCTGTAGCGATACATTTGATTTATAAGAGACTATTAGTTAACTATTAGCTTTCTTTATACATCTAGCTGATGGAACAAGCATTTGGTCCACCTGATGTTAAGTGGCAACCATCGCCTATAAAGCATTGCCTCGTAGGTTAGTTACTCGCCATCGTAGGGCTGACGTGCCCTGCCCTGCGTACATCAACTTGAGGCATACAGATGCTCAGCCTCACGTGCCAGTAATTTCACCGGCACCCACACCCTTCAAATCGAAACAGCAATGCTCATTCACGGCAGAAAAATCATGGTTACTCTGAGATGGTATAACCCTTTCTTGGATTGATATATTCCGATATTATTATACTCCATCAATAAAAAATAGATAATGGTATTTTTATTATATTATTTGAAAGGGGCTTCAGTTTAAATTACTATGGGTAGGATAGCAAATTGACTTAAGACCAAGACTCTCAGAATCGACCTATTTTAGATTCAACATTAAACAATCAAATATTATTTGTTTTGATCTGATAAAAATATATGTTGTAGTTTAATAAATAATCTTGATTATTCTATGGTTCAAAACACGATATTGTCAACTTTGCTCGATCAAAAAAAATCGCGAAAACTCCCAATTTCGCGAATTTTTGATCGTTTTTTTAAGTCGTACTTGAAGTAGACCCAACGTTTACTCCCGAAAAACATGTCAAAAAATAGGCAATGAAATTACGAAGAATATTCTACGGTTCATTTTTCTCAAAACAGTTTTTTATTGTTTTATCAAGATATTATATAATAATGCGGCCCGCGCGCTTCGTTTCAGTAGCCGGCCAGGCGTCTTTGAGGTAGGACCTGTGTCGCTGTTGCTAGCTCGCTACGTTCCCCGCAAAATATACGATAAATTATTATTGTTGTTTGCCGTCACAGTATAAAATTGTAACAGTAAGTACAATTAACTTTGTTTTACGGAAATATAAGTAAGCAACACAATTTATTTTATTATTTTTCTTTTTTTTTTTTGGGTCATGTAGGGAAGGTGAGATTATTTTGAAAGCAAAATAATTTTTTCCCCCCTCCCCCCTTTAGACCCCTTTATTATTTAAAAAACCTAAAAATGGCCTATTTTTGACCTTTTATTTTCGTGTGGAGCATTGCGGCGAGCGAAGCGAGCCGCCATGCGACCACGGGGAACAACGCGGCGAGCGAAGCGAGCCGTGCTGTGAACCCTCCGAAATTTGCCCCCCCGGAACTCCCCCCCTCAGGGTGGCTCTGCAACGGAGAGGTCCTGCATAATTTTTTAATGGGCAACGTAAAGAGGGTCTAGAGTGATTTTGATTGTACAAAAAAATTTGCCCCTCTTGCCCCCCAGGACCCCCCCTTTTGAGAGTGCTACCGGATGCCGTCGAGATAGGAAGGTTTCGATTGGGGTTTCGTATAGAGGGTTTCTTCCTAAATTGAAAGAACAAAAAAAACTTCCCCCCCTCCTACCCCTTTTTTTTCCCCCCCTTTCGTATCTTCCAAGCGGAGTGACTTGCGAGACTTTTTTTTTTTGGGTCATGTAGGGAAGTTGAGATTGTTTTGAAAGCAAAATAAATTTTGCCCCCCTCCCCCCTTTAGACCCCTTTATTATTTAAAAAACCTAAAAATGGCCTATTTTTGACCTTTTATTTTCGTGTGGAGCATTGCGGCGAGCGAAGCGAGCCGCCATGCGACCATGGGGAACAGCGTGGTGAGCGAAGCAAGCCGTGCTGTAACCCCTCCGGAATTTGCCCCCCCGGAACTCCCCCCCTCAGGGGAGCTCTGCAACGGAGAGGGCCTGCATAATTTTTTAATGGGCAACGTAAAGAGGGTCTAAAGTGATTTTGATTGTACAAAAAGTTTTGCCCCCCTTGCCCCCCAGGACCCCCCCTTTTGAGAGTGCTACCGGATACCGTCGAGATAGGAGGGTTTCGATTGGGGTTTCGTATAGAGGGTTTCTTCCTGAATTGAAAGAACAAAATAACTTCCCCCCTCCTACCCCTTTTTTTCCCCCCCTTTCGTATCTTCCAAGCGGAGTGATTTTTAAGACTTTTTTTTTTTGGGTCATGTAGGGAAGTTGAGATTATTTTGAAAGCAAAATAAATTTTGCCCCCCTCCCCCCTTTAGACCCCTTTATTATTAAAAAAACCTAAAAATGCCCTTTTTTGACCCTATTTTCTCGAGTGGAACAGCGCGGCGAGCGAAGCGAGCCGTGCTGTGACCCCCCCCAAGCCCCCCAGAACCCCCTCCTCCTGAACCCGGGGGAAGAGTCGCAGCGAGCGAAGTGAGCTGCCACGCGACCACGGGGAACAGCGCGGCGAGCGAAGCGAGCCGTGCTGTGACCTTCCTACGCCCCCCAGAATTAGTGTTACAAAGGGAAAAAACTGATAATTAGTGTTACAAAGGGATTGCAGTGAGTGGATGGAAATTAGAAAAAGCCTTATAACGGCCTCAAATTTTGGCGCAATCTGTAAAAGGAAATTGTCCAAAAGCACAGCGAATACAGTAAAAAATTTACTGTATAAAAAAAATATAGGCCACGTAATGTCAGTAGCTCATGGTGTAGAAAATGAAAAGCAAGCGCTACAACAAATGGAGAGACAAGAAAACATTGTCATCGAACCATGTGGACTTTTCATAGATAAACAATACCCATTTATTGGGGCTACACCCGACGGTTTAGTTGACCACGATAAAATTATAGAAGTAAAGTGTCCAATAACGGCATTTAAGACTGGAATAGAAACTGCTATAAAAGAAAACAAAATACAAATATATAAATATGACAAAAAAAACAGTACGCGAATCATTAATAAAAGAAGCAATTGGTATTACCAAGTGCAGGGTCAACTCCATGTTACCGAGAGAAACCAATGCATTTTTGGAATTTGGTCCGGCGAAAATCATCCACTCATAATCGAATACATTCCTAGAGATGACGAATTTTGGAAGGTGGAAATAGAAAAAAAGTTATTGATTTTTACATGAAATGCCTTTTGCCAGAGATTGTAGACCCGCGACAAATTCGCGGTATGCCAATACGTGATATAATTTTAAAAGAAAATGACGAAAATAATGACGTACCTATGCAGCCAGGTCCAAGTAAGCAATTGGATATAATTCAAAGTCCAATCCAACCTCGTGGTCAGTTTGGTCCATGCAAACCTAAGCAGCTACAATTTGATGAATTTTAGTAGGTAGGTATAGGTAGGTACCTACCTACTAAAATTCATCAAATTGTAGAAATGTACAATTTCGTAAACTCATCAAAACGATGCACAAAGATTACGAAATTGTATATTATTCACGTTGCTGAATAAAATAGTACATTGTTACCTGAGGATAGAAAGTCACATTTTTGAGTCCCGAGACTTCTGGCGGGCCTTCGCTGGCCAGCATTATTCAACCATTATTTTAATTTTCATAATTAAAAAAATGGTTATTTTTTTTCGCAAATCTATGTTATTTAAATAAAGAAATAGTTGAAGCTAAATAATAATAAAGTCATTTAGAAAATATATTCTTTATTTAATACCCACTATCTTTATGTTATTTAAATTTAAATTTTACATCGCGGACTAATTAGACTTTTTAAACTTCTAATCGTTGTAATGGGTTTCCAACCTCCTTGCTGAATAAAACGTTAGAATTTAGTTCAATAACCTCCTTGCAGTTAGAAATAGCTTTAGAAAGTTGGAACATGGTTGAATAAAATAGAACTTGTTTTTTTATAATTTGACAGCTGTCAGTAGAAAGCGATTCTCTCTAGGGCTGAAAGTATTACTTTCAATTAGGCCCCTCAGGCAACTTCAGACCTACTTTCCGAGTATGTGCAATGAAAAAGTGATATGTGCCATACGAAATAAAAATATTTTTTATATAATATAGTATAAAAATAACATTTTCAAAATTTACGTATTGTAGGCAGAAGTATGTGTCGTTTTACAAAATAAATATAATTGTTACTTGTACTAGTTGTATTTTTTACCTCTATGTTCTCGTTGCTGGATCGAATAGTTGTATGTGCCACACGAAACCAAAGTACTTTTTAGTTGGACTAATTCTAATTTTTTTTATTACTTAGCTTTGTGACTGTACCTATATCTACACACAATATGTAACAAAAATACTGGTAATATGTTATCAATACTATCTACAATACTACCTAACTGAAGTTAGTAAGTAAATATCATACCTAACTACTGCTTGGTTTTCTATACTGTGGCACTAAGTTATCGTACGCGGTCAGTGGCGCACGGCCTGCCGGGCGCGTAAATAATTACGTCGCGCGCTTATCATGGCGGGGGCTGAGGTAGCGCTAAATGCCTACTGCGCTCGAATATCCTGGCCTTAAGGCCTGCGGATATCTAGCGCGATGGCGATGGCGATCCGTGAAACCCTGTCAAATATCGCTGTCATAATTGCCAGCGTTTCAGCTGATCGTCATCGCCATTGCCTAGGTTTGCGCAGGCCTTTAGGGAATTTTGCTCTATTGTTGTGGGAACGAACCCAGAAGATTGTTTAACTTACTAGCGGCCGCCCGCGGCTTCGCTTTACGCGTTCCCGTTACGCCCTGTTCCCGTCACTTTTTAGGGATAAGAATTCGGAAAAAAATCCTGTATTCACTAACAAGACTTTCTTTTATACAGGGTGTCCCATAAGTCAACGTCCAGCCGAAAACGGGTGATGCGCCAAGTCATGACAGTTATCAGAAAAATATAAAAAAAAATATTTGTTATGTAACTTTCGAGTTATGAGTATCTTAAAAACACAAAAAAAACTGACACCCTGTGATGATCTTTTAAGTCCTGTGACTACAAATATCAACTTTTCATGAAACTTTTTTCTGCAACGTAAGCATGAATAACCCTTCTGTAAATTACAATTCAAAATTAAGCCATAACTGCCTCAGTTTTCAATGAAATTGTGGAGTTTTGGCCAACGTTTCATTTCAGATAATTACATCACCCAACTTTAACCGTCTGTACTGCAAAAAAAATGTACTACACTATCATGGCATGTAACTTTAAAAATTGGCGCATTTATCCAGGATTCCAAAATGATATAATACTTGCTAGAGTACTCCTTAGTTTTGGAAATAAAAAATGTTTTTTCAACTAAACCGGATTTCCAATCAATTTTATTTCAATAGATAAAATGTTTGTACCCTTTAAATGATGGACTTAAAATGCCTACGCTGTGTTTTCAAGTGACTCACAATTCACAGGTACAAGTAAATACCATTTCGACAATGCAAGTAAACAGATAGATCCACCATCTTGTCGAAAGAGTACTATCCATGGGTTTTCAAGTAATTTGTTAGTTTTAGGTAAAACATTTCAAATGAAACTCAATCATAGGATTACTTCAATCGTGATTTTAATCTAAAGTTTGCCTTCGCCCGTCGCCGGTCTTATTACATGGTTTTTGACGTGATAACGTCTTATAATTCGATGGATCCGGCTGCTCGTATGAAAAAACATGACTCATGCGGCGTTACCTCGCTCTGAGGCGTTCCATTTAATACTTGAAGTGCAAGTGAGAGCGCGGAACGAGCGACAAAGAGGCACAATCGGCCTCCGCGTTCGGCAGCGTTCGACATCGGTTTCTCTCCTACTTGAGTGAGCGATGCGTCCGCGTGGACAGCTATATGACGTTGTCACGTTCAACTGTCGTCAGTTAACTGACTTTACAGACAGCTGATTGTTTTAAGGAAATGTAGAGCTTGCATTACTTCTGAAGGCTAATAGTTTGAACATTTGCTGTAAATCCTTGATGTAGTTAAATTAAAATCACGATTGAAGAAATCATATGATTGAATTTTATTTCAAACTTTAACCTTAAACTAACAAATTACTTGAACACTCATGGTTATTACTCTTTCGACAAGATGGTGGCTCTATCTGTTTACTTGCATTGTCGAAATGGTATTTACTTGTACTTGTGAATTGTGAGTCACTTAAAAACACAGCGTAGGCATTTTAAGTCCATCATTTAAAGGGTACAAACATTTTATCTATAGAAATAAAATTGATTGGAAATCGGGTTTAGTTAAAAAAACATTTTTTATTTCCAAAACTAAGGAGTACTCTAGCAAGTATTACACCATTTTGGAATCCTGGATAAATGCGCCAATTTTTAAAGTTACATGCCACGATAATGTAGTACATTTTTTTTGCGGTACAGACGGTTAAAGTTGGGTGATGTAATTATCTGAAATGAAACGTTGGCCAAAACTCCACGATTTCATTGAAAACTGAGGCAGTTATGGCTTAATTTTGAATTGTAATTTACAGAAAGGTTATTCATGCTTACGTTGCAGAAAAAAGTTTCATGAAAAGTTAATATTTGTAGCCACAGGACTTAAAAGATCATCACAGGGTGTCAGTTTTTCTTGTTTTTTTAAAATACTCATAACTCAAAAGTTACTTAGCAAATATTTTTTTTTATATTTTTCTGATAACTGTCATGACTTGGCGCATCACCCGTTTTCGGCTGGATGTTGACTTATGGGACACCCTGTATATTTTATTCTAGCAGTCGCCCGTAGTTTCACTCGCCCCGTTCCTGTTACTTTTTTGGGATAAAATTCCATGTCCGTCTCCTGATTCTTAGCTGCGTCTCCACCAATTTTCACCCAAATCGGTTCAAACGTTCATTATAAATAGTGTAACTAACACGACTTTCTTTAATATGATATAAGAAATGTTTCAAGTGCGTACCACTCACAGTAGCTGATAAGAAAATGGACAAAATCTACTCTACCTACCTAGCCATAGCCATTAAGATCGTTTCTGTACAACAGTAATGCAATAAATATTTCATATTTCTGATTTCTATATTAGACGTAAAAGGACACGAAAAAACTAACCTTCAATAAAACCAATCTGGCTGGAAATTTGACTCTTTGAATTTTCCAGCCTGTGTGAGTTTTGACTCAATAAATCCTACGTCGAAACGTCACAAACACACACTAGTTAGCACTCACAGACTCAAAACCAGAGCCAGAGACAGAGCCAGACAGAGCTTTTGGTAGGTCTACTGAGCTGAGAAGCCAGTCCGCCAGAGAAATGGCCAATAAATCTTTCGTATTTTTTTTTGTAATTTTGTAAGTGTCTATAAGTGTTATACCTACAAGAATCAGAGTTTAACATTAGGGGACAAAATATGATCAAAATAGGTCAAAGACATCAAATAAAAATAGCTTTCAATTCGGTTGTATTTTATTAGAGCCGCAAGACCATGTTTGACCATGAAGATGGTTTCTCAAGATTTATAAACTTCACTTGTCTGTCTGATCCTGTCACACTCTGTTTAATTTGGGACTAGATAGTGTTGTGTAGAAAATGCACGGTTTTTATGGTAGGTATAGCATACAGGAACCGTGTTTTTAAAGGGCTTTAAATGTTCGTGAAATAGATTTTTAGCGCATTTTTCTCAAGAAGGCTTCATTAATTTACACAGTTACGATAAAAACTGCCGAAAAAGTTAAAAAAAAAAATTAATTAATCCACCGATGGACTTAGAGGAAAAGTATGCACTTTTTAATCCCGGGTTAACATCGCGAGGCGCAGCTCTAGTAAATAACAATTTAAACGTGATATCTCAAAAAAAAATCCTTTCTGTTCTGACAACCTTGAACGTATAACAGCAATTTGTAGAACTGTCGATTCGTTTATTTTTGTTAAAACAATACTGACAGTTTCTAAGAAAAAAAACTTCCGATTGAATGGGTCGGTAACATCTTAGCTAAACATTGCGATTTTGTACCTGCGATCCTTACTACCTGCGCCTGCGAGGCACCGGGCGGCCGCGCGACGGACTATACATAGCCGATACAGTGGCGCTTAAACATGTGCCTGCCAGCCGCTCGTTTCAGTCGCTCCTCAGCCAACACTTCGACAACATCTGCTGACAATATTCTAACAAACAACCACTGTGCTAGACATGTACCATTAATCTATATGTTATTCCGCCGCGTTCTCCTTCCTCGTGATCGCATCAAGTTTTCTGGCTTCGCAAAATGGTAAGGTTTTCATAGTCAATTAAGAATTTGTTTAGATGTAAACAATACAAAACACGTGTTGTTTTGACTGTCGCTCGAGGCTTGTCAAAGTTCTTTATTTTTTTGCTCCTTCATTTAACTTTGATGTTATCTTCTATTTCTGTTAGTATAAAATCTATGTTATAAACTTACGTGACTGGTTGAATTAATTATCTTCCAAGGAACCCCCATAGTTTTACCTTCCGTCTTTGGTATGTGTTGAACTATTTTACTGACAGACCTGTGCCTCCAATGTTATTATTATCGAGTAATTAAGAGTTTTTTTACACCATCGCATCGCAATCGTGTAGATTATCGATACTTATTATTGGATAGGTCTTTCAAAATTTTTACGAAGAAACCATTATTGACATTCGAATGGCGTTTGTAAAGTACTTCGTTTCAACAAATAAATATTCTGGAGAATGTCTACACTAACCGCTAATTAAGAAGTCCTGAAAATATCAGATCAAAGGTACTTATAATCTAAACTTTTATGTGGAATCAATCATCACACCAAATCAGTCAGTCCGTAGTCCAGCAAATCTATCTATATCTATATTATATAAAAATTAACCCCTATTGCATTTGGTCACGCCATCACACGTGAACGGCTTGACCAATTTGGCTGGAAATTGGTGGAGAGGTAGCTTAGAACCAGAAAACGGATATACAATGCTTTTTTACCCGATAAATTACGGGAACGGAGAGAGCGAAGCCGCGGGCGGCCGCTAGTATATAGTGAATATTGTAGAATATTATGTTAATGTCTCAATTCTGAGTCAATGATTGTGACCTATATTTGAGTAGATTTAGATAGAAGAATAATACGAGAGCGATTGGACCGTGCGTGATAATGTCATCTACGTTCTAATGATTTCTACATTGTTTAGACTTTGATATAGGGACACATACTGAGGGCTCATTCTGAGTTTTTCTCGTTAGCTCATCGCAAAATGACTTATCATTAGCGTATCCCGCCAGGCGTATCACGCAATCCTGCCAGGGGCGCTCATCGTTTCTCCATACAAAATCCGAGCTAACGACTACGCCGACGATAAGTCACTTTGCTTTGAGCTAACAACAAAATGATGTCTCTGGCCATAAAATAACATAACGTTTTTACGTAAAACGTTAAAAGTCTCCTCCAGGGTAGGCAACGCAACGAGAGCACTCTTGGTGTGGTTGGTGTCTATGGGCGAAGGGAGCGCTTACCACCATGTGGGCCGTAAGCTCGTTCGCCTATGTTTTATTTACATAACTACTCTTGAGAGTGCTGTTAATTATTTGCGTTAGTATGTTAGATCGCAAAACTGTAATATTATATTTTTGACGAAACTGAAATATATATTTGTTTCCATGCGCAAGTCGTGACCGCGGTCGAGTCTTAATTAAGCCTGTTCGTGACATGCAATCTTCTTTTTGATGTCAAGTCATCTTATTAACCTTACGACATAATGAATTCATGCATTAAGTGATTATTGTTCATCGTTGTATGGATTAACTCATCATTTTACTGTTCCTCATCCCACGCAAAATGTGGTCGGCACAACAGATTTCCCAATTCCACTCACTTCTATCAGTCGATATCTCGGTGCTCACTTCATTCTTCGTGTGATCTTTCCACGGTTTTATTTGGCCTTCCTTTTATTACCGTATGCCTAATGTCTCACATTTTTTTTTCGGACGTAGCTTTTTTTCCACGCCTAACTACTCAACTTGCCCGTCACTGGCGCTTGTTTCAAACTTTTTCACAATAATAGATACATCAATCAAAGTCGGTCTAAACCACACATCTGAGCCCGTGTAAACATGCTTAGTATACATGTTCGGAATTACACTAATTCATCGTCCGTGACGTAAAATCTGATTTTAAGGAATTTCATTAGCCATGCAAGCGCACGGTCCACCCTAATTGATCATAATTAA
Source organism: Thera britannica (assembly GCA_939531255.2). Classification (NCBI taxonomy): domain Eukaryota; kingdom Metazoa; phylum Arthropoda; class Insecta; order Lepidoptera; family Geometridae; genus Thera; species Thera britannica. The sequence goes on from OW618044.2 coordinate 17,174,527, forward strand.
GTCAAACGTGAACTACAAGGGATGGTGCAGCCGGCCCAAATTGAATTTATACCGGGGAATATGTTTAATATGCTTCTCCAGCGTCCTGCAGAAATACAGTACAGTATATATAGACACCTATGTTGTGGTTATCTCTTTAGTCTAGCAGCCCGACGGTATGACGCTTGTTCCTTGGGAGTTTGAGAGGCCACTTGTGTGAGACACTTATGGCGCCTTCTCATATGCCATCGAGGCGCTCAAGAGGCGCAAATATGCAGGTCTTGACAGTGTGTACTTATTTGCTCCTCTTGGGGCTGAGACTCTGGGTCCGTGGAAAAACGAGGCTTTAAAGGTCTTCAAGATGTTATTGAGGTGTCTGATCGAAGCGACGCGTGACCCAAGGGCTGGTATCTGGCGCAGTACATTAGCATTTCGATTCAGCGTGACAATATCACCAGCGTCTTGGGGACGCTTCTGTCTGGCACTGATTTGGATCAGTTGAGCTATCTCTAGATCGTTGATAATACCCTAAGATGTTTGCACCCTTATCTATCGATGTATATATGGCTGCTCTTTCAGGCCACTATGGAGTCGAGCATACCCTCGCATTCGTCGCACGGACACTCCCAGCGCACCAACTGGGGAGGTCTGAACGTCACCTACGAGATGCAGCAAGATCCCAACAAACCCGGGTAAGTGCCATCTCAACTATCAAGCTATTTCTTTTTCACCATCTCTTTAGATTCGCTCAGCTCTTTTCAATGTATGGATTCGCAGAATTATTTAAATTTCTTCATCGCAACGCTAGTACAGGTAACAGGGTCAACAATCATAATTAAAAAATGTTGGGTATTTGTAGGTTTTTCGAAATAGTGTTTTCTTCAGAATAAACAGTCAGATTCCATCCAATTTGATTCTTTACTGGCGACGAGGATGGGATTTTGTAGTATAAAATATAAGTCAGCAGTTAAAGTAGGAATGGGTAGAAGTTAATAATGTCAAAATACGAATACAATATAATACTGTTCTTCTTCTTATCGTGTTACTGGTTCAGAACCAAGTGTGGTGAAGGAATTTTAAGTGCGCTTCAGATGCTCCTTTCAGTAAGAAAGGTAAATAATCCTGTAGTAAAAGTTTGGCAATTAGTACGAGTTCATCGCTGTGTTTGCATACTATGTAAACTTAACTCAACTAACATTATGTGGTAATCGAATATATCCGCACCAGAAGCTAGGTAGGTACCTAAAATAATAACTTTATAGATGCAAAGTTTAGTCTGCGTGGTATTAAATTACACTGAGATTAGGGTTAACGTTGAACTTTGATTGAAATTTGATCGACTGGCCTCTCAGCTTAGTTGATAGTAGCTCTGCCTTCTGCGCCGTAGGTCGTGGGTTCAATCCCCACCGAGAAGAAATATTTGCTTGGTGAACACAGATATTTGTTATCTGTCTCTACCAGACAACTGTTGGATGGATAGGACTAATGTTACTTACGAGGGGTGGTTTGTGTGCGTGGATAAATTAAAATAATCACAAAAATGTGTAGTCGGCTACATACCTAATACAATAGAAAAATAAACCAAGATATATAATTATAAAATACCCATAGTACAAGCTCTGCTTAATTTGGGGCTAGATAGTGATGTATGATTGTCCACAATATCATTTTATTATTATTTATTTGACTGGCCTCTCAGCTCAGTTGGTAGTAGCTCTGCCTTCTGCGTCGTAGGTCGTGGGTTCGATCCCCACCGAGAACAAATATTTGCTTGGTGAACGCAGATGTTTGTTCTCTGTCTGAGTGATATATTGTATTCTAAGTTCGACAAAAAAAAATGTATCTAAGTATTATATCAGCTATCTGATTCCCATAGTACAAGCTCTGCTTAATTTGGGGCTAGATAGTGTTGTGTGGATCGTCCAAAATATTCATTTATTTATTATTTGATACGCTCCGGCCTCCCCTCACAAGTTGGAGTCGGAGCTACTTTTGACAAACAAATAACAATTAAGTCAAGGTCATGGTTCCGTGAAGTCCCTCTTTTGCCACGTGCAGATTGTAGCGTAAGCTTTCAAGGCTGTCATAAATAGTAGAGTGAAATAAAAGAAGATTATAACTTTAAATAACTGAATAATCGGACGGGGAAGATTTTAAACATTTAAATCTTTATCTATAGATCAAAAAATTTTCGACGATTGTCGTTGAAAAATAGGAGGATAAAGGATTTTTAGGCTGCGGAATAAACGAAAATAGAATTACTGCATCGTTTTACGTTTAATTCATTTTTACAATGGTATAAGCCAGCGACAAAAGTAGATTTAAGTAGTTTTTTTTTACTAAATTTATGCTTAGAATACTATTAGAACTCCCAGACAAACATATAATAAATCATTTGTTTTAATGTAGGTATAATAGTTATGAATTAAAAATATTAATATTTGAGCCCCATTACATTCTACCTCATCAAGGCGTGCGAAAATATTAAAATCTTTAAAAATTAATCACATACTAAAAATAATCAAAATTAAATTGTAAAAGTCAAAAAACAAACAACAAATAATATTGCCAATATGCACGTATATTATTTACATAGCTTAAGGCTATAGGAGCTATTAGGCGAGTGTACAGTAGGTACCTAAAAACAAAGAAAAACTATTCTTACTACAAGGACATAAGAGCTAGCAGTGTATTGTCGATGCGTATCCTTGTGTACCCTTTAAGGTCCTGCAAGTCAGTTACTACTAAAGGTGACATCAGACGTTTCACTCGAATGATTGTTCACTCGAGTGAATGCTTCATTTTTTTTTTCATTCTATTCACACGGCTTAGATGAAATGATACAGAAATGAACATTCATTGTTCTTTCTTTTAAATATGTCATCGAATGAAGTCGTGCGTCTTGGAATTAACTTCGTCGACAACGTGATGTCCGTCGGCTACAGGACTCGAAACAAAATGGCCGAATCCGAATGAACGTTCTCTCAGTGTTCAGACCGTTCATTTCTCGTTCATTCGGAGTGGGAATGAAAGATACCGGATGCCAATATCCAACACTGTTGGATCGGTTCACTAATGAATTCATTCGGCACTCGTGTTTCATTTTTTGTTCAGACATTTCATTTCGAGTGAAATGTACCGAATGAAAGGTGAAAATGAACAAAAAATGAACCGTCTGATATCACCTTAATGGTTAAGAATGGTTCACTTCACTAAAGTTCTTACAAAAATAGGATAATTATGTAATACAATTAGGCAGATGATAAAAGTGTGTAATAAAATTTTAAAAGTGCTCGATTACCTATAGAATGTAAAAATTCGAGTGTGAGTACCCACACAACCCCAAGATGGTTTATAGGGTACAATATTAAGCTTATAGTTATACTGTATTAATTATGTTATGGTTGAAAAAATAAAAAATAACAATAGCTTAGAACAGTTTGCATAGGATTGGAAAGGTGTCGCTAACCCTACATCATTAACTAGCAACGAACGGACGTAACATTGTATAATTTTCAATGATTGCTAGGAACGATGTCACTCATCCGAGTCGAACCTTTTTTGCAACACAGGATCAAGTGTTCGTGACGATGAACACTTTATATACTAGGGTAGCACAATATTTGGATTTCATTTACCATTTGATTTGACCCCCCCATAACACAGTATTTAAAAATATTTTTATTAAAGCCTAGGGTCGTATCTATTTACTTTTCCCCATTTCAAGCCTAGAAATAAGGCCAAATGTTCTGAGATCAGTGACAAAGAAACAGACGCCACGTGTACTATTATTTTGTGACCCGGATTTTCAGAACTGAACCGGAAAAAACAACAAGTCAGAGTCATAATTACTTCGAAGAAATCCATACATAAAATGTATCACGGAAATTGATACCATACAAATATGATAGGCGACAAGCTAAACAAAAGGCAACGAAAAATAAGGAAAAGAATACTTGTTATTTTCGATCTCCGGTTCCTGTTGCTACTCGCTCTTATTTCATGTTTGTTAAATAATTAGCTCCTAATTAGCCATAAGTTTTCATACACAATATCAGTTAACGGACACGATCTCGCTCGATAAAAACAAATTCAGAGTACAGTAAAAACAAAGAAAAACACGTCTAATACCCCGCGTAAACATAACCCAGATAAAGTAATAATATTCCACAAATGCACATAATTATTAACATGTCTCATTTATGTGCATTTGTAAGGGTAATTTAAATAACGCATTATAATATTGTTTTTCAAAACGGATACCATGTCAAGGCAAATTTTGCCCTGAATAATACGGTCGACATTAGTTGTTAGTACGTAATACAACCTTGTTTTCATTCTGGAGCGTTATTGCACAAGAAAACTTTAAAATGATTAAATACCTGACTACAATTTAAACGTCACATATTTGTAGTAGCCGGTACAGCGTAAAAAACTTTCTTAACACAAGTAAATTAAAAATAACACAACAATACAACACAACAAAGAACAGGATAGTACAAGCTCTGCTTATATAGTTTGCGGCTAGACAGTGTTGTGTGAATTGTCTACAATATTTATTTTTATTTTTCACGAACAAAAAACGACACACGATCACGTATCTGTCGGTTATCGGTTTTCAGTCACAATATCAATAGATAATGATGTGATCATATCTGAACTGCGCCCCTATCGTCGGATATTTTTTAATAATTCTTCCTATTTCGTATTTTCAAATGAGATGGCGGGACGAACTTGACTCCCACCTCGTGGCCTGTCACTGCGTTAAGTCACGAAGAGTGGAAAGAGGGAAGGGAGGCCTTTGCCCTGCAGCGGGACAAAAACGGCTGAATATTAATAAAATAAAACAATATTTCACAATTTAATAAGTGTAAGCACCCTCTGGTATTTTTGTAAGCTCCGCCTGTCTAGACCATTGATTCTCAACGTGTTCCAGATAGACCCCCAGGGGTCCACGGGAGACTCGACGGGGTTCTACGATTGCGTGACAAAGAAATGGGGGATTACAATTCGTAAGCCACGAAAATTTGTCTAGTTTCGATAGTGAAGAACTAAAATGTTGGCTTGCACCTATGAATTAATGAATTAACCAATCAATTCTCACTTTTTTCCAAAACTGTTCATTTGTTGTAGGAACTCAGCCGCTACGGAAATGTCCATAGTTGGAGCCAATAATATTTTTTTGTCGGCTAGGAATATAGTCAAAATGTAGCTGCAGGGCAGGGGGTCCACCGGAACCAGCAAAATTTTGAAAGTGGTCTATGAGGAAAAAAAGGTTGGGAACCTCTGGTCTAGACAGACGCGGATCATCTTTATAAGATACGTCTCAACACTTTGATAGGTTTCGCACCAGACGGAACTAATAAACGATGAATTGAGATTCGGACAACAAAGCGGGACCAACGGGGTCAGCGATTGGCCGACTTCATGAGGAATAACAATGATGTCACATTGATCAACACTATATTATGAATGCAGGATTTGAAATGCTAATTTCAAACGTATATACAGGTTGCCTGGAAAAATCGCTCTGAGCGATAGGATCGCCCAATGTTTTTCCAAAAATCTTCATAAATCCTGTATTATGTTTCTGTGTGGTGTACAACAAAGAGTTATCTATCTATTACTCGAATGGTACGTTCTTTATTAGTTTAGGCATTGTTTACATTTCGGAAGTTTTGACGTGACAACGTCTTATAAATTATAAACATGACTCATGCGGCGTTACCTCGCTCTGAGGCGTTTTCTTTTAAAGCTTGAAGTGCGTGAGCGTGGAACGAGCGACAAAGAGGCACAGCCGGCCTCCGCGTTCGGCAGCGTTCGACATCTGTCTCTCTCCTACTTGAGTAAGCGGTGCGTACGCGTGGACAGCTGCTATACAATAATACATTTACATGTTTTCGTCAAGTATGAAGTGCAGGGAAAATTTTTGTAATGTCAATTGTTTATAGCAACGATAATTGCAGCTAATGACGTTTTCACGTTCGACTATCGTCAGTAAACCGACTTTACAGACAACCGATTTATTCAACAAGGCGATGACACGCGCTGGAGGATGTGTCTAAGTAGTCATTTGTTATTGCAGAGTGAGCGGTGTCGCTGGCTCCAGCAAGGACCTCAGCGCTGGTATTCCGATGACATCTCTGCCCATGCCGCCGATGCCGCCGTCTTTGCGAAACAAGAAGCGAGCTGCAATGGCCGCTGCCTCTATGGCCAATCCGCCGTTGGCGCCGCCGCAGTCGCCCATCCGTAAGTCATCCGCCTGAAGAAATTAAAATCTGCTTCAAAGTAGGTCATATAGGCCTTCATCTATTGAAGATTATTTTAACCTTTTAGTCATGCATTAGGTCGCCCTACTAGTGCAGTTTATTTTAAAGAAATAGTTGAAGCTAAATAATAATAAAGTCATTTAGAAAATATATTCTTTATTTAATACTATCTTTATGTTATTTCAATTTAAATTTTACATCGCGCTCTAATTAGACTCTTTCTAACTGCAAGGAGGTTATTGAATTTGGTTCAATAACCTCCTTGCAGTTAGAAAGACTTTAGAAAGTTGGAACATGGTTGAATAAAATAGAACTTGTTTTTTTTATAATTTGACAGCTGTCAGTAGAATGCGATTCTCCCTAGGGCTGAAATTATTACTTTCAATTAGGCCCCTCAGGCAACTTCAGACCTACTTTCCAAGTATGAGCAATGAAAATATTTTTGTGGTGAACACAGATATTTATTCTGTGTCTGGGTGTTAAATTGTATTCTAAGTATGTGTTTCTGAAAGAAAAATGTTTATATGTCAGCTATCTGGTTCCCATAGTACAAGCTCTGCTGAGTTAGGGCTGAATAGTGTTGTGTTGATTTGATTGCCCATAATATTTATTTATTACCGAACAAGATTTATTCACAGAGGATTCTTTTGATTTAAGACATGGCGTCTACATCAACCCAGAGCCTTGCGACCGTTCGCCGGCATCCCACTCTGCCGCCACCGCAGTCCGTCTATCAGGAGTCAGTGAAGGATTCTCCGCCGGTCTCTCCTAGTAAGTTCAGAAACAGTGCCAGCAGTCTTACAAAATAAACATCAATCTATCAATAAAAAAAGTTGGTATTCAGTTCAACTCCAAGAATTACTTTGAAACGTCTTAAAGCTAGGTGAGTCTAGGTGCCAGTTCCACGCGACCAAGCCTAGAAGAACAGGCAAACTGCGGCTCGGTTCGTACCGTTTTTTTATATGATCCTTTTTTTTTTTTTTTTTATCTAACCTACATTGTCCCACTGCTGGGCAAAGGTCTCCCCCAAAACCTTCCACTCGTCCCGATCCTTAGCGGTCTCCCACCAATCTTTCCTCTGACCGTCGAGATCATCTCGCCAACGTCTTCTCGTTCGGCCCGATGATGATGATGATTATGATCCTTTTACAAATCTAAAATAATAGCAGTGAAGTTCCAGTGTGGTGCCACTTCACTTAGTGAGACGTATGCAATAATATAAAAGCTAAAGTTTCAAAGACACACACTACGCTTTAAAGTAATAAAAAAGTATCTACACAGCATATAAAAATAGTGAGTGCGAACATCCTAACCTGATGAACAGATTAACCCTGGCTATGAGGGCCGTCCGTGGTGAACGCGTGGAGGACTTTCGTATCGTTTTCCAGTTCGTATTCGCCAGTTTGTAAATATAAATCAAGCAGTTATAATTGTATACCCCTGGCCTCAAACTAGATTACCCTGTGTCGTACGTGGGCATGTGGAGATTTCGACGCGTTGTCTAGTTCGTAGTTGCCATTCGAGAAAAAAAGACAAAAGAATAAGAAAAAAAAAGAGAGTTTTCGATTATAAGCCTTAGCGGAATCGGCTGCAACGAATGTCTTCGGCAGGTGTGAAGAAGCAAATTGCAATTAACTATTTTACTAAACTTAATTCCATTTTTTTTCAGATACTGAGAGGCAGATGAAAGCCAAAGCTGAGCAACAGTAAGTACCAAGAAAACGTACTTTTTGTTGCGGAAAAATATAATGTCTATTAATTTTTTTCTGTCGAACAATATATTATGTGCACTATGCTATAGTACTCTCAAACTGCGAAAGAAAACAAAGTGAGAAAACAGGCAATGTCAAAGAACCTAAAAAAAATTGTGTGTGTCAGCTCCGACGCACGACTGGAGTTTACTCCTTAAGTACGATTATCAAAACAGACGCAACAAGCTCAATAACATATAGATATAGTCGCTTTGCAGCATACTCTATATCAGTGCAGCCAGATCGTGCGTAGAGCGTACCCCCACTATAAGATGTTTTGCCATCAGTAAGAGTGAGAGAAAGCATTATAAAGTATAGGCAAAGAAAGGGTACACGCTACCCACTATCTAGCTGCACTGCTCACACTAAATTAGAAAGTTGCGCATGATAGGTTGCGCACCAAAAACGTAACGAGGTCATTCGTTCAGTAGATTTTACCCCTCACATTTTTCTCATACCGGGCGCCTTATATCAAAAAACCGATTCTTAAGGAGTAAAATCCAAAAATCTGTGCGCAGACAGCTACAAAATAGTTGGATTGGAACACCGGTACTGACAACTAGCTTGTCTGCGCGCACTCGGCCGGTATTCTTTTAAATTCATTTAAAAAGTGTTTTAATTCCTACGCCATCTCGCCACTCCACGTATCTATCCGTAACACGGTTGTAACTGAAGATAGGTATTACAGCAGGATGCTGGCCGCTGCGCCGCACATGCTGGGCAACGAGCTGAACCCCGAGAGCGGAGCCGCCGCCCGGCTGCAGGAGCAGCTGAACGCGGAGCTGGCGGCGCACGCGGTGGCCGGCGCGGGACCAGACCCTATCGTCCTGCCTCCGCTGCTGAACAAGGCGGCGCCGGTGAGAACACACTACACTACAACACCCGAACCGAACGGAGCAAAGTTCAAAAATCACAAAGTTGCGCATCGTTTGGCTTCGTATACTGACAACGACGGCCGTTCCATTGTTTATTTATTATTGTTTCTTCAAAAAACAAGTTACAATGGAGAGCTTAATTAGCTGGTAGACAGCATTTTCTACCAGCTACCTTTGACAGATGAAAAACATAAAGGTTGGCGTGCTTAAAATAGAGCAATATCAGGAGGCAGAATTAAAGTTAAAATCGTGAACAAGACTTTTAAAAGCGGGTTTTGTAAAAGTCTTTTTTATGCTAAAGGGAAGTGCATTTGTTCACTGATGAATCTTGTACATACCATCTTTTGGAGCGCTGCAGCAACGGTCCGCGTTATTACGGTCCGTATTATTGTTTATTTTCTCATTGTGCACTGCAATTTTTGTGTGATATGGGTCTATCGTGCCTGAAATAAACAACTTTTATTTATTATATATTACCCGAATACCCGAGGCATACGTTTGCAATTATTGATCCAAGGAACCTAATGCAACGAACTGGGCAGCATTAGGGTCAAATCCCATACAAAGACTGGCAATGTCTTTTAGAGTTTTTATTACTGTTTGCATGGAGATCGTTTTTTGAGTGCTCTTTTATTTAACAGGGAGCAGCTAGACCCGCCGGTGCCCAGAGCCTCGACCAGCTTCTGGAGAGGCAGTGGGAACAAGGCTCGCAGTTCCTCATGGAGCAAGCCCAGCATTTCGACAGTCAGTAACACTAGCATTAACTAATAAACGGTGAAGGAAAACATCGAAGGAGAACCGGCCTGTCGTTTAACTTTAACATCCCTACTTATAAACGCAATTTAAATTTAATCATTGCTTAAAGTTAGTCCTGTCACTGTTTGTCGTTACCCAGTGGTAAGAGATGGCAATAGTTTAAGCACTGTTTATCTTTTGACATATTTTTAAACCATATTATAAGTAAGGCCATAAAAGTTTAAAATCATTATGTACACAAAGATACGCATCAGACTATATTAGGCTGTACCCTACTGTGCACTAAAAGAGCCTATTTGAGGGGCTATTAAAATCCTTTTCCCGCATTAGATCAAAAGAAAAAGTCTAAATGACACTCTTGCCTTCTATTTCACACTAAAACCATTTAAGTCTTGCGCACATCTAAGCGTTATGCGATGACGATCAGTGAAACGTTGTCAAATATGACAGCGATATTTGATATCGTTTCACTGATCGCTATTGCCATCGCCTAGATATGCGCAGGACCCTACTTATAAAAATATGTCAAAAGATAAGCTGTGCTTAAACTATTGCCATCTCTTACCACTGGGTAATGACAAAAAGTGAAATGCCTAACTTTAAACAATGACTAAATTTAAATTACGTTTATTAATATGGCTGTTAGAGCATAGGGGTAGAAATGAGCCCATCTGTGGACACAAGTATTGTAATCAGTGCGGCTGCAATTGAAAAACCATGACATATCAATCATTGTTTAAAATACTCATAACCCTTTTGAGGTTGTCAGTCCATGCATTCAAACAGCGATACACAAAAATACAGTCAACATCACTAGCGTTTACCATTTAACTTTCACTAACTGCCTTTATCTACCCTTAATGTTCTACCTTAACCAGAACAAGTAACAATATTATGAACAGTATTAATGACCAGTACCCGAAGTCGGAGTTTTGCTACCACATTTCGTTACCAAAATGTTGTTTTCGTTTCGCCTATTTATCTCTCTCTATTGTATGGAGAAAATATGAGACGGCAAAAATACGTTACAGTTAGAGTTGTTGTCTCATCTTTTCTCCATACAATATACAGAGACAAATAGGCAAAACGAAAACAACATTTAGTAACGAAATGTTGTAGATGCACTGGGACTTCGGGCTCAGCTTCTATACAGGGTAGTTTTTTGAGAAGGGTGGGGATGGCCAAGTCCGAACCCACGAGAGTTAGGGAAAATTCGTGAAAGGAGTGTATAATTATAAAATAGTGTACATTTGCTAATTCCATTAATGTTTAGTAAAACGGAAAAATTCATTTTTAATATTACGAGTTCGAATCACTTTGAATTGTATATTTTATAATCGCATCCCATTGACTAAAACTTTTAGATAAGTATCCGACCTTCCGTACCGATATTCCGTAGTATTTCTATAATCTAGCCAAATTCGATGTGGCATGTTTGTAAATAACCAAAAAATCTAATACTGTCATGTTCAAGAAATAATTCGACAATTAATGCGATATCGGCGGAATCAATGACATTAAACTGATTTTTAGGTTAATAAAATAGGTTTACAAACATTTCACATCGAATTTGGCTGGATTATAACTAGAATATAGGTACCGGGTATTTAAGGCGATGTCTACCGTGCCTGTGAATTATAATCGTGAGCCAATTTACTGCATTAAAAACTGTTGATGTTGCACAAATGCATATTATTGTTGGCAGTAAAAGCTTGGAAAAATATTTTATGATCACATTTCTTTTACAATCTTTTATTATTTTATATGGAATTAACTACATGTTGTATTGTATGGTTCCCACATCGAAATAACTTAATGCCTGATTATGTCTGGTTGTTGTATGTTTGCATGTCCATATCTGACTCTTGTACCTACCCCTAGTCTGTATTATAGTTTTACTCGATCGGTTTGTACAACTCGTTTCGCGTACGTGTTTCGAACGTTTCTACGTTACGTATTGTTGTTGTCTCATCTTTTCTCCATACAAAAGAGAGAGAGAGAGAGACGTACGCGAAACGAATTGTTCAAACTGTACCCGAAGTCGGAGTTTAGCTACCACATTTCGTCTGCCAAATGTTGTTTTGGTGTGAGCACGTGTCTCTCTTTTTTGTATTGAAAATTAATAAAACAACTCTAACTACGTAACGTATTTATGCTGTCTCATCTTTTCTCCATAAAATAGAGAGAGACAAATGGCGAAACGAAAACAACTTTTCGTCGAAACGTTGTAAATGAAATGGGACTTGCCCTTCTGCTGGCCTACCATGAGCTTCATATGGTTATGGTTATGGCTGTCAAAATTGTGTCAACACATTCAAACCCAAGAAGAAACTGAATGTGTAGGTCAGCCTATCTATACACAATTTGACAGCCATAGACAATTAAAAATGTGCTGTGGCTACAATTGCAGTTGTATTATTTGAAATGGTTTAAATTGGACCTGGGAACTACACTACAGTGCCGTTGTCCAACTGCAAAGTTAGTTGGACCACGGCCCCTAGTAAAGGCCCGTAGTCCAACTAATTGGACAGATCAGTTGGACCACTGCCCCGAAACGGACTTAACCATATGGAGCTCGTGGTAGCCCTTCTGATCGAGTATAATTGCGACATCCCTTGCTTGCATGATTTTTCACTATCATGCACATCATGCCGCATCCTACGATATATAGTTTCACTTTATCAAAGTCTCTCAAACTTTCTATGCAGTGTCATTCTCTCGCAGTATGTTTTATGTTCTGTGTGTGTCTGTATTTTATTATAAAAACACGTTGACTGTCGCTGATGATTATTTGTGTATGTGCTTTTTTTATTATAACAAAAGTTGCAGCATCAAATGGTAACCGCTTCTCATCTAGTGGGCCGTACGCGTAGATTGAAAATACTACGCGTACAATAAACTGGTCATAATAAAGCACCGTGAAGAGGGCTAACGATATTTCATAATAATCTAAATAAATTATAAAAATTTTCAATAGTATTTGTAAATAAACATTACAAAAAGTTTATTTTTGTTTATTTCCAAATTATCTTTCAAGTTTTTTTATCTAAGATTCTGTATTATGAATTAAAATCAGTCGGAAAAAAATATGATTATAATTAAAAGCATCATTACAAATCACTAAGCTAAACAAAATAAAAAAACTTATATCGAGTTAAATTGACCAATCAGACAATTTTTATACAAGCCTTTAAAAATAGCGCTTCAATCGTCAAACCAACAAAAACCATGTCCGTTTGAAAAAAAATGGCGATCCAATCGACCAATCGAGATTAGAATCAGAAGCCGCAGCAACCGCAACAGCTCACCACGAAACATACGGCAAGTCCGAGGGAATGGCTGCCCTGCTGCAACTAACTTTCACGGAGGTGCGTGTTTTTACAGTAGCGTCTTTGCTTTCCTGCCTGCACCAACTGCGGACAGAGAATGTGCGGCTTGAGGAGCACGTATCTAACCTGCTGCAGCGGCGCGATCATCTGCTGGCTGTGAACGCGAGACTGGCCATACCGCTCAACTCAGGTAAACTAAGGCTCACGATTGTCGAACCGACGGCGACGGTAGATATCGCATTCTCTCACTTTTTATAACGCTTTTATTAGCTTCACCTGTATGTATGTAACCGAACCCTTTGAGCACGATTTTGTCCTACTTTGAACGATCAGATTGATTCAAACTTTGCACACCTATCAAAGGTCGATGACAATGCAATAATATGATAAAAAAAAATAAAAATTATAGTTTAAAAAACTAAAAAAACACGCTTTTATAACTAATTGAACTAAAAAGTTAAAAATAAAACTGTATTAATCAATTGAAAAATTTATATTATTGTACAAAAAGCGTGGGGGGCTTGATTTTGATTGTTGTAAATATTTTATCAATAGTTTATTATATCTGAAGTTATTATAAAAAGCACCCCACGCTTTTTTGTACAATAATATAATTTTTTCAATTGATTATTACAGTTTTATTTTTAACTTTTTAGTTCAATTAATTATAAACGCGTGTTTTTTTAGTTTTTTAAACTATATTTTTTTTTATGAGTTAATCTGCATTGGTTGGTTGATCTGCAGTGGTCTATATGGAAATCACTCAACCGACTTCGGGCCCAGGTAGGCCGCTGCAGAAATAACCTGGCTAAGTGGGGAATCATCGACCCGACCAGGGTACCGTACAGCTGCGGGCCCCCATACAGGACATGCCGCACTTACTTTCATGTCCGCAGTGCACGACCAACGGCACCATGAAAGATCTAAACATAGCATCGAGTGGAGCTATTGAGGTGGCGACATATTGGTCGAGAAGGGTTTAGGGTCTTGACTCGATAAGAAGAAGAAGACTATTTATGAGCATGTCTATTCAAATGAAAAATAAATGCAGGTGTTAGAAATGTTACAGAGCTTTTAATGAAAATGCTTTATGTTATCATACAGGTGGAGTCGCTGACTCAACCTACCAACTAACGTTCCAAGGTATGTCAGCCCGCTGCACCTTCTCTCACTTCCTCCCACTTCCTCCCACATCCCCTTTTCCCATTTCTTCCCCCTTTTCCACAACTCTCTTGAAGCTTTCTACTTTTCTTGTAAGAATAAGAGGTCTCTTACATAATTCCCACTCTCCTCACATTTCTTATGTCCTAGTTATTCAAACGTCTAGACGAAGTCGACAAACTATGTGTCTAAGACACCGTTCTCTACCGTTTCTGAACTCTAGGTCATTGTAAACTCGAAACGTTTTGCTAATGATGGAAGATTTTTGCGACTATTTCACGATCTCTGAGTGTTACTTGACAAATAAACCGGTAAAAAAAGAATGGGGACCAATGTTCCGATTTCACAGCACAGCACTACTACGTGCTGCCGAGATTGGAATTAGTAGAAACTTGGTGATGACGGAAGATTTTTGCGATTATTTCACGATCTCTGAATGTTACTTGACAGATAAACCGATAGAAATTTAATGGAGACCAGTATTCCATATTCCGATCTTACAGCACAGCACTACTGCGTGCTGGCGAGATTGGAATTAGTTAATACATCTATAAGATGATTTAAAAAGCGTCTGAGCTCAATAGGCACTTACTTTCGTAACTTGTAAGGTCTAGAGAGCGACAGGTGTCACACAACCTATGTACGGTTGTAGGCAATAAATATTGCACATCGCTTTTCTGCTTTCGTAGAGCGCTATCTCGGTAGCCTGGTAGAGATCGTTGTTAGCGATAAGGCCGCCCCATTGTATTACTGTAACTGTTTTTTTTTAAAGCTAACAACTGTAGCCTACTTACCTAGTGTGTCATTGTTATCTATAAAGAGTTATCTATCTCTTTCTGACGTACACTACGCTCTATGAAGTCGAATTAAGTCGATGTGCAATATTTTATGAGACACTGGCTCGCTGTGCTTGGGCCGATTGGCTCGCTTAGTGTCTATGTAATTGAAGAAAGAAAGAAAGAAAATCATTTATTTATATTGTGTGGGCGTGTATACCTATTTGTTTATTACTAACATAGTTCTAAGTTATTTTGTCGTGTTACTAACTCCCATGGATCAAGGTTTGAAAAGTAAAAGTTTTTATTTTTCAATATTGGCTACAATAAATGGTTTGATTGTAGGCACGGGTCCGCCGTTAGATAGTGGGCGAGTGTCCCGCGATGTGGGTCCGCCCGCTCGCGCCCCGGCCGCCGCCCCGCGCGCCGCCGAACCCGCCGCCGCTGCCGCCGCCGCCGCCGCTAGCGTCACCGCCGTCGCTGACCGTGAGCGACACGTAGCTGTGGAGCGGGCGCAGGTAGCTCAGCAGATCTCACACCAGGTCAGCATCAGCTATCTTCTTCTTAATTAATGAATTGCATCTGTCTATGTTGCATCAATTTTGCCAGGGTCAAATGTGGTACATAAATAATTTTCATTTGAGCATTGTCAGCCCTTTGAGGTTCAAATATACCATAATAGTGTGACAGTTATGTTCAATTAAAAAATAAAAAAAGCTTTATTTCCACACTAAACAATAAAAATCTTAAAAACTAAATTATATATTATTATCTATGTATATTAGGTTCTAGTATGGACCTTCCTCGGCGGTATATGCCTCCTCCAAGGATCGCCAATCGTCTCTATCTTTTGCTCTTCTTGGCCATACTCTTCCAGCCACCTTGGTTATTTCCTCAATTAGTTAAGTTTAATTACCGCAAAAATGGTTCGGCACACATTTTTGTGCTAAATACTGTAACTACTGTGCCAGTATAAAATGAGTTGGACATCACTAATTAATCTGTCAAAAGTTCAATAAGGAAATGGACCGAGTATAATCACCTACACCTCGAGCGGCGAACGGAAGACATCCATTTCTCTTTCTTCTTCAAGCCACGGGCTCAACGACGCGTATCTTTAGTAATAATAACATAAAACACTTACAGTCCGGCAAGTATAACTTGGCGGGTCTGAAGTGAGCTGTTCGATCGTTAATGGCCAATGACTGATGGAAGATTGGCCAAACGGCTAGCTTCAGACCCGCCAAGTTATACTTGCCGGACTGTAGGTTATAGATTTTTATCATGTCTCGCACGGGACATCGTCCCGTAAGAGCGCTGGCATTGTATAAAGTAACATCTGTTTGCGTCAATCATTTAAGTAATGCCTTTCGCAGATGCTGATGCGAGAAGTGCAGCAGAAGCCTAGCTGAAAGGAACCTTACGGCGGCATGGGCCCGCCGGCGGCTCCCGCGGCGCCCTCCAACTCCGTCCATACGTATATCGTGTTCGAACAGCCCCCTCCCCTTCCCCTTCCACCTGCCCCCATCCGGCGGCACAGGGCCGACTTCTCCATCGAATCCATTCTCAAATACAACTAAACTGACGAGATCCGCGATCATCGCGAACGTCGCTGCCTGATTTCACGATTCTGGTAGAGATCGTCCAATCTTAAACTGCACGTCCCACTACTCAAGTAAAGTAAATTGTTCTATAATACCGACATCACAAAGATCATTTTGAAGTACTTTGCAGTGAGCCACCTTCAAGTAAACGTGGTGGAGGGGCGTGCATTTTTAGACTGGTTTATCTGTACCACCGCGAACACTCCAACGTCGAACGGATCGCTTACATCTGGATGCCAGATTACATCGGACAATGCGAGCTTCGTATTAACTCACTCGCATTCGATACGACCAAGTTCCGTCGTGGTGATCAATCATGCTGTTGACAATCGTGATCGTCGCGAGGTTCTCGCACTAGGGACTCCCACCAGACGATTATTTAGGGTATTTGACACGACAGTGCTAGTTAAGTGAATTGCTTCCAGTGGAAAATATGAATGAACAGCTCCGAAGATAAGAGACACTCAAGTGATGGAATGCATAATAATAAGTTATTGTGTAATTTGTGTCGCACGTCTTTTTACTGAATGTTTGCATATTGTAGTGAACTGAAGTCAGTGAGTGTCAGCGTATGAGTACCACACTTAAGTGTTTTAGCTTTACTTACGCTTGTTGTACACCTCGAGCGGTTGCGTTGCTGACTTCAAGTCGTCAATAAATAGGTACACTTTAGTTACAGTAGCAGCTAAGAAATTTGGTAACACTGATTCTAAATTTGTCAGCTTAATTCTGTGCATTATTGATATTGATTGTCATGAAATAGATAAAAAAAATGAAAAACAAAAAAAAACATTAGAATTAGTCAAATACCCTGTTGGAATAATTGTTGTTATAAAATAATCTTCGTAGCTTTACGGTGTGAAGGAAATTAACGGTTTTGAAATGGTATAGATGGAACATTTGGGCTTGCGAAGGGTAAATAAAAAAACACGTGATTGCAAAGGAAAGGTTTTTCGTTGGACTTGTAGATAACTTTTCGCCAAACCTCATCATACCTTGTATATATTTTCATCAATCACCGTCATCTAACGATACTTGTAATATATTACACTTACGTATATCATTTTTAGGTTCGTGTAAATATTGAAATCGATGTAAGGTAGATTAGGTTAGTTTTAGAGGATGGATCAATTTAATGATATCGAACCGTGGGAACCTAGAATTTATTATTAGGTAATATTAAGTATTAGCGATTTTACATTCGCATTCAAATTTCACTGCGCGTTTAGTAACTCTGTGAAACCATTCGCATGTGTGACGTAGTTAAAATTACCTGAAATTGGTGTTCTACGTTGCACAAATCGTACTTCCGATTAGCTTCACAGAGTTCAACTCATTTTGCAGCAGAACCGAGGCAACTGAAGATATACTAAAGGCTATGATCGTGTGAGCGTGCTACTTTGCATCCACATTCGTTGTAGTTGAGTGTTACCTTACATTCACAAACGCATCGAACTCTTAAGAGAGGTTAAAAGAGCGCTTCAGTAACGCCTATTGATTCAACAGGACACAAGCATAACGATCGGCACTGATCGAGCCACAAAATGCTACATGGATTTTACTAAAAAGAGGATATAAAACTCACCACCATCGAAAGAAATGAACGTAACGTGTAAAAAAAGCCCACGGATAAGACTGAGCGATGATGCAATTATTTGCTAAGAAGGGCCTTTCGGGGCGTTGTTCCGAGAATGTAGTCTATCCCGGTCACAGAATAAAACGCACTCTATCAACAAACGTATACGTTCTCGATAAGCCTGAATACTGTTGAAGTGAAAGTCTTGTTTAAGACTGATAATAATTATTGTTTTCGCTTTGGCAGTTTTCAGAAAAGTTGTGCTAAATCAACCATTTTGTGCGTCGTGCATACTTTTTTAAATAATCTAGATGTTTACCGTTTTGTAGGTATCACCACCATTAAATAACCCGTTTTATTGCAAGCAAGCATAATACTATACACCACAATTATGGCGTAGCATAATATTATTAATAGTCGCTTTCGTTTTAGGCTTTTGTATGTTTTAATTGGTGTAACATTTGTCTTTACTTAATTCTTTGTATATTCGTTTGCAACTCAGAACGTGCAATTAAGTAACAGAAAAGGCTAATAAAACCAAACCATTGGCTTTCTAAGTTTTTGTCTTCCAGTTTAATCTTCGAAATTCTGTAGCAATTTAAAGATGTTTTGGAAAAAAATCTAATGAAAACTTATGCCAAAAACCACGTTCCTCGTTGTAAACCTTGTGTCTGTTATTATAATCCACGTAAATACTCATTGGTAGTATGTAGTATATTTTTAATAGTTAGTTATTAAAATTAATTTACAATGTACTTATCAATATTTTATGTCTAGCTCACTATCGAACAATGAGTAGAACAAACACTGACCCTTGTTATCTGCAAAACATCTTGTCTACGCTGTAATGTTTTGAAAGTGTTTGCATCGTGTAGTCACTTTAAACATATACTCGTGAAACTAATTTGACCGTAATATGCCCAAAATATCATCCGCTTTCTACTAGTCAATAAACAAAACTGTGCGATAGTGAGTATGTTATGCATAATAAATAGATATATTCAATGTTCTTTTAATTATTTAAAATAGTTGATGTCAAGAATTTATTGAAGTTGTCACTTAATGTTTGATGTATTTAATGTTAGTTGTATTCCCATTGTATAACCATTCGATGTTTCCTAAATGTGACGTGTAGCGTATAAAAAACTGTATTCTACGATATTTGGTATATTTCATCGAAGACTTTATACAAGGCGACAAAAAACGTCCCCTAACGTGCCACGTAAATTGCGCAGAGCACATTTCTCAATGAGTTTTCATTCTGCGCGGCTCATATAGTCTTTCACTTCGGGGACAATATTTGTCGTCGTCTATATCAGTCCGTTTTTTTTATAATATATATGCTAACCCCTTACCCTATGAATGACCTAAAAGACGAAGATCTTGGCTTTAATTCAATGATCTGAAATGATGACAAGATATTTTCGATATCGCAACGACAATATAGATATCCACCTGCGGACACTATCGCCACACTAAAAACCTATTTTACCTTTTTTGCAGTTAAAGTGAATTGTGTAGTTTACTAGTTAACATAAAATCCGCAAACCGATTGCTAGAAAAAAATACATTTCTCGGTTGTATCAAAACATAATTTAAGTCACAATATATTTAAAAAAAAACTGATAGCGAGTGCTTTTTAAGGTATAAGCCATGTCAATCCTTAGATAGATCCCTTTCGGCCTAGTATTTATTCTACCAAATTATGTTTAATTAGTAATTCCTATACACTTTCTAATTTCAAGTTATGTCTTTTTATATAATAGCAATCAATGGTAATACTCAGACAACCACACCTTAGATAATGTATGTCACTTGTTGTTGCACACCATTTATCCTAATCACGCATAATGTAAACAAAAAAAAGGAAATAGGTACATACTAACCTAATTTAAGAATAATTTGTTTCCAAAAAGTATTTTTAATTTATGTTTGAATTATAATACACGGACTCTTGGCGTTTCAGGACTACTTATTAAGTAGGAAAGTTGTTGACATTTGTAAAAATTGGTGAATATTTTTAATTGGCAATCATGTTCTGATTCTATAAGATCGTTTATTCTTTTTAAAAGAAAAATAACTTAATTTTTTTTTAAATATTATTTCTATCAACTTCTTTCTAATCTTGAGACGACCAGTTTACCTCGTGAATATTTTGCTATTTAGTTATAGGATTTAATTTAATAAACCTAATAATGAAGTTGATCTCAGTCGATTGTACTAACAGTTAGAATTGGTCGGGCTTTTGCTGTCTTATGCGGCGTTCATTTTTTTTTAGTAATTGCATAGTTTTAATTATTGTGCTTTTGCAGAACAGAAAAATAGACACTGGTACAGCTATTTGGCAGTTAGATAATTTGTTCCTAAGTAGGATTACTTTCATCTTATTATTCGCCTATATTATTTTATTGTTATGAAAACTAAACAACCTTAGACCTCATTTATACTTACAGTAAAAGTCCGGCAAGGCCTTTTATTTATCGTTTTTGTCTTTGACTGATTGTGTTAAGCTAAGTTTATTATCTTTTCGAAAGAAATAATTTGTACTATGTAATAATTTGTACTTTATTCTATGTTGATCTACGCATTTATCATACTGTCAATTACCAAATTAGTACCTTTAATAAAATTTCCGAAAAATGTGATTCGTTTTTTATTGCCGATTCTATCCCCATTTCCTACGTACGACACACCTTTTATTACAAATTCACTAAGAAAAAAACATGTTTAAATATCTTTTAGGTCTCAACTTGATAACATAAATTCTTGTGAATAACTGACAACCGAACATAAGCTGTCTTGAAACTCTTGAATATTAGTTCATTGAGGTGTGTGTGTGCTTACAGTCTGGTGGGTCTTCAGGTGGGCTTAATGTATACCTACAAAAGTAGCTTTACAACTACTAGATAGGTAGGTACTAGGTAGTTCAGTTTATAGTAGCCGTAAATGAAGGGTGTGGGTTTGATCCCCACCGATTTTTTTTTCTTTTTATTTTATGTAGTCTTTTGTCCATAATTTCACCTGGTAAGTGGCGGTGGAACAGGGTGGTCTAGAAAGACAACACTCTTGCCTTGAAGAGGCCCAGATTGTAGTGATCAAGAAAAACAGCCGACGGCAATAAGTTCTATTTCCTGGAGGTTTGCAAAATGAAGGTGGAGGAATATAGGTAGATGCTTGATCTCTCTATAACGTAAACATTTAAGTTAGGTAATATTCTTAAAAAAGAAGTGTGTAAGTAGGTAAGTATTGAATTATCCATCTGGTTGCCATAGTAGGTACAAGCTCTACTTAGTTTGAGGCTAGATAAGTGGTGTGTTGTGTTGATTGTCGACAATATCATCATCCGCAGCCCGACTTCACTCACTGGGCATAATAGGGTTGACAATAATTAAATATAAAATAAATGTGGACAATTCACACAACACTACCAAAACAGCCCAAATTAAGCAGAGTTTGTACTATGGGAACCAGGGAGCCAATATAATATTTATATATATTTTTTGTAAATACACTTAGAATACGATACAACACCCAGACAGAGAACAAACATCTGCGTTCACCACACAACTATTTGTTTTTGGTGGGGACTGAACCCACGACCTACGGCGCATAGGGCAGAACTAATACCAGCTGAGCTGAGAGGCCAGAGTCTAATAACATTTATTTATTTTATTGATTTGCCAGTTTGTAATAAATTATCTCATCGTGCTACTGGACGTCCAATACTTTTTTTCCAGTCTTCGACCACCTCTCCGTGAATCTTTTGCATCACCCACCTGTCGTTACCTACCAGTTGGGGTCCTGCTCAACACCATTTGAGCTTCATTATTCGTATTACAACGTGGACATTGGTACGCACTCGGATCTGGACATTACTCGGTCTAAGACATTCGGTCTAAAAGATTATACCTACCTACTTATGTAGTCAGGATTAAATGATCAAAGATTATCATTCGGGTCGATGTCACCGAATAAATAATAGTAGTTCCACGATGAAAAAGGTTAGCAAGTCGATTGGAAAGGAATTCAGACCTCGTCTTGATATTTTAGTAGAAAGGTAAACAAGATAATATTACTTATCATGGATTTATTGATAAACTTTTAATCTTATTTTGTTTGCTGTAATTTAATCTTGCTGGTGGTATGAGGGTAATCAATTATGTTCACAGTAGGGAGTACCTACTTGATAAGTAGGCAGTAGGTATTTATACCTATTCTTCTTCCAAGAGCTACATCAGTTGACTTGTAAAAAAAAACCGCAAAATAAAACGCAGAAGTTCTAAGTTCAATATCTATATTTTTAGAAGAAAGTCGTGTTAGTTACACTATTTATAACTCAAGAACGGCGGAGCCGATTTGGCAGAAAATTAGTGGGGAGGTAGCTTAGAACCGGGAGAAGGACATAGGATACTTTTTATCCCGAAAAAGCAACGGGAACGGGGTGTTACGAAAACGGGCGAGCGAAGCCGCGGGCGGCCACTAGTAATAACTACTACTACACCACCTTACTAGTACCTTACTAGTAGTAAGGCCGTTTTAAAAGTTTTAAAGGGTCGGCAACGCGCTTGTGATGCCTCTGGTATTGCAGGTGTCCATAGGCTACGGTAACCGCTTCCCATCAGGTGGGCCGTATGCTTGTTTGTCCACTTAGTAGTATTAAAAAAAAAGTAAAAACTTATTAAAGTAAAAAAATTATTTATAAATCGATTTGAAAAATTATATTTTGTTCTGAAATGTTACACTCAGTAAAGTTGGATGCAATGGACTGTGTCAATTATGACATGAGCAAGAAAGGAGTGAGCACTGAGATGACGAATGATAGAGGTGAGTGGAGAAAGAAAACCTGTTGTGCTGACGTAACCAGCATCAGGTGTTAGAAATAATATGAATCGCAGTCAAACAGTGGAATACGCCATTTTATGAACTTTCTAGCCGTTTCACTGAACGCCTGAATTATATCCGCCAGTGTTAAAAATCACCTATCGCAACAAGACAAAAAAGATGATAAAAACTGTACCTTTTAGGGCAAGTTTGCTTGACTAATTAAGTTTTTAAAAATGTTTGGCCATCATTCAGACAGTGAAATGGCATATTTTAATGAAACAGCTAGGCAATTCATCTAACGGCGGACTTTAATAACGAGCTGCGACAAATTTAGTGCATAATACTGAACTATATCAAAAAAGTAATAAATTACTAATCTATTTATATCTGATAAAAAACTGCGGGTCTTTTCTTTTGTGAGTGTAGTCGTAAAATTACACTTAGATATAACATTCTTTATTGTATAAAAGGAAATTGGATGTTTGTATAAAAATAGCTTCACAGTAGGACGTACTGTGAAGTTATTTTTATAGATACATCCATCCCTGCTCCTTTGAGTTTCAGGAGCTTTTTACTAAGAGGCTATTGTGCCTATAAGTAAAAAATTCCTGTAGTAGTGTAGTTAGAAATAACAGAAAACTATCGTTGTTCAATAATCTAGAACTTCTTGTGCAGCTGAAGTTTTTTTTCAGTAGGTAACGTCCGTAAATGGATATTAATATATTGGAATATAATAAGGATATAGTAACTAGTACTTCATCACCAGCCTTGCGCATATCTAAGCATTATGCAAAGGCGATCAGTGAAACGCTGTCAAATATAGCTATCATATTTGACAGCTTTTCACATATTACCACCGCAGAACACTTAGCAACCATTGTAGATGATGAAGATAATTTATATAGCGTCAGAGGCCCCGGTGTCCACTCATGCCCCTACCTATGGGACGCTACAGTGCCTGGGACAGAATTTTAAGTGGATTAGGCTTGCCCAGCACCTATACCGTCCTGACAGCTTAGTTCGCTTAGCAAAGCTTAAAGAAATCAACTGATTTGTAATAGTGTCCCGTACATTGCCCATGCAGGACGACCCATTTGAGCCCTTTACATTCACCGATGTCCAGCAATCAATGCAATATCATCGCGCTTCGTGATCATGGTCACTTTTTGAGAACCTTTAGTTACCAGCGGCTATCGGTTCTACGAGCTACACGCGCGATCAACTTGCCACTTCAACAATTATTATCACAGCTGGGTTCACTGGTTTTATGTAATTCTCATGCTATCAATTAAAATAAATATGTATTATCCGTTGCAGGAATCTTTAGTAAGATATCTACTCAGCGTTATCGGAACAAATAAATGTGTAACAGCTCTTTTTCAAACCAAACCTATCATAATCGCCCTGTGTTGGCGATTACGCGTGGATCGAAATTATTATATCAATTATTAAAACAATTATTATACGTTTTATAAAATGTGTAATCAAAAATGCAGTATCGCGACTATGATCATTGGTGCTATTCTTGTCGTAGGCAGCTGTGTAGTTGCATTCGTCGTTGTTCCTATCATAGTGCAAAATATGATTATCAATGTAAGTAATACAATCCGCAATCGTCAAAATGACCTTTGTACACAGTCCGGACACCCGCGTAGTTTTTCCTCACAGCCCAATTTCCCACTGCACCCCTTATTTTTAGCAGCTCACTCAGAAAACTCCCCCATAATTTCACGGTGCTAAGCTTAGGCTAAGTACACACAGGCAGTCAGACACGCAACCTTCTGTAGTCAGTGGTTGAAAGTTCAACACATTTTGGCATACCTAAATTGAAAAATATGTTGCTAAAAGGATATGAGTGGTTGGACTTTACGTTTATAAGTATTCTTGTAAATATCAGGATGTTTTAGGCGTTCCTAATAATTATGTGGTATCAAAGTATGAAGAAAGAACGCAGCATTCTTAGTGCTTACGAAGAAAAACACCCTCTAAATTCGGAGTCTCTACAGAGAACGAATGAAACGAGACGGACGCAAAATCGCCAAAGGAGTTTATAAGAAGGAAAGATACCCTATATGCAAAATAGGATCCGGGAGAGACCACTACTATACAAATCAAATCAAAAGTTATTTAATTTATGCCACACAGCACTACAAGTATTACACAAGGATGTTATACAAATAACAAAGACATAAAAAGTTTAACGCCCTCAGCATATAATTATCCTATACTTAGTAGCAAGCGCCTATGTAACACTGGTCTTCCATGACACCAGGCCTACCATGAGCTCTGTCTAGCTCTATCTCTGGTTCTGGTTTTGAGTCTGTGTGAGTGTTGACTAAACAAATCCTACGTCAAAACGTCACACACACAGTATAATGCACTGGTGAGCACTCACAGACTCAAAACCGGAGCCAGAGACAGAGCTCATGGTAGGCCTACTGTATTATTTTATGGTTTAGGTAGTTATTAATATTAGTGTTTACACTGTATTTTTTTTGATGTGTTGCAAATAAATTTATTTTCATTTCAGTAGTTCGTTTGTTTGTTTAGCAATGGCGGAGACTGGCACAGGACCGAAGAGAGTGGCGTATTAGGGAGGAGGCCTATACCCAGCAGTGGGTGCATACAGGCTGAATAGATAGATAGATAGTTCGATTGTTTATAAGTACATTCAAATTATTGTGTTTTTAGGAGGTGGCGTTGTTTAATGACACGATACAAATGGAGAGGTTTGAAGTGGTTCCTATCGTGATGAACTTTAAAGTGAACGTGTTCACCATCAGCAACCCGGATGAAGTGCTTAACGGAGGGGTACCTGTCATGACTGAGGTCGGCCCATATGTTTACAAGTGAGTTATTAAACACTGACTGGCATCCCAGCTTAGTTGGTAGTAGCTCTGCCCTCTGCGCTGTAGACCGTGGGTTCGATCCCCACCGAGAACCAATAGGGGAAGGTGAGGTAATACGATCCCTGTAGGTCAAATGATCCCCCGCCGTAAATCAGAGACAACTATTGCCATCTATCCGAATGCGCATGAAACATGTTCTCCGCACCCCTGCCAGTTGCCTCTCCAAGTGTCATGGCGGTGCGAGCGTCTGGCGTGATTTTATTAAAAAATAATAAAAAAGTGTGGCTCTGATCTAAGGTAAGCCTGTTTTTGGATTTTCATTACTTTTTACATGTTCGTGTTTATTGAAATGTTGTTTTATTTGCGGGTATTAATAGCAGTTAGCTAATATTCAAGCAATGTTCGAACACCGCACGCGGTATTTGAAGGTTATGTTTTGATCGATATCTTGGAATTTGGTTTTTGGGGCGAAATGATCCCTTTCTGTGTGTTTAAAATGATCCCATTTCTAAACCCCATTCTTGAATGAATCCCATTTCTTGAATGGCTTTGTGGATTCAGACGTAGACATCCGTACATTACGATGCGTGCCCCAGAATCGACGTCTTCTGCTCGAGCGCGAGCTTTTAATAAGCCTGTGGTGGATATTTTTTTTTTCAACTTTGAAAAACGTGCAAGAAAAACATTATTTTCCACCCCATCGGATATTTAATGTTGACGAGACGAGTTTATGCACTGTCCTAACAAAAAACTCGAGAGTGTTTGCACAAACAGGCCGTAAACAGGTGGCCCCTAACCCAGGGATCATTTTCTACATAGGTGTGTATAAAATGATCCTTTACTAAACTTTTACAAAAACCTCTAATACAAAAAAACTACATACATATATAATAAAAAATAGGTATGCATTTACAAAGTTAAGTTAATTCACTACCTCCAACAATAGAACTCTTGCGATTTTGCCTTCAACTTTAGCCACAGTTAAGTTTATCCCTTAAGGGGATCATTATACCTCACCTTCCCCTATTTGTGTGGTGTGTGGTGAAGTGCAAATGTTTGCTCTCTGTCTGAGTGTGATATCGTATTCTTTGAATGTATTTACAAAAAAAATTATAAGTATTTTATCAGCTATCTGGTTCCCATTGTAAAAGCTTTGCTTAATTTAGGGCTAGATAGTGTTGTGTGGATTGTCTATAATATTTATTTATATACCGTCATATTATTTTCCTGTTCATATAATATGTACATATAGGTAAGTTCATCGATCATCGATCAAAATTTAGATAAAAGACAAAAATGCAATGTATGGAACATTGCGTTTGTCTTTTATCTAAATTTTGATCGATTTACATGGATATTTCAAAATCTGTTTTATAGTTAGGTATAATTTTATAACACTTAACCTTTTCAAGTCATTTAGGCTGTGCGGTACATTGCTTGGCATTCTATATAAATGAAATCGCTATTCATCAATATAAGTTCGTACTAACACCAGCAAGACAGAATAATTTTCATGGTTCCGCGCGTGCTCTATGGCTCAGTGAAAATATTTCAAAGTGCATTAGCTTCGAGAATGATGAATATACATTGAGGATATTATCAGCCGTGTTAGGTAGGTACCCTTAGCACAAGGCACTACAACGAGTGAGGTAATTGGACACTGGAACTTCAGCTGCACACTGGAGAACCAATAATTGCTAATTTGTAGCTATTGTCAGTGTGTAATGCCTTTTTCCCCATAAGATTAAATCGGTGAATTTCCTGCTTTGCACAAAAATTTTGAAATGCCCTTATCACGTTCTGTCGAACCAGTGGTGTGCTGAAAGGATTTCAAGTACGCCTCAGAGAGGCTCCGTTAGTGCACTCGACACCATGTTTTCTTATCAGCCTGAAGAAGTTTACCGCTGGACGCCTTCCCTAATACATTTCCAAGAAGAACGATTCTAAACCCTCTTCATCTACTGGCTTCCTACTTTGGTCCTTCGAAAGGGGGAGCGTCCAAAGTTTCGTCTTCCAGTTCCTCGTCACCAATCAATGTACTTACATGCAACTTTGTATTAGAAATAAAAAAAATCCAAGAAATATAGGTAATTGTACACAAAATAATGATTAAAATTTAAACATTATCAGAGGAGCACAATCCTGATGATGATGATGACGTCCTGACACAATTATCAGAAAGGAGGTACACAATGCTTTCCTTAAGAACCCTCTCTGCTTTAATAAAATACTATACAGACGATATGAGGCAAAGGAAGACGGGCACTAGCTTATATTGCGAAATGCGAATGCGTATCAAAGCCAACAAAATACAGAGGTTTCAAAAGCGCTCAAGCTTTGTCAAGAGTCAAGGTAGTAGACATAGTCAAATAAAGGAGTAAGAGGCACGAGAATGTTATATTATTTTGACATTTCCAAGTGCACCAAGGCACCATGGTATCATACCGGAATAAAATAAAAATGGTAAATTGTTTTTGCTTCTTGATTTTTAGACGATTCATTACCACTTTTTGTAGTTGCCTGCTTACCTTTATTGTAAGTACTCGTAGACAAACTTTTGTACAAAATTATTGACGGAATGAGATCTACACCACCTAATGTGGACCATGCTTCAAGCAAATAGATTATTTCATTTAATTTTTTTCATTGACTAGAAGATTTTGTAATGTATATTTATACTACACCTGCTTGGAAAGTACCTTGATACTTTATCAAATTTACGGTAGAAAGTACGTCATTGCATATCGATATGCGGGGAGAAAACGCATCTGAGCGGGAGAGAAAAGTGTATGAAAATCCATTTCTTACGTGGTTTTTCTTTCTTAATTTTGGGTAAAGGCCTGCGCACACCTAGTTCACTGATCGCTACCGCCAGCGAACTAGGTGTGTTCGGGCCATAAGACTATGCGCCGGTAACCTAAATGTCAAAAGCCAAAAAGTTTTTACAGTGAGTTTATATCTCAAAGTTCGCAAAATGACACTGGCCACTAGCTGTGTGTTGGATGGTGTCGGGCTGGCAGTGCGACCCTGCGGCGGCAGGATAAACAATTTGAAAAAAGAACATGATTGTGAAAATTGCAGACGCCATTTCCAATTTGCGTGTTTGTTTGAGGATTCAGTTTTCGTAGAATTTATTTTCCTTGTAGGTGTAGTATAAAGCACTATGTATCACTCGAGAGAAACTGCGATTCCCGATCTCGGGTGTTTTAAAGTCCTCGCCTACGGCTCGGGCTTCAAACGACACCCTCAACGGTAATCGGTCACTTTCTCCTCTCGGTGAACAATGTACTATTGTAGGGTTGGTTAATTAATATGCCATGGTGATATTGATGACTTTCTAGCAGAATGTTATATGGTGTAAAATGATGATTTTAGAGAGCGCCGTGTCTCAATGACGTGTGGAGGACGTGAACTGACGAGTGTGCATCGATTTTAGCGCAGAAATGCACCATTACTACAAATGTTTATATGCATAATATTTGTGTGGTGAACACAGATGTTTGTTCTCTGTCTGGGTGTAATAGTATCCTATGTTTGTATACCTATCAGCTACCTGGTTCGTATACTCGTAGTAGGTACAAGCTCTGCTAAGTTTGGGACTAGAAAGTATTTTGTGTATTGTCAATGAATGTGTATTGTGAACAATATCACAGAAGACTTATTCCGAATTTTAACATCATTTTGTCGTTAGCTTAACAAATGACTTATCGTTATCAAAGATTATTGGCCGGATTTTGTATGAAGAAACGTCGAGCGCCCATTGTTGGGATTGTGAGAACTAATGTACTTACGAACGCTTTAAGTTTATAATACCTACAAACCTCACCTAGAATTTTCATATTGCACTATTATTATTGAGAGCACACGCAGCTTTAATTTTATATTTTAACAGCTTTTACAATACAGAAATTGTGGCACAGCAACAGCATAACACTATACCTGTTACGAACATCACGGATGCCGTAATCCGCCAAAAGTACTGTAAAGTACTGTACCAGTGCTAACTAGCTATCAGACATCAGACACAAAGTCTCTCCCGAACAGGCACTCTACAAGTTACACAATATGCTCAAGACGGCTTAAGACGCTGAACTCCGTGAAACAACGTGAATGCTTTCCTATTAAACTTAATAGTTATAAAGACTTAGGTAGTCTATCTAAAACTCAAACTCAACTCTAACTAACTAGGAAGTGGAATCTCGCGAAACTCATGTTTGCGTGACGCATATAAGATTTGAAGTTTTTAAGGGGGTACGATTTCCATACAAACTTAATTTACACAACTATGGGCGAATAAAGTATAAATGTACACTGAAATAGCTGTAATAGGCTTTTACAGTGGTCCTTATTACCGGCCAGTTATATAAAGTTGGAGTGGTAGCCGTTGGTCGTGGCAGTCGGGGCTTCAGAAAAAAAACTAACAGACTTTTACGACTATTTTGAGACATATGTTTTAAGCTCATTCACGTATTCAATGCCGAGTACCCGTTAGAAAGAATGACGAAAAAATTACTTTTTTGGTTTTTTATTAATATTTCTGTTTTTTCAGTGTGTTTACACATTAGTTACAGCTATTTCAGTGTACATTTATACTTTGTTTGCCTATAGTTGTGTAAATTCAGTTTGTAGGGCGCATACGCTATGCATATAAAGGTGTATCTATAAGACCATTTAGTTCTGTGGAATAAGAAAATCCTTAGCAGAAGGTAAACGACAAAGGTTACATAATTATTAAGTTGAATGTAGCCATTGTCATATATCTCGAGAGAACTGTTACCAGTTGGAGTAATAGTTCTAGAATGGCAACAACGAATTGAAAGACGGTGACGTAGGACGCCCGCCCACTCGATGAACTGACGACATTATAAAGATGCGGGAAGTTTGTCGAATGAGCGCTTTACAAAACAATAGCGTTCTACAAGTACAATGTACTCACAGTCATATCGCTTTTATAAGTGTTGATTGTATGCGTTGTGGTTACGTACATAGTTTCCACTCTTAGTCGGGATCAAAGCAATAAGTACGAGTTTCACTTGGCGCTTTAAGGGGCCGGCGGAGGGTGAATTTTCATACAAACGTAATACCAAAATGATTACTAGTTTAGGCAGAGTTTCACTATATTATTGTAATAACTGTATTCGTATAGTATTTATCAAGGTTCCTGAATAATTTTGATTTTCAATTACTTACCTCAAATGAAATAAACACAAATCGCATTTTACACATTTTTTTCATTGCAAAATGTGATTGGCGTTAATTTCATTTGAGGTAAGTAATATAAAATAAAAACTGTTCAGGAACCTAGATAAGTACTATACAAATACAATTATTACAATAATATAGTGAAAATCTGCTTAAATTTGTAATCATTTTGGTATTACGTTTGTATGAAAACTCGCCCTCCGTCGGCCCCTTAAGTAGAGCAGGCGCCCTGGGTCACAAAGCCTATAGGAACATGCATTTGTTAGTTATCTTGTAGGTCAGGTCGCTCTCTGTGCAAGCTCAACGACGGTAATTAGTGAGTCTTTGAATGTGTAGATGTATTATATCTAGGTATAGTACAGTACGAGAATTCATTATACTAGCAAGAACTGTTGCAGTGGCGATATCTAGACTTTGTAGCCTTTATTCCTAAAATCCTTTCATCACACTGGTTCTGAAGAACTGTTTACACGACAGAAGAATACTATCATTCAAGTACTGAGAGAAGAGGGTGTAGGCTTAAATTTTTTCAAGGTTTTCGGGAAGAGATCGCTATTCAGCGATAAGACCGCCCATTTTACATTAGTATGTTTTAAATTATTGTTACTTGTTTTTCCATTGTTAGTTTTAAGGTGTGCAATAAATATTTTTTTATTCTATTCTAATTTTTTATACCTATGGTTCTTTTGTCTTCATTTTCAAATAACGGTAACAAAGTTTGAGTTATTCCTGATTCGTCCCACAAGCTATTGGCCCATTTGGGACGAAACAGGAATTGTGCTGAGAACTTGCTTGTCATTATTAACTATCTTTTTAGATCTTCATACCTTGATTGTATTCCAGGTTGTACCAGACAAGGAACATAACTAGTTTGCAGGGAGACTTGGTGCGGTACTTGCGAATAGAAAACTTCGAGTTCGACGCCGAAGCCTCGTTCCCACTCACAGAAGACGATATGGTCACCATCACCAACGTTCCATACCACGTAAGTGACTAGCAGAAAGTTGAAGGTTTATTTTTTAAATTTATCTATAGGGCTTTGTCGCTAAGCGACTACGCTGTCTTGTAATAAGCAATTAAAACTTAACTTTACTTAATCTTAGTTAGCACTTCTTTGGAACACATAAACATTTTTAAAGATATAAAATTACTTATAGAATAAAATAGGCTACTTCAACTTTAATTATTTAAAGTGCCTCCTCTGTTTTTACATGTTCCAAGTTAAAACTACTTAATGCGTTTGAACCGTAAATATTTTCAGAATCAGCTTTTGTGTTGTTAAAATCAGAGTGAAATCAAGTATTATTAATTAGCAATAAAGCTGAATGTTACTCAATATTTGTTGGTTACAGTTTAATGTATTATGAATAGATTATTATTTGTTAGGTATCATGGCAAACAAGTGTGTAAGCTTTTAGCCAGCAGTTGGACGATACGTAAAATGATGATATTCAAAATATTATTTTAGTTTCCGCGAGTAAATTTTCAAATATTTGCTAATTTAAGCGTTCTGCGCCGAATCAGTGAAAGTCAGTTTCACTGATCGCCACTGTGGAATGCTTAGATGTGCGCAAAGCTTATGTCCATGTATTGTAAAGCTCTAGAAACCTAATCTTTTACAAGATTACTCGTGTATCTACTCCTCAATATACCTCGTCTCAGGGTTAGCTAATGTATGAGATATTACGTCTTCCCCCACGTCAAAGGATGGATAGAGCCTGATTATCTTATTATCCTCTTAACCAAGATCAGCCTACCATAAGCCCTGTCTGGCTCTGTCTCTGGTTCTGGTTTTGAGTATGTGTGAGTGTTGACTAAATTAACCCTACGTCGAAACGTCACACACACAGTATAATACACTGGCGAGCACTCGCACAGACACAAAACCAGAACCAGAGACAGAGCCAGACAAAGCTCATGGTAGGCCTACAGGAGCCAATCATGTTCAATTTGAACGCTAAACTATTAATTAATCCACAGTATGTAATTGTATATATCTTGTACATACGTGTCTTAGAAAATTCTATATGTTTCATCTATTGAAAGGTACACACACAAAAAAAGCGATGCAATACTTGTGTTAATTTATTTGTAAATATAATAGGTACATACTTGGAATACAATATATCACCCAGACAGAGAACAAACGTTTGCGTTCACCTCTCAAATATTGATTCTCGGTGGGATCTACTACGAACTGAGCTATGAGGACAGTCATAACTTAAATCATAGCACTTTTGAAATTAACGCGATCGTTATCAAAGAAAGAAATGTAGGAAGGAATTAAAGGAATGACCTAGAAGATCACTACTAAAGGTAATCGCGATAAATACCCGTTTTTTCCATATATTACTCATAAAAGTCAGGCTTGAGTCAATGAATCTTTTCATTGAAAAAAATATTTTCGTTTTAGCTTGGACTACCGCTTTATGAATACAGCAAACTCAACGACAAAATGTAACTTGTTATATTCTTTTCTACCAGCACTAGAATATTATTACTACAACTCTCATGTAAGTGACATTAGAATCATATAGACGCAAACCCAGTAAAATCATTTTTTTCCTAAATGATTTTTTTGGTACCACGGTTTTTTTTATTCGAAAAACAAACCGTGGCAGTCATTTGTCTATAAGAGAAAATATAATGTTTCTAAACGAAACGGTAACAAAAACGTTCCGAAAACGTCAAAATGGCAGGATGTCATACTTCGACTAAGATTGAATACTAGAATCTTATACCTTTAAACGAGAAAATCTTGTATATATATATATATATGTATATATATATTTAGGATCTCGGAAACTGCACCAACGATTTTCACGAAATTTAGTATACAGGGGTTTTCGGGAGCGATAAATTGATCTAGCTAGGATTCATTTTAAGAAAATGATTATTTCTTTACGAGTTGAATAATTAAACATAAACTGAATATGTGACTGCTCCTGCCATCTATTGACGATTGTGAGCAACTAACTGCATTCATGTCGAGCAGATGGCGTTGTTCAGTGAGAATAAACCAGTAAAGATGATAATAATTATGATTCTTATGATTTCTTAAAAATACAAATTAACGAAAAAAATTCCGAGCGAAGCTCGGTTACCAACTGCTAGTTTTATATAATGGTAGAAACTAAAACCCTTCCGCTGCCACGAACCCCGGATCGGCCCATTATCCGATCGGAGAGCTTGATACCGCACGTTGTTCAAGCCTAGCAATAGTGAATAGACATTGTTGCAAAGCGACCGAGGCGTAATCCCGACGACATTGTCATCGGACTTCTATTGTCGATGATTGGAGCTTAGCAGTGGCTTTCACAAATAAAGTAATCATCAGTAGTCACGTTTAAGCTTTCTTAGACAGGGGCCTTACAAAGCTGAAACAACTTTTGATTTGGTTTGAAATGTGACTTAAGGTTGTTCGATTCCGATACAAACTGAATTTACACAACTATGGGCAAACAAAGTATAAATGTACACTGAAATAGCTGTAATAGAATTTTACAGTGGTCTTTATTGCCGACCAGTTA
The DNA here is from genome assembly GCA_939531255.2 of Thera britannica. NCBI lineage: Eukaryota > Metazoa > Arthropoda > Insecta > Lepidoptera > Geometridae > Thera > Thera britannica. The sequence goes on from OW618044.2 coordinate 17,209,008, forward strand.
TATAAAGTTGGAGAAAACTGTAGAATAACAGAAATATTAATAAAAAGCCAAAAAAGTAATTTTTTCGTCATTCTTTCTAACGGGTACTCGGCATTGAATACGTGAATGAGCTTAAAACATATGTCTCAAAATAGTCGTAAAAGTCTGTTAGTTCTTTTTCTGAAGCCCCGACTGCCACGACCAACGGCTACCACTCCAACTTTATATAACTGGCCGGTAATAAGGACCACTGTAAAAGCCTATTACAGCTATTTCAGTGTACATTAATACTTTATTCGCCCATAGTTGTGTAAATTAAGTTTGTATGGAAATCGTACCCCCTTAAGTAAGTTATATTTGTTGCACATCTTTTGTGTAGCCAATATTATGTTGATAAAACTTTATTTGAAAATAATAGTTTTTTTCTAATAATTAAGGTGTTTATGTGCATTATCCTACGGGAGTGACATAATTACTGTGTGACAAAACTCCTTTTACTTAAATAAAGATAAGAAAAAAAAACAAACTTTCATTAGAATGGGATCTTTGGCAGGTATCAGAAATGAAAGCTCAGTTTACAACTCGTTCAATAGTTAACGTGGTTGTATAACAACTTTACCAAAACAGAAGCCGGTCGCAGTCCGGTATTTTCCGATCCGCAATGCGAGCCGAAGGTTTTTTCGTTTTTTAATAACTTAACTGAGTTTTACTGGCTTTTTGTAATTACAATACAAGAAGCCAGTAAAACTGTATAAAGTTACGAAGGTACGAAGTTGTTGTTGGGACTTTCCGCAAAAGATTTTTACAAAAACCATACAAATTCTTCTGTGATAGAGAACAATAGAAATTGCGCCTGTAAATCGGCAAGCAATTCAGAAAGCAAATTATGGTGTGGATATCCTTCCCACTCGCACTTGCTGTGAATGGATGTGTCAGACTCATCCGCTTGTCTCTTCTGCATGGGCACTTCAAACTTTGAGTGGACACTCGGGATAAAATTAAGCTGGTGATTCAAATACGAACGAATTGTTATGCCGAGTGGCATGCGATCCTGTCAGTCCCCTTGTTAGTTTCGCACTCACAAATCTCCCCCTTGTTTGTATCACACACGGCAGTTCACGCACACATACAAAAAGCCCATTCATTAAATTCTCGCAGTTTCTGTCGTTCTTATTTTCAATTAAAAATGAAAAGTCGGGAATTTTCTTATAGTGCCGTTCATTTAGAAATATTTGCTTTATTGAAATAACTCGGCAAGGAATGTACGGCTATCATTGTTGGTCTTCCTTTTGTGTGATAAAGCCAGCGAGTCAGGCACTGGTGTTATGTGTATTGTATTAAATACTTTAGCTTTTTCCCGCAGCTTTGCTCGCGTAGTACTTGAATTGAACGCGTTGTCCGCATTATGTATTTATAAAAAAAATATGATATTCAACGTAACGAACTTTTTACACAATATGTCAGTGACTCGTTCAGCATCGGAAAAAACGGGCGTTGAAGAAAATTTCCAAGATCAATAGCAAACATGCTCGTGCAATACCAACCATGTGAAGTTTTGATGGGATGCGACGGTTAACGCACACTAAAAGCCTGCGCACATCTAGGCGCTGACGATGGCGATCAGCTGAAACGCTGTCAAATATCGCTGTCATTATTAGACAGCGTTTCACGTGATCGCCATCGCCATCGCCTATAGATGTGAGCAAGGCATTACTGCTTAAATCTTATCCATATTAACTTATCTAAGAGAGAGAGGAATTAAGTTCGTTATAACTTGATTACACAGGTCACAACGGCCCACTCTTCGAACAAATATGGTCTTATTATGCAAAAGAAAAATGCAAAGTTTTAACTTACCCGTTCGAGCTAATGGACGCGTTGGACGTCCATTAGCTCGATGGGTTGACGACATTACCAGCGTCGTGGGCCGCAGTTGGATGAGGGTAGCCCAAGATCGTGGTAAGTGGCAGGAGAAAAGAGAGGCCTATGCCCAGCAGTGGGTTAAGTCGGGCTGCGGATGATGAACTTACCCACTAGTGGGAAACCAAGGTGAGTTGCTTATATAATTGTAAAACACTGGAATACTTTATTTATGACTGAGTACCGTATATTTGCATTGGCACTAGAATAATCACTTTCATCGAATTAAATTATAAACACATACCTACTGCTAAAAAAGCTCACTGCTAATTGTATCACTAGCCAGAACCGTTATTTTTATAGTCCCGGCTAATGATACACGCAGCAGGGCATAATTATTTCTAAAGGGGAAGGCTTTGCAGCTGTTAAAAATAAACGTCGATCGATGACTTGCTTGCATTACAAATACCTAGGTACTACTTGCGGGAAATACTGTCGAACATTGAACCTTCACCTTTTTAAAGGCGGTTCAACAATTCGAATTCAAATTCAAAATTTATTTATTCATTTGTTCCACAAGGATCACTTTGAAACGTCTTAAAGCTAGGTTAGTCTAGGTGCCCTTACACGCGACCAAGCAGAGAAGAACAGGCAACAAACAACGGCTTGGTTCTTACTTTTAAAACATAAAATCTTATCTTATTATCTTTTAATCCGTATAAAATGTGTGCTTTGCATGCATGATAAATTAACAGGATGATTTCCTTGAGTAATTCATCAACGACCTCTTCGTAAAAGCTTCGACAGCTACGATATGCGGGAAACGTACAAAAAGTGCGGGGTTGTGAAAAGAAGCAATAAAATAAAATTGCAAAATGATCGAGATCGGCCCGAGAATTAGCCCCCAGAGTTCTATGCCGACGGCTTAGAGATATTTTAAATATAGTAAATATTATAAAAGATGAACATTTATATGTTGGTCATTTTATTTAACTAAAAAAGGAAAACTTTCATTGTTTTATAACTTTTGATACTATCATGGTTTTTAACACTACTTTTTATGAAACAACGGGATATTTTTTGACACGTGGACTTCAGTTCAACCGTGATCATGGTGCATGCAACTGTGCCAAAATATCCGGGAGTCAAAATTCACGTCATCATAATTTTCTTAGGTGGAAAAAAATTAAAATATCAAAACTCACAAAAGATCATAATATTAAATCATTGCAAACGCCCTTTTGTTTCATAAAAATAAATAGTTTTCTTTAAAATATCTAGTTAATCACATACAGATATTATACATTTGTATCCCAAAGGAAAAAAATAGCATTTCAAGGTGAAACTTAAAATTAAACGTACGCTTCATACTGTATTCTACTTGTGTGCAACCTTGCAACTCACCATCCTCCCTGGAAAGATAAGCCTTGACCTAATTGCTGCAATAATTATCTCTTCTACCCTACTAATGAATGTACTATGAACGCGTCTAAATAAAAATTGAGAGTGTGAGGGTGTGGGTGTACTGTATTCATAGAATATATATACTTTTTGTTTTTTCTGTTTTTTTTTTAAGTAATTTCTTCAAAATTTTGTTTGTCTACCGTAGTCTCTCGTTACATTATATCTAATTTTGTCATCTTTCTCATGTAAATCAATAAGTAAGCTCTAATAGTCTCTCTATGCGAAAACTGATTAATGGTCCATAGTTGTCTTTTTAAATTATCAATTTGAATATATAAGTACTGTTTGTTTTCCTAAGAAATAAAAATAAATAAATAAAATAGGTGTGTATTAGTCTGTTTGAAATGTCAATGTGTAGATTTAATTCTATACCGTGTTCCGTCAATAAATACTTTTTTACTTCCTCTCTAACTTTAGGCTAAGAATGTTTGTGGATTTTAATCATAGAACGATAACTAGACATCGTCATTGTAATCTTGTGTACTTCAAATAAAAATTATTAGTTTATTTACTCCAGTGTATTTCCATTACTAGCTAGATATTAATCAATACGCTACTTGCCTCCAATATATAACGTATAGGCACAGGTACACTTTAAAACAAGAGACAAGGGCTTCGAGATAGATTGAAGTACGTCAAGTCCCAGGGCCAACTAGTCGCTTTGTCTTTGACGTCTTTTTTTCGCTAGAATATACTTTTTAGTGATAGATTAGCAATCCGTGAAGCCCTTAGATGGGATCTTGTTAGTACAAGTAACAAACACTTGTGTGCATAGATGCGGTGTATCCTGTATTTATTTTGATATGAACATACTCGTAAGTACATACCCACGTATTACTAATGTAGGTACACGCGAGATATTTTTAAAGATAGCGAAGTTATCTATCTTTAAAATTATAGTTGCTCAATGCATTATCATTGTCAAAGTAAAGCCTAATAACCCACAACCTTATCACTCATAATTTGCAAATACGTCAGAGATAATTTTACCTACAAAATTGATAATTTATATTATGTGGTATTCTTGTTTTAAAATGATTGGTTATACATTTTTGCTCGCAAATACTTGCTTATTGATAATATACATCAAAATATTATTACCTTATAGGCTAGCGGCCAGTACAGCTCACAAATATCGCCCTTCTCTGTCTAGTGCAAGTGTGTGCAGTTCACTACTACATGCACAGACTGTGCTTGTGTGCAATGGCAGTGAAGCGCAACACATGCGCAACTCAGGCCACGCCCACACCCCATCTCCCGTTCCAGATCAAGCCCTCACCCTCACCCACCCATGGGAAGCCAAAGGAAAATTGCATTAAATGGTTTTCTACCTGATGAATTTAATATTCCAGTAGAAATATTTTGAATGAAGAGCTAATTAATATTTTAATAAATTTTACTTTACATTTTCTCGTGCCGGAAAATTGGGGAAGTAATAATCCTATTGAAGCTTTCGGATTCGCTAATGGAAAATGGCTAAGTAGTTTTTAGTGAGATATGGTTCCCAAATGGTTGAAAATCAGATGGTGCATGCAAAGAGATGTTTACAACGGTAATTTACAAAATTAATGTTGATGATGGAAATATTCACATGACTTTATCAAAGGCTAGGCCAATTTTGCTAGGCAAAACTAGTACATTGTGAACCAAATTATTTATATAAATGCATCATTTACGTAGTGAGGTCAGTAAGAGACGACCTCAACATTTCGCTGCCTGGTTTTTTTTATCCTCTCAAGCTCAGGTGGTCATGTGGAGCTTAGACCTAGATAATTTTTGTCAAAAAATATTTTTATCGAATGCGAACAAAATGATTTTCTAAATGAATGGTCAGTTCGATAAAACAACATTTAAGTCTATTAGATCTACCGAAAGTTAGTACTCTTACAAAGGTGTAGTGTAGCCCTGTTAAATATCACTGCAATATTTGCAAGCGATATAAGTATCGCTATGCAGATCGCAGCTGATGGCCTAGTAGATGTACGCAAGGCATAAATTAAAGCCATGGGTGCCTAAGGGCGCTTGTACACGCTAAGAAAATTTGCCGTTCCTGCGGCAGACAAGACAAATTATTCGTGTAGACGACAAGAATTTTGTCTTTTCCACACACGAAAACGCAACAACGTTCGCCGCGTCGTGTCTTGCGCAGATAAGATTTTTTTCGTGCACCGCTGCGAGTAGTGTACACAGTTATTTTCTAGTTACGACACGAATTCTTGGGTAGACCCGGCGTTTTTTCTTAGCGTGTACAAGCGCCCTAAAGGTGTAACAAAAGAAAAATGGGTTATAATATCCATAATATAATAATCATTATATAGCTTTTTAACCATTGTACATTTTGACGATGGAGCGTATGTCTACTCGTTAATGTTCCGGGGTGCTTAAAACTGCTACAAAAATCTTTTGACATTAGAATATCTCCCGGAGGAACAAAAGTTTCTTAGCACCTCACGGTGGTGCTATTATATTCTTTGATGTTTGCTTGAATATAAAAATAATGAGGGCATCTACATGGCATCGCTCTAAAATTTTTCCTTTCATCGTGTAAAAATGAGAATGTAAGAGATTTTATTTTATAACGAGGACGGTATTGCACATCTGTGGGTGTCTAACAAAGTACCCACGCATGGTAGAACCTCTTAGAACTCTTTGACTAAAGCCCCTTTTGAGATTTTATCTTTGATGTTTTTTAATTTGATATTTTATATGTTTGACATCCATTGACAAGATTTTAAGGCTGATAAATAGACTATATCTCTATTTTGAAGTAGGTACATACTAATTAGTGTTGGCAGGCGAAGTGTGAAGTAGTTATGACGGGATGCAATGTTAATTTCGTTGATTACTCAATTAAAGCGAAGTAGCCATGCGTAAAATACGGATCACATCTCTCACTGGGCAAAAGAGATCGAATCTGTTGAGTATGTTACGGAAAGCTGTGTAGTCGATGGCTATAATATGAATAACGGCTGGCCTGACGACAAGTAATTTGTGGATTTCATGACATCGTTACTTATAAAAACATGACCTCGTTCGTTATAATTCCAATAGGAAAAAAAAACATGTAAAAATAGGATGATGAAACCGTTTAGATTTTTTTATATAAACGTATTTTTATTTAAAAATGCTGGAGCATTTACTGGGAATAAAGCTTTGGTATATTAATAAGGGAGCTTTATAAAAGCAATCAGCAAGCAATCGCCTTTGAGCTTAGAGTTTCAAAGGGAGGTTTTTTCTTTGCGTTAGAAAATAATGTAATAGTATGTTCACTTACATTTTTGTACTTTATTTAACTACTAGTGATCAGCCCCAGCTTTGCACGGGTCGAGGGTAGAAAATAGCGTGATTTTGTTAGCCTATAGCATCACGCTATTTTCAACAAATGTATGGTAGCTATGTTGTATCACGTAGCAGTGACGCTACGCCGTAGCATGTCTTGGCGTGCGTGCATGACCTTTCTCAATCTACAAATTTTAGTTTTTCTTGTTTTGTTCCTGACGGTCACCACCTTTTGCACACGTAGTAACTTTACAAACGCCATAAAGGTTGGAAATGTATATTTATTATTAGTTTTTTATCGGAAAATGGGTTTTGAAGCTCTTTACATAGTTGCGTTTCAATTTCCAGGCCATCATCCAAATAGCACAGAGGTCGTACTCATCTCTTATGAACGTGTTGAGCCTCGCTATGGGAAGCGTGTTTGGGCAATACAACTCTCCCATCATGACGGTGCGCGTTGGCAATCTTCTCTTCGAAGGTGTAAGGATCTGTGACAACCCTGGACTTGTTGGGACCGTTGCTTGCAGCATAATCAGGTACATACAATCTCCTCTTATTCTTGTTATATTTGGACGTACCTCTGACCTTCTTTAGACATTTTCAAAGATTCTTAGTGGATAATTTGGTAAATGAGAGATGAGAGGATTTTTATCGCGGAGATTAGAGGGAGTAAAGTCGTGTAATTATTTGCTTTTATCTAGTACTTTAAGCTCGCGAATGTTTGCTTTATTATTGTCACAAGCAGAACATACTAACCAAGTAATGATCATGACCCTTTCTCGTCCCACTTTTGGCAGCGGACGGCTCACAGAGGGTTTTTAGTGGGTTCATGTCCCTTTCGTCTCTCCCTCGTGGCGAAAGGGAAATGCGAAGGCAGTATCCCCTCTTAAAAAAAAGGTTGGCGTGTGACAAAAATAATCAAAAACTATGGAGTCGAAAACGTGCAGCGCTACTCCAACTCCAACCACCCCACTTCAAACCACTTCACTTCTACCCATTTTATCGAAATATTTCACTGCATCCTTTATTAATTTGTTTAAATTTGTTACATGTATTCAATATTCAATTCCCGAAATAAATATCATCATCATCATCATCATCATCAGCCCGTTTGCACCCACTGCTGAGTATAGGCCTCCTCTTTATTGCACCATACTTTCCGGTCCCTCGCGAGTCTCATCCACTCAAAATATATTCATATTGATACTGAAATAAATATATTCAGTATCAATTTATAATAGTCCGAATGCCGAATCTACTTTCCAGCCTACAAGCGGCTAAAAGTATTCTTTAAGAGAATTCTCATGTAAGCTGCCAATCAAGTTCGCAAGTACGAGCGAATGTGAATCAATAAATAAAGTGTTATAAGAATATTTATAAAGGACGGCTGGTCCAGAAATAGAGCCCCGCTCTGCCGACCATTCAATTATAAAGTTCGCTAGCGACACCACAGCCTACTTATACATCTACTGTGGCCAAATTTGATTGCAGATATTAGGGCACAGATCACAGTCGATAACTTTCTCTCTTGCACACATTTTGAAAGCTACAGGCACTAATCTTATTTCTTTATGTGGTTATATCTATTTTTCACTCTACTTATCATAAATGCGAAAATTTGAGGTTTAATGTTTTTCCCTACTCTAAGAGCTGAACAGATATGAATGAACCTTGTAAACAGTTTGTGAATTGCAATAACACATAGGCTACTTTAAACCAACCTGGTTTGATGAACCAGAATTACCACGCGTTTACGAATCAATACTTTTTATTTAGTAAAACATTTATAAAATAAAAATCGTATAATTCGGACCATATGAAATCCATAGCACACAATTAAAAACACATTTAAAAAATAATAATAAAAACAACTTATAAACTATGAGGAATGTCGTAAGGACGTGCTGTAGGCCTACCATGAGCTCTGTCTGGCTCTGTCTTTGGCTCTGGTTTGGTTCTGTGCGAGTGCTCACCAGTGCATTATACTGTGTGTGACGTTTTGACGAAGGATTTATTTAGTCAACACTCACACAGGCTCAAAACCAGAACCAGAGACAGTGCCAAACAGAGCTCATGGTAGGCCTCCTGTAGACGATCAATGGGACAAATAAATTCTTCCATTTATCGTTATAGTGCAGACGTCCAGGGGCCTAATTCTCGGGCCGATCTCGATCATTTTACAATTTTATTTTATCGCTTCTTTTCACAACCCCGCACTTCTTCTACGTTTTCCGTATATCGTAGCTGTCGACGATGAGGTCGTTGATGTATTACTCAAAGAAATCTGCCATTCTCTCTTCGAAAAGAAGCAATAAGTTAAATTGCAAAATGATCGAGATCGGCCCGAGAATTACGCCCCAGTTGTCCGCAACAGTACACAAAATGCTGTTGCTAATTAACGCTATTTAATTTACTATCTAGTTTTCATGCGATTGGGGCCGTGGGCGGATGCTAGAAACACAGTGAAGCTTTTCTGAACCTTGGTTCAGTATAATCATCTGAAGTGTTAGAGAAATAAGTAATTGACAAAACGAACAAATAATAAAAGAAAGAAGGTAAGGTCTCGAATGGGAACCACGAACCAAAAGGCGAAGTGTGGACACATCAATAGGCCAACCACAAGCTCTGTCTGGCTCTGGCTCTGGTTTTGAGTCTGTGTGAGTGCTCACTAAGTGTATGATACTGTGTGTGTGACGCTTCGATGTTGGATTATTTAGACAGCACTCACACAGACTCAAAACCAGAGGCAGAGACAGAGTCAGACAGAACTTGTGGTAGGCCTACTGTAGTGTTGGAAAAATAAGTAATTGACAAAACGAACAAATAATAAAAGAAAGAAGGTAAGGTCTCGAATAGGAACCACGAACCGGAAGGCGAAGTGTGGACACTTCAGTAGGCCGACCACAAGCTCTGTCTGGCTCTGGCTCTGGCTTTGAGTCTGTGTGAGTGCTCACTTAGTGTATGATACTGTGTGTGTGACGTTTCGATATAGGATTAATTTAGTCAGGACTCACACAGACTCAAAACCAGAGGCAGACAGAGCCAGATGGAGGTTGTGGTAGGCTTACTGGACCGACGATAAATTGAATGCGAATGGAGGTAGAAAAGCGTATAAATGGTAGTTTTCTTTGTATCGAGAGTGCACAAATAAGGACGTCCACTGATTTTGTTTTTCATTTGATTTGATTTTAATTAGTTTAAATGCGAAATTATATTAATTATATTTTATGCAAAGTTTATTTTCATCTATGCGAATGTCTTTATTATCAATTTTATATTTGACTACCCCTTTATGTAATCTCAAAGAATCTTGAATTGATAACTAAGTCCACCAACTAAGATTTTTTCAGTGCCCCAAAGTTGAGTTTTTCTTTCGTTTTGATAATATAATAATATAAACTTTCTATAATATAAGGCGAATATATAAACGGCGTTTGGGTGTGGGCGAAATGTCAACGATGCGCGTTTCTTGTTTGATATTATCAATATCTACAGTCACGGTATGAAAATGTTCGTCACCTTAGAGTCGGTTTTCGCTTGCACCTTGATTATGAACACATTTTGACATAATTTGTGACGTTAACTTATCGGTGTATTCTGTCTATTCAGTTTCAAAAGGTAGTATGTGATCGTGTTACGTTGAACAAAACAAGTTGAAAATCGACGAGCATTTTCATTCCGCCACTATACAAGCGACGTTGGGTGTGGGCGAAATGCGCGGGTGTGGTATTTTACAAGAGACTCCTTACTTTCCGGACCGCTTAACCCACGCCGCGCCTCGTGCCTCTTCTACAAGTTTTTAATAAAAATAGGAAAAGCGAAGCTATGCTCGCGCCTCGCTTTCACCTCGCCCACACCCGACGCCACGTGCCTAGAATATACTGCTTTCTTCTTCTTCCTGCCCTTATCCCACTTTATGTGGGGTCGGCACAACATGTTCTCTTCCATTTCCTTCTGTCAGCCGTCATCTCTGCATTCACTCCTCTCTTATCCATGTCATCTTTCACACAGTTCAGCCATGTTTTCCTTGGTCTACCTCTGAATATACTGACTGTTGGCTGTTTTTGCTTATATTTTTCTTTCAACAGGGAGATCGGAGCGGATGCCAACAACCTCGTAGAACAGGACGATGGCTCATTGCTGTTCTCAATTTTAAGTTATGTAAGTACATGTTTACGAAAAGTAGGGCGCCCACCACCCAGACGACATTGTTAAGATCGCGGGAAGTCGGTGAATGGAAAGAGCTTAGAATCGTTCTTCCTGGAAATGTGGAAATCTTCCTATCCAGCAGTGGACTTCCCAGGCTGATGTTGATGGTGATGAAGTACATGTTTGATGATTTCTCACAACGCTTATTTACCAAACAGAGTTAAGTTTGTACTAAGGAAATTACATGTAGATTTTATGAATATGCCTGAAAACCTTGCGTGGTGATACACTCAAAATAAATATATATCTAAGTTCATAACTCATAAGGATTTACTTGGTGGGGATCAAACTCGTGAGAAACGCAGAACTACTACCAACTGAGATGAATGGATTGTTATACTCTACTCACAACTTAATAATAAATGAATACGTACTTACATTTTAATAATAAATAATACTTAATATTATAATTAAATTTAAAATTCAATCTGTAGACCTACCATGAGCTCTGTCTGGCTCTGTCTCTGGCTCTGGTTTTGAGTTTGTGTGAGTGCTCACCAGTGCATTATACTGTGTGTGTGACATTTTGACACGTCACTCACACAGACTCAAGACCAGAACCAGAGACAGAGCCAGACAGAGCTCATGGTAGGCCTACAGAAGGTATCTAGTAAAATTTTGCGTTCCACAAAACATAGTTAGCTCCCAACTAAGCAGAGCTTGTTTAACGCCAACAGAAGATCAGCAAAGTAAAACAGAAAACAATCTTTGAAAAGTAAACATCCGAATATATAAAGTAAAGCAAGCTCCATTTTAATTAAAATCCATTACTTTGAAATGTGTTAGAACTGAATGTAAGCACCTGTTCGAGAAGTCTTTAGAAATGGACATTTAGACGTACTGCTCACTGACCCGGCATCCTTTGCGAGACTCCACACGAAAGGAGCTTTCAATGTGTATGAATACATGCGAAGGTGGGTTTGTAGACTGAAACTCTACAATAATTAGTAACTCACTACTACATTTTCTAATAAATATTCTGGATAATCCACACAACACTATCTAGTCCCAAATTAAGCAAAGCTTGTACTATGGCAACCAGAGAGCTGATATAATACTCATAGGTAGGTATACATTTTGTTTTGTAAATAATACTGTTAACCAGTTTTGGGAATAGGACATCCCTATTCGAATCAAACAAGAAGTTACATCTCTAGTGGAGAAGAAGAAGCGGAAGAAGGGAATATGGCGTGGTTACGTGTGGTTGTATTGTAATAAAGTAAAACGGAGTAGTAGCTATAATCAATGAAGAGTTTTCGTAATAACAATACAAAATATCGCTGTCAAATTAGACAACGTTTCACTGATCGCCATCGCCAGCGACCTAGGTGTGCGCAGGCCTTTAGAATACAATAGAACACCCAGACAGAGAACAAACAGTTACGTTCACCACACAAATATTTGTTCTCTCGGTGGGGATCGAACCCATGACCTTAGGCGCAGATAAGAGCCTAGGCATAACTAAAGCCATTTAGACTTTGCCTCTGAAGTGCGAAGTCATCCTGTATAGTAGTAGTAGTAGTAGTGTAGTATTAGTAGTAGTGTGTGTGTAAGGTCCGATGCGAACTCTGCATCTGTTTTTCATGCTTATAGGCGATGGTTACCACTTTACATCAGGTGGGCCATATGCTTTTTCCACCAACTAGTTGGATATAAAAAAAAATGGTAATACTTGTGAGGCTTTGAATTAAAAAATAACCTGAGTCAAGATGTTAAAATACCGTCACCCTAAATATAGTGGTTCATAATAAGCCATTTTTTGTGACGGTACTGACGGAACTGACTCAGAGTGAAACTATTTTTTGAAGTATGTACCTATACCAACGGGTATCTTCGGTAAGGTAAACCATTTTCTATAGGCCTACCAAAAATGTAACTGTAATTCTTATCAAATAAATTAAGTCAGCTGGCCTACCATGAGCTTCATATGGTTATGGTTATGGCTGTCAAAATTGTGTCAACAGTGTCAACACATTCAAACCCAAGAAGAAAATGAATGTATGGGTCAGCCAATCTATACACAATTTGACAGCCATTATAGCCATAACCATATGAAGCTCGCGGTAGCCCTACAGGTTAGACCAAGGTTCCACTAATCTGCCAGCACTCAATCTACTCGTATTTCTGATGCCGTATTGTGATGCTCCAGAGAATTGATATTGGGTACAGCAAAGGGATCAAAGGAATCGAGCTCGAAGGATCTATTAATCTCACGTTATCTTAGATATTGCTAAGCTCCTTTGTAGCAAAGTAGTATTAGTGGCGTAGCTCCCGTAGCACTCGTAGCGCCGTTAGCACTCGTAGCATTCGTACGTCGTAGCACGCCCTACGTGGTTGCCTACCCTATTAAACTGACTGGACCCTATTAAACGAACTGGCCTCTCAGCTCAGTTGGTAGTAGCTCTGCCTTCTGCGCCGTAGGCCGTGGGTTCGATCCCGACCGAGAACAAATATTTGTATGGTGAACACAGAAGTTTGTTCTCTGTCTGAGTGTTATATTGTATTCTATGTAACTATGGATTTACAAAAAAAAAGTATTCAAGTATTATATCAGCTACCTGGTTCCCATAGTACCAGCTCTGCTTAGTTTGGAGCTAGATAGTGTTTTGAGCCGCGTCACTAAGCCCAGTCTTCTCCTCCAGTGCTTGTCTTACATCCATGTTTTTATCAACTCCAGCTACATTTCGCAGATCGCCCCACCTTGCCGGAGGGCGTCCTACATTACTTAAGCGTGGTCTCCACTCTATTCGTGCGCTCCAACGATTGTTAAACAATAAAAAATAAAAACCTTTTATTCTCTCTTACAGAAACGACAAACTTATTTTCTAGAATTAAGAATAGGTACATTATATTAAGTAGGTTGGTGTAGAAATTGTATAGGGGCGGTATGAAAATGTTCGTCGATTTTCAACTTGATTTGTTCAACGTATCACGATCACATAACTACCTTTTGAAACTGAATAGACAGAATACACCGATAAGTTAACGTCACAAATTATGTCAAAATGTGTTCATGATCAAGGCACTGGTGCAAGCGAAAACCGACTCTAAGGTGACGAACATTTTCATACCGCGACTGTACATTACTGGGTCATACAATTGTGTGTTAGAAACGCTGCCATAGAAACAATTGAATCTGTTATGCAAGAAACTGGTGCTTGAAATGGGTTAATGGAAACCTGTGCTTCCACTCCGCTGCTATTATCTACTTAGAGCTATTATCTGCTAAGCTTGAACTTAAGTTGAAATACCAAAGTAGGTTACCTGGTATTTCAATTTGAAATTTAGTTTAATTTATAATGAAATTATTGTTTTTTTATTTGTTTATAATTATAATTTTCAAGTATGTGTTAAGTTGATGAGGAATGGATTTTTTTTATGGGAACAGCTGATGGAAGAATCATATGGCCCACCTGATGTTAAGTGGTAACCATCTCCTATAACAAAGCAATGCCTCGTAGGTATTTATTATGCTTTGTTTATTTGTGCCATAAATTTATTTGTAATTTGATTTGTGAATATTACCAAAGAATTGTATAAACTCTAGTGCACTTGCAGTTCGTCCACGGCAGCTCTTATAAGTCAACAAGGTGTTTCAGTGATTCGTTTTCTCCGATAGCTCTCAACCAATCATAAGAGAAGCAAACAACAAAGCTTTCAAGTACATACTTCGAACAATATCTTTTGTATTACGAGTATTGCATGAGCTCGGCCAGAAGAGATAGTTTGGTCCTATTGTTTGTTTAATTGCTGTTTATTCTACAACACAGTATTATTTTGCAATAAAAGCTTGTAGTAATGGTTACTTAAATGAGAAATTTACCACTGAATACGCTTAGAATAAAAAAAATCCTAACCCGGAAAGTAAGACAATGCTTTGTTGATGGTTACTACTTAATATCTGGTGGGCTGTATGCTTGTTTCATCAATTAGCTTAAAAATCACGACCTACCATAAAACTATTTTATTTATTTCAATCTAAAAGCAATAGCATAATTGAAATGTATCTGTATTATTGCACCCGGGACGTGCCCTACAATACACTGTCCTGCGTCAATCAACTATAGATTCATACAAATGTGGCTTTCCGGAAGCTGGAATTGAACAGAATGACAATCAAGTAGTCAATTGAAACCGAGTTCGTCGGCTCCCGTACTAAATTATTCATTCAACCAACTTTGATCTTTGTGCTTATTGTGACTGCGAATATTGTGTTTCAGATACACAATATCTCCATCCAATATATTGAGCGCAAGCTATTAATATTTCCCGATTTCTAGTCAACGTCATAGTTAGAGAATAGACAGACAGACGCCGGAGTTAGACAGTCCGTATATCCAAAACTGGACCAGTCATTTGAGAAACGATATAGGTCATATCCCATTTCGTTTACACAGTCAGTCAGCCTTGTAGTAACAGTTTAGATGGATGGATGTTTGTTATTTAATATAACGCCAAAACGGCTGAACAGATCTAGATGAAATTTGACACTTAAATATGGCTGGAATAGCACATAGGCTACTTTTATCCCGGTAAATGTATGGTTCCCGTGGAATAGATTGGTTTTTCATTTTTCACAGAGCAAAGGATCGATCAGATTTGCTGTAGTTTTGGGTCAGAAAATGACAGACTAATTTTATTCCGGAAAAATTCATGGTTCCTATGGAAAATCATACAGGAACCGTGCTTTTAAAAGGGTTTTGTAAAAGTTTATTAAATAGATTTTGGGCGCAATTTTCTTAAGAAGACGATTAACCGAAGATTAAACCTTGATAAAAAATTATTTACTAATAGGCAAAATTGAGAAAAAGAGATCATGCCAAATATGTAACCACGCGGACGAAGATAGCTAGTAGGTTATAAAAGTTCTTTCAAAAATCTGCAAAAAACATGGTTTCCTAAGTTATTCAAGGTCAAAGTCACGTAATCCAGTTTTTCGATAATTTCGGTTTCTATAGCTTCAATGATTAAAAAATATTTTGCATTTATTACCACATTATAAAGCATAAAAATTGAGATGAATCAAATTAAAACAAATCAAAAGTGTAGTTAGGATTGCAAGAATTACTTTGAAACGTCTTAAAGCTAGGTGAGTCTAGGTGCCAGTTGAACGCGACCAACTAATTTCAATGATAATTTCTAAATAATAAGCAGACGTGCTTGCCAGCTTCATTTCGCATTATTCATAATTAATGCGAAATGTAGCTGGCAAGCACGTCGTCGCGCGTCTTGGGAGAGACCTACGTCCAGAAGTGAACTGATGATGATGCTGATGAAGATAAACAATGGAAAAATATACAATAAGAGTTCAAAAACAGGGCTCTTAGAGAAAAGAATAACGAAGAGTCTATTTCAATCTATTTGAGCAATTGCAGCCCCTGTAAACTACAGGAACAATAGAACAATCACGGCTCGCTTCATTTCCACTTATCAATAGGGAAACACAGCTGCATCGTTTGACGTGACCGGATGAATATTAATCAAACATTTAATGTAAAACACATGTACACTAAGAGTCGTTTGTTTGGTACAAAAAATGACTACAATGGTGGTTCTTTGGAGCTAGAATGTTGATTGATATCTCCAAAAAATATCATGCATGCTGCAAATATTTCGGGTGTCCTAGGTTCATATTCATATTCATTTATTCATTGCTTCATGTGTTTTATAGGTCTTAGGGGGTAATAACGTCCAGAACATGAGCCCCGCTGGGGCATTACAATGGCCCTAAGGCTAATTAAATTAAATAAGGTAAACCTAGGTAACAAATTTCTTAGTTATAAAATCTAACTTAAGCCTCCGCTATACGCTGGTCTAAAAACAAAACACGACCGGAAAGTTGGAAAAATTTAAAATAAAGATGGCGTTGCCTGACCTGAGCTGTGAATTCATGTATTTGATACCAACTATTACTTATTCTGTGCTTGGGTCTGACATTTGTCACGACATTACAATGTGTTGACTAGAATACGCTTCGTTAGACAAAAACACAGACAGATATTCAGTAAATAAATATAACCCAATTGTTATGTTAGCTGATTCCCGTCGCAGAGTTTCCATTGCATATTTTTCATCCAGGATTGGTGATAACAATGGCAAGCTGTGCGGTATTTTTTAAACTACCACGAACGCTACATTTTAAATCTAACTTATATAGTAGTGTAGTAGTAGTAGTCTAATTTATATAGTATAACAAGCAAATAGCCCCAGATTTAATAAAAGAAACCTTCCACCAAGAGAGATTTTCCTCATATTATGCAAAACCAGAGTGAGTTGCAAGTTCATAAATGTCGGTAGTCGGTGAATGAACACTTGTATTTTTTAAAGGTAAATAACGGAACCCTTATAAATTCGTCATGTCTGTCTGTCTGTCCATCCGTATGTCACAGTCACTTTTTTTCAAAAAAATGAAATGAAATGAAAAGAAATAATTTATTTGCTTGAAGTATGGTACTTACAAAACTGTAAAAGCTATATGTACTGATGAAACTTGGTAAATAGATGTATTCTGTAAACCGCATTATGATTTTTATACTTAGAACTGACACTCAAAAAATATTTTTTCATAAAACTTATGAGTTTTCTTAACATTAAGTAAAAGATTATTAAACCAGTTAAGTATTTACGACAGAGATGCGTTAACGTCATCGTAATTAGCCTTCTATCTATCGACTTTAAAAATTAATGAGGTATCGTCAGCAAATAGTACTGTTTCACATAGTTTTTTAACCAAAAAAGGAAGGTCATTTACGTACACTAGAAACAAGAAAGGACCTTATATCGAACCTTGTGGCACCCCTATGTCAATAACTGACCCAAAAGATCTCTCACCGCCCACATCAACTTTAAGGATTCTATCAGTCAAGTACGATTGTAATAAGTCAATGGAGCGATTTAGAATACCGTAATGTTTAAGTTTAGATATTAAGAGGGTGACGGACGCAGCTCGCAACTTCAATTCGAGGCGCGGGCAAAAATTGCTCCGAATATAGCTATCTCTATTCATTTGATGCGGGCGCCACGGAATATATAATAGTAGTATACACACACAGGCGCTCGTGTGACGCGCTACTTCTATACGTGAATCCAACCATAGTGCCGCGCTTGTGCGTGTGCGTCAGCCACTGATAACGATTTTTATGCATTGCCTAATTTCGTCAACGTTACTAACACCCGTTTTCACTAAACCTAGGCGACGCCTAAATCGGATGCCTAAATATTAACGGGCCGACGTACACAGCTCGCAACTTCAATTCGAGGCGTGAGCAAAAACTGCTCCGAATATAGCTATCTCTATTCATTTGATGCGGGCGCCACGGAATATATAATAGTAGTATACACACACAGGCGCTCGTGTGACGCGCTACTTCTATACGTGAATCCAACCATAGTGCCGCGCTTGTGCGTGTGCGTCAGCCACTGCTAACGATTTTTATGCATTGCCTAATTTCGTCAACGTTACTAAGCGTCAGATAGGCTAGTGGCTAGGGCGTGCGGATTCACACTGAGAGGACGAGGTGGGCGGGAGTTCCAATCTGGTCAAAGAGAGTTGACTTTTTGCACCCTACAATTTTATGTTTTTATTTTTTGTGGCTGCATTACCTGACTAACCCTCTAAGCTTATTGCTTGCTTGTTTCGCTTTTCTAGTATTCAATAAGCAAGGATTGGTCATGCTCTGAATGCAAGAATAAAGTGAAAAAAAAAACAACATTCCTGAACCGATAAAGAACCTTCAGAGTAGCTATTTACGCACTTAGAAAAGACACCAGGAAATTCTCTAACATGATACGAGTGAGTTTATTCATCAGGTAGGGTTTGTGCGGGTTCTGGACCAAATTGAAGAAGAGTAAAGAGAACCATTGACTCCGAGTTGAGTTGAGAGAGCCATTGACCCCGGCGCGGAGCGATGGAGTTGTGGTTGATGACGTTCCAGTAGAGGATGATGGGTGGGAGTCCGCTCAACATCAGGTGTGGTGTGGTTTGCTTGACCTCATTGGCCTAGTGGTTGGAGGGTGCGGGTTCAAAATCAGTGATAACGTTACAGTAATAGATGATGGGTGGGGTCCGCTCTACGTCAGGTGGGGTGTGGTTCGCCAGACCTCATCGGCCTAGCGGTTGGGGGGCGTGGGTTCAAAACCAGTCATGACGTTACAGTTGAAGATCATGGGTGGAGGTCCGCTCAACATCAGGTGGGGTGTGGTTCGCCAGACCTCATCGATCACACACACACAGCAATAAAAAACACGCAAAGCGGCTCACTTACCAAAGTACAGAAAGTCTAATAATGTGACTGCATTTAAAAATATACTTTATTCGTTGAGCAATTAGGTTGCTTTTATTCTGCTTATTTACATTCGCAAAACCAACGATTGCGAACATCGACCTACAAATCCTACAATTACATGGACCTCGGCTTTCGCACAAAACTCGCGAAAAAAGTGTACCAAGCTAACCTACTATAGGTGGATACTTATATAATGATTATAAACAAACTGAAAAAAAAATGATTTATGTCTTATCACAATTACTATATAGAACTCAATTTTGATTGCATGAAGCAACTTCTAGTGAACGTTACAGAAATTTTTCCAAGTCTTTTTATCAATATTTCCACCAGACGTTGAGCAGTACTCTGTTTATTGAGCTCCAGTTATATAAAGAAAAACTATTTTGTTAAAGTATTTCTCAGTCTTTTTATCAATATTTCCACCGGACGTTGAGTGGTAGCAGTTTTTTGAGCTCAAAATAAATAAAGTTTTTTTTTTAATTTCTTAGTCGTTTTATCAATATTTCCACCTGACGTTGAGCTGTAGTTTATTTCTTGAGCTCCAGAAAAATAAAACAGAAATATGTTGTTCAAATTTTTACAAGTCTTTTTATCAATATTTCTACCTGACGTTGAGTGGTATCAGTTTTTTTAAGCCCCAGATAAATAAAGAATAAAAATATTTTGTAGCCATTTTTCTTAGTCCTTTTTTCAATATTATAACCTGACGTTGAGCGGTAGTCGGTTGTTTGAGATTCAGATAAATAAAGAAAAAAAATATTTTGCTGAAATTTTTCCAAGTCTTTTTATCAATATTTCCACCTGACGTTGAGTGGTAGCAGTTTTTTTAAGCCCCAGATAAATAAAGACTAAAAATATTTTGTGCCAATTTTTCTTAGTCCTTTCATCAATCTTTCCACCTGACGTTGAGCGGTAGTCGGTTTTTTGAGATCCAGATAAATAAAGAAAAAAAATATTTTGCTGAAATTTTTCCAAGTCTTTTTATCAATATTTCCACCAGACGTTGAGCGGTACTCTGTTTATTGAGCTCCAGTTATATAAAAAAAAAACTATTTTGTTCAAGTATTTCTCAGTCCTTTTATCAATATTTCCACCGGACGTTGAGTGGTAGCAGTTTTTAGGGTTCCGTAGCCAAATGGCAAAAACGGAACCCTTATAGATTCGTCATGTCTGTCTGTCTGTCTGTCTGTCCGGCCGTGTCACAGCCATTTTTCTTCGAAACCATAAAAGCTAGACTGATGAAACTTGGTGAGTAGATGTATTCTGTGAACCGCATTAAGGTTTTTACACAAAAATAGAAAAAAATCTATAAATTTTGGGGGTCCCCATACTTGAAACTGAAACTCAAAAAATTTTTTTTCATCAAACCCATATGTGTGGGGTATCTATGGATAGGTCTTTAAAAATTATGTTGAGGTTTCTAATATCGTTTTTTTCTAAAACTATAAATTTGGGGGTCCCCATACTTGAAACTGAAACTCAAAATTTTTTTTTTCATCAAACCCATACGTGTGGGGTATCTATGGATAGGTCTTCAAAAATGATGTTGAGGTTTCTAATATCGTTTTTTTCTAAACTGAATAGTTTGCGCGAGAGACACTTCCAAAGTAGAAAAAAGTTGGTCCCCCCCCCTCTAACTTCTAAAATAAGAGAATGATAAATCCAAAAAAAATATATGTTGTACATTACTATGTAAACTTCCAACGATATTTAGTTTGAACGAGATCAAGTCAGTAGTTTTTTTTTATACGTCATAAATCGTAAACCGCAATTTACCTTTCGACGAACTACAAAAACCTTTATATTATGTTAATTGATGCTACGGAACCCTTCATGGGCGAGTCCGACTCGCACTTGGCTGCTTTGTTTGAACTACAAATAAATAAAGAAAAAAAATAATTTGTTGTAATTTTTCTTAGACCTTTTATCAATACTTCATATACAGGGTGGAATTTTGTAATGCCACCTGGAGGGAAAGTACTCTTAATACTCCAGATAGAAAATTTTACTCACAGGAAACATTCCTTTATTTTTGAATAGAAAGCAAACTGCATTCAAAGTTTTTCGAAAATTCTCTCACACCCGGGAATTGAACCGGCTAAAATCAGAAAAATTATACCTTGTACTTTTATTGCATCGATCGTTAGTCAATTATAAGGATGAAATCTCTCTAACAAACATGATAAATTAAATGAAAGAAAAACCAGGAAATCTTAAATTAATTTAATTATTTACAAAAAATGGATAACTAACTAGTTACTTGAAATTAGTTGCTTGAAATGGGCTCCATTCTCTTGGATACACAAATTTATTCTTTTAACGAATTCATTTCTTTAAAAGAATAAATTTATTCCTTTAAAAAAAAAAAAAAATTTAAAAATTATTTTATTTTTAATTTTAGAAATTGCTTTCTATCCAAAAATAAAGGAATGTTTCCTTTGAGTAAAATTTTCTATCTGCAGTATTAAGAGTACTTTCCCTCCAGGTGGCATTACAAAATTCCACCCTGTATAGAAATTAATGGTTCATAATTTGTTTTAGTCGAAATGTTGGCTTTTTTCGAAATTTCGGCAGACTTTTTGACCTAGTGCTGCACCTTAATTTCGTTTACCCAACCTACAACCTACCTAGGTACTTAGTATTTCCCATCTTCACTTAGTACCCTTCCTAAACTAACAATTATCAAATATCTAAGCATTATGTTTTATGCCAGTGTAGGTATTTAACTAGTCCGAAGTCCGAGCGATTCACACACACAACCGAAGTGTCCCGTGTGCTTCAAGCGTTTCCTCCCCCTGCACCCCGCCACCCGCACCGTGCGTGCGCGATAGCAATAGTAGCCGTTCGAAAATGCCATGAATTTGATCGTGTTCCGTAATACCAAAAATGATGACTGAAAACTTTTTGTATTCTTTACATAGTATTGTTATTCTGTAACTAGACAATATAAACTAGGTTCCTTAACAAAAAACACGTAAGATATTGTTGTTTTTAGTACGAAACCAATAGGTAGAAAACTTGATAAGTTTAGCATAAAAATGTGCAAAATGCGATTGGTGTTTATTTCATTTTAGGTAAGTAATTTGAAATAAAAACTGTTGAGGAACCTAGATAAATACTATGCAAATACAATTATTACAATAATATAGTGTAAATCTGTCTAAATTAGAAATCATTTTGGTATTCCGTTTGTATGAAAATTTTCCATACGTCAGCCCCTTAACTAGTTTTTTCGTGTGCGCGAGCTGCAAGCAGCTCGCGTGTCGGTGTGCTACTCCCAGTTTTACATTACACTTGCACTTGTAAAACCCCAAAAAGTAGTAAAGAAAGTCCTAAGTAACCCTAAAAGTCGATCAGTGAATCAAGTTCCTCAGTGTAGTAAAACCCCAATCAAAGTCCTAAAGAACCCTAAAATTGTTTACATAATCAAGGTCCTAAGTGAAGTAAAATTCCAATTAAAGGCCTAAGGAACCCTAAAAGTTGTTTATTTTATCAAGTTCCTCAATGTAGTAAAACCCCAATCAAAGTCCTAAGGAACCCTAAAAATGTTAACATTATCAAGCTCCTAAGTGTAGTTGAAACTCCAATCAAAGTCCTAAGGAACCCTAAAAGTCGAACACTTAATCAAATTGCTCAATGTAGTAAAACCCCAATCAAAACCTTATACGGAACCCTAAATTGTACGTCAAGCCAAAACCCTTAACGGGTCGAAACCGCTGGAAGGAACCCAAACGTTGACTACCGGGTCGCGTGCATCGCGAGCTGCAAGCAGCTCGCGTCCTCAATGCGTTCCCACAGGGGCGGAACCCTAAACCAAGTGAAGATCCAATCAAACACCTTAAAAAACCTAAAATTCAATCTCCAATCATAGTCCTCAGTCGAATGAACCGTTTGAACGACCTTAATCGGACGATTTTTGCAAAACCGGAAGTGGCACAGCCGCCATTTTGAATTTTGAACTCAGTCTAGTGAACATTTTTTCACACCCCTAAGACACCCTAAATTTCAGTAGGAGGGGGTTCTAAATTTCAGTAGGGTGGGCGTGGTCGCGTGGCGGCTCGCTTCGCTCGCCGGGTTCCCCCCGGGTTCAGGAGGAGGGGGTTCTGGGGGCTTGAGGGGGGGGTCACAGCACGGCTCGCTTCGCTCGCCGCGACGCTCCCCCCGGGTTCAGGAGGAGGGGGTTCTAGGGGGCTTAGGGGGGGGGGGGGTCACAGCACGGCTCGCTTTGCTCGCCGCACTGTTCCCCATTCGCTCGCCGCAATGCTCCACTCGAAAAAAAGGGTCAAAAATAATAAAGGGGTCTAGAGGGGGGAGGGGGGCAAAATTTATTTTGCTTTCAAAATAATCTCACCTTCCCTACATGACCCAAAAAAAAAGTCTTGCAAGTCACTCCGCTTGGAAGATACGAAAGGGGAGGGTGAAAAAAGGGGCAAGAGGGGGGTGTTTTTTTTGTTTTTTCAATTCAGGAAGAAACCCTCTATACGAAACCCTAATCAAAAACCCCCTATCTCGACGGCATCCGGTAGCACTCACAAAAGGGGGGGTCCTGGGGGGCAAGGGGGGCAATTTTTTTTGTACAATAATATTCTTATCTTTTTTCTTCTCTTTCGTCTTCTCCCTTTTAATCTTTTTTTTTCTGAAAAGTAATATTTCATCAAAATCGGCTAAGCCGTTTTGTTTTATTGTTTGTTACTGCATACCTTCGTCATTTAATTTTATGATCCAATTTAGTAAATTTTTCTTTTATCTAAAAGGTTATACTTCCAGATCTGTATGTAAATCTAGTAAGTATAACTTAGTGCATAGAATTCATGCCTATGGAAATAAATAATAATAATAATAATAACAACATAATTTGTGCATGACGGGGTTTGAACACACGCCTTTAGAATCAAAAAGCGGGTCGCTACGACAATATAACCGGTGCTAAGCAACCAGAGCGCCCCTCCACCTAATGGACCGATGACATTCTAAAGATCGTGGGAAATCGGCAAATTGTTTTTTCATGGAAATGTATAAAGGAGGTCTATATCTAGCAGTGGACTTCTACTTACTGATGATGATGACGGAAAGCACTGGGTAGATAGGAAGATAGCTACTTATGCAACTACAAAAATGGAGGTATTTATCAAAAGCATTGCGCTTCGCTGGTCACGCACGATAGGAACGTGCCCTAGAATGTACTTGATAAGTTATATGCTACATAAAATATATACTTCTACAGGCTGATGATGATGTGAATACAGGTTATCGATCATAATGTACGATGAAGATGGTTTTATGTCATTTCGTTATACTGTGACAGTTTGTTTTATGTTACACTGTGGCAAATTTATAGTACCAGTAGTAGCTATGATTTAATCTAGGGTATATTTTACGTAGTCAGAGATGAAATGTCATGTCACGAAATTTGACATAGGTCCAACCTTCTTGGCCGCTCGGGCTGTACTGAGAAGTAAGTACAGAAACCTATCTATTTATATTTTTGAAAATTTTATTTTTTTATAAAAACTACGGCAACTAAGAAAAATGCAATAACATCAGGTTTTTACGTATTTATTAAGGTAA
The DNA here is from genome assembly GCA_939531255.2 of Thera britannica. Taxonomy (NCBI): domain Eukaryota; kingdom Metazoa; phylum Arthropoda; class Insecta; order Lepidoptera; family Geometridae; genus Thera; species Thera britannica. The sequence continues at coordinate 17,233,655 of OW618044.2, forward strand.
ACGGGAACAAAACTTTCATTGCAATGGCTCTAACAGCAACGGAAAAAAACCATTTCAAATCCAAAAAAAATTGAGAGTTTTTGGCAAACTTTGCGTTCAATTTTATCGAACCCTGTGAGTTGAGGAGAATTTCTAGCCTAATCATAATTTAATTTTTTTACACCATTTAATTGTAATATTTTACAAAAAAAATAAATGGATTCGTCCATACAACGAAAAAAAATGCTACTTTACATTTTCGGTTTCACCTCATGTAGGCCCTTAACAATAAATCTTATAATATCTAGGTATGACTATTAAACTTGGACGGCTTGGTTTAAGGCCTATATCTTAGGAACCACAATAGTTACAGATTCTGTTGGTGTGTCCAAGCCAAGCTATGAATTAGAGCACTTAGCTGCAAAACTTTGGAACCTCTGGGACAGGCACTTTCATAGCAATCAGCAAAAGAACATTTTACCTCTAGAATTTTATCTCCACTAAATACCACCCTGCTACTAAAAAAATTACCGTTATAATGTATTCCACGAGTGAGGGACAAATTTTGCGGAAAAATCTTTTTCCACAAATGAGCAAAAATGTTAGCATCTTTTTAGAATGTCAAGTTATTTAATAAACTCCTGGGTTCTCCTAACTACAATTACTATGGTACAGTCAGCAGCCAAAGTTAATGTTTTTATGCGCTATGAACAGAATCAAATGGTGACTTTGGAATTAAAATTGCTATGCAAATCATTATATGATAATTAACTTTCGTTGCTGTTTTCTTGTCGCGAAATACGTAATCACGTATAAGTAATCACTAAACGGAGACTAAAAATGTACTCATGATTAAAGGAAAATGTTAAACCAATGGACTAGCTGTATTCATGGACTTATAAAAACTCGGTGTTCGCGCATTTTCGCATTGAATAAAAATAATTGAATCTGACAGACAGAGAATTGAAAAATAATTTTTCCGATGTGCTCGCTTTTACGTTTGCGGAAAATAAAATGTTTGCAAAAAAGAAAACCTTAGCCAGGGTTGGGCAGTATTGAATTACTTGTCATTAAAATAAGTATTGTAAATACAACGTATTTGGTATTTGTATTTCAATTGCTTCCTTAAAATGTAATTCATATTTAAAAAAACCTGATGCCGAGGTATTTTGTAATTCGTATTTCAAATACATGGGGCTTCAAGATACATTTTACCATTAAAATACATTTAACCTTCATTTAACGATCGTGAGTGCGAGGCGAAAGTGTAATGATGGTCTTCTTCTTCTTATCGTGTCACTGATTCTTTCGAACCAAGTGTGGTGAAAGGATTTTAATAAGTAATGATGGTAAAGCAGATATTAGAGTTGGCACCTGTTAACTGTGCGCTATGCCAGTACGTCAAATCGCCAAAAAAATATGTCAAATTGTCAATGCATTTTGTATTTTATATTTCAAATACCTTACTTAAAGATATTTTGTATTTGAATTATGTGCAATATAGTATTTTTCATCTTGTATTTCAATTAAAGCAAAGCATGTATTGCCCAGCCCTGACCTCAGCCGTCGATGTCGCCTAATGCCCGTTAAGTGCTCGTAGAAATGGCTGGGATGCAAAACTCGGTTCCATCAATGTTTTTATGAATAATTTAATCTTACTGTAAGAGCCAAGGGGCCTGTTAGTTCCTAATGTATTTAAGCCTTGCGCATATCTAAGCGTTCTGCGGTGGCATCAGTGAAACGCTGTCAAATATCGCTGTCATATTTGTTATAGTAATTTGACAGATTTAATATCACTTTCGTATCATTTTTCTATCGCGTGAGCTATATGTAACGTACCTTGTACCTTCATTATGAGGTATTTTTTGGATGCCAGACAAAAAGGTCAAGTCACATTAATTGGCTTAGTACACAACACTACGCAAATCCAAATATTATATCGGATCGGAGTAGGACCATGTGATTTTAATCTTAGTACACAGTGTAAATGGTGACCACGCTGAACTTTGCTCACCTTATTCGTTGAGTACTCGTACTTAAGCCTTGCGCACGCTAACGATATTTGACAGCAAGACTCTGATCGCCATCGCAGATCGCAGCTAATCCCCTAAATGTGCGCAAGGGTTTAGTTTGAAAATGTTTTAAGGTGATGACTGCAATTTTTTTAAGACTTTGTAATTCGACTGGCCTCTCAGCTCTGCCTTCTGCGCCGTGGGTCGTGCGGTGTGTGGTGAACATAGATTGTTTGTTCTGTGTCTGGGTGTTATATTGTATTCTATGTATATTATATTAGCTATCTGGTTCCCATAGTACAAGCTCTGCTTAGTTTGGGGCTAGATAGTATTGTGTGGACTGTCCGCATTATTTTTTTATTATTATTAATTTTGACAGAAAAACGCTATCCCAAGCGAAGAGTACGAAGTGTACAGAGGCATAGATGACCACACCAGACTTGGAGATATCAGGCAATACGGTGGGAGTACGCATTTCTCCTTCTGGGAGGGCGGGAGCAGCTCTAGTTATTGCAACATGATCAACGGCACGGATTCAGGGATCTTCGCACCGTTCATCGATAGAGAAGCATCATTGTACGCTATCAATACGGATATATGCAGGTACGTGAGCCTATGGCATTTCTGTAACAAAAAGACACTCATCTATTATGGGTTCAATCCCCCCGTGAACAAACATTTGTGTGGTGAACATAGATGTTTGTTCTCTGTCTCGGTGTTATATCGTATTCTATTCAAAAATATATTTGTGTTATATCAGCTCTCTGGTTCCCATAGTACAAGCTCTGCTTAGTTTGGGGCTAGATAGTGTTGTGTGGCTTGTCTACAATATTTATTTATTTATTATTATTATCTATCAGCCAAAAAGTGGAATTCATTGCCGAGTTTTGTTTTTCCGAATAATTTGGGAGTTTTCAAGAAAATTGTGCTTAGGTATCTTTGAGGCGAGCGCGCTACATCGTCGACCGCATCATCATTTAACGTCAGGTGAGATTGCGGTCAAGTGTAAGCCTGTAAATTAATAAAAACAACAGCAAACTATGCAACATTTAAGAAGTCATTCGTTCTTATGTTATGCCTGTGAGCTTATAACTATAGTAACTATAGTTTTGTTAACTATAGTATCTAGAGTAATCACTTATACGCTTACTTATAAAACGGATTATAATTTTCAGAAGTTCGTCGACATTTTATTTTTGTTCTGTAACCATACGTTTCAAATGCATTTCAGTTCGACTCTCAAAAGCCATACCTAAAAACGCTAAGTATTTAAATTTAAACATAGCTTAAAGTTTGTCTTGTCACTGTTTGTAATTACTGATTCCCCAGTGGTAAAAGTTTTTTTATCTTTTGTCAGATTTTTATAAGTTTAGGTAATTATCGATGATGAATGTAATGAAATAAATCATGATGTTTCCCAAATTATAATAAATCAACCAGCAAGGCACTCACGTCCGTATCTCTCACAAATACACAATTTAATATTCCGATTGCCGATAATTAAAACATCATCGGTATGGGATGTGTAGGTGGAAAAGGGAACGAAATGAACAGGGCGAGCTTGAGCTTGCCACCCCAGCCACCCAGCCACCCGAACCCCACCGTACGTCATTATTCGACCAGTAGCCCTACCGTAAGCTCTGTCTTGCTGTCTCTGGTTCTGGTTTTGAGTGAGGAGAGCACTGGTGGTCTAGTGGTAGCGGCCCCGCCTTCCGATCCGAAGGTCGTGGGTACAAATCCAGTGGTGTACCAATGAGTTTTTCTGTCGAAAAATTTATGTGCACTATGCAAGTACTCTCAAAAACGGTGTAGGAAAACATCGTGAGGAAACCGGCGTGTCGTAGAACCTAAAAAAGTTCGAGCAACTCGTGTCAAGGGTCACGCAAAAAGGGCCCGCAGGCAACCTTATAAAAATTTGCCGATATTTCTGGTTTTGAGTCAGTGTGAGATGCTCACCAGTGTATTAAGCTGTGTAACGTTTCAGCGTTGGATTTATTTAGACAGCACTCACACAGACTCAAACCAGAGCCAGAGACAGAGTCAGACAGAGCTTGTGGTAGGCCTTCTGGGACATCGGATTGGATATATTCGTTGCGACCGTGTTGTGACTTCAATCAGGCATATGACACGTTAATCATTTCGTGTCTGCCTTCAGGCAAATTCAGGATATAGTAATTATGCAAATAACTTTGTTTTACCAACGTGTTATCAAACAAGAAAAACTTGAGGAACTGACTTTAATGGCCAAACTGATGCACCAATTTTTATAAAATTTATATGGAACTAGTGGCCGCCCGCGGCTTTGCTCGCCCGTTCCCGTAACACCCCGTTCCCGTTGCTTTTTCGGGATAAAAAGTATCCTATGTCCTTCTCCCGGTTCTAAGCTACCTCCCCACTAATTTTCTGCCAAATCGGTTCCGCTGTTCTTGAGTTATAAATAGTGTAACTAACACGACTTTCTTTTATAAAATATAGATTTGGAAGATAAAAAAGATTTTAGAAATTAAAACATAAAAAGAAAACCGAATTGAGTACTTTTTCCTTTTTTATTTGAAGTCTGTTAATAAATGAAAATAATTGTTTTGAGCAACAAACTAAGCAGAGCTTGTATTGATAACCAAGATAGCTGATATAAAACTTCGATATTTTTTTGTAAGTATTCTTGGAATACAATTAAAAACCCAGACAGAGCGAACAAACATAACACAAATATTTGTTCACTACACAAATATTTGTTCTCGGTTGGCATCGAACCCACGCCCTCCAGCGCAGAAGGCAAAGCTACTACCATCTGAGCTGTGAAAGCTATGAATAAGGTTTTTTGAAAGTGATAAACAAATTAGTACAACAAATTTAAGAACAGGATATTCCTACTGAGACCAGTAGGACTACCACAAGCTCTGTCTGGCTCCGTCTCTGGCTCTGGTTTTGAGTTTGTGTGAGTACATACATACGTACATACATAAAATCACGCCTTATTCCCATGGGGGTAGGCAGAGATCACGGATTTCCACTTGCTACGATCCTGACACACTTCTTTCGCTTCATTCACTCTCATAACATTCTTCATACTCGTACATGCTCGTAATTTGTGTGAGTGCTGTCAAAATAATTGCTAGGTCGGTCATAATACACTGGTGAGCACTCACACAGACTCAAAAGCAGAGCAAGAGACCGAGCCAGACAGAGCTTATGGTAGGCCTACAGATTATTTCACAGAAAGGCCTACGAACCTATTTTACCTAATAATTGACTAACTTTATAGTTCTTCTATTATTCACCCATAAAATAATATACAGGGTGGAATTTTGTAATGCCACCTGGAGGGAAAGTACTCTTAATACTGCAGATAGAAAATTTTACTCAAAGGAAACATTCCTTTATTTTTGAATAGAAAGCAAACTGCATTCAAAGATTTTCGAAAATTCTCTTCTCCCACACCCGGGAATCGAACCGGCTAAAATCTGATAAAAATATACCCTGTACTTTTATTGTATCGATCGTTAGGGTCAATTATAAGGATGAAATCTCTCTAAAGAACATGATACCCCATTTAACCCCCTTTCTGCGTTACCGGTAGTTTTGTAACACCCTGTATATACGTAAATGCTGTAGTTAATTTGTCAACACACCATCCTAGATTGCGAAGTTAGTTACTAGCTGTTTACACCTCGTCCACAAAGTTATACTCGTATTAACAATGTCATCATAAAGCGCTAATTAATTTAAATTGCTTCAGGGTTTGTTTCAAACAAGTAAGGCTACCACGAGCTCCATATAGTTATGGCTATGACTGTCAAATTGTGTATAGATCGGCTGACCCACACATTCATTTCTTCTTGGGTACCGCGAACTCCATATGGAGAAGGCTATGGCTGTCAAATTGTGTATAGATCGGCTAACCCACACATTAATTTCTTCTTTTTGTGTTGACACAATTTTGACAGTTATAACCATAACCATATGAAGCTCATGGTAGGCCAGCAGCTATAGTACCGCGAGCGTCTGTCAAAACTGACCTACATATTCAAACCTAAGAATAAATGAATGTGTGGGTCAACCGATCTGTACACAACTTAAAGCCCTCTCTTCTTATCGTGTCACTGATGAACCAAGTGTGGTGAAAGGGATTTAAGTGCGCCTCCTTTCGAGCACTTGACACATATTTTTGACTTTTTTTTTAGGTTCTACGATATGCCGGTTTAGAGCCCTATAAGGTAATTCACGAACATCATTCTCAAAAAACAACAAAATACATCATGAAAAAACAACACTTTTGATTTGATTTTATAGGTATGAGAAAGAAGAAAATAAGTACACTGAAGAATAAACACAAAAAAGACTTACAAGTGAACAATGTATGTAATGTTTTGTTCGAATACATGCAAAATTCCAATAACGCTGACTTTATTCCTCTTTGCACAATGTCGACTGCCTCGTTAGCACAGTCAGACGAGACCTGAAATAAAATCCCATACCAGCGGAAGTCTCACATTATTTGAATTCTTCGATGTCTATATTTATTGATACTGTAACGCTTCACTGTAGGCCTACCACAAGCTCTGTCTGGCTCTGTCTCTGGTTCTGTGTGAGAAAAGACTAAATAAATCCTACGTCACACGCATAGTTTTGAGTCTGTGTGAGTGCTCACCAGTGCATTATACTGGTGAGCACTCACACAGACTCAAAACCAGAGCCAGAGACAGAACCAGACAGAGCTCATGGTAGGCCTACTGAAATAAAAACTTATAGCAGTGAAACTCTCACATTATTTGAATTATTCGATGATACATGCAACGCTTGGCTGGCCTTACAGAATAAAAGTTTGTACTTTTTCTATTTACAGTGGAGGTTCGATGCCTAGATAAGACACACATTTTATTAATTAATATGAATTGGGGTTGAAGAACTTTTCAACAAAAACAATATGTTTTGATTATTTTACCTCTGCTTAAATTTTACAAAATTCGAACATGAGGTTGTTTTTTTATCACTCTCCAATTGTGTAAAATGCAGATGGACCGACGACATTGTTATGATCGCGGGAAGTCGATGGATGGCAAGGGCTCAGAATAGCTCTTCCTGGAAATCGTTGGTCTTCTGCAGGCTGATGATGATGATTGTGTAAAATTTCAGATTTACAACGCAAAATATTTGTAAATCCTTTTTGTTGTAAATCTTGAAATGCAACTTCTAAGCAGCAACACAATGATAAATTATTTTTACTTTAAAAAAATCCGCACTTGCTGGCACCTTGTCCGACACGTACTTGGCCAATTTCTCGTAAATTTAAAGCACGTTCGCTCAACAGGCAGTTTAACAAGCTGTTACCAACTGAAGCAGATTTTTGGCAACATTTTTTACCTTTTTTGCCAAAATGATCCATGCTGCACAAATTGTACATTTCGAATGTAATTCAAGTTTATTACATGGCTAAGTGAAGAATGTCGTTCAATATGAGTTATGAGATTTAAGTCTTGAGTCTTGATCAAGTTTACATAATCGTGATTGACTGGCCTCTCAGCTCAGTTGGTAGAGTAGCTCTGCATCTGCGCCGTAGGTCGTGGGTTTGATCCCCACCGAGAACAAACATTTGTGTGGTGAACACAGATAACCCACCGAAGTCATACATTTATGTAAAAAAAAACAAAAAAAGTTTATTTTAGCTGTCCACTATTAATGATGATTATGATTATTCAAAAAGTGTTTCATTCAGTATTCTATCGGATCCTATAGGGTAGGGTATACCTAGTGGATATACGGTTTATTCGGTTTATAAAGAAGATTAAGTACGTCCACGCTAACATGGCCAACTAATTCACAGGTAGCCAAAAATATTGGTACATGGTATTATTTTATAACAGTTTCAATTCATTTATTTCCATAGGCACGAAAACAATGCACTTAGAAAATTCAGATTTACAAGTCACTGATTTATCACTGATTAATCTGCAGTTTCAATTCATTTATTTCCATAGGCATGAATACAACGCACTTAGAAAAGTCAGATTTACAAGTCACTGATTAATCTGACACATCATATTATACATGAGATTTTTTTTTTTGCGTAGCGTGGTGTAATGTAGGCCTAACTCGTTGAACCAACAATCGGTGGAGTTTGCAAGCCAAGCCGGAAAACTAGACTTAGGATGCACATTATAAGGTAAGCCGGTGCGGATAACAAAGGCTGAAAATGGTTCTTGATGGAAACGTGAGAACCATCCATCATGATCTCCTTCAGACTGATGACGACTACGATGTATAAGTCGACAACACACAATCAGTCAAAAGCTCCTTTATTCCCTTTGTCTAAGACAGACATGGTTTCCGGAGCACGAGCAAATTGCAATCAGTCTAAGTAAATTATTGATTACTTGCATCCTTGATACAGCGACAAAGGCGTCTCACCACCGCACTTTGTACGTACCCAACAGTGACGGATTTAGGCTTTTGCCGCCAGCAGGCTTTTCAAATATTGCCGCCCCTAGCTACAAATCTTAAGTGTTCATGTTTTCACGACAAACATTGTCCCGGATCTGGTTTAAGGTTTTTAAATTTATTTAACTAGCTGATATGTAATTCAATATTACTTACTAATAAACTGATATATTTACACAAAGAAACTTACAATTAAACAAATATTTACAAAATGTACAAAATACACAAGAAACAGTTGAGCTATCTGCAGATCGTTACAAACGATCTAGAGATAGCTCAACTGATCCAAATCAGTGCCAGACGGAAGCGTCCCCAAGACGCTGGCGGCATTGCCATGCTGAATAGCAATGCTTATACGCTGCGCCAGATACCCAACAGCTCTTGGGCCACGCGTCGCTTCGATCAGTCGCCTAGACAAAATTTTGAAGACCCGCGAGGATATATATTTTATAGGTTTATATATATTTTTTTACTTACTAATTACTACTTATATTACTTTGGACTTATTTACTAATATTACTTTGGAGTCAAATTTTTTTGTGAGAAATAATTTTGATTCCAAAGCCTCCCCTGATATTCGTTGTTAGAGAAATAATTGAACTCAAGGAATACTGATGACTATGGCAAGCTATTTTTTATTCTTTATTGCCACCAAAATTATTAAATAGATAAGAGTTACTAAATTGTCGGAAAGCTAAACCCTTCAAATTTTCATGTCCTCACACCAAACATTGTTATGAATCGGGTTATAAGAAGATAAATAAATAAGTACTTACAAATATTTTTAATACCACAGAAAAAGCTTTCGGCCCGTTTGCCGCCTCTTAAATCTGTCGCATTATGCTCCATTCTGCTCAGCCTATTGTTAAATCTCCCACTGGTACCCCAATTAATGAACACCACCCTATACTATGTAACAAAACCTACCAGAAAACTTTGGTAGCTCCTTCCACTTGTTGATCAACCTAATTTCATAATCCGTAAACAGTCGACATTTAACAAACACCAATTCGTCCAAGTTGTTGAGTCGCTCGCTTCGCTTAATCGATCAATTCAAGCAGTTCATAGCAATTTCAATTCATTATAACCTTTAGTTTAGAAACTTTACATCACAATCTTTCGTTGAATATTATTTAAACATTTCGTCCACAATATTTTTTCAAATCTACCCCCATCTGTTTTGTTTAGCCCGAATCGAACACCCATTTGTATAACATTGTTTTAGTTCTCGTAAGCGATTTTTAATCTTAAGAGAATCTATATATATATAACTCAAAGGTGACTGACTGACTGACTGACTGACATAGTGATCTATCAACGCACAGCCCAAACCACTGGACAGATTGGGCTAAAATTTGGCGTGCAGGTAGATGTTATGACGTAGGCATCCGCTAAGAAAGGAAAATGGAAAATTATTTTCCGAAGAGGAGAAAAAGGGGAAAAATGGTTTAAAGAAAAATCAACGCACAGCCTAAACCGTTAGCCCTAGAAGCATGAAACTTAGAAGGTGTATTCCTCTAATAGAGCAAAAGTGTACTAAAAAAGAAAATAGGAAAATTATTTCCCTAAAAGAAGAAAAAACGGAAATGATTTTAAGAAAAATCACAAAAAATAGCTTTACAAAATACGCAAAAAAACATTTAAAAAAACAGCTACCGCAGCATCTGGCACCAGGTTCGATTACACACAAAGGTTCACAAACAAACCAACACCAACACGCATACGAAACCCCAAATTAGCCACTAATATAACATAAAACTACAAAAAATAGCTTTACAAAATACGAAAAAAAAACATTAAAAAATTTTCAGCTACCGCAGCATTTGTCACCAGGTTTTAATACAAACAAATGTTTACAAAAAAACCGATGATAACCACTAAGACAAAATCGCGGGAAACATCTATCATACTTAAACTAAACACTGCTGAAAAAAATCGGCTCCAACAGCACTCGCCTTCAAATTCAAATACACTATAAAGTACAAGCTCAAATCTATAGTAACCAGCAGTTGGTCATGTCAAATTAAAAAAATCTGATTCGATTATACACAAACACGCATACGAAACCCCAAATTAGCCACTAATATGACATAAAATCACAAAAAATAGCTTTATAAAATACTAAAAAAAACATTAAAAAGTTCCAGCTACCGCAGCATTTGTCACCAGGTTTTTATACACACAAATGTTTACAAAAAAACCGATGATAACCACTTAGACAAAATCGCGGGAAACATATAACATAAAATCACAAAAAATAGCTTTACAAAATACGAAAAAAAACATTAAAAAATTTTCAGCTACCGCAGCATTTGTCACCAGGTTTTTATACACACAAATGTTTACAAAAAAACCGATGATAACCACTTAGACAAAATCGCAGGAAACATCTATCAGACTTAAACTAAACACTGCTGAAAAAAATCAGCTCCAACAGCACTCACCTTCAAATTCAAATACATTCTAAAGTACAAGCTCAAAACAATGGTAACTAGCAGTTGGTCATATCAAATTAAAAAAATCTGATTCGATTATACACCAACACGCATACGAAACCCCAAATTAGCCACTAATATACCATAAAATCACAAAAAATAGCTTTACAAAATACAAAAAAAAAAAACATTAAAAAATTTTCAGCTACCGCAGCATTTGTCACCAGGTTTTAATGCACACAAATGTTTACAAAAAAACCGATGCTAACCACTTAGACAAAATCGCGGGAAACATCTATCATACTTAAACTAAACACTGCTGAAAAAAATCAGCTCCAACAGCACTCACCTTTAAATTCAAATACATTCTAAAGTACAAGCTCAAAACAATGGTAACTAGCAGTTGGTCATATCAAACTAAAACAAACGAACTCAAATATCCACGCGGACGAAGTCGCGGGTATCAGCTAGTTAATAATAAAGATCTTAAACCTAAATATGGCGCTAAACATGCGATATCGCCCTTCATCTGTGCATTGATTGAAAACAGTAGGCCTGCCACAAGCTCTGTCTGGCTCTGATTTTGAGTCTGTTTTAATACTCACATGTGTATTATACTGTGTGTGACGAAGGATTTATTTTGTCAACACTCACACAGACTCAAACCCAGAGCTAGAGACAGAGCTTGTGGTAAGCTACTGCAATTAATTTGAAGAGCAAGACAACAACGTCGCGTGATATATCACGTCACGAACATAGTAAAAATCACGAACATCATGTTATATGGCGCAAGAAGAGCGCTTCCATGATGCGTCTAGAGACGGTTGCATGTTTTCTTTAGTCTAGTTTTTAGAGTTATGAGGATGAATTGAAATGGTACCTAGAAGGTTCAACACGAAATTATAGCGGTGTTTTTTTTAAGGTTTTGTATTGAATTCTGTAGGCCTACCATGAGCTCTGTCTGGCTCTGTCTCTGGTTCTGGTTTTGAGTCTGTGTGAGTTCTCACCAGTGCATTATACTGTGTGACGTTTTGAAGTAGGATTTATTTAGTCTACACTCACACAGACTCAAAACCAGAACCAGAGACAGAGCCAGACAGAGCTCATGGTAAGCCTACTGGTCGAAGTGAAAACTAATAGAATCCTGTAAGCCTACCACAAGCTCTGTCAGGCTCTGTCTCTGGCTCTGTTCGCAAATCTTCAATATACGCTCCGCAAATAACATTTTAAATGAAAATTTGCCGGGAGACTTGTCGCCCGTGAGCGAGGAAATGATACTATCAACCTCCATTCAGCCACTTAAGTGCCAATTTAAGTCAAACTTAAGCCACTGGCGCTGCTGGCCTAGTGGTAGCGGTCCCGCCTTCCGAACCTGAGGCCGTGGGTTCAAATCCAGTTGTTGATGATAGTTTAAGCACTGTTTATCATTAGATATATTTTTATAAGTAAGGCTGCAGGTTGATCATAAATTGATATGAATATGAGGTATGAGCCTGTTAATATCCAATTACCAAAGTGGCAATGACTCCCAGTGACGGAATATTTCCATCCTCAAATAATCAACGCATGTATTCCTGTTTCGATGTCGAGGTAACTCCTTCGTGAAATTGTACCTATTAATCCATTAGCTACCCCACCTGCAAATGATTCCGAATATTCCAGTGCAGTTAATTGAAATTACTTAACAAAGCGCTATATATATAAGCTGGAATATTCCAGAAGTTTATCTTAAAGCGTGGTGCCACTTCTAGTTACGCCGAAATAAAAATAAAAACCTATCATAAATGTAACCAAGTGATGGAAATTCGTCGTACCTACAGTTTGGTTAGTTGCTAACCAAAACTCACTTGCCTTTTTGAGGCGCACTTAAAATCCTTTCACCACACTTGGTTCGAAAGATTCAGTGACGAGATAAGAAGGAGAATCAACCCTTATTTTTCGTGTCGCTGTTATAAAATCGAAGCCACTTTCATAAATCATTGCTAACCATGTAAATTCTAAACATAGTGGCTCTCAGCTCAGTTGGTAGTAGCCCTGCCTTCTGAGCCGTAGGTCGTGGGTTCGATCCCCACCGAGAACAAATATTTGTGTGGTCAACGCAGATGTTTGTTCTCTGTCTGAGTGTTATATTGTATTCCAAGCATGTATTTACAAAAAAAATGTATATAATGTATTATATCAGCTATTTGGTTTCCATAGTACAAGCTCTGCTTAATTTGGGGCTAGATAGTGTTGTGTGAATTGTCTATAATATTTATTTATTTACTTATTTATTTATAGTCGAGCTGTGGAGAACGGAACTGTGTTTCAAAATGCAATATTCATTTCACACCAAATAATATTGCATTTTGCAATATTTAATATTATATACGTTATGATATTGACAAAGGACGGCAAACACCTCAAGCGTAAATACTCGCTTTTGTAACCCACGACAAAGCTCAGCGAAATTTGAGTTGCAACATGATATTTCGATTGTGTCAGAACTGTTATATCACACGAACTAACTAAATCTCAGCTTACTGCATACAACATAGATGTTACTTGTGACTTCGGTCGCTTGGCGCACGAAAGGTTTTTGACGTGACAACGTCTTATAATTCGATGGAGCCGGCTGCACGCTCGAAAAAACATGACTCATGCGGCGTTACCTCGCTCTGAGTCGTTCCATTTAAGGCTTGAAGTGCAAGCGAGAGCGTGGACCGAGCGACAAAGAGGCTCAATCGGCCTCCACGTTCGGCAGCGTTCGACATCTGTGTATTTTCTTATGACGTTGTCACGTTCAACTATCGTCAGTAAACCGACTTTACAGACAACCGATTTTGTTAGATGATTCTTAGCTACAACTAGTTACTACTATTATTTTTCTGTACTGCAACCAAGACTAACGTGTTATTGAGTCACAAATATTAAAACAATTTGAACCAACATAATCCTTCATGAACCAGTCAGTAAGTTTAAAAAAAATACATTCCGGTTTCCCTTGTATTCGAACTTCATATTTTCCATAATGTGAAGCTCGAATGATGACGATCATTCGAGCTTCATATACAAGGTGTATCTAAATATGTGTACTATGCGAAGGTGGGGGGGTTCAGACCACAATGGTGATCGGTTGTGGAGGGGAGATAATTAAAAATTCCTATTTTCAGTTTCCCATACAAAAATATTTAATTTCATAATGCCTAAATAAATTGACAACCCTATCCTTGTAACCCCTTGACCCCTTGACCTACTACCTCTGTAGGTCTACTACTACTACCTACTACCTCTATAGCTGAGTTTAGGGTTGTCACTTTGTATAAAGTCAGCTGTTAATGCTGAAACTTCGTTGCAGTTTTTTTCAGAGATACCAATCGAAGTTCGAAAAGTCGTTGAACAAAAGTTGTTCCCCGGGGGGTGGAAATTCACCCCCCTTCAGGATAGTACACATATTTTAATACACGTTGTATATGTACAGGTATATAATTATATGAAGTATATATAAATATATCTTTTTAATTATAAATATATCTATTTAAAGTAAGTTGAAGATTACAGGATGAAGTTTTTGTAGCTGACCTAAAACGGGTAAGTGTAGAAAAAAAGGGCAAATGCCCATACATATGCCCTTCACACAATCATACCATACACAATGTTTTTTTCACAAGGTCACAGCTTTTATTTGTTTTATTTGGAAAGCAAACATTTCAAGAATAAGTATATAGGTTGTTACGCTAGGCGCCTCTGAATAAACCGATGACAAGACAATACCTACTTACCGCGCACCTTGAACTGCAGCTTGCGTCAGCGCAATCAACGCGACGCACGACACAGTTACAGAATCACCTAGTTTTAAGATTTTGGAAATGTACTCATTCTGTTCTCACACTTAGAGACTCAATCATTGACAAAATTAATTATAGATTTAAATTAAAAATCTTCTTTCCTTTAAACCCGGTCGGCAGCCTACGTATTTGGCGCAGGCGGTAGGATATTTTAATTTACTAAAATTAAGAAAAAGAACCTACTAGTGCTGTTGTTCCGGGTGGTGATAGTGGAATCAAGAAATCGATTCTGCTGAGCAGCTGACGACGACGACAAGAAAAATGCAGTAAGTCCTTGAATCTTTCAAGTCCTTGCTTAATCCTACCTAAACTATAGTCCTTCCTTTAGTGTATCCCATATTTTTTTATAACGTTAGTAATTAACTTCCAAGATTTTTCATCCAAGAGAGTCGAGGAATATTAGGTTAGGTAGTAGGTTAAATAGTAGGCTCAGTGTAATAGACGAGCATAGAGATATAGAAGAAAGCATGGCTCAGCCTCCAGCTTCCGCCGGCAGTAACCCGATTGATATAATTTTTAAGTCCTTAAGACTTGTGCCAGATTTCGATGGAAATCCGCACGTATTAACGAGATTTATAAATCTCTGCGACCAGTTGGTCCTGGCTCACTTTAAACCAGAACCAGGCAACGATTTGACCAATCTAGCGCTTGTAAACGGAATTTTAAATAAAGTCTCCGGTTCCGCCGCTAGATTAATAAATTCGAACGGGATACCAGATAACTGGTTAGGTATAAGGAACGCTTTAGTGAACAATTTTGCGGATCACCGTGACGAGACCGCTCTTTACAGTGATTTATCCTTAGAGACCCAAGGTTCGAGTACCCCGCAAGAATTTTATGAACGATGCCAAAACTTATTCAGTACCATAATGACGTATGTTTCACTTCACGAGAACTTGAAAAGCACCATCGACGCAAAACGCGATTTATACCAAAAACTAACTCTTCAGGCCTATTTAAGAGGACTCAAGGACCCACTTGGATCCAGGGTACGTTGCATGCGACCCGCTTCGATGGAAAAAGCTTTAGAGTTTGTTCAGGAGGAGCTCAATACTCTCTACATGCAAGAGCGCAGTAGTGGTTCAGCTAGTAAGAAAGACTGGCGGCAGCCAAACTTAAATGCAGCCAAGTTCAATCTCCCTATTCCCAACTATGTCCCCAGACTGACTGACGGATTCGGACCAATGAAACAACCCATTTTTACCATGTCTGGTCCATCTAGGCCCAACCCCATTCAAGCTTCACCTAGTCAGGGTTGGAGGCCTACATTTCAACCGCAACCACTACGTGGTCTTACTCACACGCAACAGATGTTCCGCGCCCCTCCACAAAATTACAACCCGCAAAATAACGCTTTTAGGATGCCTTATAGACCCCCACAGCAACCAAATAATTTTGGTAATACTTCGCGTCCTACTCCAATGAGTGGTGTTAGTAGCTATGTAGAAAGACGTCCACCAATGACGGGAATGACAGGACATGACTGGAGAAAACACGGGAATCCACCCCCGACTAACTACTTCAAAACTCGCGAAATTAACTTCAATGAGTTTGACGAAAATGACTATTACCCCGAGTATCAAGACTATTATTCGTGGGAGCAATGCCCCGATTATTACTACTATGACCAAGACCAGTATTATAACTCCGAGACCCCAGTAGTAGAGGAAGTTGTAGATCAGGCCTCTAATGAAAATTTTCAGAAGGAGTCGAAATCCGAAAAACCAAGATAGAAGTCAATTTCCACATTCAAAGGCAACTAGGTTACATCCAGATAGCAAATCCACCTTTAAAGTTCCTAATCGACACAGGTGCTAACCAATCGTTTATAAGCCCTGATGCCGTCGAGAAATACTTTCGTCACGTTCCTTTGAAATATGATCCATTTGAAGTGACAAACGTGCACGCGACTAGTATAAACAATTATTCTGTAACAATGCCTTGCTTCGAGGAATTTAATGACTCGAATGATATAACTTTGTACGTCTACAAGTTTCATAATTACTTTGACGGACTTTTAGGCTTTGATTTACTTGACGTATGGGACTCTAACATTGATTTAAAAAATAGGTTACTGAAAACTCGCTATACACAGATACCTATTCAGATGTATGATTCTAGAAACGCTAACTTGTACGAGGAAATTATTCCAGCTAATTCGACTAAAGTAGTTAGATTACCAGTTAATACACATGACGGAGAAGTATTAGTAGGCAACCAAACGATTTGTAATTGCCTTATTTCAGACTGTTTAACGACGGTTCAGAATAATAGGGGCTGGGTAGAAATAACTAACCCTACGTCTAACGATGTAATATTTTCTATGGATCGTCCTATTGAAGCTGAAATATTTAATATTGAATGTGACAGTACTGAAACTTTATCAGACCGCGCTAAAGATGTTTTATCTCGTCTACGAACCGATCATCTTAATTCGGAAGAACTCGCCAATTTACAGCGTTTGTGTTCTAACTACGCGGATGTGTTTTATCTTGAGGGCGAATCACTTTCGTTCACCAACAAGATCAAACATAAGATTAGGACTTATGACGAAATTCCAGTACATACCAAGAGCTATCGCTATCCTTACGTTCACAGGCAGGAGGTCAGAGATCAAATAAATAAGATGCTTGATCAAAATATTATAAGGCCATCAGAATCTGCTTGGAGCTCTCCCATCTGGATTGTACCAAAAAAAGCAGATGCCTCCGGTAAAGTTAAATGGCGTCTTGTCGTGGATTTCAGGAAAGTTAACGAGAAAACGATTGATGACAAATACCCTATACCTAATATAACAGATGTATTGGACAAATTAGGTAAATGCCAGTACTTTACGACCCTTGATTTGGCCAGTGGATTTTATCAGGTTGAGATGGACCCCTCCGATGTTCATAAGACAGGGTTCAATGTAGAAAACGGGCATTACGAGTTTTTAAGAATGCCCATGGGGTTGAAAAACTCACCCTCTACCTTCCAACGGGTTATGGACAATGTCCTCAGGGGCTTACAAAATGAAATTTGTCTAGTATACCTTGATGACATCATCATTTTCAGTACTTCGCTTCAGGAGCACATAGTTAACCTCGACAAGGTATTTAAACGATTGAGAGAATCCAACTTCAAAATTCAAATGGATAAATCCGAATTCTTGAAGCTGGAAACTGAGTTTTTAGGTCATGTTATCTGTAAAGAAGGCGTTAAACCAAACCCGAATAAAATTAAAGCTATTGAAAATTACCCCATTCCTAAGACTACCACTGAAATCAAACGTTTTCTCGGCTTGCTCGGATATTATAGGAAATTTATTCCAGACTTCGCTCGTATCACTAAACCACTAACCCAATGTTTAAAAAAAGGTTCAAAAATCACGTTGGACAACAAGTACACCAGCTGTTTTGAGCATTGCAAGACACTCTTAACTAATGATCCAATCTTACAGTACCCGGATTTTACACGTGATTTTATATTAACGACTGATGCATCCAACGTAGCTATAGGTGCTATCTTATCACAAGGCACTAAGGCCTCCAATAAACCGATTGCATATGCATCGCGGACTCTTAACAGCAGCGAGTTGAATTACAGCACCATCGAAAAAGAACTTCTAGCTATCGTTTGGGCAACTAAGTACTTTAGACCGTATCTCTATGGCCGTAAATTTCTAATTCTCACGGATCATAGGCCTTTACAATGGGTAGTGAATTTAAAAGATCCTAGTTCAAGGCTTACAAGATGGCGCTTGAAGCTAAGTGAGTATGACTATAAGGTCGACTACCTACAGGGAAAGTGCAATACTAACGCCGACGCGCTATCGCGAATAGAAATTAATAATGAGGAGCTCATGTCGATAGCAGTTAATCCATCGGAAACTGACCCTGAGTTAGATGAATCTCGAACTTTAACTGCTACAGAAACTGAAGCTGGTTCGAGATCTGCCACTGTTCATACAAATAGCGAAAGCCCCATTTTAGAGGTCCCAATTTCAGATGACCCCCTAAATAGATTCACGAAGCAACTAATTTTCAACGTTGTAGGTGACATTAAGAGTAGACCAGTAGTCACTAAGCCGTTTGACACGCACACACGAACATCTGTTCAAATATCTGCATCTAATATAGAGGAAGATATCATAAATGCGATCAAGGAGTACGTCCACCCTAAGATAAAAACCGGACTTTTAATAAATCCTTATTCGGCTATGTACACTATCGTACCTACTATACAAAAAACGTTCAAAAATTCGGCAATGAATCTGACACTAACTAAAACAGAATTAGAGAACGTTAGGGAATATTTAAAGCAGCAGGAAATAATTAATAAATATCATGAGGGGAAGACCAATCATCGCGGCATCAATGAATGTTACTTAGCGTTATCTAATAAATATTACTGGCCTAAAATGCGAGAACACATTACTAAATTAATAAACCAATGCACTATCTGCGGCCAAGCGAAATATGATCGCAGTCCGATAAAGCAACAGTTTAAGGTGGTACCACCCGCTAGCCGGCCCTTTGAATTAGTTCATCTAGATCTTTTGACTATTCAAAGCGAAAAATTCTTAACCATTGTAGATGCATTCTCTAAATATGCACAAGCCTATCATATAAGAGACGGCACGGCTGTTAGTGTGGTTCAAGCCCTATTGAATTACTGTACTCATCATGGTATACCTATCACTATAGTAACTGATAACGGAACCGAGTTCACAAATCAGCTGGTTGCGGAATTTGTGAAGATGCATAAAATTCAGCATCATAGAGTGGCTCCTCATTCCCCGAATGAGAATGGTATTGTTGAAAGGTTCCACTCCACGGTACTTGAACATCTCCGTATTCTAAAATTAGGACAGAAATCTGAATCAGTAATTAATCTTATGCCATATGCCCTTCTGGCTTACAACAGTAGCATCCATAGTTTCACAAAATGTAAACCATTAGAGGTAGTAACGGGACACTATGACCCTCGCGATCCCTTTGACGTAGACCTGTCCGCCCATTTAATCCAACAGTACATGACTAATCATAAGAATAAGATGACTAAAGCCTATAACACGATTCACGACATGTGTAGTACGACTCGTAAAGACCTGACAGACCACCGAAATAGAGAACGGGAACCAGAGGTTGAGTACTCTCCTGAACAACAGGTTTTCGTGAAAAATCCGTTTGCTTCCCGACAGAAGTTAGCTCCCCGTTATACACATGACGTCGTAATGGCAGACCTCCCTATTCATATTTATACTAAGAAAAAACGAGGTCTTATTGCCAAATCTAGGCTAAAGCGTCTCCCTAAAAATGCCCAATTGTTACAAGACCCTCGTGATAATTCACTTGCTCCTGGTACCAGCTTTGATATTTAACAGAGAAAAAGTGTTCAATTTAGACATTGGAGAATATTTTGATATAATTAAGTTAGGTTCATATTATGTAGAAAATAATATAGTTATAGTTTTAAATTCCCAATAGTGCTTTCATCGTTGTATGTTATGTATAAATTATCAATTATACCTAACAAACACCATGAGATCCTTACTCCTCCTTTCCCATACCTAGCTATCCATGAGAAAGATTTCAAGCACATTGAGGCTGAATGCCCGAAGACCAGTAAATGGTACCTCTGCGAGGAGAAGAAAAACCAGCAGAATCGATCACCAGACGACTGCATCCAGCATCTCATCTCAACGCAGCAGCGAAACGACGCATGCAGCCCTACCACTATCACCCAGTCCAAGCCAGCATACGAAGAACTCGATGAGAAACACTACACCATCAGTTTCCCTATCTTAACAAAAGTACACCTATCCTGTGGACAAAATCTCTACCAAACCCTACAAGGCAGTTTCCTCGCTATAATTCCCAAGCAGTGCTACTTAGAAACACCAGAATTTACGATATCCAACACCAATGATCGGTTGAAGGGTCAGGTATTGAAGATAATGGACTTGCCCAAGAACAATGTCGTAACCCCATCTGCAACTCCTTCATTCAAACTAAACTCTATCAACCTGGACCAGCTTCACGCCACTAATAGGAAAATAGCGCTACAGTCCCCACTTCACCTGCAGAAAGACACCGAATATACCCTATACCCCACAACGATCCCTATGTATGTGGTTCTATCCAGTGCATGTGCACTTGCTAGCGTCCTTTTATACAGAAAGTATAAACTTAAAAATAATTCACATAAAGTACAGAAAGCAAGTGAAAGCCAAGCTGAACTTGATCACCAAGCAATCTATTCCCTACCATCTACAGGAAGGGTTGACCGCACTCCAACCCCAATCCCAGCTCAATTTACAGCAAGCTTCAATACTCGCTGTTCTTCGGGGAGAGGTGTTACGCTAGGCGCCTCTGAATAAACCGATGACAAGACAATACCTACTTACCGCGCACCTTGAACTGCAGCTTGCGTCAGCGCAATCAACGCGACGCACGACACAGTTACAGAATCACCTAGTTTTAAGATTTTGGAAATGTACTCATTCTGTTCTCACACTTAGAGACTCAATCATTGACAAAATTAATTATAGATTTAAATTAAAAATCTTCTTTCCTTTAAACCCGGTCGGCAGCCTACGTATTTAGGTAGTAAATTTAAAGTAATACATAAACCAGCAAATATTACAGTCAATAAAGCTTGGTCTCAAAATGTCTGTATATTTATGTACATACACGGAAGTCATACCACCGACCGTCTACTAAATTTCAGTTCGACAATCTTTGTTATACCTACCAGAAAGGTATTCAATTTAATATATTCATTTCCCAGTATTGAAACATACTTGAAATACAAGTTTGACTGAAAGCTCTACACCGTGATTGAACGTTATTGGTATTAATTTCAATAATGTTCCCCTTATATTCCCCTGGGAAACAGCTCCGAAATTAATTAACCCGACGTATTTTGCACAACTACGCAGGTACCAAACATGGCAGCGGATTGTCTAATGAAGCGGTATCCGTCATATTACATACGGGATACTATTCCTTTGTGAAATGACAGTAAGCCGTTATTTTCACAATTTTTCACCGTTATACGCAGTGCTTAATTAATATTTCATAGTTTTTTTTACAGTTTTTATAGACAACAAACAATGCATTCACAAAACATGACTGTCTATTTTATAAAGCCTAAGTGCTGGCAGTTCAATTTTCTATCCCAAACCCCTGAGGGCACGGTGGGGATTATTTTAAAACCGGGTGAGCTCTAAGCTTTATTAAAACAGGATGAGGATAGAGCATTCGGCCCTCACTCCCAAGTTGATAAAATAAAAGAAGAGAAAAGAAGATTTAACATGACCAAAAAGATAAAGCAAAAAATAATGATAAGTGCACAAGGCTGCATGTCCACTGGAGCGGAGCTGTGAAATATCCCCCTTATAGCCTTATCGCCTAAATAGCTTCGGAGTGGGGATTTTATGCAATTCAATTTCACAGGTCAGCTCCACTCTAGTGGATGGGCAGCCTTATTAAAGAAATAAAATAAGCCGAAGTAAAAGAAAAACACCAGTTGAATTAAATATAAAAGGAATTCAACTGAAGCATGTATATAATAAAAGCCTCTATATACATACATAGCGTCCGTCGCCGTTTTGGAAAATTTGGCTGGCTTCGTAATAACATGATGCTAAATACACTGGTATTCTGCGAAAATGCAGTGTCATTCAATAAATTCCACATATGTATTAATCAAGTCGAACTCAATGATATCATACCGGTTCCGACTAACAAGTGTGGTTTTAATCAAAGTTACGCTATGGTTGGTCGAATTTCCAATATTCGAACTACTGGAAAACTATTAATATTGTGCTTTGACAACTTTTCAGCTCATACCTACTCGACTACTAACATTGAAATTACGCTATTGAATAAATAGCGTATTTTCAATTTATCGTTTACGGAATAGTTATATTAAATTTGTTATGAGAGTGAATGAAGCGAAAGAGGTGTGTCAGGATCGTAGCAATAGGAAATCTGTGATCTCTGCCTACCCCCATGGGAATAAGGCGTGATTTTATGTATGTATGTATGTTATATTCAATTTAACTAAAAAGTAAATTTATTTACACAAAGAAACTTACAATTAAACAAATATTTACAAAATGTACAAAATACACAAGAAACAGTTGAGCTATCTGCAGATCGTTACAAACGATATCTATCTAAATTATTATTATTATTTTTTTTATTAACCTATTGTGTCCCACTGCTGGGCAAAGGTCTCCCCCAAAACCTTCCATTCATCCCGATCCTCGGCGATCTCCCACCAATCTTTCCGGTGAAGGTCGAGATCGTCCCGCCAACGTCTTCTCGGCCGGCCTCGCCGTCGCCTTCCGTCGTCTAAATTATTAAATTTAATAATTTAGATCTAGATTATATTAGATTTAGATTAGAGATTAATTTAGATCTAGATTATTTAGATTATATCCTATCTAACTGAACAGCGAGTTGAAGTGTTTTTTTTAAATAGAACTAGCTGATGGAACAAGCATATGGCCCACCTGATGTTAAGTGGTAGCCATCGCCTATAACAAAGCATTGCCTCGTAGGTCATGCACATCAGGAATGTGCCCTACGACGCCCTTCTCTGCGTCCATCAACTTGAGGCGTACAGATGTTCAGCCTCACGTGCCAGTAATTTCACCCACACCCTTCAAACCGAAACACTGCGATTTTGTCTCACAGCAGAAATAGGCACGGTGGTAGTACTTCCCCGGACGAGCCCTTTACATAGAGCTCTACTACTAATCAAAGGATGTTTTTGCTATAAAATATTTGGATCAGTGGTTTTGTAAACTGTTTACCGGTAATGTTATTGAATGTTGTGTATCAATAATATTTTCTGCCAAAAAAAAAAGTGCACTATGCCAGTACTCTCACTTCATTTAACAGATAATTGCCACACCTTGCCGGAGGGCCATGTAGGTTGTAAATCTATATTTAATTTTGTGACACGGTAAAGGCTGATTCACGCTACACCAGGTCGGGGCCCGGCCGTAGCGGTGCCGTCGATTGAATTTGAACCCTATGTTTTTACAAATTGAGTGGAATTCTTGTATTTAGCTCGAATCAGGCCAGGGCTCGGTCGACGGAATATTGTCTTATATAAATTCAACTCATTGTGTGAACAGATTGGGTTCAAATTTAATCGACAGCACCGCCACGGTCCGGGCCCGACCCGGTGTAGCGTGAATCAGCCTTTAATATTTTATAAAAGTTTTTAAAGGTGAAGGACAATATCGTAAGGTAAGAAAACACTGTGTCGAGTGCACAAAGGAAGACTCTTTGAGGCGCAATTAAAATACTTTCACCATACTTTGCTCGGAAAAACCATGATAAGAATCAGGTATGTGTATGCAAAAGTACATACCTAATAATTAAAATAAATATTATAGCAATGCGATGCTTCCGTCTGGTACCTACTGATTTGGATCTGTTGAGCTATCTCTAGATTGTTCTTATGTAGTAGACGTCAAATACAACTTATATTTTTTTCCGAAAACAATAAATATTTGATAATTTCGGATATTTTTCACTACTTTTTCTGATAGATTCGGAATCAGCACTACCTTGCGGTCCGTCTGCCATGGGTCCCATTTTAATATCTACTCAATAGGCAACTGCCTGTTGGCTCCCCTACTACATCACCCTCTACGCATCTCCGATCCTGCGTAGAACTAGACTATGACATAATCTGTGGCCTCTACGAAATTTTGGCTATTTCGTAGTACCTTCTACGCACTTCCTTTGAACGCTTTACTATTCTTGCGCGTTATTGCTGACTCGATATTTTTACGGAATTGTATTTTCATAATGGATGTTATTTTATCCTGACATAGTGTACTAGTGTGTAGGAGTGGTTTTATATCATTATTGAACAGTTTTGTTATTCCGTTTGTGGTGACCTACATCATTTCAGTAAAGGAAAGTGAGTTTCATATCAAAGTTAAGGTTTATACATCTGTTTTTAGACGAAGCAGCAAGTTGCAATTATCTTAAACGTGAGTTAATATAATGTTTAATTTTTTATCTCAAATAACGTGAACATTATTTTATAATATCTACTTATTCATTAAATAAAATCGCGATGATCAAACTATGAAGCAAGGTGAATTCTTAATACATGTGGGCTGACTTCGGAGGAGGTATGTCCAAACAAAAATGTATCTCGTCGAAATAACCAGCATTTGCTAGCCATTTCGAAATTTAAATCAAACCTTTGTACCTACTTCGTTGATTGCCATGTTTTGTAGTAAAAAACGTTCAATTTTTAAATTACACGACAGATTAGTTTAGGCCTACACACACCTAGGCCGCTGGCGACCGCGTTCGCCAGTGGCTTAGGTGTGCGCAGGCCTTTTATTGTATAATTTATCTGGCCGCTAAACACGACAGTTAGCAAAACACAGCAGCAGTTAAACATCAGTTGAAATGTAATCTTTGCCGTTTGAGAGCACCTAGCTTATTACAAATTACCAGGAACCTGGATATTTCAGAAACTGGTTCAATAATCGAGTAAATAAATTTCGAGAGAATCCAGGAGACCTGTAACCTAATTTTCTGGCACATGCTGTCGGTGATCGATTTACGAGTGGCTGCCCTATAATTTAGTACCCGTAGCACTACTTCAGATGACCTACATATATGCCATTCTCTCTTGTCGTGTTACCAGTTCCTTCAAAGTAGCCAGTGACCTATGTATTTGTATTTTTATGGTCTGTAACGTGGCCTTACCAAAAGTGCATTTACATATTGACTGTCTTGTAAATAAATAAATGGATTTTAAGTGAAGTTATAGGATTTTAAGTGAGTCGCAAAGAAGCTCTTTTCGTGCACTAAACACATGTAGAAATCAAATTTTAATTTATAATAATAAATATTGTGAACAGCGTACACAACACTATCTAGCCAGAAATTAAGCAGAGCTTATACAACTCAGAACCCGATTTTATAATACATGCCTAAAATACAATAAAACATTTAGGCAGAGAACAAACATCTTACCACACAAATATTTGTTCGCAATAGGGATTGAATCCACGACCTACGGCACAGAAGGCAGATCTATTACCAACTGAGCTGAGAGGTCAGTTTTGATAATATTTTATACCATTAAATTGCGTCCGCCGCTCCATTCAGTTGTTAAGCTATGTACCTGTATCTGTACTGATACCTTCAAATTCGAACACTGCTTGGTAACAGAATGCGGTGGTATACTTAGTTAAGTCAAGATTCAATAAGCGTTTATTCAATACGATACAAGAATTACTTTGAAACGTCGTCTAGGTGCCAGTTCCACGCGACCATGCCTAGAAGAACAGGCAACAAACTACGGCTCGGTTCCTACCGTTTTTTTATAATTGATACTTTTAAAAATCAAAAATAGTCTAAAATAATAGCAGTGAAGTTCCAGTGTGGTGCCACTTCACTTAGTCAGACGTATGCAATGCAATAATACAAAAGCAAAAGTTTCAAAGGCAGCACACGCTACGCTTCAAAGTTATAATAAAGTATCTACACAGATATAATAATTATAAGTTTAAAAAACTTGAGAAACCGACTTCATTGCCAAACGGCTAAACCGATTTTAATGAAATTTGTTTGGGACAGTCTGGACGTAAAAATAACCTTCCAAATAAAAAAACAATTTTCTAAATCGGTTCATAAATGACGGAAGCATGCAGTTACAAACATTAAAAAAATTATTTAAAAAAAAATGGCAACACCGATTTTAATAAAATTAAAATGGGACCAATCTGGAAGCAGTACCTTTCATATAAAAAAATAATTATTCAAATCGGCTCACAAATGAAGAAGTTATGCGGTAACAAACATTTAAAAAAAAAAAAAAAAAAAAAAAAACATACAACCGAATTGAGAACCTCCTCCTTTTTGATTGGAAGTCGGTTAAAAATAAGATACGAAATAGTAGGTACAGACATTGCAAATTGACATGCTAGCTTCCTATGGGTAGAGTGACCGGGACATCGGGCCACGCAGTAAGTATTTATTGAGGTTCATTTTTTTAATTAAAACATATGGCAATATGTAATCAGATACATTTTCACTGAGCAATGCTTCACGGCAGAAATAGGCATTTTTGTAGTATTTCCCCGGACGAGCCCTCCACAAAGAGTTCTAATACTACAAAAAAAACTGTCTTACGCGCTATAGCGTAAATCTATACTAATATACTAATAATATTATAAAGAGGAAAGATTTGTACCTATTTTTGTATGTTTGTAATGAATAGGCTCAAAAAGTACTGGGCCGATTTAAAAAAATCTTTCACCAATAGAATGCTACATTCTTCCAATTTGTGGTAAAATTTGAACAATGTAACCGAAGGTGTAGAAAAATGAGTCTTAAAATGTCTTTCGTCGAATGCGCTGACGAAACTACTAGCGATAGAACAAAATAATGTACAACAATATTGTCTACCCCGTGCGAAGCCGGGACGGGCTGCTAGTATGTCATAAAGACACTATGGCGTCCCATAGACAAGGTTCACTAGAAACACGTGCTTAGGGTACTCTTAACTTTGTCAAGTGTAGTGGTGTCGAAAGTGGAGATTTTAGCTTGCAACGTGAGGCTAGCTCACCATCCATCTATTTTCGAACTAACGAGAACCAATAACTTTTTTAAAGTGATTACTTATCGAGAAGCGTTTTTCCATCAGCTGGAAGTATAACCTTTTTTGCCTACTTGGCTGAATAAAAGTAAAGTCTGAATATCAAAAGTACTTAGTGAGATGATAAAAATTTTAAAAGCAGAGGATAGGAATATAATTTATATAATATAGTAAAGTACAAAATTGAAACAAAATGTTGAACACTTTATTCACTTTGAAACGTTATGAAGATAGTAAACGTAAATATTTAACTTGGCAGTTCTCATCTTCAACGGCTTAGTGTATTCTTACACCCTGCAAATTCCATTTTGCTACTTATTGTTTGATCAAGGTAGTTGAGTGATCAGTTTAGTGAGCAGCACTGACAATTTATTCATATAACTTACAGGTGGAAATACTTTTTCTCAAATCTATTTTCAGATCCACTTTTCTTGTAGCCACGCCTTGAGTCCTGCCCTATATTCTTATAGAAAGTTCTAGCCAATCACGTGGCCGTGCTTATGGTGCTAGAAACTAACTGTGGGTTGTATGTATTGTAGCATAGAAACTAAGTTTGTATGAGAGAGTAGAGCCATCACTGGCCACGATGGTTTTAAGGCCTGCACACATCTAGGCGATGGCGATGGCGATCAGCTGAAACAATCATCGCCAAGTCAAATATCGCCATCGCCTAGATCTGCGCAGGCCTTAAGGGCACCCTGCACTCCCTACCGCCTTGGACCGACAGCTTCATGCCCATTCTAGATGGAAACAAAGTTTATTCCTCGGAACTCTTCAATAACCATACCAAGTTATTCAGAGAGAGCATACCAAGTAAGTCAGGGTCAAGTGCGGACATACAAGCTATCATTTCAGGGTTTTTTTATTCACCAAATTAGATTACCACTTGAATGCGGTACTCTTATAAAATTACAATCTAGCCAAGTAAGCTAAAGAGGAATTTTACTTTGACTTTTTTTTTATAGCAATAAATGTGTCCATCAGCACTTTTCTAATAGTCTTGACAGAACAACGAGTTTAGCTAAAGGTACGGGCACACCTTGGTTATATGCGGGCGATAATAGCGATGTAGCCGTACCTTAAGGGGCCGGCGGAGGGCGAATTTTCATACAAACGTAATACCAAAATTATTACTAATTTAAGCAGATTTTAACTACATTATTGTAATAATTATATTTGTATAGTATTTATCTAGGTTCCTGAACAAGTTTCATTTTAAATTACTTAACCCAAATGAAATTAACGCCAATCACATTTTGCAATGAAAAAAATGTGTAAAATGCGATTTGTGTTTATTTCATTTTGAGGTAAGTAATTAAAAAAAAAACTTTTTAAGAACCTAGATAAATACTATACGTATACAGTTATTACAATAATATAGTGAAAATCTGCCTAAACTAGTAATAATTTTGGTATTACGTTTGTATGAAAATTCGCCCTCCGCCGGCCTCTTAAGTCTATCAAGCGCGTGGTAATGAAGTTGATGTCAGAGAATCAAATTTCTGATATGATCAAAACAGCCTGGAGTTGGCAGGTTGGTTATGTTACAAGCTATGTGACTGAAATTAAAAGCGGTTCGTCGTGGATAATTGCATGCCTGACGTAACTGTTGTTAGTTTCATGTCTACATTGTCAACCCGGTCTCCAACAGCTAGCTATTCAATGTTGGGTTGATGGGCATACGACAATTTCGCCGCCGTCACGTTGAGACCTGAAAATTGCATTACGAGTATTCGTAGCTTGTATACACTCGCCCGCAGAAATAAAGCGTCACCTAGTTAACTCCAAATAACATTGAAACCATACTCGTACAAGCTAGCTCTTGAAATTTAAAAGTTTGTGACATTTAATTTAATGACGAATAAAAAAATATGCAGTTTGATTCAAAATAACCATTCATTAATTTGATAATGAAAATAATTCTGGTGCATTTTTCCAGATTCAAAGGCATGACTTTGCATAAATTACTCGAATTGAATAAGGAAAATCAATTTGAAGTCTAAATTGAAAATTGAATCACAATTTTAAAACAGATAGTTTTTACTTAAAAAGTATTTTTAGCCGTAACAGTAAAACAAGGTTAATTTGAGGGTTGAACAGTTCGCATATCCTCTTTTGGTTTAATTTGTTGAATTTGGTTTTTATGCAAGAATAGATAGTAGGTAGTCAATACTTATTGTTTGTTAACACTATATTATCTTATTGGCAGTTATAAGAAGTAGGGCCGTAATTTTTTGTTTGCGCCTGTTCTATTTACCACTCTGTAGCCATTCGTGAGGACCGCTAATTGGCTTTTCTGATAACCTAGACTAGATTAATTAGTTATTAAGTTATTTAAAGCTGTTGGTCTTCCTAAAACAAATAAACAAATAAATAAATTTCATGATCAAAAGAAGTTATCTTAATCATTTTCTGCCTTCACAGCTCAGTTGGTAGTAGCTCTGCCTTCTGCGCTGGAGGGCGTGGGTTCGATCCCCACCAAGAACAAATACTTGTGTGGTGAACACAGATGTTTGTTCTCTGTCTGGGTGTTAAATTGTATTCTATGTATGTATTTACAAAAAAAAAAGTATTTAAGTATTATATCAGCGACCTGGTTCCCATAGTACAAGCTCTGCTTAGTTTGGGGCTAGATAGTGTTGTGTGGGTTGTCCGCATTATTTATTTATTATTATTATTTTTTGAATATAATTGCTGTTTTCAAAGGGACCATTTATTATTGGGGCGAGTGTATTGTTCAAGTGAGTCAGAATTTACATAAAGATATTGTTCACCACGCCAAAATAAAACAGCGCTACTAAGCCATTAGGACTATTAATAAGTAGGTAATTGCCGTGAAAAGTTTTAAAGTAATAAAAATAATGTACTGAAAGTTAGAGTGGCATAAATAGTCATACTAAATATAAATTTTCAAATACAAATATTTAAACTGCAACAAAATTTCAATACATTTCTAGAAAGACTCGGGGCAAATTCTGTCTGTTTAATTTGCACGTGCAAATTTTCCTATTTACATTTACAGCAGAATTCAGTTGAACTATGCAACTTCCGGTCGGAAAACGGTTTTGAGGGTTAATTTAGTTTTGGGAAACATTAGTTAATTTTGCTTTTCAGCATAGCAGAACATCATTTTAGCTTTTGATTTTGGATGTTTTAGGTTCGTTCTTATGGGTATCGTGTTACAAGGTTTTTAATATAATTAAACTTACTGTTTAATTAAAAACCTTGTAACCCTTGTAAAATTATTTAGTTTTAACCGAAGCTAAATAATTCGCGAATATGTCCAAAAGCCATGGAAAAACGAACTATTTGCTGTTTTTTACTCAATCAATACATTAATATCTTTCTTTTATCAATTTAAAATATACATAAATTGTAATGGTTGAATCTAAATACCGCCAGAGTAAGGCTACTAATAATAAAACTAAATTAAAAAAATATACTTGTTGTTGTTTTCTTAAAGGCACAGAAGGTAAAAGCTATTTAATTACCTTCTCAGCGCTCCTACTTAGCCTTCGGCATAGATTCTCCGATACGCCTTTTACACAAGGTTGAAAATAACACGCAATTTAAGTACCTTTTTCATTCAAAGTTGATGATATATGAACACGACGTCTTGAGTGTAATTTTTTTAATCAAAGCAAGATAAAGAGAGAATGCTTTAAGATACGAGTATCTTAGGATTAGTAAGAGACACGGCTAATCGTAATTTGTTCAATGAAACGTCTAAAATACTACTTATCATAAAAAAACAAGGTTCTTAGTGACGACACATGATCATTATAAGAGTCCTGGTGACCTAGTGGTAGCAGCCCCGCCATCCAATCCGTAGGTCACGCAAAAAATGATTTAAGCCCTCATCTATTTTTTAAGTCACAGTAAGAAATTTTCAGGGTAACTTCTTGAATTGATGTAGTTTTTAAGATAGGTTTTAGGATAAACGCCTATTTTATAAAATCCTGAATTACTGTTGAACGAAGGAATATCGGGGAGCATACAGGGGAGTTCAATGAATAGGCATTGAGGTCACCTACCTGTCTCCGTTAATGCACCCCTCCAGATACATGCTGTCTAAAATTGCGTGATAAAAAATAAAAACTATTTTACAAACAAAAATATATAGGTACAAAATTGTGATTTAAGCTCACAGCAAAGTAAAACTGATCTTTATTTTGTTAATTAATATTTACTTTAATCTTTTTAAAATAAATCCTTGCCTTTCAGCAAACACTTTTTAATTTCTTACGTTCCATATTCTCGAGTGTAAAGTAGCTCCCAGTACACTGGTAAATATAATAACAATCACGTTTAAAACGTTTTTACAAGTTCTCCCTTCAGGGTGGCACTCCCTCTGGGGAGGCCTCCCAACCTCCCAAGCTGCTTGCTGCTCGTGAAGTTTAAGCTTTTTATAAACCAGTAGGATTGGAATAAAACACGTCAGAACAATCGAAACCAGAAGACCTGCATCGCAAAAGCATTGTCCTATAAACTCTCCTGTTACGAATTCTACAAGTATGGTATGGTTTTTTTATGCATGTGACTCCATTATAGTACTTATTTGGATGAAACATGGAATATTAAGGCTGCGCTCACTTTCGATACGTTTTCGTACGAATTCCATTCGTGCAGAAACGTACGAACATTCCCGGCATTCTGAGTACTATGAAAGCGCTCACACTGCGCGCGAGTTAGTCGTACGTATACGTACGTGCAAGTCCGACGTCCGAAATCAATCCGAGCTTGTTGGGATTTTATTACACGTTCGTGCGTTCATCATCACGTATGCGCTAACACCCTACTCTGTTTAGTTGACGGAGAAAAACGTATTCAGTGTTCGCACTCAATTCGTACGAACAGTGTTCATACGTTTACGTACGATGTAATTCGTATCCAAAGTGAGCGTAGCCTAATAGTTTATTTGGGTACAGTAGGATATAGCTCAATCTACCTTTTTAGGTACAAAGAAAAATGACGCTTATTGCAAGGACATATGAGCTAGCCGTGTATAGTCTGATGATTATCCTTGTGTACCACGAAAACGAAGCCGCGCGCCAGTAGGTTGTGGGTAAAAGAATACATTTAAAAAAATCTTACTTGAACTACCTTTTTTTTGTTTTTTTTTTTAATTAGTTTACACATTTGTAATATTATAAATAATGTATCCTAATAATATTACTATCTAGCCATAATGTAGGCTAATGAGCAAATTTATGCTGACTTAAATTTCTACATTGTTAATTGTTATTCTAAGAATGTGTCCATAAGCACGTTTCTTATTGTCTCTATTAACTTAAGGGGAAACACTTTGTTCTTGTGTTCTTAAAACGTAGCACTAGTTTACACTTACACTACAGTTCACTATTGTACTTGAACTAATGTCCATTAGCAAAAATTACTCATTACTTTTACAGAGATAAGCTAGCTAATTTTGTTGAAGCCACTATTAATTTACGTCACAGCGACCAAAACATTGAAATCCATGTTAAATATGGCTCTTTGAACTATTCCAACTTCGGCAGTTTGAATTTTCTAAAGTGGAATAGAAATGTTTGAAACTCAACTCGCTTTGAACTTGTTGCTTTGTGTTTCGCGAACGTATGTAAGTATGTTGCAAACCATTCAGTGCAATGTGATTTATGTTTTCACATGAGATACTTTACAAATCCCCCGAAGCTCGTACCGGAATAGTAATATAAATGTGGGTTTGAAACACGTAGGTTCGTGCATTTTAGTTATCTGACCCTATCTAGTTTTGAAGTGATAGACAATTTTTTATTTTAAATTTAGCTTTGGAGAGGCTGTACCCACATCATCATTATCATCATCGAGGTTAAGAAAAAGAATCATGCAAGTGAGACCTAGGTGCTAAAAACTTGAAAAGTTTTATTATAAAGAAATCAATAAACGCCGAGTAGGTTATTATATTGAATTCATGGTGGACTTGCGACAGTTTATCATGCGTTCGGCGGTGGCGATCAGTGAAACGCTGTCAAATATGACAGCGATATTTGGCAGTGTTTCACAGATCACCACCGCAGGACGCTTAGATGTACGCAAGGCTTTACAGTAGAAGACACCTAGCTATAAATATCACCTTAGTGATTATAATAAATTGGCTTTATTTTGAACTCGACTCTACTGCTCTCTAATTGGCAATTACGAATAAGATAAAATTTAGCTTTAGCTTTAGACAAATTCGCATAAATAAATTAGCAAACTAGAAGCTAGATCGGAACATATATTTCCAGTAATTTCCGGCTATTTGCAGTGCAAAACTTGGCGCGACATATTTTTTTTTCGAATGGGTGAATTGCTGGTGATCGTTTGACGATTCTTTCAGCGTCACCGGACACATAGAGCGCTACAGGACACTTACAGCGCTACAAGCCACTTACAGCGCTACCGGACAGCCATTGATTAAGTTCCCAGCGTTCCCTTTGTGTAAAATTAGATTCGCGTAGAATTTTCAACGATGGACAAATGGACCAGCAATAAAATCGTGTTCAGTTTTGCGCTTTTCCAATCATCCCACGACCCGGATTATCGGATATTTTGTAAATTTATTTGTAGGACGACTTTTATAAAATTCGTTTGGAGATTAAGAGACATTTTCAGCAGATTGCTAAAATATTTTTCCTGAAATAATCTTTTGAGTTGTTTGTTTATGAAATGTTTCCATTTTTTATTTGTAAAAGGATTATATAAAAAACGGTAGGAACCGAGCCGTAGTTTGTTGCCTGTTTTTCTATAGGCTTGGTCGCGTGGAACTGGCACCTAGACTCACCTAGCTTTATCTAAGACGTTTCAAAGTGATTATTGTAATCCTACTTAATAAATACACTTTTGATTTTGATTTTGAATCGGGAATGACAGCTGCAGGCTTCTGGCTCCGATTAACGGGGACAATCCAAATTTGCTAGCAGACATCTTATCCAGAAAGATGAAAACACGGTTTGCAAGAGCCACGGACTAATCACTTTGTCTCTCCCTAGGTCAGTGGAACTCCGCTACCAGTATGACCACGAGATCGATGGCATCCCAGTGGTGCAATACTCCTCCAACGAGTGGTTTCTCTCGAACGATGAGGGCTGCTTCTGCCTCAACGTGACGGAGGGCATCAGCCGTGAAGATGGTTGCCCATTGGAGGGAGCTATGGAGTTGTACTCTTGCGTCGGTGAGTTGAAAAAGAGAGGGCGAAGACTAACGTCGATGTATTTCTCGCTCGCACAGTTTGACCATTTCATAGATATAAAATCTCTGAACTTATTTATTAAAAAGCCACTAACTTGTGTGCAATCGAATTGCACACAATTTTGCAAAAAAAAATCGATTCTAGTCAGTTACTTAAAAGTTTGCTTAAGTGATTTTCGTGATTAACATAAGTTCAATTTTAAGTAAGAAAACGTGTAAGGATCAACCTTGTAAAACCTTTTTTTTCTGTTTTCTCTTTGATTTTCTGGAGGACGACGAAATGATAAGTTCATGTTCCAGCAACTGATTTTTTTCCACCAAAATTGTTTGGGTGGGGAGAAAAGGCTGGATCACAATACTACGCGTCAGCCCAATACTTATTGGGTATGGTACATGTATAGCTAACCACTACAAAACGAATCGCTGTGTCCAAACAAGTATGCAAAATCGCATCATGTATTTTAAAAATATTTCCAACGATATATAAGCTGTACGATTTACTCTTATCCTGAATAAACTTTTGCTCGAAGTCTTCGTCTCAGAACTTTGAAGGCGTCAATATTGAACGTCTAACAATTTCTACAGGATTAAACCGGTAGTAAAATTGATTTTGCCTGGCACGTCTGTAAACACCGCCGCCATTTCGTGTAAGCGCGCAATAAACTGAAAACTATCTACACAAAATACGTATGTAGTAAGCGGAAGCAAACAATTACTTTTGCATATTCTTACGACTGGTTTCCCGCGGCTTTCCTCGGATGGTAGTGATTGCTAATATCGATAGTTATGACATTTTCTCTTTAGGTTCGGAAGCACTGGACGGATTGAGATTCAAGTAATCTTAAGCTGTTATAGAAAAACATAAAGAATTTAAATAAATCCTTCCCTTTCAGCAAACACTTTTTAATTTCTCGGTCCATATTCTCGAGTGTAAAATAGCTCCCATTACACAGGTAAATATAATAATTATCTGTTTAAAACGTTTTTAGAACATAAAATAAAATAATGAATAAAGTAAACACTCTTGATTTACGATTGTAAAATATTAAAACTAGCGGACGCCCGTGGCTCCGCTCGCCTCTTTGCCGTTACGCCCCGTTGATTTTTCATTTAAAAGTTTTTTCCTCTTTTCTCCGCTTAGGGAAATCATTTTCCAATTTCCTTCCTTAGTGCACCTGTGCACTTATGTTATAAAAGACACATGCCCTCCAAGTTTCATGCTTCTAGGACTTACGGTTGAGGGTGAGCGTTGATTGTCAGTCAGTCAGTCAGTAACGTAAGAGTTTTATATATTTAAATGTTGAGATTTTCCGCTCAGATTAAATGTGCTCAAAACCAAAAGCCACGATTATTCACCTATCATACCGACAAAAATCAACCGAGCTAAACGTCTACTTTATTTAAGTGATCGGTGAACCTCAAGGGTCTATTAGTATTTATATAA
Source organism: Thera britannica (assembly GCA_939531255.2). Lineage (NCBI taxonomy): Eukaryota > Metazoa > Arthropoda > Insecta > Lepidoptera > Geometridae > Thera > Thera britannica. The sequence goes on from OW618044.2 coordinate 17,269,614, forward strand.
TATAGCGGCATCGGAAAGCTTTATGGCGAGATTTTAGTCTCAATAGAGCTGCAATCTTTTTGAAAAGAAAAATCTATTCAAACGGAAGTTGGAATAAAAAGCGTATCCCTGTTCTCTTTGTGTTTCAGCTTCCGATATTGTCAAAGCTTTTTAACACTATTTTTATGAAACAACGGGATATTTACAATGATTAAATTTTTGAGTTGACTTCCGATATTTCGGCACAGTTGCATGCACCACACAGTTGAAGTCAGCTCAAAAATTTAATCATGGTAAATATCCCGTTGTTACATAAAAATAGTGTTCAAAACCATGATAGTTTCTAAAGTTATAAAGCTTTTTAAATTTAATGAACAGGTAATTTCTTACACGCTTTTATTAGTTTCACTTGAAATAAGCAACACAATATAATATTATCTCAGAAATCCAATTTAATCTACTTCTTATTGCTGTTTTGAAGTAAAACTTTGCATGAAGTTCGGTTGACAAAACTATAATTTGGTTTCCATTACCGTCACCTGTAGGCCTACCATAAGCTCGGTCTGGCTCTGCCTCTGGCTCTGGTTTTGAGTCTGTGTAAGTGTTGACCAAATAAATCTTACGTCGAAACGTGGTGGTAATGTGGATTCGTTTAGGCTAAAGCTTAAAATTCACATATTACAAAAACAAATAAACCAACCTTGGCTGGCGTAGTGGAAATCGCTCTCTTCTTCTCCACTCATCTCTTTATATTAGTTGTAAATTGATACGCGTTTTTCCTATTTATGATTTTGGTAACTGACTATATTTTTGACTGTAGGTAATCAGATTTTTAGTTTTTACTTAATTTTTTCTTCCTGTTTCCTGTAGTTTTAGTTTTTATAATGTATGCGATTTAAAAGGAATATCCATAGTTGTAGTTACTGTCATAGTTTTTCTCTTATCTGTGCTATAGTGTAGACAACTAGTTTTTTAATTGGCCTCTGGTACAAGTTTAATTAATAAATACGGCTAGCCAGACTTGAGCCAAGATGTCCGTGAAGCCAACACCGGGCCTCAGCGGAAGACCAGCGCTACCGTATGGAAACATATGGCAGCATTTATGCTGAGCTTTTGGCCCATTCACCACCACTAGCAGGTTTTGAATACAATAGCACGTCTTGTATCTTTTCATTTTCTTTATGTAATCTATGTCATATTAGCTAAGTAGGTGTGTATTGTATTATTTTTTTCTATTTTTTATTGTATGGTGGTGGTTTGAATAAACAAATTTTCTTTCTTCTTTCTTTCTTTCTAAACGTCACACACACTGTATAATATACCTACTATTCTGTTCGATTTTGTATATTTGAAGTGTAGGGAAGGTACATAGTCCTTGCCTTACTATATTATATAATAATATGTAGATACCTAAAGTAAAGAATGCTTTCTTTAGTAAATTATTTTTAATATAGACTTTAAACTTCCGAATAGGAAGCATTTCCCGAAGGTTTAGAAGCGTACCTACAGTATTCCCCATAAATGACCTGCAGACGAAATTTAGGAAAATAAAGATTATTTTTATAAAATTTATATGATATGTTTATCGATTTAAAAAATAAAAAATCCATTACTAGGTTCAGCCATACGAGCCCATTTTGATTTATTAAACAATGCACATTCGTGCTATTTCAGAACACAAAAGATTGTTTTCATAATATGTTATGTGTCGTATTTTGCATGGACGTATCCTACCCACACATCATCCCACCTCGGAACGCACTTACAAAGCATTGGCAAATACAATATTGACAAAGGCCCGAGTCCTGAAATAGCATCAAAGAGACTGAAAATGAACATTATTTTTTGCCAATTTCATTCAGCAAGCGAACTTAAACTCACAACTCCTGTTTGTCTCTCTCGTTATAACATAAAATCCAATATAGTTGCAAACAAACAATTTCTACGAAAGGTTTACTGATAAACATACTCTATAAAATGAGTGAAGCTGGAATGTTTTTTGTAAATATGAAAGCAAAATATGTACATGTAATATTTATTGGGCTCCATGTTTGGAAATAGACCAATAATCGGCATTATTCAGAGTTATCGGGTCAAGTGTTAATAGAAAAGTCGAGTGTTATAGTATTGTGTGAAGCTTCCGTCAATGTTTGAGTGTTATCGGTACACACTAATTACCTATGAGTGCACACGCACACTACAATGAATAGACTACGGTTCGCTACTGCCGCTCGGAGCAAACTCCCCGCACCCCGCGAGGGGTGCGTCTTCGTGAATTGCGCTATCTTTTATTTGCGATCACTGGTTGCAGTAGTTTGGATACTCGAAAGAAAATATCAATGTTATAAAATCTGGATAACGATTTTATGTAATAACTCGCAATCGAGTTACTACAGTGTATGAGTGCCTGTAGCTGTGTTGCTAATTTTCGTGCTAACAAGAACACTCCACAAAATCAGACTGCAAAGGTTTGGAGTAGTTACCGTAGTTTGGACTACCAGATTTTTAGGGTTCCGTAGCCAAATGGCAAAAACGGAACCCTTATAGATTCGTCATGTCTGTCTGTCTGTCCGTCCGTATGTCACAGCCATTTTTCTCCGAAACCGTAAGAGCTAGACTGATGAAACTTGGCGTGTAGATGTATTCTGTGAACCGCATTAAGATTTTTACATAAAAATAAAAAAAAAACTATAAATTTCGGGGGTCCCCATACTTGAAACTGAAACACAAATGTTTTTTTTCATCAAACCCATACGTGTGGGGTATTTATGAATAGGTCTTCAAAAATGATGTTGATGTTTCTAATATCGTTTTTTTCTAAACTGAATAGTTTGCGCGAGAGACACTTCCAAAGTGGGAAAAAGTTGGTCCCCCCCCCCTCTAACTTCTAAAGTAAGAGAATGATAATACTAAAAAAAATATATGTTGTACATTACCATGCAAACTTCCAACGATATTTGGTTTGAACGAGATCTAGTCAGTAGTTTTTTTTTATACGTCATAAACCGCAAACCGCAATTTACCTTTCGACGAACTACAAGAACCTTATTATGTTATATCAAGTAACATAATATAAAGGTTCTAGTAGTTCGTCGTGCTACGGAACCCTTCATGGGCGAGTCCGACTCGCACTTGGCTGCTTTTTTTATTCTTGTAATCTGTTGGTATTTTTGTGCGCAGACAGGCTCTTCAGTTTTGGTTTTATTCTCTACTCATCCTTATCCGTATTTGATACAGAATTCATGGTATTTTTATAGTAATGCCGATCTAAATGCTAGATCTACCGGGTTTATTTTATTTATACAGGTCTACTAGCATTTATACAGGTATACTAAGACATTTTCGACGATATAATAATTATTGCACCCATCGTTATAAACAGCACTCACACAGACTCAAAACCAGAGCCAGAGACAGAGCCAGACAGAGCTTGTGGTAGGCCTACTGTACTAGACATGTCCCAATGTTTTACAATATTAGTAACTAGAATCGATATCATGATCACTATATGGTGCCACTTTATTTATTGAAGCGTTTAACATATTGTGAAAATGGTACATCTTCATAATACTTAATGGACCTTTTCGAAATGATGGGTTCAATTAAGATATATCTCATGCAAATTAAAAACTTATTAATATTAAACTATACCTGCATTTAATTATCGTAACAATAATACGATAACCCCGTTTCGAGTTTCGGTTGTACCTACAATCGTATTTGGGTTAATTATTTTGTAATTGATTTTAATATTGTTATATTCGACCAATTGCTAATAATGGCCCGATAATTTTATTTACCTAGTTTTTCAAAAAATCATCATCCGCACTTGATGTGCGAACTTGTTTTCCACAAGTAGGCCGCTGGGGGCCCTTTTTGCGTGACGCTTGACACGTGTTGCTCGAACTTTTTTTAGGTTCTACGACACGTCGGTTTCTTCACGATGTTTTCCTTCACCGTTTTGAGAGTACTGGCAAAGTGCACAATGTATGTTTGACAGAAAACTGATTGGTACACGACTGTATTTGAACCCACGACCTTAGGATCGGAAGGCGGGGTCGCTACCACCAGACTGCCAATGCTCTAACTATTAACCTATTTATTCGTTACATATAAAAACTCCTAAATACAAAACATATCTACAAAAATCTACAAGGCCTGTAAGACTTGTCTAGGGATATTCCATTTCGAATAGATTTTCTGATTTTTCGAGATTTTGTTCTACTTTCATTTTAATTCTTCTACATAATATCAAACAGTTGTGTGTGTTGTTTTATTATTATTAATAAACAACACAAAATAAAGATTCTTGCCATACCCGGTTTTCTAAAGAAATTATATTCATAATTTTTTATTGATATTATAGTGTTTACTACACTTAAGGAAATCACAAAGATTTTTATAATGTCCCAAAAGTTAAGAGCCGAGCGGGATTTGAACCCGCGACCTTCCCCTACGACCTTTCCCTTTTCGTCGAGTGTGATTAGGATCCGATGGCGTAGGGGAAGGTCGCGGGTTCAAATCCCGCTCGGCTCTTAACTTTTGGGACATTATAAAAATTATTTTCAGTTTTTGTTAAAATCAACATAATGTTGAATAACTTTAGACAATGTTGATGTTCTGTAAAATTTCCCAAAAGTTAAGAGCCGAGCGGGATTCGAACCCGCGAACAGTCCCTAAGAGTTATTCGTCGAGTGTGATTAGGATCCGATTGCACAGTGGTCAGCGCAGCCTCGTACCAAGGGGAAAGTCGCGGGTTCGAATCCCGCTCGGCTCTTAACTTTTGGGACATTATAAAAATCTTTATGATTTCCTTAAGTACAAATACTATAAAATCAATAAATAAAACAAAATGTTGATGTTGCTTGCCTCCCAGCTATTTGGTGTCGTAATCAATAAAAGGATACGAGTATATCCTAATTAGATACCAATACTACGCTGCTCTCGCATAATAATGGAGTTTCAATAACTTCGTAGTTCTACATAATTATGTCGGATGAATGTGGAAAGTTTGTGAAAGCAGACGAACGGAGAAGCCATCATTGAAGTTTCAAATATACCCGAGTCTCGGATAACTCGAGTGATATGAAAATTCCTCGTCATTAGAAACTCAAAACGTATAACTTTGTAACATTCGTTAAACAAGCAAAAGCCTTAAAGGGGGTACGATTTCCATACAAACTTAATTTACACAACTATGGGCGAATAAAGTATTAATGTACACTGAAATAGGTGTAATAGGCTTTTACAGTGGTCCTTATTACCGGCCAGTTATATCAAGTTGGAGTGGTAGCCGTTGGTCGTGGCAGTCGGGGCTTCAGAAAAAGAACTAACAGACTTTTACGACTATTTTGAGACATATGTTTTAAGCTCATTCACGTATTCAATGCCGAGTACCCGTTAGAAAGAAAGACGAAAAAATTACTTTTTTGGTATTTTATTCATATTTCTGTTATCCTACAGTTTTCTCCAACTTTATATAATTGGCCGGCAATAAAGACCACTGTAAAATTCTATTACAGCTATTTCAGTGTACATTTATACTTTGTTTGCCCATAGTTGTGTAAATTCAGTTTGTATCGGAATTTGTGATGTTTTTACCTTTCATACTTAGGTCGACGCAGGGCAGTAGTCGTAGGACACGTTCCTGACGTGCGTGCCCTATTATAGGCGATGGTTTCAACAGCTAGTACAATTGAAACAAAGGGGACTGGCCCCTCAGCTCAGATGGTAGTAGCTCTGCCTTAGGTCGGGGGTTCGATCCCCAATGAGAAATATTTGTGCGGTGAACGTATATGTTTGTTCTCTGTCTGGGTGTTATATTGTATTCTAAGTGTATATTTAATAAAATAAAAATATGTATATGTATAGGTATTAAACAAGCTCTGTGTGGATTGTCCACAGTATAATATATTATTTTTATTATTATTTAATGCTATTCCAGACGACGATTTTCTTCTCCTAATATAATTCTTCAATAGACAGTCTCTTAACATGAACAAAGGGTACCTATTTGGTTTCAGCCCATGACAACATCATAGCTTTCCCGTAGCTTCTAATAGAATACAGCCAGAGCCATTGAGCTAAGTATTTCTAACATATTATGGCAATAGCGTCAGGTATCTCGCATGGCAGTTTTTTTCAGTACCACGCTCACAATGGTTGATGGATAATACCCACCCGTCTCCCATATCGTATCGGCATAAGTGGGCACGTACTTGTTTGACGTATTTGTTTGTTCTAAAGTTGGATGATAAATATCGTTGGTGAAAAAGTCACAGTGATCTGAGGTTCAATAGTATCACTTTGACTTGTTGCAAAGGAACGTTACGTATGTCGTTCTTTTTGGCTCAAAATGTGCAGTGTTCCAAGATATTTTTATCGTTCCTGATCTAAACGCGCGCAAAAAGCGGGAGCGAAGCAAGCGCTCGCCGTAACTTTGGTTTGATTCGCACGTCCTCGGTGTGTGTTCGTCAGATAAGGCCTAACATCTGTATGGTGCAAGTTGATGGACGCAGGCCAGTGCATCGTAGGGCACGTTCTTATTGTACATGATTTAAGAGGCAATGCTTTGTTATTCATATATGATGTGGATTCGTTTTAACTGGGTGTACATTAACTGTCCGTACATTAACCGGACCCCATTCCCAGCCAATGCCATGACGTATTTGAACCTTCCTTTCTCAAATGTTTATTTGGTTCCAAAGCCACGAGCGTGCATAAGAACAGAAGGCATCAAAGCTAAAGGATCTGAATGCCTCAAGTTGATGGACGCAGGGCACGTTCATAACGTGCGTGACCTATAAGGCAATGTTATAGACTTTCAGAACAATCATCTATTATTATTTTCAGTCGGGTTTCATTTTGCTGCAAATACCTCCCTACCACCCTTTCATTTACACGGTACGTTCGAGGATCGTTCAGTAATATAAGTTGGAAATTCATCAAATTCCGGAGATTTCACGTTAGCTAACTCAATATTCCACTTTGCGCTGCCACCGTCTGTGTTTACCTACGAATATGTTTATTACAAGGTATCCGTGAACATTTTAGTGAGATCCCATCTCACTAAAATGTTCGATTGTAAATGATTGATAAAATCAAATTAAGTCACAGACCGCATACATTAATATACTGGCACAGGATCGAAGTAAATGGTACCATTTGTGCCAAATCAGTGGAAGATGTCAGGCATAAGGTTATGTTGATGACGCCGACTTACTCATACTCAAAAAACGTTAAGAACCGAGCCGTAGTTTGTTGCCTATTCTTCTAGGTTTCGTCGCGTGGAACTGGCACCTAGGCTCACCTAGCTTAAAGACGTTTCAAAGTGATTCTTGTAATCAAACTGAATAAAGACTATTTTGATTGATTGATTGAATAATATTTATTGCAATTATTATGTTACATGGTGAGGTCTTAAAGCTTATAACTATGAATACATAATCGGGCCTTAAGTTTAGGCTAATCATTGGAATGTTTAGGTATGTATAACAAAACTGATAATACTCACGCGATGGACTTGACATACATAGATAGGTAGAAAAAAACTCCATTTTACGAAAATGGAAAACTAAAGTGTTTGTTGTTTTGTTTAGTTTTTGATACGTGTGACTATAAAGCATTGCGTACATCCAGATCACTTGCGATGGTGGTCCGTGTATCGTTATAAAATACCGCACTGTCAAAGTCCGCGACAGTGTGCGGATGTATGCAAAACCATATGCTGAAACTGATCGCCATCGCTTTCGCAATCAAAGATCGTTTTAGATATACCGAAGTAAATATAAAATAAAATATATTACAGACAATCCACAGAACACTTAATTTAGCCCCAAATTAAGCCGAGCTTGTACTATAGGAACCAGATAACTGATATAATGCCTGAATACATTTTTTTGTAAATACATACTTAGAATACATTATAACACCCAAATAGAGAACAAACATCTGCGTTCACCACACGAATATATGTGTTCTCGATGGGGATCGAACCCACGGCCTACGGCGCAGAAGACAGAGCTTACCAACTAAGCTGAGAGGCCAGTCTGAGTGACTTGCCGCTCAACTTGAACTGACTTGAAAAATAACTCAAAGAAACCTCATTATTTTTTTAAAAGACTTATGCAACGGTACCCCACGCATTGACATAAACATATTTAAAAAAATCTACTCTTTACACGAAGGGGAGGCGTCCTAACAAAATCCAAGAGTTTTTGTTTGAAAGTCTGTGAACAAATTACATTTCCTTCTCTCAGTCGCCTCGTGTGCAGTATTTTTTTATGTTCTGTACCCGAAGTCGGAGTTTAGCTACCACATTTCGTCTACAAAATGTTGTTTTCGTTTCGCCAATTTGTCTCTCTCTATTGTATGGAGAAAAGATGAGACAGCAAGAATACGTTACGTAGAAACGATCGAAACGAGTCGTTGTTTCATCAATTTTGCATACAAAAGAGAGACACGTGCTCACACGAAAACAACATTTGGTAAACAAAATGTGGTAGGGATAAACCAGTCTAAAAATGCACGCCCCTCCACCACGTTTTCTTGACGTTGGCTCACAGCAAAGTACTTTAAAATGATCTTTGTACTTTAACTGTCTGAAGTAGTAGGACGTGCAGCTTAATTAAGACTGGACGATCTCTAGCAAAACTCCGACTTCGGGTACTGTGCTCGAGTTAGGAATATCTCTCTTATGCGTTCTTGGTTGGACAGTTCATAAAAAGGAGTAAAAATATACACCACCGCCTGAGGTCGTAATCGTTTCCCTTTTTAACTTTTTTAGCTTTACCGAGCACAGCATAGAAGAGATTTCATCCACAGAGTTTATTAAAATAAAAATGTATCAAGTTCTTTTATATTTTAGGACTTTGAGCTACGTTTTTACTATGCTTTTTAATTTAATACTCTGGGTAATGCTGACAAGTTCTAGGTACTAGAGACATGTTTATGGTTTCATTTATATGGCGAGCAAACGCAAACTTCAATCATATTTTGACCTATTTTGCACGATTGTTGCCAGGTCAGTAGGCCTACCATGAGCTCGGTCTGCCTCTGTCTCTGGCTCTAGTTTTGAGCCTGTGTGAGTGCTCACCAGTGCATACTGTGTGTGTGTCGTTTTGACGTAAGACTTATTTAGTCAACACGCACACAGACTCAAAACCAGAACCAGAGACAGAGCCAGACAGAGCTCATGGTAGACCAACAGTTAGAAACAGGGAATTCTTTGGTAGCAACGCGTAACTTTTAATCCACTCGCTAGGCTCGTGGTTAAATTTTAGAATCCTTCCCTTGCTCGGTCATTAAAATTGAGCACGCGGTTAAAAAGTAGCTTTGCACTCTTGTATTACAAATAACTATTATTCGCAATGAGTGATGCGATAGGGTAGTGGAGGTCGATGAACTCGTTGATTGATAGAACCACTCTAGTTTTCGGCCTCGATGCATATGTGTTAATATATTTATTGATCACACCAGTGCCTATTTGCAATCTGTTTGATACCTATAGATACCTATACGAATTGCAAATAGTATTCGTTTGAAGTGAAAAATGAATATTGGAAATAAATTAAAAAGATATTGCTAAAACGACACATCACACACACGCTATAAAATGTATGGAGTCCAGGGCTTTGTGAAGTGAAAACTTGTTTATTTATAAAAGTGTGAAAAATCCTAAAACCCATGTCGCCGGGCACCTCTTTAGCAAAGATCGACAAACTTCGCCAAAAGATTTGGATCAGTTGAGCTATCTCTAGATCGTTTGTTACGGTCTACAGATAGCTCATTTTTTTTTTTTTTTTAATTTGGACTTATTGAAATATTATTTTTGTAAATAAAGGTTAATATCGCATCAGATATTTATTATGATTATTCAATAGAAACAATTATTTTGAGTGACGCACGATTAACATTATACTTAGCATATTCGGCAGAATACGCTTTATTAGGTAACAGAGGCCACCGCCTCACCTCTTGACCCGCGGATATCGCGTTCTAGTGTTTACCTATCAAACCAAACGTCAGGGCAACGCAACTTTAGGACCTATCTGACTATTTCTCTTTATTTAAAAAAAATCAAAGCTAAAGTCTGTGAGCTTGCTTTTTTTAAAACTCCGTTTTGCCCTATACACAAAACGAAGTTTTTTTCAAAAGACGCTCAAAATAAAATAAATAAATATTAAAACATCCACCACACCAAAAAATAATTAAGTTCAGTACACACTCAGGACTACCTGCAGCGCAGAAGGCAGAGCTATGAACCAAATGAGAGATGGGGCCTGTCAAAAACAGAAATTAGTACAGTAGCAATTTGCGTGTTCTATTTTGACGGAGCTTCGAAAAAGAGTTCCGCCGCAGAAAATTGTTAATCCGAGATAAAGGATTGTTCGAATGTGCTGAATAAAAAACACCGAAGTAAATAATGGTGTCACTGAACCAATCTGTAGGCCTACCACAAGTTCTGTCTGGCTCTGTCTCTATTTCTGGTTTTGAGTCTATGTGAGTTCACCTGTGTATTATACTGTGTGTGTGACGTTTTGACGTTAGGATTTATTTAGTCAACGTTCACACAGACTCAAAACCAGAGCCAGAGACAGAGCCAGACAGAGCTTGTAGTAGGCCTACAGATCTGATCCTCTTATTTTGTCAACATCATCGTTATGAGTGGGTAGGATTGATTGGATTTATGATGATATTATTAAGTTTGATTGGTTTGATACGCAGTATGGTCTACTTTTACTGGCACCTTTTTTTATTAATTTTGTAACCAATTTATGTATCTACCTCACCTGCTAGATATTCAGTTTATTAACGATACATACCTACGTTTCGTATAAAATATTGGATTTGGACACATGAGGTCAAAAAATTGACCTTTTAGTACGATAATATTTATTAGGTGTTTTAGAAACCGGTCATTACCGAGAAACATGTGGTTTTATGTAAATGATATGTGATCTCAATGTATTTTGGATTCGAAGTTCAAACACTCTGGTAGGTATTTATATCTTATTATAATCACTATTCGCATTTGTTAGAATAATTGAATACGGAAGAAATTGAAAATGTTGAGTATCGATGGTGTTATGACGAGATGACACGCCTGCCAAGGTGAGCATCGCCGTAGCCTCGCAACCGCCAACAACACACGTCGCAAGTGTCGCCGCAGACAAACCACTAGCTAGGCAGCTGACCACAATCTGAAAAATAAACACTGTTCTAATATGCTAAGCAGTCGACCCGACCAATTAAAATTACAGGTAAAATACGGGTGACAGATAAGAGCGAGTTCTTTGCGAGAAGCTAGAATGCGTAAAAAGGCGCAGCGTGCGCCGAGCCAGCCAAACGCACGCTGCCATGATCCCCGTCGCGTGGTGGACGTTCGCGCTGCTCTCCGCCGCACAGGCGCGCATCTACTCGCGCTGCGAACTCGCGCGCGATCTCGAGGCTCTGGGCGTGAGGCAAGACCATATCTCCACTTGGGTGTGCATCGCATATCACGAGTCGCGTCTCGACACTGCCGCCAGGAACCACTACAGCGGGGACCACGGGATCTTCCAGATTAGCGAGCTGTACTGGTGCGGCGGTGGCAAGGTGTGCGGACTATCCTGCGATGAGTTACGTGATGACAACATCGCCGATGACTTGCAGTGCGCGCGCCAGATACACGAGGAGCACACGCGGCTGCAGGGCGATGGCTTCCTCGCCTGGGTCGTTTACCCCCAACATTGCAAGGGTAATACTAAGAAGTACCTTGCCGAGTGTGACTTCAGAGACGGATACGACAGAAACATAAACGCCTACTCTTTTCCGCCTGACGAAGGCTACCCAGTCGTCGCTACCCAGAATTACCAGCGCACCGACAACGCTCTCCCTTCTTTTCTGGCGGTCAGCTCAATTTTCCAAGAAAGGTACGGAAAAGCACTCAATCACAATAAAGACGTGGATTGGTACAATTACAAATACGATTTGATCGACGAACTGAAACTACCTGTTTTGGGACAGAAAGTGCACAAAGTGATCGAAGTGACTGTTCCTAAATCAGCGAAATTGGATAAAATTTCTTACGCTCCTGTCAACACCACGACAACAACGACGACCACTACTACGACAACTTACATACCCCCCGTCAAGCCCTGGAGGTTTATAGAGACAAATCAGTTCCGTAAGAAACATACGACTCCACCACTGGATACGACCACGGAGAAAATGAACACGAAACAAGACCAAAATGCATTTGATAAAATCACTGTGAGTTCAAAATATAGCCCGCCCGCAACGGAATCGAGTACGCATAAATTAGCGGCCGTGACCCAAGATGTATCACCAAAGGTGAAGACCACGACCGTTTCATATAAATCAACAGAAGCTCTTACAAAACCGGTGACAACAACAAACATTGCATATAAATATCCTACGTTTATGACATCGTATACAACTCAGGCTACGTCACCGACACCAGTGATCTCAACAACGCTTTCGTGGTGGCAGAGAGCCAGGACGACCACACTCCGGCCTACGGTTTCAACTGCTTTACCATTGAAGACTTCAACTACTGGCAAACCAAGATTTACGTTTGCCAATCGCAACACTAACTGGCTACCTACAAGCACTGTGAAATACACATCTTGGACTTCCACCCCAACGACTGCTTCACCAATCACGACTTCTACTACCACAGCCTATCCTAAGTTCACCTTCGCAAATAGCAACACTAAACGGTTCCCAACGAACATTGTTAAATACGCCCAACCTTCCACATCTCTTTCGAGAACCAAACCAACTGTTTCACCGTTCACAACTTCAATCACTGCCGCCAAACCGTGGTACACGTTTGCCAATAGCAACATTAACCGGCTTACAACTACTACTTTGAAATCCACTCAGCTTTACACACCTCGTCCGAACACACGACCATCTGTTGCACCATTCAAAACCTCAACCACCACCGCCAAACCTAGATACACTTTCACAAATCGCGTAACTAACCGGGTTCAATCTACCACTGTGAAAAACTCTTATACATCTAGTTCGAGCACAAAGAGACCTCCATTGCCTTCACAGTCGGTGCAAAGGACGAGCAGAAGCACGCAATCAATTTGGGATCTCTACTTAAATCCGACTAAAGCGCCAAAATATCAACCTTTCAACTTCTCGAGTAGTGGCAGCAAGCACAACTTAAAAATATTCGCTGGCGGTACCACAACAACTATCCCCACAGTTTCAAAAAAAGCAAACCGAGCGAAATAAAAATAAAAGCTACCAGCTTTACTTTAAGACTAGTTTAAGGATAATTTTATATGTCACAGTTAAATTACCGAAAGCGCTTTTAAAATATTATGGCAAGATTCATTATGGCAAATTAAAACCAGTTTTAATGAAGAAGCGTGCTTCTTTCTAGAAATTCAGAGCTTGTATAGCTGTGAGCTCTAATGTATTTGCTTTCCGGACTGAAAACGAAGCGAATTTGTCGACAAGCGAAACTAACGACGGCGTTCTACAGATTACTGTGAAATATACAAAATCTGGCCAAAACTCTACTAATCAGAGATGAAATTACTAGAGCAAGTAGACTTAGTGAGTAATTATTAATGAACCAAGTGTTATTTTTAGTCAAAAAGCATTTAATTTTACTAGAAATAAATATTATAATGTAAACCTTAATGTCTTTGTTTTTTATGTGTTTGCATATTAGCAATGTTATCTCATGTTTTATTGATTTATAGTGTTTCCACAAAGATTCGAATAATGTCGCGCTTGGCTCTTAACTTTTGGGACATTATAAACATTTTCTTACCATTCTTCTTCTTATCGTGTCACTGATTCTTTCGAACCAAGTATGATGAAAGGATTAACATTAATTCAAACCTATTAATAATTTTACTAAATACCCTTTAAGTATGCTCTCAGGCAAAGCATCATCCAGAAAGCCGAAAGCAATGATGGGAATAAATGTGTTCCTACGCTAAGGTTTACTTAGATCAGAATTTCGAGATTGGCCCTTAGAAGAGTCTCGTGGCTTTTCTTCAGGGAAATCTCGTTAGAGTAATTAAGTTACGTGCAGCCTCGCTGACCTATATACACGATATACAAGCTTGCTAATCCTTTTCCCCTCTAGGTATTTTTCCTTGCCTGAGGTTTTTAATTAAATCATGGTGTAGGTAAAGATGGCTAATGCCTACTTCCGATTGACCCTAATTTAGATCAGATAAGCTATCTCTAGATCGCTTGTAACGGTCTGCAGATAGTACAACTGTTTCATGTGTATTTTGTACATTTTGTAAATATTTCTTGAGTTGTTAGTTTCTTTGTGTTACTAAAGTTAAAGAAGTACTATTTATTTCGTTAATAATTACTACTGAGGCGATGTTTCAAGCGACTATGAATAATTTTGCTTACGTAATAAAACTAATATAGCTGTATATTTTGCTAATATTTGTTCCGTGTCTGGCTGCTGTACATTCAACGACAAAAGCAAATAACGGCCCTTTTTAATAGATTTACACTTATGTTTTTTTTTTTTAAATGGAAAATAATATTTTGACGTGGTACGTCTTTAAACTTGCGTTCTCTCGGACGCAATTCAAAACAATGTCATATAGCTGTCCACGAGGTCGCATCACTCACTCGAGTAGGATAGAGACAGATGTCGAACGCTGCCGAACGCGGAGGCCAATTGTGCCTCTTTGACGCTCGTTCTGCACTCTCGCTTGCACTTCAAGCCTTAAATGGAACGCCTCAGAGCGAGGTAGCGCCGCATGAGTTTTTTCGTGCGTGCAGCCGGCTCCATCGAATTATAAGACGTTGTCATGTCAAAACCAAATGATAACAAAATCGGGGGATATAGTTTAGTGTTGCAGCTACATAGCCTACATATCTATCCTCCCCATCCAAATTCAATAACACCACTGGATACTAGAAAAAGCAGCCAAGTGCGAGTCGGAATCGCCCATGAAGGATTCCGTAGCATCAAGTAACATAATATTATTATAAAGGTTCTTGTAGTTCGTCGAAAGGTAAATTGCGGTTTGCGATTTATGACGTATAAAAAAAAACTACTGACTAGATGTCGTTCAAACCAAATATCGTTAAAAGTTTGCATAGTAATGTACAACATATATTTTTTTTAGTTTTATCATTCTCTTATTTTAGAAGTTAGAGGGGGGGGGGCAACTTTTTTCCACTTTGAAAGTGTCCTCTCGCGCAAACTATTCAGTTTAGAAAAAAACGATATTAGAAAACTCAACATCATTTTTGAAGACCTATTCATAGGTACCCCACACGTATGGGTTTGATGAAAAAAAAAATTGAGTTTCACTTTCAAGTATGGGGACCCCCAAAATTTATAGATTTTTTTCTATTTTTGTATAAAAATCTTAATGCGGTTCACAGAATACATCTACTTGCCAAGTTTCATCAGTCTAGCTCTTACGGTTTCGGAGAAAAATGGCTGTGACATACGGGCGGACAGACAGACAGACAGACATGACGAATCTATAAAGGTTCCGTTTTTGCCATTTGGCTACGGAACCCTAAAAAGGAAGTATTGCGTTTGAAGGCGAACTTCCAAAGCGTTAATTAAAAGTCCTTTTATGGAAATTGTATTTCAAATTAAAAATATATATTGATTTATACCGGTGGCTGTACCAACTTCTTAAAGTTTTGATACCCAGGAAGAATGATACAGGTATACAGGGTTATTCATTATTAACTGCAAATACTCAGGAATTAGGTTCAACAAATAGTTTAAAAAATATTTATGAAATTATTATTTTTAAATTTGATCAAAAATTTTTTCAAGTTTTTGTATCAAAATTTTATTTTTATTAATTTCTTTACCGCTATTGCATAATGATTGCCACGGAGAACAGGACGATGACCCACCCAGGCGGTGACTGAACGCAGAGTGTCACTCACGGCGCGCGGGCGCGGATCAAAGGTCAAAATAGGTCAGGCACCAATGATTCCTTTATCGATTTTCTCGGGATTTTCATAACAAAACTTAAAAAAAATCATTCCATAAATATTTTTTATTTTATTTGTTGAACCTAATTCCTGAGTATTTGCAGCTAATAATGAATAACCCTGTATAAGCCTTAGCGTGCGCAGTGCATGTTTATAGCTATTTGATCGTCACTGTTATACGACGAGTTGGTCAGTTATTAATTATTACATGTACTAGTCAGGTTTTAATTTAATATATAAAGCCTTACTAATATAACGCAGCGATCTGCGATAACACTGCGTGACATGACAGCTATGCTTGTATCGCTGTCACGTAGGTACCGCGTTGATTTATCGCCATGATGTGGCCCGGGCCTTTAAGCCATGCTCGGTCATCGCCAATGACTCGAAAATGACTCCGTCGAAAATAATTATTAAGTATAATAAATTAGCAACATTAATTCGGTAGTCTCCGTGAAATAAATTAATTCTTGGTAATAAATATCATTAATTATAATTGAGTAGGTATTATACCAAGGTGAGAGTTTGTTTAGAGCCACAGAGATCAGAATAATAATAATACTGTTTTTCAGAAAATTATAGTTTTATTCGACTGGCCTTCTGCGCCGTCGGTCGTGGGTTCAATCCCCACCGAGAACAAATACTTGCGTGGTGAACACAGATGTTTGTTCTATGTCACAAAAAAATGCATGTAAGTATTATATCAGCTACCTGGTTCCCATAGTACAAGCTCTGCTTAGTTTGGGGCTTGATGGTGAACCAACATAATATTTTTTTATATAGATAGCAAAAAGGCAATCCACGCGGTTTCTTGGCTTATATACTTTTAAATGACTAAGCAGGAAAGTATGTGAAGAGTCACTGCGACCCTTCGCCGTAACTTGACATTCTTTAAGTGTTTGAATAATCGTTTGATCTAAAAATATGTCAAGGCTAACGTGTAGGGTATACGATTAAAGGCTCTGCATTTGTTTTCATTAGCAAAGTTATTAGTAAAGTTTTCGTTGATAACAATGAATTAATAAATTAATGCATAATTATTTAGTTTTTGTTTTTTACTATAATCACCATTTTTCTTCAACTTTATAAAGTTTGCCGGAAATATGGTACAATATGAAAGGCAACATTTATTTCAGTGTACAATTCAAATCGCCCATAAATGGTAAAAATTAGTTTGTATGGCTATATATTTTAGTAGCTATATAGCTATCATATTTTAACCTACGCATAACTATACGTATGGCTATGGAATAGTCAGCTTTTCAAATCTTTTCACAATACTGACTGTCCGAACGCCCAGCCACGGCTTTGCGGTCTCTGGAACCAGGAGATAAGGTCATTATACTACCCGAGTTGGATTCTTCAAATTCAAAATTGTACGTATGTAGGCATACGCTACACATGGCATGGGAACAAGCTATCGATAATACAGGTAGATATACGCTACGAGAAAAGTAGAAAACTTATATTACCTTTAGCTTCGAGCAACAGTAAGAGAAAAATATCAAAGTTTTCCTATTAAAAGTTCAGTTTCCCTGTTACTCGACTTACATAAGCTATAATATTCTTTCCCTCCATGGTCTCGAACTGTCTGTCTCTGTCTCTGTGACTGTCTCTGGCTCTGATTTTGAGTCTGTGTGAGTGCTCAACC
The DNA here is from genome assembly GCA_939531255.2 of Thera britannica. Taxonomy (NCBI): domain Eukaryota; kingdom Metazoa; phylum Arthropoda; class Insecta; order Lepidoptera; family Geometridae; genus Thera; species Thera britannica. The sequence goes on from OW618044.2 coordinate 17,287,210, forward strand.
GTGTGTGTGATGTTTCGACGTAGGACTTATTTAGTCAGCACTCACACACTCAAAACTAGAGCCAGAGACAGAGCCAGACAGAGCTTGTGGTAGGCCTTCAGGCTGGAATTCTAAACACGCGCCGATCGATGTCCATTAAGGTGTGTTACACTAGCTGGGTATGACATACATGCTCGGCGGATGAAAAAAATATTTATAATGTGCAATCTTTTGTAGTCATCTTATAGTACCATATTTAATATAGTAAATTACCCAAAGTAATGTTACCATGCACTTATTGGAACTACTACTGGAATTGCGTTGATTTGGTTGTCGTCTTAAATTAAGGCCTCGTTTTAAAGCTGCCAATTACGTTAAGCAAAACTAGCTGAGACCTTACCCGGGTATTCAAGTCTACAAAGTGTACTGAATTCTTTTCAAGTCACCTACAAAATTGTATATACTTAGTCCATCCTAGGTGAACTAAGTCTACGACGCCGCTTTGACAGATTTGAAACCTTACGAGACCGAGTTTTTTCTACGCATTTCTTGTGTACCTCAGAATAAGTACTTACCAGTAGTTGGTGAAGGTAAAAGGAACCATAAGTGGCTTAAAAGGCGTGCTAAAAGTGTTGTTTAATATTGACTAAAGGAAGGTCGTAAAACCAATGTCCAATCAGCATTCTGAGAAGAAGCCAAAGTATACAATCTTATTGATTTACTTGTATAGTCAGTGTCGCTAACAATGTGTTCACTAATTACAGGACACCAAACATCTATAAATCTTTTTTTTAAACTTGCTTATTTCTAGTTCTCGAAATTGATTTAATTTTATGCTATTATTGATTGTATAGTGTTTATTTACTACACTTAAGGAAACCACAAAAAAATGTATAATGTCCCAAAAGTTTTTTGTAATTTTATGCTTTCGTGATCTATCTATTTTGGTCCTTAATTTTTGTTTCGGTCGGCGGGCTGTTTGCCTCCGCTCCGCGACAAATAATGATCATGCAGTATATTCGTTTGAATTAAAGCATTCAAATCATCATCCATATAAAAATAAACATTTACAAAATCAGCAGTTGGTAATTGTGCCTCCTTCCTTTTTTGTCAGATATTGATACTTTTCGTAAATTTACGATAATGGAACGTATAAACTTTGCTCTATTTTTCGTCGTTATCAAGGGCAATTTGAAATAAATTATTGCTCTGTTTTTGAAGTTCGACTTTCCTGAGTTCAGTCCAAAGGTAAAGTCACAACAAACATTTTGTCTCCTGATTGAATAACTCACTTTGTTGAAAGGACACACTGGTGGCACTTATATAAAACAGACAGACACACATACTTTACCTAAGCATGTGTATTATACACTAGCAGCCCGTCCCGGCTTCGCACGGGGTAGACAATATTGTTGTACATTAGTTTGTTCTATCGCTAATAGTTTCGGCAGCGCATTCGACGAAAGACATTTTAAGACTCTTTTTTCTACACCTTCGGTTACATTTTTCAAATTACCAAGGATCCCTAATTTTTTTCAAAATGAAATGTAGCCTATGTGTCAAATTGGAAGAATGTAGCATTCTATTGGGAAAAAAAAATTTAAATCGGCCCAGTACTTTTTGAGCCTATTCATTACAAACATACAAAAATAGGTACAAATCTTTCCTCTTTATAATATTAGTATAGATATATACGTTATTCTCTGATAATATGTTAGGGGCTTCCCTGAAATTATTTCAAATATTGATACGAAGACAACTTAAAAAGAAAGTTAGGGCGGCAGGCACGTCATAACGTTGGCGAGTGTTGCTGGCATCTCATTATTGCTTCAATGTTCAACAGTAGGCCTACCACAAGCTCTGTCTGGCTCTGTCTCTGGCTCTGGTTTTGAGTCTGTGTGAGTGCTCCCAGTGTATTATAATGTGACGTTTCAACGTAGGATTTATTTAGTCAACACTTACACGGACTCAAAACCAGAGCCAGACAGAGCTTGTAGTAAGCCTACTGTAGTTTAAAGAGTTGCAAAACATTTCAGAGTGGAAACGTCACTTCCACGTCTTCTCAGTTTATAAAAGATCCCGATGTTACTTTTCAGAAATAGTTGAAGGGTAGGTACTTAAAAACGATTGCTATGAAAGTTGAATAGTGTCAGAAAATAAATTATAGTTCTCTTGACATTTAGTTATGATTTTCGTGTCGGTGCAGATGGCTTTTGGGCACAGCTGCACTTCCGGTGCAATCGTGCAGGGGAACAGTGGTATTCGTGTCTTTGGACAGCTTTGCTTGCTTTTTAAGACATTCTTCCCTTGGCAGGCCATGCCTATACCACGCTAATTGCTCCTCATCTTTTCAGTCATTGGCGAAACTTTCAACCTGCCCCTGATATCATAAACTAATTATATCTATATATATAAAAGAAAGTCGTGTTAGTAACTCCACTTATAACTCAAGAACGGCTGAACCGATTTGGCCGAAAATTGGTTGGGAGGTAGCTTAGAAACAGGAGAAGGACATAGGATACTTTTTATCCCGAAAAAGTAACGGGAACGGGAGAGCGAAGCCGCGGGCGGCCACTAGTTATTCATAAACTAATTACATAATACTATTCAATACAACTTCATGTACTCGGAGAATAGAGCCCTTTGATGTCTCTGTAATCTCCACAGGAGCATTCACATCAGTAGGTAATCTAATCATCTCAATCATCTCAATGTGTTCTATACGTTGCTAATTCGAGTACCTTGTAGATACATGTCTTCGTACTCCAGTTGATTGAATGGTAACTGGAGCGTATAATCGAGTGGCTTATACTATGACGTCGGCTTATCGATCGACAAATGGCGGTGGTTTGGTGTAGTGTTAGTTTAATAACTTTAATATCGTTGGGATAAATCGGAATACCCTATAATCCTATAAGAGGGGTTTTTGGGTTAAGGTATATGTTACCAGAATCAAAACTGCAACTTCACTGTTAATTTTGTACGAAAAAATAGGAACCAAGCTGTTACTTGCTTGTTTTTTTATGCATATTAGCATGGTCGTGTGGAACTGGCGATTCAACTGAATAAATTATTTTTGATCTCGAATCTAAATACAGATGAAATATCAGATACAGATGATGATAATGATTGGTGACACAATTATTTAGAGTTACGTGCATGTTCAAAGTCTCTCAAAGCACTTGACTGCTAAAGTCACCGCGTTACCAACTGAGTCGTGTGGTTCTAAATCATTTCACTATGTCTATCTCGCTCGCACTTGTGGGTCTTAAGGAGCTGCATAGTGATGTGCGTAAGATGGTTACAGGTGCATACCGTTACGAGTAAAATCAGATAGAGTTTGTTCAGAAAAAGAGCCGTCGGTCGTGGGATTGGAAGCGCTGCTGTGCTTAATTACCTTTTTTGTTTAGTGGGCAATACAATAGCGCATCTGTTGCGTTTTGGTCCTATCACAACTAGTGTACTATTCCTTTATTTAATTTTTATTATGCAAAATGCTGACAAAAAGAAAGGGATGAGCTGCCTTATAAATATCGAAACGTTAGTTCACAATTTGGCCACGACGGCTCTCTTTCTGAACAGACTCTAAAAACTTAATGATCGTATTGTGGCTCTGAAAAAGGCCAACGGACGACTCAGTTGGTAACACGGTGACTATAGTATAATCATGATCTAATAAGTGCGGCCTTATCATTGTATATTATTCTCTTGTCTGTGGCATGGTATAAAAAAAGGAATACCTTCTTGACAAATTAATTAGTGATTTAATCTAGCTGCTAGTTAAACAAGTACTTTTTAATAGCTAATTGATTTAATTATTATCAACTATGGCCCTATTTCACCATCTCTGAATACTCCATCATTCAGATAAAATTATTTTTGTCGTTTCGTTAGGCTCAATATTTTTTTCTGACAGCATTTATCTGGGATGGTAAAACAGGCACTAATATTTGCCAGTTTTTTATATCTAAAATTTTGCAAACTTAATATCTGAGCTTAACAACTAGTACGTCATATTTTTGAATGGTCGATTAGTCATCTGTGCAACCAGTCCTTGGTATTATAATTAGTTGTATAATTACTGTCCGGTGAATCCTTCAATTAACTAGTTAGCTAAGTAATCAGGACATAGTCATCAAACACGTTTTTTAATCGTTCATGTATTATGTATCCCATCTATAATCAGTTGCAGACAATTATAGCCAAAGCTTGTTAGTGTGGAAACAAGTTAAAGCCATAGCATAAGCATTAGTAGGTATAGTCTAGTCATGCCATCAGCGTCTAAGGAATACTCGTGTCATACATAAAAAGCAGGCCTGCACAACACAGACATTGACGTCGAAATTACTAGCACGTGAGGCTGAACATCTGCATGAAGTGCATTGTAGAGCGCGCTCCTGACGGGCGTGACCTACGAGTCAATGGTTTGTTATAGGCGATGGTTACCACTTAACATCAGATTGGCTAATGCTTGTTCCACCAGGTAGTTGTATAAATAAAATGGTCAGCTAAGTGGCCGACCACTGGTGACTGGTCATTCAATGGATGTCGCAGTAAGGTGATGTGTGATGATAATAAACAACGTAATAATTTATTCATAAGCGCTGACATTTACAGATATAAATTATAATGCGGAAAATATAGCTGGATTTGATACTCGATACTAAGCAAATGAACGAATGTTATCGAGCTGCTGGCTTGCAGAGAAACCTTCAATATTTCATTGAGAGAGACGGCGTTTCTTATTTAAACGTTCGAAATGGACCACTCGGATTAAAATAGGACGTAACTGTATAGGCCGGAAATAAAGCTATTGAAGGCCGGTAAAGGTCTATACCCACACATCAGTGCCGTGTCAGTGAAGGGGCAGGGACGTGTTTCGTCCAGGAGTTTAAAAATATCAGTGCATAATGTTATGGACCAAGTGATAAATTGGGCATTATACATAATAACAGGACATTATGTCTAATGCCCAATAGGAGATGGCAATTTGATATTCAAATAATCAAATTGGCCGGGTATTATACATATTGTCCATCACTTTTTGGGCAGAGTAATACAAACATAATACAAACATAATTATTTAATTACTATTTTTTGATTGTTATTGGCTAGCTTCGCTCAGGGACGACCTCGCGAGCTTCTGGCTGAGCTATTCCAGAGCCAAGCACGGGGCACCCTGACATGAGTAGGGTAGGTTGTAAGGTTTTTTTTTATATCCTTGGGAGACAAACACGGGGCACTCCGACTTGAGTAGGTAAGGTTGTTAGGTTTTTTTTATGCCCTTGGGAAATGGAGTTTACGGGAAGCTTCCCTATACTGTTGCTATCAAAAGGAGGGGCTTTCTACGTCTATATAGCGACTTCAAAGTGTTTATTATTAAATTCCCCAATTGTCATATAGCAATATAATAATGACCGGGAAATGTGATAAATAATGAAAAATGTATCACTTAGCCCAATAGAGCTAGACATTATGTATAATGCTCGGACATTATTCATAATGCCCGCATTAATCACCTGGTCCATAACACATACATATGTCTAAGAACTCAATCACACATGACCGTGGCCGTGCCGGCAACGAAGCTTCAGTGTAAGGCCACGTCCCTGCCCGTCCCTGACGTCACTGATGTGTGGGGATAGACCTTTATATTGGATGGAAGTATATTTCTCCTCGAGCGATTAATAATGCAGAGGCGACAGTTGACTGCTTTTTAGGGAACTGTTGATTCTTTCTAGCATCAGTTTTGTTAAAATAAAGTAGCAATGAATATGAAATGAAATGTATGTATTACCATCCAAAAAGAACCCTGTTAGTAACTATAATATTTTTATCAACATCATCCACCTTCAACTCAACTGACTCGACTGACTGACTCGACTCGACTTAGGACTGGACTGAGATCAGTCCAGTCCATATCCTTAGTCATAGGTTATAGGATATCTTGTTTGATGAACATAGATATTAGTTTCTCTATCTGGGTGTTATAATGTATTATAAGTAAAGTATTTACAAAAAAAATATTTAAGTATTTTAACAGCTATCTGGTTCCCATAGTACAAGCTCTGCTTAGTTTGGAGCCAGGTAGTGTTTTGTTGATTGTATACAATATTTATATTTAAATAAAATTCGAAAAGCTTTTTATTAAACTTAGCAAAGGTACTCACAAAAATACCAACCTACCTAGAAATAAAACAAAAATAAAAATCACATAAATATTATGAGAACAGAAAAAGAAAATAATCATTTTAGGCAGGTAGGCAGCTGTCATACAATATTATTACATTTCACAATACTATAGGTAACAATACTAAAGGTCAATTAGGCCCACCACACCACTTCACCATTATCCATACGGCATAACTTGAGCAAAATCTGGATTTTACTTTTGTACACCACCGTTTTTCTGTTTTGTAAAATCTCTCTATCCAAAGGTTGTCTGGAACAGATCGCTCTTAGCGATAAGGCCGCCCATTGTACCTATATTTGTAATGTTTCTTTTATAATAATGTTTCTTAAGTGTACAATAAAGTATTAATCTATCTATCTCATACGGCTATATTATTATACCTTGAAAGTTATTGAAACCACAGTAATATTATTAATTAAACCGGTCCACGTGTCAAGCTTCATCGCTTTGTATTAATTAATAATACCTACTCATCCGATAATACTACTTCCCATAATAGCCTATTATAGCAAGCCTGCCTATATAGGTAATAAAAATATATGATAAGTTGATGTTATGATGCAAGATTTTTATTACTCAAATACGATAATACTATAATTACAATTGTAATATTTGAACGAGCCTCTTACTTCCTTAGAAAACCTCATAAAATTTTGTGATGGTACTGCGTACTGTAGGCCTACCATGAGCTCTGTCTGGCTCTGTCTCTGGCTCTGGTTTTGAGTCTGTGTGAATGCTCACCACCACCAGTGCATTATACTGTGGGTGTGACATTTCGACGTAGGATTTATTTAGTCAACACTCACACAGACTCAAAACCAGAACCAGAGACAGAGCCAGACAGAGCTCATGGTAGGCCTACTGTAAGAGAGGAAGGCATTTCTACATGTGGTTAAACCTACATTGTTGGCAATTACAGTGGTCAAAAGGCAATTCCGGTGATTGACACTGATTGGCATGCAATACAACCACATGCTAAATTAATTATACTAGCAGTTGGTGCCCGGTATTTTTTTTTTTGGTAAACTGTTGTTATGCATTATATTTAAATACGAATTACTTACATACTGACTGTAAGTAATTACAGTCAGTATGTAATGATACTTTCGATCTTACCGACATAATAATAAACTCCACTACTCGTCAATTAGATGGCGTTCTCTGTCCCACTAACTCATGACTTAATCAACAGATGGCGCTAGGAGTTATGATTTTATGATAAAGTTGATTATTTACTTTACGATTAGGGGGACATTTTCTAAAAATGAAACCTAGCTAGATCGTTTTATCGTCCCCAAAAACCCCTGTATACTTAATTTCATGAAAATTTTTGGCTCAGTTTCCGAGATCCTAAATATATATATATATATATATATATATTGGACCGACGACATTGTTGAGATCGCGGGAAGTCGATACTTCCCGCGATCTCAACAATGTCGTCGGTCCATCTGGTGGGTGGGCGCCCTACGCTTCGTCTTCCGGTTCGTGGTCGCCATTCGAGAACCTTTATTCCCCAACGGTTCTACTACTACTAAATTTCGTTGTCATAACGATGTGACATCGTTATGACAACGAAATTTAGTAGTAGTAGAGCTCTTTGTAATGGGCTCGTCCGGGGAAGTACTACCACCATGCCTATTTCTGCCGTGAAGCAGCATTGCTGTGTTTCAGTTTGAAGGGTGTGGGTGCCGGTGAAATTACTGGCACGTGAGGCTGAATATCTGTTTGCCTCCAGTTGATGGACGCAGGGCAGTGCATCGTAGGGCGCGTTCCTGACGTGCGTGACCTACGAGGCATTGCTTTGTTATAGGCGATGGTTACCACTTAACATCAGGTGGGCCATATACTTGTTCCATCAGCTAGTTACATAAAAAAAAACATATGACAGCAATATTTGACAGCGTTTTATTGATCGCCATTGCCATCAGGGACAGATATCCTGGTTTGTAACAAAGTCGCGATCTTAATCCCATTCACGGTAAACAACCCTTTAGATATATTATATTCTATAAAGGAAAACACCTTCATTATTGATGTCAGCAATCACCGCTACTACGTTAGCGAACCCACAGGCGCCAGCTCTTGTTATTATACTAAATGCTCATAAATGTTGCAAATACGTTTGATCGACGTTGGATAAACGATGTAAGGAATTTTATTGTAAGAAACGTAGTAAGCGACGGAAGCGCGGGTAACTAGGTATTTCAAACATAAATAAATAAAATAAATTAATAAATTTTCTTTCTTTCTTTCTTTAACTTCTGTTATCTCGTATCATGACGTATAACGTTCTTCGTCACATTGTTATGCTTTGGGTCTCAACAAACGGGCTCGGATTTCTTATGTTTTTTACTTGGTTTTTTATCTCATACTCACCTAAGTTACCATTTTTATACCTGTCATACCCCCGAATACTGAAACGCAACTCAGATTTAAGCACGTCTCAAGCGACGAATATTTGACAGATTTTCATTGAAAACTGTCAAATATTCGTCGCTTGAGACGTGCTTAAATCTGAGTTGCGTTTCAGTATTCGGGGGTTAGATAGTCAAGGGTAAACGTTGGTAACAAAGGTTCTCGAATGGCGACCACGAACTGGAAGACGAAACGACAGACGCCACCCGATGGACCGACGACATTGTTTAAATTGCGGGAAATCGGTGGAGCTTAGGGAAAGATCTAAGAATCGTTCTTCCTGGAAATGGTTAGGTCTAGTCTAGCAGTGGACTTCTGGGAGTATAAATAATGTTTTTTCGTTACAAAACACGAAATGTATAAAATACTAATATTTTTTTGTTTAATGTTTTGCATGCGTGGACGTGGCGTGTTTGATTAATCCCAGTGTAGTCTGTTTTAATATGGGTCGTGCTGCGTGAAAAATAATAACAGGAATTGAAATTTGTAACCTTTGACACAAAGGGAGATCTGCATCAAACAAACAAAAATATAACTCCACTGCAAGTTTATTTTGCGGTCCGGTAAGCGGACACGTCAAAACCAAGTTTCGTCACCCTTTTTATATTTTAAAATGTACAAACAATTTTTATAAATGTCAACTATTGTTTGACATGTGAAAAAATAATATTTATTTACAGTAAAAACACTAACGTACATTGTACCTTATTTAAAATAACTATAATTATGAACCACTATTTATTTAGATAGAGCTAAAGCTATAAGTATTATAAAAGAACTGTGGACTAGAAATACTAATAAAGAGTTATTTTCTACCTGTAGGTATTACAGGTCGAAACAGAGTTCAGGTCACCGACCGCAGGCAATGTGCCCAAAAGGTTGGCAACGTTACCTCTTTGAACAGTGTTTATAAATCTTAACTGTTTTTTCCTACTTATATTTGTATAACAGAAGACCTAGCTAGCACTCGCTACTATTATGTAACTAGTTGATGGAACAAGCATATGGCCCACCTGATGTTAGGTGGTTAACCATCGCCTATAACAAAGCAATGCCTCGTAGGTCACGCACATCAGGAACGTGTCCTACGATGCACTGTCCTGCGTCCATTAACTGGAGGCATACAGATATTCAGCCTCACGTGCCAGTAATTTCACCGGCACCCATACCCTTCAAACCGAAACACAGCAATGCTGCTTCACGGCAAAAATAGGCATGGTGGTAGTATACTTCCCCGGACGAGCCTTTCACAAAGAGCTCTACTACTACTATGGTGGTGGTGGCTAACTTTTATGTTATTATTACTTTTATATTCTGCATTCTTTTTTGATACTACTCTTACGTAGGGCATAAAAAATATATATTATATTTTGATTTGATATTATATTCCTGTTTTTATACCTTTTTTCTCAATTTATTGAATTTTGGAATATGGAATGCAAATACCAATGGGACTTATTGTCATTATATATATAATAATAAGTACAGGGGCAGTAGTCATTTAATAAGTAAGTTAATTTCCAAATAATTTTCTAAACCATGGTAGTTTCTAAAGTTATATGTTTGCTATATCCGATTGTCTCTCCCTCGAGCCTCTTTTAGTTCGGTGCGGCGTAGAGCCAAAGCGTAGCTGGCTGCTACGGGCATTCTACGGACACCCATCATTTGCCTTGTGCATGCAAAAAGCATGCATGCTAATATAAACTGCTATTTACATTGAATCAAGATCACAAAAAGGGACCGCTTGATTGGCGTTTTTAAATCATAACAATGTACTTTGTACATTCGCGGTATGAAAATGTTCGTTACCTTAGAGTCGGTTTTCGGCACTAGTGCCTTGACCATGATCCTTGCCATGAACACATTTTGACATAATTTGTGACGTTAACTTATCGGTGTATTCTGTCTATTCAGTTTCAAAAGGTATAAGTGATCGTGATACGTTGAACAAATCAAGTTGAAAATCGACGAACATTTTCATTTCGCCACTATACAATATTAAGGCCAGTGACCAGCTTACTGCCAACTTGCTTATTCTACGAGTTTTTCGTATTTCTGAGTGAGTAGGTCAACATCCTAACACAGCTCTTTCCGTAGCCAGATAAGTGATTTTAAGTTTGTCGGTAAGCTCTCTGGATGAGACCCTTCATCAAATAAGGAAATCCTATTCTACTTCTCCGAAGTTTATGCTGAGTGAACTTGTTTAAAAACAAACCTACTTGAATATCGCTTGGTTCCGTTTAGTGATTGCTTTGCCTGTGGCATAACTTCTTGATTGTTCAGTGTGAGTTGGAAACTCGACGCATTTAGTTGGGTTAATGAAATGTTGGTTAAGTTTGCATTCGTTCTTCTTATGCTTATTGAATATATACCTATAGCAGCATTTGAAGCATTTCTGAAGATATTTGATTAAAAAACAATATAATTTTTCCATTAAAAAGTGTGTTTTTTTTTATTTACGTTGATAAGGCTGCCTATTGTAAACACCGAATTTTTTTTCTATAAAATGTGTAAAGAAAACATTCTGTGAAACATTTTTTCTTATTGATTTCAAAAAGTTTTTTTTCTCAAAAAGAAAACGATTGAAAAGGTAAAAACTTTTATCGCTTACAAAGGGCGACCCTGGGCTGTTTAAGAAATCGTAGAAACGAAGTCGAAAGAAAACTTTCTGTAAAACATTTTTTCTTATTGATTTCAAAAAGTTATTTTCTCAAAAAAAACGATTGAAAAGGTATAAAACTTTTATCGCTTACAAAGGGCGACCCAGTTACCAGAGAATTAATGAAAATTCTGTTTCTAGGCTGTTTAAGAAATCGTACAAACGAAGTCGAATTCAATTGACAAACTTTATTGTGAAGAAACTTTTTATTAAATGGTAGAATAAACTCGATTTTATTTGCAAAACAAGCCGTTGGCGTTGTGTAAGAAAGAGTTAAATTCGCCTTACAAAAGCTTAGAGTTATTTTACAAATTATTTATTAAATTGCGGACAGTACCTACTTTAGGTGGATTTAAGGTTTTTAACAAAATTAACGTAGTAACTAATTTGTAATATGTTTTGTATAACCATTATTTTATATCTTTCAGGTGCCATGTTAATGCTAACTTACCCGCACTTCCTCTACGCTGACCTGAGGTACGCAAACTCAATCATCGGCATGGCTCCTGATGAAGAAAAACATCGAATTTTTGTCGACGTTGAACCTGTAAGTGCTAAGCTAGTTACCAGTCCATTTCTCTTGGACACTGCCAAGATAGTCTATGACAGGACCAATCAATGAAAACATCCCTACTGAGACCTGGCGACGATACACATTACCTACTAGTGGAGAGGGATGGCGTCGTAATGCGTAGCTGTATTGTTTGCCGTGTGATAAAGTTATGTAGAGTTCTAGCTATGTCCAATGAAGAGTTTTCACCGTAGCAGTACCAAGATATTTATAATGACCTTAAAATTTACAGAACACTGGCACTCCAATCGGCGGGGCTAAGAGGGCCCAGTTCAACATATTCCAACGGCCTATTACAGCTATCGCAGCCACCCGAGATCTTCGCACTGCCCTCGTGCCCATCTTATGGATTGACGAGGTAGGGATAGTAATATTTATCGACGGGACCTTCAGACAATGCAATGACGTAAGAAACTCCCATAGACGGGAAGTCGGTGGATGGAGTATCAGAATCGTTCTTCCTGGAAATGTTTAGGGCCATGGATTCAGACTTGCATTGGCCATTGTAATGCCCCAGCGGGGCTCATGTTCTGGACGTTATTATCCCCTAAGAAAGACCTATAAAACACATGAAGCAATGAATAAATGAATATGAATATGACTTTATTTCAGAGTGTATTTACCTACCTATACGTTGTTTATGTAAGAACGTAGATAATATTTGCGATTATATACATTTTTTTATTCATTCAACCTTTTGGCGGTTGCCTGAGTTCACTTTGAATGCTGACTGTTTGTAAAACGCAGACTGTTTTTATTTCAGGCTGTTAATTTGCCTGAAGACTTCCGCGAAGAGTTGAAGGAGAGACTCCTGGGACCGCTTAATCTGCTGGACATCCTGCTTCCGGTGGCCATCTCGCTGTGTGCTCTAGTGCTTTTGATGGGAATAGCCTGCTGCGTGCGCGTGAAGTTCACCACCAAACAACCCGAAATAAAAACGTAGACAGACATGCGTGTTTTATTGAAAACTTTTCAACTTCCTTAGGAATCATCTTAGAATGGAATAATAGATAGAGCTCATTGAAAAGGACTCTATCAGAGAAGTATCTACTAAAGAAAGAAGCCTATCCTATTGATGCCGCAATGCAACGCTGCTGTGCTTTGATTTGAAGGGTCTTGCCGGTAAAATACAAGGCAAATGGTAGACACCTGTGAACGCCTCAAGCCAATTTATAGACGCATGGCAGTGCATCGTAAACCACGTTCCTAACGTGCGCGCCTTGCAAGGCAATGCTGTTATTATTGACTTGGTTAGACTATAGCATATTGATTATTAAAGATTAAGATGTTTCTGATAACGTGACCTACTGTTCAGATTTTTCTACCTAGGCCTGACAACTTGGTACTTAATGAGTGCATAGAATAAGAGATACATTAGCTACATAGAGCTAGGTATTCACTAGCGACCTGTAGGTAAGGTATCAAACTCTTGTAATAAGTATACCTACAGCATTGCGGTCCTAAGTGGTTTCCGATGTAGGTACATGATTACGTCGCGATGTTCCTACACCTTGTTAGATGTATTACTATACCTACTGCCCAGCAAGCTGTCTTATCCCCCCGCGATGTTGCCAGCTAGCTGCCGTAGGGTACCGCCAGTCATCACTGCTACCACCGACGCACCAGCCGCTGACGTCACCGTTGCACCAGCCACACCGGCTCGCCGTCGCTTTCATGTTGAGCGATCGGTGACTCCCTTCACCATCACCCAGCTTGTCGGCACTGAAGTTCAGTGCCGACAAAGGGCTAAGGTTCAGTGACTGAACCTTAGTTTTTATACTTCCTAAGCTGTTAAGCAGTATCCTACCCTGTCGGAACTACAGTTTTGACTCTAAATTCGGTCTTCTAGGTATATTAGCGTTGAGAGCACAGGTGGCATATTAGAAGACCCGCCTTCCGATCCTAAGGTTGTGGGTTCAAATCCAGTCGTGTACCAATGAGTTTTCCAAATACCAAAGAATTTTCTGTCCAAAAGTGTATATATTATTATGGCATTATGCCAGTAGGTACTCTCAAACAGTGAAGGAAAACATCGTAAGGAAACCGGCATGACGTAGAACCTAAAAAGTTTGAAAATGTGTCACGTGCACGAAAGGAGCCTTTTGAGTTGTATTTAAAGTCCTTTCACCACTTTGTTCGAAAGAACGCGTGACACAATAAGAAGCGTGTAGGGGGAGGCTACCTAATATGTTATACGGTTTGGAAGAGATAGATTGCGAATATAGTTTTCTTATAAGATTGGGTCCATGGATACTTTGACCAATGGTTTTTAAAGCGGCATAACACGAAATATTTTTTACTACCTAGAATAATCAATTTAATAGAAAACCACTCTTTACTGGTCAGGAACCTAATTCTCGGCTCATCTCGGATCATATAGCAATCTTATTTTATTGCTTCTTTTCGAAGAGAGAACGGATGATTTCCTTGAGTAATTCATCGATGACCTCATCGTAGACAATATTGCAAAATGATCCGAGATAAGCCGAGAATAAGGCTCCAGGGTTAGGCTAGTGAGCAGGAATGAGAGCGACCATGTCTTTACGTGCGCTTGCTTTTACAGATAATTATTAATGTGCCATAATAAGGTTACAATAGATGATTAACCTAATTTACAATGATTATAGTAATACAGTCTAGTTACAGTCCAGGTCTAGTTTACACTCTAGCGTAGGTAAAAACGTAACCTACACCTAACCTCTCTATTCATAATACCTTACCTACAATGGTGAAGGAATGTACGAAGGTTGTACAGGTATAAATAAAACACGAATTTCAAATATTTTATTTATTTCGATTAATAATATTCATTATTTTAAAACAATATTTAATTATCAGAAAAGCTAAATAGGTTCTAACATTTATAACAGTGTTTGGAGCTGATAATGTGGCTTTTAGTCTTTATTTTCATTGGACTAGATTTTATTAAAAAGAACTACCTCATGAGATTTCAGTGATTTTAAAATTGCCTACTCAAATTAATTAAAAAATGTACAATAAACTAAGATAATTAAAAAATGATAATTTAACTCAATAGAATGATACCATCATAATAAGTTTAAGCCATCATCTCTCACACACTAGTCAAATCATGGCAACCGCTGTACCAGCCCCACACACTGAACACCTATATTAAGACAGGCATTGTACCTGAACATTTAAAATATTCCAATCATTTTTATTAATAAAACTTGCTACACACTCATTAAGTAATGTAAAGGTACTTAATATTATTATATTATGCTCGTATGAGTTTGAGACATTAAGGACAATAGGGGCATTTTTGGATAAATTCTACACATCTACTATAATAATACAACAACTATTTAATGTAACACATCGATTCTACTTCAATAATAATTTGCAATCTTAGCATGCATTTTGAAATTGGTTAATTACGTAATTGTATACAGTAGATAGATAGATAGATAGTAATAGAGTAGGTAAATGTATTGTTCGTTACCGGGCTATTCCCACACAAAGGGATGAAAGCACCTATTACCCTAGGGCTAGGCTAGTGAGCAGGAATGAGAGCGACCATGTCTTTACGTGCGCTTGCTTTTACAGATAATTATTAATGTGCCATAATAAGGTTACAATAGATGATTAACCTAATTTACAATGATTATAGTAATACATAATATAATATAAAATAATACATATTATATAATATTAATTTACAATGATGATACTTATAATACATGGTAAAAGCGCGTCACTAAAGGGGCAGATAATAATGTCATTTATCATTAATTTCATCTTTTCTGTTTTGTAGATTAAATGGAAACCTAACAATTTTAAGTCATTGACATTTCGTCATGATTTATAATTTAATAAGATTTTAGAGAAGCAATTCAGTGTACTATTTATTATTCAATTACAGAAATCATGCTATGTCATATTTAAAATTACTGTAATACTTTACAAATCAAACAACCATTAACAAAAACTACTTGGATAAAACCTAATTTTCCGAACGCAAATAATACACTATACTTTTTGACAAGGTTTGTCAAAAAGTTACAATAGTTATTTGTTATACAAGAGTGCAAAGCTGCTTTTTAACCGCGTGCTCAATTTTGATGACTGAGCAAGCGCAGGAATCAAACAGCACAAGGTGAAAAATCTTTGCACTCGAGTGCAACACGTAACTTTTCATCCCACCTCAGCGAGGAAATGACTATAAATGCAAAAAAGAACATGGCGCGACTAAAAATAACACACCAAGAAGGTTCCGAGTATGAGTTATTAACAAATTTAAAAAGGTTGTATGATAAATTCGGCACCATGCAGGTAGAAGTAAATAGGTTTAATGGTGTTTTTAATTCACAAATACACCAAGAAGGTTACGAGTGCGAGTTTTTAACAAAATAAAAAAGGTTGTATGATAAGTTCGGCACCATGGAAGTAGAAGTAAATAGGTTGTGTATTCACAAACTTATTGAACACAATATTCTAAATTCAAATTTACTTTATCCTCTAGCGGATAAAAACGGCTTTTCCAGTCAGAAATTAAACAGCAAAAACACACTTTCAGAGCTGGTGGGATGAAAAAGATTTTATAAAATACGGTTTAGCCTGTGCGTTAATTGTCAGTCAGTCAGTCAGTAACGTAAGAGTTATATATAATTCCTTTGTTATTTGATCGAGAATCATGATTTGATGGTTTTGTATAAGTTTTTGATAGTAGTCTCATTGTTTATATTTTATTAGAACGCTATTGTCAAATACCATAAGTTATCTGCCCCGTGTGTACCTTAAGATACCCGTAAACAAAATAACACTATTTTAGCGCACAATTTCTAACAACAAATTAGAAGCAAATAAAATAAACTATACAAACAACTTTCTGTAAAGAAAAATGCCCCATTATTCTTTAAATAAAACAAATCGAGGACTGCACTGTATTGTATAGTATTCCGAATTGCAAATTTCAATAAATCACCAACAATCTCTTAATTCATATAAAAAATTCAGTCCTCATATTTTGATAAAAATATAAAAAACCTAAAGATTTACAATATGTACAAACTAAAATATTAACATAAACAATGTATGTATGTAAATAATAATAATTTAAATCTAATGGTCAAAATGCCACCCACATATTATTATATTGTATGACTTTACACAAAAAACGAGCTACAATGTATATTTACAATATGTAAAATGAAGAAACCCCTTATTTTATTTCTAATTGTTTTTATCCTCTTCACCTTTTCTTCCTATCGACCCTCACCTCCTGGTTGCCGTCGTCGACCTCCATTGGTTCACTCTCGTCTTGATGTTCTTCCTCGTCCGCCTCTTTTTCAGCGCCCTCATCCTCATTGTTTTGGTCTTCTTCATCCGCCTCTCCCTCATTGCCTTCATCTTCGTTTCCAACTTCATTTTCAACGTCGTTACCAGCTTCGTCTTCATTATTATCTTGATTTTCATCGGTTTTCGGTTTGTTTTTTCCTTTTTTTTTCTTGGCGACTAGCATTTCTACCAATTTTTTACAGCTTTCTCCGACTATCCAGCCGCGACGCTCCTGTTTATTTATGTCAGTGGGGTCACGCTCGGCATCAGAGCCGTAGTCGCGTTCAACGTTACGGCCGCAACAGCCGTCGGCGTTAGAGCCGTCGTCGCGGGAGCCGCTAGGGCCGTCATCACGAACGGCGCTGGATCCAGCGTCGCGGGCGACGGCAGAAGCGGCGCGCGCTCGCGCTTGAGGCCGCGGCGCGCGAGGTGCACCTGCTTCGTCATCGTCGTCGCTATCAGAATCGCGCGAACGCCGGCCTTTGTTACCGGCGCGACCACCGCCTTTGGCCGAAGTTTTTCTTCCCTTAGCTTCGGTTTCCGACTCTGAAGAGCTCCAGTGCTCGACCAGCACGTTCTGCTTACCGACAGTGCACTTCCGGCGCGCCCTCTGAACGGCCACACCTATCTGCTCAACCGGCGCCTCGTCGAAGGCATCGGTGCTAATGTCGTGACTCGTGCTGATTCCTTCATCTGATTTCCGTGATGGTGACATTTTTTTGTGAGATCGACGTTTTGTTTTCCGTCCTGTTTTTTTTCCTTCATTGTATTTGCTTTTTGACGATGCAGTGTCTTTCTTTTGCTTGCCATCTTCGGATCCTTTATTACGTTTGTGGTGAGATTTGTGTTTTTTATTGGCTTTTCGTTTCATCTTACGTAATTTTGCCACGCTCATCTCATCTTCATATGCAGAGGTTTCAAGATCTGACTTTGTAGCTTTACGTTTATTTTGACTGTCCCGATTTGTTTTTCCATGACGTGAGTCGCTCGATTTTTTTACTCCCGAAGAATTATTTTTTGATGGTTTGTACTTTTTGTACATCGATTCCACTAGTGCATCTTCCTCCATTTCCTCGGGTTCATCAGAAATGTCTAGCTCTGTTGGCTGCTCCCTCGTCACAGATTCTCTAACAATTTTAGTAGGCCTTTCATAATCACGATGATTCGGACTGCTGAAGCCGTCATCTACATTGGAAACATCTCTTGCAGTAGAACTAAGGTTGCCAAAGTTTGTGTATGTAGCGGTTGACGGGCCCGGAATTGAAAGTATATTACTACTTATAGAACACTTATCCATGTCAGTATCTACCAACAAGCTGTCAAAAAGTTTGTCCATGTCCTCTTTCGGTTTTGGACCCCCAAACCCACACTCCTTTGGGGCATCATTATATTTATCGTATCGCAGAGCATTATTTTTAAAGATTTTTCCCATGACGGCATTCTTAGCAGCGTTTAAATTATTGTATCGACAAGAGCTGCGTGAGCAACCTTTTCTGGTAAAATTATCGTCATGGTCGTTCTCCCTTGAGCAAATGCACACGTAAGTCTCTTCCATGACAGATGATGCGGACGATGAATCACTTTCATAAGAACTCTCATCATTTCTATCTGGAACGAATCCGGAGGTGCTCGGCAAAACAGTTTGATCTTCGGTGTCACTATCATTGAATGGTCCTACGATGCTTAGGGGAGATCTTAATGTAATATTATAGTCAGACAATCTTTCGTTGTCTTCATCGATATTTTCACTAAATCTTGTCAGATAACCCAATCTCTGGTTCATTTTTGATTCAACAGAATCTTCCCTAATACTTAATTCTGTATCGTCCTTCTGATTTTCTTTCTGATTTATATTGATGTTCTCTAGTGTTGTATCTGTTTCTTTGTTTTTCTTTTTGGACCCATGCTTTCCTTTACCTTTACCTTTCCCTTTCCATCTTTTAATTTGAAGTGCGTCGAGTTGTTGATCACTCACACAGTCATCATCATTGTGTTTCCGTTTCTTTTTCGTTTCAACTCGGTTCGTTGTTACAGTTCCATCTTCATTTCCACTACTTGAACTTCTATGTTTGTCGTTTTCTCTTATTACCCTATAGCCTTTAGCTACGGGTCTTTCTTCATCTTGGAACTCGTAAATATCTGGAGTGCCAGTGATCTTTTTTGAATCAGTTTCACTGTCACTTTTATAACTAGAGCCAGATTCAGTTCTAGTTTTTGTCTCAGATTCCTTTACTTTTTTAGATCTGCCTTGTTTGTAATGAGGTGGTGAAACGTTGGGTGGCATGTTGAGGTCTTGAGTTGGTATAGATATTTTGATACCGTCGAAACCCTTAAGAGCTCCTTTAGTAGGTACCAGTGACCCTTGATATGAAGGTTTTTTCGTGTTTTTTCTATTACATTTCCTGTCTGGTTTTTTCTTGCTGAAAAAAAAAATCTGGGTTATAAATTGCAATGAAAATAATTGTTTGAATTGAATGTTAATGAATTTTCGTACATAATTTTTGTAGCTAGTTATATGAGCTGGCGGCTTACAAAACGATCTGGGGCCTTATAAGCGGCCTGACCGCCATAATCACACGATGGAATTTCGGCAAATAAAAGATACGTGGTGTCACAAATTTTTGACATCAGACCAATGTTAAAGAGAGGTTACTATGCACTAAGTTACTTATAAATTTAACTTTAGATCTATATTTATGCTACTAATTGAATTTGACGACTACGAAAACAATAAGTCATTTTTAGGGTTCCGTAGCCAAATGACAAAACGGAACCCTTATAGATTCGTCATGTCTGTCTGTCTGTCTGACCGTCCGTGTCACAGCCATTTTTCTCCGAAACCTTATGAGCTAGACTGATGAAACTTGGCGAGTAGATGTATTCTGTGAACCGCATCAATATTTTTACACAAAAATAGAAAAAAAAAAACAATAAAATGGGGGGTCCCCATACTTGAAACTGAAACTCAAAATTTATTTCTTCATCAAACACTTACGTGTGCGTATGAATAGGTCTTCAAAAATGATATTGAGGTTTCCGATACCGTTTTTTTCTAAACTGAATAGTTTGCGCGAGAGACACTTCCAAAGTGGAAAAAAGTTGGTCCCCCCCCCTCTAACTTCTAAAATAAGAGAATGATAAAACTAAAAAAAATATATGTTGTACATTACTATGCAAACTTTCAACGATATTTGGTTTGAACGAGATCTAGCCAGTAGTTTTTTTTTATACGTCATAAATCGTAAACCGCAATTTATCTTTCGACGAACTACAAGAACCTTTATAGTATGTTACTTGATGCTACGGAACCCTTCATGGGCGAGTCCGACTCGCACTTGGCTGCTTTTTAGGGTTCCGTAGCCAAATGGCAAAAACGGAACCCTTATAGATTCGTCATGTCTGTCTGTCTGTCTGTCTGTCTGTCTGTCCGACCGTGTCACAGCAATTTTTCTCCGAAACCATAAGAGCTACACTGATGAAACTTGGCGAGTAGATGTATTCTGTAAACCGCATTAAGATTTTTACACAAAAATAGAAAAAAAACTATAAATTTTGGGGGTCCCTATACTTCAAACTGAAACTCAAAAAATTTTTTTTCATCGAACCCATACGTGTGGGGTATCTATGAATAGGTCTTCAAAAATGATGTTGAGGTTTCTAATATCGTTTTTTTTCTAAACTGAATAGTTTGCGCGAGAGACACTTCCAAAGTTGAAAAAAGTTGGTCCCCCCCCCCTCTAACTTCTAAAATAAGGGAATGATAAAACTAAAAAAAATATATGTTGTACATTACTATGCAAACTTTCAACGATATTTGGTTTGAACGAGATCTAGTCAGTAGTTTTTTTTTTATACGTCATAAATCGTAAACCGCAATTTACCTTTCGACGAACTACAAGAACCTTTATATTATGTTACTTGATGCTACGGAACCCTTCGTGGGCGAGTCCGACTCGCACTTGGCTGCTTTTTTTATTATTCGTTAAGCCAACGACAACATGATGTTAATTCTAATAACAGCCAATCTTTTTACACATACGTAGATTACGTAGCCTTAGACTGGCCTCTCAGCTCAGTTGGTAGTAGCTCTTCTTTCTGCGCCATAGGTCGTGGGTTCGATCCCCACCGACAACAAATATTTGTGTGGTGAACACAGATGTTTGTTCTCTGTCTGGGTGTTATATTGTATTCTAAGTACGTATTAACAAAAAAGTATTTAAGTATTATATCAGCTTCTGGTTCTCATAGTACAAGCTCTGTTTAGTTTGGGCCTAGATAGTGTTGTGTGGATTGTCTAAGAATTCACCATCGATCGGTCAAGATCGTGATAGTGTTTTTAAATTTTTATACATACCTACATAAAATCACGCCTCGTTCCCATGGGGGTAGGAAGAGATCACGGATTTCCACTATATAATTAATCCTCATAAAATATTAATTTATCCTCTTCAGCTGTATAATAACTTACCTCGTGCTAGGTGTTTCCGTCAATTCCGCTTTTTTGGCCAATTCGGCTTGCTTTGCTCTTTCTCTAGCATCCCGACGTCTTTTGATGATGTCATACTTGTTCTCGAACATGTTTACTTTATTTTCAGGATACATCAATGGCTTATCTTCAAGTTCTTCAGTAATCTCAGTCATTTTCGTATCTTCCGATTTATCCAGTTGTTTATTAGTACACAAATCTGTTTCATTTAAAGAATAAACACCTTTACAGATGTTTTCACGTGGGACTGTATCCTCCACACGTAATTGGTTAAATCCAGAAGTTCTACCAGCATTCGCTTCTGCTGCCTCTTTAAACCCAGAATATAAATCACGTTCTAATTTTCGAATTTCTTCGCTATTTAATATTCTTTGTGCAGTGATTAAGTCTACTTCGCCGTCGTTATTTGGTTCATCAACAATGTTGGTATTGACAGCTTCTCGCCGTGTTATTGATTGGGTGGAGTCAGTGGAACCTCTCCTGGTAGTGCAGACCACCTCTTGTGTTGACTTTGCGGTAGCTATGGGGCTTTTCCTTGAAGTGCCCGAAGTCCCGGCTTCTTCTAATGTTGAGGAGGTTATGGTTATAGAGTTTTTCTTTTCAGAGTTCACAATAGTGGCATCTGAAAATCAAACACAAACTTTAAAATCTAAGGTTAATGCTATCAAGCATGACTTGCACCAACTAGTTTAAATTAATAGCAATACTAAAAGAAGATTATGGTAGGATCCCTCAAATAGCAATTAAGATTTTGGTGCAAGTCAACCTCACTCGTATATTATGGTGGCTCGATTACCATAGCAACTTACTTTTACCATTTATGGGCCATGAGAGCACAATTGCACTTCAAACTAACCGTGGTTAGCCCTCATATTGGTTCCCATTTGAGACAAACTATATTTAGTTTAAGAAAACGACACACTCTTATCGCTCATAAATGGCAAAATCAATTTGTAAGGAAATCGTACCCTCTTATACAACAAACCTTGCATAACTTTTGAAGAGTGGTTCCCATCAGCAGTTTTTTTGTTTTCATTATGATAGGATTTTTTTTGACGTTCTTGTGACCGGAAGTATGCATCATCGCTTTCAATCATGCTATGAAATGTTTCAGATATTTTTTTAGCTGCGAGTAGATTTGATTTTCTGGGTTGTCTTACAGAATAAAACCCAAAATTTTCCATGTACTTGTCTGGGGTCAACTGTTGACTAGTTTCACTGGAAACATCATGCGACTTATTTGATGTTGCCGATCGAGGATTTTTCTTTTTTGCTATTTTTGATTTTATTTTGGATAATTCAGTTGTATTTTCAATTTGCTTAACACCTTGTTCAATTTCAGCGTTGTTACTTGTGTTATATTTTGTATCAGGCATTATACAAGTTGTATTGGATATATTCAATTCATTTCTAGAACTTGTTAATGACTCAACATCATTATTTTTGTTTTCAATGTTAATAATAGCGCTTGGAGACTCCAACGCCGAAAAGACGGTAGGGTCTTTAGATGTGCTAACCAACGAATAGTTTGGTTCAGAGATATTCAATGGTTTGAGTTCTTCATTATTTAACTTCTCTTTTTCGTCAACATATTTCTGCAATGGTTCATCGCTTATAGAAGAGTCTGAATCACTAACATGTGGCGGATTAATATCAGACACAGCGTTCGCCAGTTTTTCCGTTTCAGTGTTGTACAATTTTTTTTCATTGGTATTTACATTATTTAAGCATTTCTTTACAGATTTAAAAATACCTGTAACCAATTTGTTAGTGTTTCTTTTCGAAATGGGTTTCGTTGTTTCTGCCATATCTATATCGAAATCAATATCGTAAGGGTCGTAATTTGCAGGATTTTTAACAGCAACAGTTGTAGAAGACATTAACTGTTTAGTAAAAATAGGTCTGTTATAGCAAGCAGTTTTGGTTTCAACGCAACTACTGTTTTTTTCGGTTTGTTTTTTGAATCCGTTTGCATCTGATGGACCAGCTACTTGATTATCGGTTGTCAATTCATGTGGCTTTATTGAACTTGTTTCAGAAACCTTTCTATTTCTGCCGGTGTTTTTTATTGCAGAATTTAATTGATTAATAAGATCATCTTGCTGTTTCAAAGTTGGAATAGTTTCTTTCACATTGCAAATTTTTGATCGTTTTGCTAAAGTGCCATCTTCTAAGATACCGTCTGTTTTGACTTCATTCAATTCAAACAAGTTCTTATGTCTTATCGCTTCCGAATTCAAAGAGATTTTCTCGTCAGAAGTACCAAGATGCGATACTTCTTCGCCACATGTGTTTTTACTTACATTATTGTTTGTAAAATTTAATTTGTCAGTACATAGATTGTCATTTTTTATGGTATATAATTTTCTTTTTTTACTTTTACGTTGAGACTTTTTACGTTTGGCACTTTTTAGTGTTTCTAGTGAGACATACGTTTCAACATCATTTTCAATTTTATTGTGTGTATCTTGCATTAACTTTGAAAATATGAGTTGTTTTTTAGTCACTGGTAATTTTGTACTAATAGCTTCATTGGTCTCGACAGCGTTAATTGTGTTTTGGGCATTTGCATCTTCAGTGTCTAAATAGGTCGACTTTTCACGTCTACTTGGGCGTAAAGCACGTCCACTTGTCTTTTCTAAATTAGTCGACATGTCGGTCATGTCGACTTCAACTAAGCAAATAGATTGAACAGTTTGTAAAAAATCTTTTTTTATTGGATTCTCAACTACGCTCAAACCATTGGTATCACTCAAATGCTGTAAGACGGTTGGAGTAATTGAAATTTTATTCGTATTTTCATCAATCAATGTACCAAGTTGTCCCACATTAAAATCTTCATTTGTCATCATTTGAGGAGCACGGCTGGTATTTTCGCTATCAGACGTTTTAGTTTTCACTTCTTTTTTTTGTCCATAGTCATTATTGATGTAATTTTCTTCATTGACATCAGTTTCATTCTTATATCTAGCTTCATTAATTTTCTTCTCTACTATCATAGATTCTTCTTCACTGTCTATATTATATGGTATATTAGTGACAGTTGAACTAGGCGTACCTAAAATATGTTTTAATGCTTGGTTATCTGAATTTGCCTCGATATTATTTTTCATTGATTTTGACACACTCTTTTTACTCATCACAGAAGCACTTCTGCTTTCATTCTTTAAATTACTTGTTGGCCCTTGATAGTTTTCTTTTACTTCATAAGGTGATGAAATTTCTCCACCAGAATTCGCGTTTTCGAAATTGTCTGATTTTGGAGTAATATTTTCAGAAATAAATTGTTTCATTATGTCGCTACTTTCAATACATCCTTTTGTTTCTTGGGTGTCATTTACTTTTAAGAGTGAAATATTTTTTCGGAGTTGATTTTGCAACTGTTCAAGGCAAATATAATTTGAAGTTGCTAAGGTCATATGACCACCTTGTACGCTTTTACAGGAAGTCATAGAAAGATCTGATTTGTCAATACTTGTACTTTGTTTTGAGCTACAGCTACGTGTAGCTTCAAGAGATGTTTTATTTAAATCCAAACATGTATCATTTTTTTCAGCTTTTTCAAGGCAATCAGTAGTGGTAATTTCTAAATTCTCTTTATGATCATAGTCTACTCTGCGGGTGCAATCAATTGTTTCACTTGAAAGCTGATTTTCGACTGTACTCGTTTCTGGCTGCTTTATAATAGAATTGGTGTGGTGTCTAGGAATTTGAGCAGATGCGCTATCAATTGGTAAGTCTCCGTAGTTACATTCGGAATTCGTTACCTGTGAAATGGTAATATCTCTTTGTTGTAAATCAATACTAAGAGATTGGTGGTTATACACTTCTTTATTAACTATATGTTTATCATCAGATATTGATTTTCTTGCCAGAGGAGTTTTAATACGAACAGCTCTAAGACTAGCAGTTTTTTCGTTAGAATGTTTGAAAGTAATTTGCTGCAACTTCTCAAGCGATGCTTCAATAAGCATAGCAGTCGCATGAAGAATGTTGGACTCCAATTCAGAGTCATCCAGATTATCATCAGTTAGGTCAATTATTATGTTATTAAGCTCATTCGATTCACATTCATAAATTTCTGATATTTCTGTTTTATCGCCTGAAGAACAATCTTCATCTACACTGAATGTTTTATTGCTCAGATCACCAGGAATCGAATTCGTAGATGTTGGATGTTGAATTGAGTTAAGTGTTGCTAATAACAATGCCAGATCGCGACGCTTTTTAGGTACTGTGCAACTTGATCGCAACACAGAAGGATTCATTTCGAGTTCTTTCTTGATGTTACGAATGTGTTCCATAGACACTGACTGCTGACTTTTTAATCGTATTAGATAATCAATGTAAGCAGGCTTCAACAATTGGGAAACTGATTGCATCATATTGAAACTGTGTTCGCTAAATTCTTTTATGCACTTTGATTGATCTTCTAATGTCTTGTAAATAAGCTTTGCATAATCTGTTTCGTCGATAGGAGGACCGGAATAATCATCGTCATTCGTTTTATCAGCACAAGTATTCTCACAGCACTTAACAGCACAAGTATCCGACAGCATTGACGTTAAGATGTCTATATTATTCTGTATTATTTTTAGTCCCTCAGAAGTTAATATACGGCATGTATTTTGCCCATGTTTTATTTGTGTCTTATGATTTGATTTGTCCAAGTTTTCTGTTTTATACACACGATTTGAGGTATAATTTGATTGCACTGTGAACACATCTGTTATTTCAGTTATTCCGTTTCCAGCCTCGTTAGCTCTGTCCAACTGAACTAGTAGATT
The DNA here is from genome assembly GCA_939531255.2 of Thera britannica. Taxonomy (NCBI): domain Eukaryota; kingdom Metazoa; phylum Arthropoda; class Insecta; order Lepidoptera; family Geometridae; genus Thera; species Thera britannica. The sequence goes on from OW618044.2 coordinate 17,313,601, forward strand.
AACCTCATCTTTCAAATAATGATTCGAGCTTGTGGAGCTTGTGGACTCTTCAGGAACCTGCGTATCCGGTTTATTTTGATCAATTCCACTGCATTTTGTCGACTCTATTTCACAATCACTTGGGCGAGTCACAGTTTTTACTTCACTTATTTCTTTGTGATACGCATCTGTTGACTTTAGACCACTAGACTGTTTAAGATTCTCAATTGCTGAATTTTGATCAATCACACATGGCAACTGTTGACAATTTGTTAGACTGGTTGACAGACTGCTCGAAGCATTGTTTTCGGTCGAGTCACCTTCTACTTCTAGATTTGAGTGAACCCCTCCTGATTCTTCACTTTTACGTGATAAATCTAAAGTATCATTATTAGTATTTGATTGTATTTGATTATTATCAATACACGCGCTGGAAATGGTATCGTCGGGCGCGTCGTATTTTATAGTTAAATCTAATGGCTCCTCGGTTGAACCAGAATATGTTACCTTTGTGGAAGATTCTTGGTGATCTTTACAATTCGAAATATTTTTTTGTCCATAAATACCACTGTTGATATTTAGTAGCAAATCATCTTTTCGAGCACATGTATCAATAGACTTTCGAATAGTGGATTCATTCGATATTGGAGTTCTGTCAGCGTCACTCTGTTTAATAGAGGGGGCGTCCTTAAGAGGATGATCACAAACAAGATGATCTGGTATAACATAATTTGGATCCGTCGTTTTGTGTGTTTCGGTCGTTTTATTAATGGCGATGTCACAATCTCCACTAATCTTTTCAAACTCTGGCGTGAAGAGATGTTCCTCTGTAACTAACTGTGACATGAGCCGTTGGTCGTTAACAGCTGTGTTTTGACTTTCTGTCATTCGAGGGTACTCATCATCTTTGACGCTCTCTTCGTCGCTACAGTTACTTTTGTTTTCAATATTTCTATTGCTACTTCGACTTTTTATCGGTCGTCGGTGCTCAGCATCTTCGACGCTCTCTATGTCGCTTGAGCTACTTCTGTTATCAACATTTCTACATATGCCACTATCATATCTATCTTGAGTTGTATAATCATCGTTTTTATCATGGTTGTCATTTATTTGACTTTTAGAGCGTAACACGTCATTGCGGTAATGAGATGATTCTCCAATTGTTTGATTCTTCATATATGTTTTATCATTTCCAGATGGCATACTTCGCATGTTGGCATAGTTCAACATGCCGGAGTCTTCTATTGAACGACGATGGCCGTGAATATCTGGTTCAAAAGATTCAGAATATTTTTTTCGGGGTTTACGCCGATTAGAACGGTCAAAAACAGGTAATGATGTAATCATTCTCGATGGAGTATGGTTACTGTCGATATGGTTAAGCGGCACAGATTCATTAATCCATGATTGTGGAGAAAGGGACAAGATATTGGGGCTTTGTTGGTTAATATCAATTATCGCTGAAGTGGTTTCATTACGAAGAGTAGCGTGTTTTCTCATTACGTCATAGTGCATGTCAGATGTATTATATTGACCGGGTACTGAATAGCTTTGATTATTATAATGAGTAGGAAAACTATTATTAAGAAGTGCAGCTCGATGTTGCAGAAGAAGTCCAGGGTTCGGCATTCTCGGAAAATGCTCTAATTGTTGTGGCAGGTGAGCCAATGAGTGACTATTATGCCCAAAATGCCATGGCATCGGATAATAGAACCGAGGCAATTGATTAATTTGCTGATTGTGCACCATAGGTACACGCATACTTGATGACCTGCGTGTTTTTCCCGTGGAAGGAACTTTCACTGATGAAGCAGTATGTTCGGAATTTTGGTAAACATAAAACTGTTCTGCTCTTGGTACCACCATTAGCGCATCAATTGGTGTGCATTGTCCATGTGCTTCACCTTGAAAGCCCCATCGATAAGTAACATCTCTATCTGCTTGATACAGTGCACCAGCTACATCCTGGAGCTCCAAAATCCTACCAGGTACTGCATTTGTTGCAGCGCCGGACTCATCATGAGTGCGACTGATTACAGCTGGATGAGGATCCATTAAAGGCATTTGCGTATATTCAGTATCTCTTTCTTTTGGTTTTGAAATATCAGCATTTCTTCGTGGATGCGTCATGGTTTCTCCTTTTTGCTGACTTTTGATTTTTTCAATGCAGTTAAGCAGGCTTTCACGTTTTTTTTGTGAAGAACGCTTTTGGTTCGATTGTAAAGATGGTTTATCAGGCAAAGAAGATCCTGCACCACTATCTGATAAAATATTTTGGGTATCGAGTAGAGTTGATTCACTCGTTTGTTGAGGCAAGCGGTATTGCGGCTGTAACTGTGACGCTTTATCTAAAGCTGTTATATTATTAATGGAATGTTTTAGCAAAGTAGCACCCGGTTTAACACATTTTTGGTTGTCTCTGTCTCGTTTTTCATCAGATCTCTTATCGGCCTGTTGGCGACTTTCTTCATCATCCCTGTCGCTGTTTCCTGTGACCACAATGTCTCTCTTTTTTCGAGTCAAGTTTTCATTAGACATTTGCTGAGGTTGGGAAGTGATCACATCGTCAATAGGAGCATCGGGCTGATGCTCTTCTGTAGTCTGATCTTTTTTATAAGATATTTTTTTGTTTTTTGACTTTGCAACTCTGCTCGAAGCCCGTTTTTTAGCCAGTGCTTCCTTTTCTGGTTCGATTTTAGGTTTAGGTCTTAATGGTTGATCGTCTTCATCAATAATTGCTAAATCAATCACGTCTTTTTTTATTTGTACTTTTCTGGCTTTTGAGTCCTTCGATTTTAAACGTTTGATTTTAAAGGAATTTCTTGGTTGATCTAGTTTTCTCCTAGGTCGAAGAACTTGTTGAGTGTTTAGATTACCCGCAGCCTGCCGATGACGTTTTGCAGGCAAGTCGGCGATCATCTTCCGTATTGTTTCGGCTGAAATAAGCAAACCAATTTTTGAGCGTCTCCAAACAAATATTTGTGTGGTGACACACAATAATTATGTTTTGTCGATATCTGAATTTCATACTGTATTCTAAATATGTATTAAAAAAATATATATATATTATAATATGTATCACATCATCCACTACCGGGTTCCCCATAGCTTAGCTTTGTTTGGGGCTAAATAGCGATGCGTGAAGTTCTCTGACCAAATCCGCTCATCATTAAACACCAAACTTCACGATGCTCTTCACAATGCCAAAGATAGACAGAGATGGCGGACTATCGTTAAAACTTTAATGGCTCAACGTCGGGGGAATCACGACCCTCAGTAATGAGGAACACGACGCGAGGAGGAGGTGAAGTTCTCACCAATTTTGTATTGTATAAATTGACCAATAAAATCCATAACCCACCTACTGATAGCCAGTTTCCGAGTGGGTTTTAATTCAATAGTTAAATCTCATCCTAGTACTACTAACTAGTAAGTTTTTTTAGTTTAAATTTGTTTCGACATGCAGATCGAATGAAATGTACGAAAGTTAAAACGACTAAACACAACGACATATCACCCACTTTCAGTGTTCTTCGTTCGCTTCTCTCACTCGATCAACAACGCGAGTACCTACCTAAGTTTTTGAATTTTTGTAATGTTTTTTGTACATGTTCAAGAACAACATTGGTCACACGCGTGGGATGTGGGATAGTGTACGAACATCCCTTCCACCTTCCCACTCTGCCACGATCTGGGCATCGTAGGTTGCCTGGGACTGGGAGGCGTGTGATTGCGTTGCAAATGATAAGTATGTTTTTAGGGTTCCGTAGCCAAATGGCAAAAACAGAACCCTTATAGATTCGTCATGTCTGTCTGTCTGTCCGTCCGTGTCACAGCCATTTTTCTCCGAAACCGTAAGAGCTAGACTGATGAAACTTGGCGAGTCGATGTATTCTGTGAACCGCATTAAGATTTTTACACAAAAATATAAAACTAAAAAACCACGCTTTTATAGCTAATCGTACTAAAAAGTAGAAAATATTTTTTATTACAGAGTTTCAGAGATAAAAACGTGGGGTGCATACCACATAGTAAAAAGTTATGAAAATATAGTGAAATTACTATATTTTCATAACTTTTTACTATGTTTTCATATTTTTTTAAACTATAATTAATTTTCATTTTTTAGTTAGATTTTTCAATGAATTATTTGCGGACTTGTGATAGTATTTAAATCGCGCGCTAGCTCTATCTCTCTTACTCCCTTACAGAAGATCTATAAAAGAACTTATTAATCCTGGCGGTCCTAATAAGGATAATAGGAAACTGTAATCAAATTAATGCATATGAAATTAATCAAATTTCTGGAAGTTGGTGAAAATTATGCTCATAGATTCCATTACATACATACATAGATACAACCAAAGCTATTAAAAGCGTGGTAATAACAATATATTTTGGAGGTTCCCCATACTTGGAACGAAAACTCAATTTTTTTCACCAAACCCATACCTGTGGTGTATCTAAGGATAGGTCTTCAAAAATGATAAGATTTCTAATATGTATATTTTTTTCCAAACTGAATAGTTTGCGCGAGAGATACTTCCAAATAAGAGAATGATAAAACTAAAAAAACTGTATACTTCCACCGAAAATTAGTTTGAACGAGATATAAGTAGTTTTTTAGGGTTCCGTAGCCAAATGGCAAAAACGGAACCCTTTTAGATTCGTCATGTCTGTCTGTCTGTCTGTTTGTCTGTCTGTCAGTCTGTCAGTCCGTCCGTATGTCACAGCCATTTTTCTCCGAAACCGTAAGAGCTAGACAAATGAAACTTGGTGAGTAGATGTATTCTGTGAACCGCATTAAGGTTTTAACACAAAAATAGAAAAAAAACTATAAATTTTGGGGGTCCCCATACTTGAAACTTAAACTCAAATTTTTTTTTTTCATCGAACCCATACGTGTGGTATCTATGAATAGGTCTTTAAAAATGATGTTGTGGTTTTTAATATAGTTTTTTTCTAAATTTAAAAGTTTGCGCGAGAGACACTTCCAAAGTGGAAAAAAGTTGGTCCCCCCCCTCTAACTTCTAAAGTAAGAGAATGATAAAACTAAAAAAAATATATGTTGTACATTACTATGCAAACTTCCAACGATATTTGGTTTGAACGAGATCTAGCCAGTAGTTTTTTTTTTATACGTCATAAATCGTAAACCGCAATTTACCTTTCGACAAACTACAAGAACCTTTATATTATGTTACTTGATGCTACGGAACCCTTCATGGGCGAGTCCGACTCGCACTTGGCTGCTTTTTTTTAATACGTCATAAATCAAATCGACATGTAAACCGCAATATACCTTTCATTCAATCAACTCAAATAGCAAAGCAAATAACATAATACATATAACTAAAAAGTAATATATATTATGTTACTTGCTGCTGCGGAATGCGGAACCATTCATGGGCGAGTCTGACTCGCACTTGGCCGCTTTTTTTACGAGTGACGTACGTGAAACATTGTCAAATTTAGTTTGGCCAAAATTCCGTATCGGCGATTTTTCTATAATATGTATAATAAAATGCCCACAGGTGTTATCAATTAGATAATTAAGGTCTAAAAATGACATGTAATGATAATGTTTTAAATAAATATACGTGATGTATATAAATATACATAAACAAATAGGGTTTCACATAAATAAATAATTAAATTTCTACATAGATACAAAGCGTTTAAAAAAATAAAATAAATTGGAACTTACCATCTCCAACTTCAGTTCTGATTTTAGGTCTGGCTCTCAAGAGGGCTTTTTGATTATGGCGAGCCCTTATGTCTTTTCTCATATTCTTCCGTATAGTATTATCCGGAAGGCGAGGTCGGCGTCTGCGCACGCCGAAAGGTCGCGATCGACACTTTCGGCGCACTGTCGGCGTGTCGCCAGCACAGTCCAGCATATGCTGATGCAAGTCTTCCATAGTAATGGACTTTTTACACTTGGTGCAATCCCTGAACCCCCGCAGCGGCCTAGTCCTGTTAGGCATCTGGCTCGGCGGCACGTATAGGTGTTTTAATATGTCCGCGTTCAAAAGAGACTCGCCGACGATTTCATAATGTTGGACTTGCGCGTTGGGGTGGTGTGCGGCCATATGTGCGGTCAGAGCACGTGCATCGCGTGTCTGATCACCGCACGCACAGCACACATAGCAACGCGGCCGCACCCATTCGCCACTCAACACCGCCGGCTGCACCGTTTCCTCCCCGCGACTGGATCGAGCAGACAAACCCAGGAAACTTGGGAAATCTGACTCGTCTTTGGTAGCGGTGGCAGTGACGGTGGCGGTGGCGGGAGCGTGGGTTGTGGCAGGGGCGGGGACGATGACAGGGGCGGTGGCGGTGGCGGCAGCGGTCGCGGTCCCGGCCTCTTTCGTGGCAGCGTAAACAGTACTGTTCGTGTCTACTTGCGATGACGTACTTGGGATTTCCCTACTCTCTAGAATCTCTTTCAGCTCTCTGCCGATTATGTTTTGCTTCTCGGTTTTATCGGTTGCTGTTCTACAAAACATTTCTTCGAATTTTCTTCTCATGCGTAATTGAGTCCACATATCTAAGCTCGATACCAATGTGATGATGCAATTATCCACGTGGCTGTCTCTTTTCATGACGCTGGCATTGATAATAATATTTTTTTCGTTTTCAGTACTATCCCATTTCCACTTGTGTTTAGGTGCTATAGCTCTGGGCATGTAGCCATCGAATCTGTTGCGAGAATATTGCTCGAGGGGCAAAAGTATTGGAAACCCCTCAGCGGTGTTAATAATTGTACTACTCTTAGTCTTTCTAGTCTTAATAATTTTATCAGGATCAGGACTGAAATTGAACGAACCATCTAAAAATCTAGCCAAGTTCTGTTGGACATTACTCGCAACTCTTGAGTAAAAGTTAGTATCGAAGCATTTTTCAAATTTTTGGTTCGTGACATCTATCATCTTTAGCCACTCACGTCGGGTAGACTCGCCGACTCGCGGCGAGCGATGCACCACACCAAGTCTCGAAAGTATCTGATCAGCGTCCGCATTACGAAACGAAAAATTTGGAGGAATGCGCTTTTTCCATTGCATGTCGTCTAATATGATAATTGCATTTTTTTCTAAGCCCGTATTGCCGATGTTCGAAGGTAGAATTAGATTAGTAGTTATATTATCTTCAAAATCTACGGCGTCGCTACCGTGCGACGGCTTTAACTCGCACGAAATGACTACACCGTTGAATTCAGGTTCAAGCTTAAGTTCCTTATTTTCACCCAAGTACTGATTTTTTTCATCAGTAATTAACTTTTTTTGGTCTTTTTTCGAGGCAGAGGACCCCTTCAGTCGCAATTTGCTACGATATGCTTGTTTTTGTTTTTCGCAAACATTGAGCTTATGCTCTGCCAGTTTTGAAGTAGAAAAAAATCTGGTGTTGCAGTCAAGACACGCAAAGTATTGATTAGGGTGGGCATCCACCATATGTCGAATGATGTTGGAGGCCACTGCTTCAGAGTAGTTGCAAAAGATGCAGTTGAAGATGTGATCTTGCTTAGAAAGGTGAATTCGTCGAGCATGTGTTGACGCGGCGGTCTTAGTCGTGAAGTCTCTATCGCAGTATGGACAAAGGAGATGAGTGAGGTGTAGAGAATCAGCCTTAGTTGTGAGATCATCTTGTTTATTTGGCGATGCTTTGGACGGTATGCTATTTCTCTGCGGTTTGTCCTGAGCTACCTGGTTTTCCAGTTTGTAAGTAGATTTGTTAAGGGGGTTAGGGATATTGGCAGTTGACTTTCGAGGTCTCAGTCTTCCATTTAAAACCGACGAACATTCATCCTCTCCCGAAATCATGGTGTTAAGTTCTTGAGTTCTAAAAGGGACAAATAAAAACAACACTCAAAAATAAATAATAAGGCAGAATGACTAAGGAGACTAAAAATAAGAACATCAAGTCAGCAGCCGAATACATGAACTAAGCATATAGAACACAAAAACAATATATTATGAGCCCTAGTAACATTATCAAGTAAGATGGTTTAAGACTATTTTTAGCAAAATATTCTTGGTTTTCATAAACGGAGCTACTACATTTATCTGGCCATGTCTGTCTCGTTATTATTCAGACTTCCTAGACAACTGCGTACCTGAGACGGCCTAAATTTATAAATATATGAATGAAACTTCGAAGGCCAGTTGGTATGAAGTTTGTTTCTGTTAAATAAACATTTGATTTAATTTGTGAATCTTTATTCGATCTACACTTTTTATAAGATATATTGAGGAATGGTTGACAGACAAAGTAGGTTCTAATTCAAAGTTAACTGTATCTTAAAATTATAAATGAAAACTACGGGTAAAGTAAAAGCGATTTTACTGCAAGTTCATGTATTCGCCGAGCTGGGAAAGGATAATATATATAATATATGTATTATGACATGTAAAATAAAGGTGAATATGATGGTGTACTTACTTGCTTAGAATAAAACCATAGTCTTCAATATCTAGGTTTAGAAGATTAGATGTAAAATATACATCATTTTTGCCCCGTCCCGATGTCAAAATGCCATTAGGAGGAAATCTAGACAAAACAAGGTTGACTTTGTTTTATGTGGTTTTTCAAGTCTGGGTGTGATTGCATAACACATGTACAGAAGGATACACAGCTCAAGTTACATTAAAACAAAGAAAAATGACTCTTAACACAAGGACATAAGAGCGAGCAGTGTATAGTCTGATGAGTATCCTTGTGTACATCGCGACAACATGGTTAATAAATGTAAAATTTGACCTATCGCCAAGAATGGGCGCGCCACGCGAAATGCAATTAAACATTCTATTATTCCGCAAACAAAATAACTATAAACTCATTACTTCATTTTCACCCGCTGGTCAATTACGTCCTTAAATTATCTTTGCCGATGCAAACCGCACAACTATAGTATAGAATCTATACTATACCTGTCTGTACAGGCCTCACCGCTCAGTTTGTAGTTGCTATGGCTTTTGCGCTGTAAATTCTAAGTTTGATCACACCGCGAACATAATAATATTATGACGTATTGTACCTATTTTAAGTATGTAAAGATCCGAATTGGATTCGTCAAAATGTAAATACTTGTATTTATTGTTTTTTTTTTGTAAATAAATAATAAAACTAACTCAAATTGTCTTTCGTTTGACCCACAAAAGCAGCAAGAAGGTTCTACCATAACAAGGCCATGTTAGGTCATTTAGTAAAAATAGGGTCTGTTAGAGTAATTATTTGGGGTCTGGTTAATGTACACCCAGTTAAAAAGAAGCCACTTTTTTTCCCACTGTGAAATTGTTGAGGTCCATGTGCACTGTAGCATTTATTTATTAATTTATTACTTCTTTTACAATGGATAATTGTCCTAAAAGGGACAGCCCCTTTGAGGTTATTGTAAAAAAACATTTTCTGGCACTATGGCGGTTGCTGCCGCGGCACGATTGCTTCGCTCGCTCGCCTTGTGAGTAAGTGTTTTAACATAAATAAACCTATATAACTCGGATCCGCCCTATTTAGTATCAAGGACAAGCATATGTACTTATACAGTGCGGAAGAAATAATCAATGCTTAAATTGCTATAGCGTTTATGCGTTTATTCTTAAATGCGGCTTAACTGGCTTCGTAATAACAGGGTGTACAATATCGCTTCTTGTTATTAGATAACTTTGTAATTTTTTACAAATATTTTATTCGTATTAAAATATTTTTGTTATGCTTCGGCAATTTTAAGACCACAAAAATTCGCTTAAGAAGACATCAATGTCGAATGGATGCAAGATTAGTGTGTTAGAAACGTGCTGCTGGTTAAATGTTATGGATTTGGCAATTACAAGCTGCACTAGCTTAAACTTAGCTAGCTTGCTAGTTTATACTAAGTTAACGCCTGCGTACTTCTAGGCAATGACGATCAGCTGAAAAATATCGCTATCAAATATATCAAATACCGCTGTCATATTTGACAGCGTTACAGCTGATCGCTATTGCCTAGATGTGCTTAGGCCTTTACCGTTTTGCCATTCTCAAAGTAGAACACTAAAGGTCTGCGCACACCTAGGTCGCTAGCGATGGCGATCAGTGAAACGCTGTCAGATTTGACAGCGATATTTGACAGCGTTTTACTGATCGCCATCGCCAGCAACCTAGTTGTGCGCAGGCCTTAAGGGGGTACGATTTCCATACAAAATTAATTTACACAACTATGGGCGATTACAGTATTAATGTACACTGAAATAGCTGTAATAGGCTTATACAGTGGTCCTTATTACCGGCCAGATAAATAAAGTTGGAGTGGTAGCCGTTGGTCGTGGCAGTCGGGGCTTCAGAAAAAGAACTAACATACTTTTACGACTATATTGAGACATATGTTTTAAGCTCATTCACGTATTCAATGCCGAGTACCCGTTAGAAAGAATGTCGAAAAAATTACTTTTTTGGTTTTTTATTAATATTTCTGTTATCCTACAGTTTTCTCCAACTTTATATAACTGGCCGGCAATAAAGACCACTGTAAAATTCTATTACAGCTATTTCAGTGTACAGTTATACTTTGTTTGCCCATAGCTGTGTAAATTCAGTTTGTATCGGAATCGAACAACCTTAATTGATAACGCCTGTCAGTTAACAGCTATACTGATTTCAGCTATTCTGATTAAAAGTTTTTAACAACGCGTATTGTATGCATAATGAAGGTCAATATAACGCAAAACCTGAAAACGGAATCGTTCGTAGACTTGATCTAACGAGGTAGGTCCTACCTACTTTAATGTTGACCGTTTAGCTTAATGATAGCGCCAGCCCAAACCTTAGTTATTTTTCATAGAATATTTAAAAGTTCTTATGGACAAAAACCGAGCCAGTAGCGAAAAGCAAGTGATGCTATCAGCACTTTTTGTAGAAAAAGTCTAAATTATAGTTCCACGATGAATTCTTAGCATAGAAGAGTCAGGGCTTCTGTGGATACGATATTTTAAACAGCAAGCCAATATCATGAATTTAAGCCAATTTATGTTTTATCCTAATATACGGCCTATGTTGTCAATATTTATTAGCCTCTACGCATGTAAAGGCCAGCGCAAATCAGAGGAAGGACGAATCACGGCAGCGGATTTAACAATGTGTTTTCTATTCTGATTAGATTATACTATAAAATTGACAAATTTTCTTCAGTGCCGTCTAAAAAAACAAAATAATTAGGGCGCTGAAAACTGTGAAACAACTTCTAGCTCGATCGCTCGTCGACGCTTAAGACGAAGACAACCGTCGACGTACTTCTCGTTCTCGCAATTAACTAATTTATAGAAAATCGAATTATCCCTTATCCCACTACACCACATGTAGGGTTGGTACAACAGGTTGCAATTGCAACCTACCATATATTACATTACACTAGCTGTGCTCGCGACTTCTTCCGCGTGAAAGTGCCTTTGGGTAGCATTTTTAATTTGCAGCGTGAAAAACAGTATTCGCATGCGTATGGCACAGGCATCTGCCCACACGTGTCTGCCCTTCCGGCCAAGCATAATTAGGCATATTTCCCCGCCTACACCGCGCCGCGCTCCGCTCGGCCCGCGAGGCTGCACAGCGCTTATTGTGTTAATTTCAGTTTCACATTTTGTAATGACTCCGTAAAAGTTACATCAGAATAGCTCTAATATTTTGTCTCCCGTCGCAAACTTATAATACATTCATAAAAACAATACAAACTTTCATCCCCTATATTGTTATTTTACACCCTTGAAGGTAAAACGTTAACAAACTTTTAATTTCATGCCTCAAAAATAGGTTTCAAGCTTCTAGCTTTAATAAGGACTAAACTTCCTTGCAACTTTTCATCCCACCCCACCCTCTTACAACCCCTTTTTCGCATTAAAAAGTAGCCTATTTCCTTTTTCAGGCTCTAGCTAGAGTCTAGAGCCTGAAAAAAGACATAGACTACTTTTTAGTCTAGTCTAGTCTAGAGTCTAGACTATCTGTGTTATTAAAATCAGTTCTGTCGTGAAACTCGGCAAACAGACAGACAGAGTTACTTTCGCATTTATAATATTAGTACGGATAAGCCCAACTATTACAAAACATGGGTAAACATGTTCCAAATGAATATAAAAAGACAGTAATATACCTCTGACTGATAATTTTCAGTGGGTAGGTACTTGGTATCAAAAACCTCACATTTACTCAAAACCTGTTAAAAAAATTTTTAACAGTCTTTGTCTTTGACAAGCCTAAAAAAAGAGATGGATATATTTTTACCTAACGGATTAATTTATGTGTAGATTGAAAGATTGAAGTTTCACGTGAATAAAGATCAATACAAAAGCCAACAGCAGTTATTTCAGTGTGAAATCGCCCATAAATATTAGACATAAATTTGTACGGAAATCAAACCCTCTAAAGGGAAACTTATTTTCTATGCCTAACTAAAGAAGTAAGTCATTTTTTTTTTCTTTTATTTGAATTTTTCAGGTTTATAATTCGTGAATGCCCGCCTGGGCTTGAGATGGTGGCCTTCTTTTGCGTTCGGGGGGCCACCTCTTTACACCCTTCTCTTATTATTCCATCGAGACTTGCACCGTTACCCCACTCAGCCCACAGTCTTGCAACATGATTTAAGATATTCATACGTACATACTCATATGAACGTGCACGATTTTGTTTCATTTACCAATGATAAGTACTAACTATTTAGTTGGTAAACGAAACAAAATCGTTCTCGTGCATATAAGTATAATGCTATTTTTATTTTTATCTTTAATCTTTGATTAAAGGTTTAACAACTAGCTGATGGAACAAGCATATAGTCCGATGGATGTTAAGTGGTAACCGTTGCCTATAACAAGGCAATGCCTCGTAGGTCTCGCACGTCAGGAACGTGCGCTACGATGCACTGCCCTACGTCCATAAAATTGAGGCATACAGATATTCAGCTTTACGTGCCAATAATTTCAGTAAGGGATAAAGACAGGAAGATGATGATAATGTTTTAATTTATTGAAAATAATTTAGTAGGCGGAGCCCATATTAGACAGTAAAAGCTCGAATCAAAGTCAGAGTCATAGTGGTAGAGTCCGCGCAAGATAGCTCTGGGTGTGATTGATGGCAGAATATATTATAAAAATTTGAAATAATTCTACTCTCGCATTCCTAATTTGCGTTGCCCATGTCTCTGCTTGCGTGGAAGTGAACTAAGTGTAAACGAGGTATTAGATTCTCACATTCCTCATTCCCCTTGCCCATGTCTTTGCACATTTGCGTGGAAGTGAGCTATGTGTAAACGAAGTATTAGATTCTCGCACTCCTCATTACCTTTGCCTATGTCTATGCACATTGCGTGGAAGTGAGCTAAGTGTAAATAAGGTATAAGATTCTCGCATTCCTCATTCCCTTTGCTCATGTCTCTGCACATTTGCGTGGAAATGAACTAAGTGTAAACTAGGTATTACATTCTCACATTCCTCATTCCCCTTGCCCATGTCTCTGCACATTTGCGTGGAAGTGAGCTATGTGTAAACGAGGTATTACATTCTCACATTCCTCATTCCCCTTGCCCATGTCTCTGCACATTTGCGTGGAAGTGTGCTAAGTGTAAACGAGATATTAGATTCTCGCATTCCTCATTGCTCTTGCCCATGTCTCTGCACATTTGCGTGGAAATGAACTAAGTGTAAACTAGGTATTACATTCTCACATTCCTCATTCCCCTTGCCCATGTCTCTGCACATTTGCGTGGAAGTGAGCTATGTGTAAACGAGGTATTACATTCTCACATTCCTCATTCCCCTTGCCCATGTCTCTGCACATTTGCGTGGAAGTGTGCTAAGTGTAAACGAGATATTAGATTCTCGCATTCCTCATTGCTCTTGCCCATGTCTCTGCACATTTGCGTGGAAATGAGTTAAGTGTAAACGAGGTATTAGATTCTCGCATTTCTCATTCCCTTTGCCCAAGTTTCTGCACATTTGCGTGGAAGTGAACTAAGTGTAAACTAGGTATTACATTCTCACATTCCTTATTCCCCTTGCCCATGTCTCTGCACATTTGCGTGGAAGTGTGCTAAGTGTAAACGAGATATTAGATTCTCGCATTCCTCATTGCTCTTGCCCATGTCTCTGCACATTTGCGTGGAAATGAGTTAAGTGTAAACGAGGTATTAGATTCTCGCATTTCTCATTCCCTTTGCCCAAGTTTCTGCACATTTGCGTGGAAGTGAACTAAGTGTACACGAGGTATTAGATTCTCACATTCCTCATTCCCCTTGCCCATGTCTCTGCACATTTGCGTGGAAGTGAGCTATGTGTAAACGAGGTATTACATTCTCACATTCCTCATTCCCCTTGCCCATGTCTCTGCACATTTGCGTGGAAACGTGCTAAGTGTAAACGAGATATAAGATTCTCGCATTCCTCATTGCTCTTGCCCATGTCTCTGCACATTTGCGTGGAAATGAGTTAAGTGTAAACGAGGTATTAGATTCTCGCATTTCTCATTCCCTTTGCCCAAGTTTCTGCACATTTGCGTGGAAGTGAACTAAGTGTAAACTAGGTATTACATTCTCACATTCCTTATTCCCCTTGCCCATGTCTCTGCACATTTGCGTGGAAGTGTGCTAAGTGTAAACGAGATATTAGATTCTCGCATTCCTCATTGCTCTTGCCCATGTCTCTGCACATTTGCGTGGAAATGAGTTAAGTGTAAACGAGGTATTAGATTCTCGCATTTCTCATTCCCTTTGCCCAAGTTTCTGCACATTTGCGTGGAAGTGAACTAAGTGTAAACGAGGTATTAGATTCTCACATTCCTCATTCCCCTTGCCCATGTCTCTGCACATTTGCGTGGAAGTGAACTAAGTGTAAACGAGGTATTAGATTTTCACATTCCTCATTCCCTTTGCCCATGTCTCTGCACATATGCGTGGAAGTGTGCTAAGTGTAAACGAGATATTAGATTCTCACATTCCTCATTACCCTTGCCCATGTCTCTGCACATTTGCGTGGAAGTGAGCTATGTGTAAACGAGGTATTAGATTCTCGCATTTCTCATTCCTTTGCCCAAGTCTCTGGACATTTGCGTGGAAGTGAACTAAGTGGAAACTAGGTATTACATTCTCACATTCCTCATTCATCTTGCCCATGTCTCTGCACATTTGCGTGGAAGTGTGCTAAGTGTAAACGAGATATTAAATTCTCGCATTCCTCATTGCCCTTGCCCATGTCTCTGCACATTTGCGTGGAAATGAGTTTAGTGTAAACGAGGTATTAGATTCTCGCATTTCTCATTCCCTTTGCCCAAGTTTCTGCACATTTGCGTGGAAGTGAACTAAGTGTAAACTAGGTATTACATTCTCACATTCCTTATTCCCCTTGCCCATGTCTCTGCACATTTGCGTGGAAGTGTGCTAAGTGTAAACGAGATATTAGATTCTCGCATTCCTCATTGCTCTTGCCCATGTCTCTGCACATTTGCGTGGAAATGAGTTAAGTGTAAACGAGGTATTAGATTCTCGCATTTCTCATTCCCTTTGCCCAAGTTTCTGCACATTTGCGTGGAAGTGAACTAAGTGTAAACGAGGTATTAGATTCTCACATTCCTCATTCCCCTTGCCCATGTCTCTGCACATTTGCGTGGAAGTGAACTAAGTGTAAACGAGGTATTAGATTTTCACATTCCTCATTCCCTTTGCCCATGTCTCTGCACATATGCGTGGAAGTGTGCTAAGTGTAAACGAGATATTAGATTCTCACATTCCTCATTACCCTTGCCCATGTCTCTGCACATTTGCGTGGAAGTGAGCTATGTGTAAACGAGGTATTAGATTCTCGCATTTCTCATTCCTTTGCCCAAGTCTCTGGACATTTGCGTGGAAGTGAACTAAGTGGAAACTAGGTATTACATTCTCACATTCCTCATTCCTCTTGCCCATGTCTCTGCACATTTGCGTGGAAGTGTGCTAAGTGTAAACGAGATATTAAATTCTCGCATTCCTCATTGCCCTTGCCCATGTCTCTGCACATTTGCGTGGAAGTGAGTTAAGTGTAAACGAGGTATTAGATTCTCGCATTTCTCATTCCCTTTGCCCAAGTCTCTGCACATTTGCGTGGAAGTGAACTAAGTGTAAACGAGGTATTAGATTCTCACATTCCTCATTCCCTTTGCCCAAGTCTCTGCACATTTGCGTGGAAGTGAACTAAGTGTAAACGAGGTATTAGATTCTCACATTCCTCATTCCCTTTGCCCAAGTCTCTGCACATTTGCGTGGAAGTGAACTAAGTGTAAACGAGGTATTAGATTGTCACATTCCTCATTCCCTTTGCCCATGTCTCTGCACATATGCGTGGAAGTGAGCTAAGTGGCCCCGCGCCCGTGAGCATAGCACTCAGCACAATAGGCAAACGGTCCCGCTAATCGTGTAATTAGCCACTACTAACACGTTCTAACCTAATACTTTTTAGTAGGAATTTTTTTCAGGATCAAAATTATTGTTTTGCTTAATCTTTTAACGTGTGCAATCGAATTGATAGTTACTCGCGATTTTCGATAAATAAGTTATTTTTTTCTAAAACCCGTGCGAATAGTCCTGTAGTTTAAAATTTATGAAGAAGATGATCACAATCAGAACCCTACTGTTTGCTTCGCCGTAGTTGGGTAAAAATACAAATATTTTATCTTTATTTTATTTTATTATGACAAGTAGACATCGGATTTTATGCAAAAAAAAATTGCATAAAACAATACGCAAACGACAAAAAAATGCCGAAATATGCATAATGCACAAATGTACATTATGCATATTTCGGGTTTTTTAGTGGAGATTTGCATTTTTGCCATTTGTTAGTGCATATAAGTGTACCTATTTTAAGGTTTCAGGTTTATTTTGTTTGAGGGGGGGGGGCTAAACCCATTAAGCCGATGGAGTTGATAGTTTTCTTAGTACTCTTAGACTAGAGATGCCCATAATTTACATTTGGGTAATCGTGACTGGCGTGAGCATAATAAAACTGATCGATAAATAAAAAGTAAAATATAAATTAGAGTTAAAAAAACTAATAAAAAACTGTAATAATCCATTGAAAAATTTATATTATTGTGCAAAAAGTATGCAAAGTTTCAAATTAATCAGACTTCTGGAAATTGGTGAAAATTATGTTCAAAGATTCCGTTACATACATCATACATAGTTAAAATCTAAGCTATTAAAGCGTGTTAATTAATCGAAGCGAACGAAGTCAGACGTTTCATTTTCTTGTTTTATTTTGTTGGTTCATCCGATCTGCATGAAACTGGGTACCTAAGTCGATGGTTATTGCGATAAGTACTGCATGGTCGCTGCCGGTTTTTCTTTTGATAATTCATCAAAGCGAACGAAGATGTATTTTGTTTTGTTGGTTTGAACATAAATTTCGAACAGTTGTTCCGATCTGCATGAAATTCCGTAACTCGATAGGTTTATAGGTACTGCATGGCCACTGCCAGTTTTTCTTTGCAATCGCAGAACCGCCTTACGCATTGAGATTACAAACCACCTTTGTTTTCTACGTTCTCGACAGTACAGCGGACAATGGCTACTAATGATGTGCGATAACCGCTCAAGTTCCATATTGTACAAACTATGCGCGGTGGTTTGCCACGTTTTGTAATGAGTTGCGGTTTTTAAATTAATAGCTGTTTAAAAAAGCCAGTACGTTCCTTGCATTGATTATCTTTAAATCTCAAAACTATGCGGCTAGAAACCGCACGCGGCTTACCGTAGAGCCTGTCTTTCCTAAGTACATCTATTTACATAGGTTTTATTTAGCACCGCAAGTTTGGCAAAGAACATTGCGGCCCGGCTCCACATAAAATATCTTACAACCCAGCAGCTTCATAGTTGAAGTAAGATTGAAGCTAGATCGTGGAAGTCGTGGGTGGGATTTTAGTTACAATTTTATTATTTGAGGGTGTCAATAGAACAGCGAGAAGAACTAATTTTAATTTATAGTTCTTTCCACTAACATAATTATCTTCTATTAATATTTTTAAATAAGGTGTTAGACCGGTAATCTTCGGAGATATGTATGAAGAGATGTAGTAGCTCTGCCTTCTGCGCTGGAGGGCATAGGTTCGATCCCCACCGACAACAAACATATGTGTTGTGAACACAGATGTTTGTTTTCTGTCTGGGTGTTATATTGTATGAATTTACAAAAAAATTGGTAAACAAATATTATATCAGCAATCAGGTTCCCATAGTACAAGCTCTGCTTGATTTGGGGCTAGATAGTGCGGATTGTCTTCAATCCACATTTATTTTATTTAAATAAGTCTAAAGATATTAAAAACCAGACCGATCAAAAGCGGGTCAACTTGCTCACCGAAGCTTCTGTAAAAACGATTCATAAAACGTTAAAAAAAATGATAAAATGTGCAAATCGATACCTTTTATATGTTTCAAAGTATCATGATATTGAGTGCAATATCGTGGTTAAAACTTAGAACCCCGCTATTTTAGCGCGGACGCTTTGGACGTTTAAATTACTTGCAATAGAACATGCCGTAAGTTCTTTTTAAGTTTTATTTTATTTTATCTGTTCTTAGCCTTAGTATATAAGGCGTCTCAAGGCGTCTCAAGGCGTGATCTTTGTGATTTAATTGATTCAGAATGAAAAGAAAAATAAAAACCACTGCGGTTTTATTTTAGATTGAATATAATGTAATCTTCTACAATGAAAAAGGTTTTAGGAGTAAAAAAGGGAAACGTATATAAAGACAACTCTTGCAATAAAATCGGTACGGAAGCTTCGGAGCACAACCCATACTTGCAATTATCCATATTTTATTCAAAATAGTGTCGGTATAATTTTTATTATAATACACCTAGAACAACATCGAGAGCAACATAAAAATAAAAATTAAATCTACTAAATAAAATAACGCTCCGTTAACCTAAGTACTTGTTTTTACCAAGAAATTGTGGAATGAACTACCACCAGAGGTGTAGTTCCCTCGGCTATAACATGAATAGGTTCAAGAAATATATAAAAAACTTCCTTCAGGGTAGACAACGCAACAACACCCTTGGTGTTGTTGGTGTCTATGGGAGACGGTGACCGCTCATCAGGTGGGCCGTAAGCCCGTTTGTCAATCATTTACATTAAAAAAACCTTTTTATTACAAGTACTTAGGTTAATAAAACAAATAATAAACTATCAACTACAAAAGCAATGCAATAAGTTAAAAAACTTTCGCATCAGACATTAACACTAAGCCCTTACATACAAGCGTTTCTTTAAAAAAAACAGTGCATAATTGCCATCTCTTACTACGGAGTGATGACAAACAATGACAGGGCTAACTTCAAGCAATAAATATATCACGTCTAAGTAACGCTTGTAAGTAAGGCCGTAAATGAATAAGCAAAATTAAATAACATAAACCACATTAACTTATATCAAGGATTATACGGATTTTTTTTTTCAACCAATTACAATCGAAACGCAGTTGACAGATAGATTTCTGGTAGACCTCTTTTAATTAACCTGTTCTATAATTTAAAAGAATATTGTACAGCTGCGTTTCGTTTAGATTAAAAAAAGCTTTTATTTAAGACTAACCTCATCATACTAGAGGGAGGCAGCCGAAGCTGCAGAAGTCCGCACATTTTGAGAATATCACCCGCGCCCGCCGTGGTACGGGTCCGCAACTCTCATACGAACTCCAAATATGAATCGTTTATAATAAAAAGTTCTGAGATCGGATTGGAAATTAACTGTTCGGCTTTGCAGCCGTCAATAACCGCCCCGCAACCGCGGCGGTTGCGGTTCCCGCACAAACAACCGATCTGGGTGTTCTTAATGTTCAAATATATTTTTTATTTATCTCATCCGCCGATAAAATAAACTAAAAATTGATATAACTGCTATCAAGAAAGACAACAAATGTGAAATGTTCTTGTCAGTAATTAAACATACGAAAACTATGAACGCAATTCTTAGTAATCGCATTTTATTCACACATTTCACAATTAATAACTTTACTTGATAGGCAGCGCATCAAACGCTATCTCGAGCCCGACGATACCGGCGCGGACGAAAGCTCGACTGCAACTGTGCAGCTCAGCTGGGGGACGTTTCCTGACTGAGGAAAGGGGGTAGTGCTAGCGCGTAGTGGTAGTGGGCGGATCTGATCTACCTGTAAACCTATAAACTAAAGTTCCACACTACTACATGCATAAATGCAAGAAGTATGCACGCACATGCGCGCATTCTGTCCGTGTAGTTGTGACTCTGTTTATCTCGCTCTAATATAATACCTATATAGATAAAACGTATTGCCTGAGCCGAATTTTTATTAATAAAACGCTACAATAGTGATTTCTTGTAATATGTAGAGATTGGGGTTTTTCAGTAGAACGTAATGAGTTTATAGAAGTTGCGTGCGGAATATAACAATGCGAAACTAAATGTGTCGACATGATGACAATTAGTGTAAAAACAGCATATTCATTAGAAACTTACCTATGATCATATGGGGCGGCGCTAGGCGCCCGCCCCGAGAGATACGCAGGCCGAAACGTGTCGTTTTTCAATTCGAGATAACAATATCCTGAATAACTCCTTCGACGACTTTACAACAGGCAGCCGACGGAGCCAGCTTGACGAAGGCTCAGATGTAGGCCATAGAATGACACCTGGAACAAACAAACTTCCTTAATCAAACAAGCAACAGTTTACCACCAATTGGATTGGATTGGATAGCTAGAAGACCTGAGCAATCAATTTTAAATTATGTCGAAACAATAGTCTCCTTGATACAGGCTTAGCCTAGTGAGGGAACTGGAACCGACAGATATTCTGTAGGTTATTTTAAATTTGTGTGAAAAAATTATAATAACATCTATTTTATATTTCTAGTTGTCACTCTTACTGCTTTTGATTTAATCTGTGTGGTTGGAATAAAATTTTCTTTGAAATAAACACTTTTATATTTATATTTTTTTATGTAATTTGATAAAATTATGAATCGATCAAAAACACTCACACCAGGAAACGTATTTTTACATTATTCTCTAAGGAAGATATTAAGTACCTTTTTAACAACACTATATGTATTGGGTTCGTTATTGTCAGCCCGTGTCTCCATGTTTATTTATGGCACAATAGTTGAAAATCCTATACTTAGATTTACACTCTGTATGTTGTTATAATATTTAGTTTTTGTATTTTTGGTAATGGCGGATGTGGTCTTCAAATAAGTGTGGGAAATATATTCTAAAACGAAGTTTCTAGAAGATCTTTCAGATCATACAATAACTGGCAGTAAATTAAGTACACGTTAGTAATGCCCATCCCGATAATGTACAGTCCGTTTATGTACAGCCGTATAAAACTAAGTCACTTTAAAACCTTTGAATTCATTTTAAAGGGCAGCACCCACACTGACAAAATGAGGGAAACACAAAAGGCTGCAGACTGAGGAACCTCCGGACAATGCGTGCCGTGTCTAAGATCACGGCCTTTTGCAATTATTATTATTATGGGGTTTTCAGTTTAAGTGACCATTTCATTGCTATGAACTGCACCTGTCAAGTGCACATGACTTGTATACGAGTATCAGCATCAGTTTGTAAAAACTTACCACGCATTTCAACAGACTACTCAGGACTTCAACTCGTGTTTAATATAGCGCCCTTCTGCATCAGAACAAAAGTATGCTTTGGGAGGTTCAGTGCAAGCTTTTTGAAGCTGCCACACATTGTTTTTTTTTTTTAATCTATATATTTACTTAGCTTTTCTGAATATAGTGTTTTGGAGGTTGCGTGTATTGGAAATGGCTACGTCAAATGAAGAGTGTTGTTTATTACGTTTGTAAGTCAAAATCGTTAAGTCTGGTCTGTTGAAATGCGTGGTTTTATCGGTTAGGATGGCTCTGTCGCCTGATCAAAAGGTCTAAGTAGCAAAATGTTCAACAGAGCAAAAGTTCTAATGAGCAGTAACGTTTAGGAAGCTACAAAGACTGAGTCTAAAGAGCTGCAAAGACTTGAGGGTCAAAAAGCTACTATTATTGATTTTTTACAAACCTTGGCCTTGGAAATATTAGCTGAATGAATGCAGAAGAGTTTGTGCGCCTAATATCATAATAATATTAAAGAGGATACTAGCATTTTAATTTTAATTTTACTTTCTATCATGAGTGTACACATTTAAAAAGCAGCCAAGTGCGAGTCGGACTCGCCCATGAAGGGTTCCGTAGCACGACGAACTACAAGAACCTTTATATATGTTACTTGATGTTACATAATAAGGTTCCTGTATTTCGCGGTAACTCCCATTTGTTCTATAGTACTGTGACGTCATAGAACTTTTAATACTTTTTTATCCTTTTAGTTCCATGGTAGAACTAATAAAACGAAAACTGGCCCATTTGTTCTATAGTACTTTTAGAACTTGGTCAATTCCATTAGTTCTATTGGTAATGTATAGCCATAGAACTGTTAAAACTATTTTTGTCCTTTTAGTTCAATGGTAGAACTGTTGAAACGAAAACTGGGCCATTTGTCCTATAGAACTAAATAAATTAATAAATATTGTGGACAATCCACACAACACTATCTAGCCTCAAATTAAACAGAACTTATACTGTAGGAACCAGATAGCTGTAGTATTATACTACAGCTATCTGGTTCCTACAGTATTAGTATATAAATGCTTATTTATTATGTTTTTTTTGTAAATACGTACTTTGAATGCTTATGATATAACAGACCCACACAGAGAACAAACATATGCGTTAAGCTCACAAATATTTGTTCTCAGTGGGGATCAAATCCACGACCTACTGAGCTGAGAGGCCAGTCGTGAGTGATAAAAAAAACTGAATTGAACTATTATAGCAGATTTTAACACAAGATCAATAGCTTCTTTTAACAGAGGTAAGCATTCTACTTACATGCGAGGTAAATAAAGATTGCTATAGGGATGCAAAATGTAATTCGGTATGAAAAAATAATTATTTCTTAAAATTAATAGTAAAATATTTGCACCGGTATCTGCTAAAATAGTCTCAGACGCACATTAGTGCACCCATCTGTGTGCATCAACTATTTTATTTCAGCAAAAAGTTTTCTTATCATTTTATGAGAAAAGAGTTTGTGTCACCAAGGAGTTTTGCATAGCTTGCTTTGTAATGAATGAACTACATAATATCAAGAATAATGTGACGGTAAAGTGATTTAGTGATTTAGTAGCAAAATGCCTTCATACACAGCCTCTTTGCTCAACAGTAAATCCTATTTACTGAGCATTTATGACTAAAGACTATTTTGTCATAATTATTCTATGATGTGACCTTTATGCTGTGAACATTTTTAATTCGAGATAAAACTCTTTGAAATATTTTGCTACTGTCCACAATGGCATTTTCGTGTTTTTATGATTTTCATTTTTTTTTCAACTTTTTGAAATTGTTTGAATTCATTTGTTTCTTATGGTGATTTCTGGTGGCAAATTATTATTTTGCAAGGATATTGTCAAAACAGAAAAATAATGCCTTACAAGTTCGAAGACATATTATTACGCAAAAGTGGACGGGGAAGCATTTTGGAATTGGATAAATATGTGTATTACAAACAAATAACTTACAAATCCGGATACACTATATGGAGATGTGCTAAATATAAAAGTAATAAATGTTTCGGCAGTGTGACCGTGTCTTTTGTGAGTAACTTACAAAACTTGCTTCGGGTTCTTTTACCCGTTAATTTAAACTAAAATTTACTAAAACTAATATGCATAATTATCATAATTTTTTTAATTTTCAGGCTGAAAAAAAAATTGTAAAACACAAAGAACATCGATGTGACTGCATTCCCGACGAGAATGAATTAATGATTATGCATGCAAAAGCAAACTGCATTGCAGAGGCAGTACAAGGTAATGACACTATACCAGCCATTTATAAAAAAACAATTGCATCGCTGAAAGATAAGGGTTTAAATTTAATAAAAGAATTGCCGACTCTTGATGGAATGAAATCAACATTATATCGGAAAAGAAATGAGGCTGCGAATGTCAAAAAGTTGTACTGCCAAGATGCTTCAGAAGTTGAAATACCAATACAATTCACAAACTTTTTGCTAGCAGATTATATAGACGACGAAAGTCGAATCATTATTTTCTGCTCGGAATATGCAAGAGGTTTAATACATAAAAACATGATAAAAACATACTATTGTGATGGCACCTTTGATGTTTGCCCTAAGCCATTTGTAGAGCTATACAGTATTCATGGAGACCTTGGGAGCACCGAGCACTCAACCAACATTGTTCCTCTAATTTACGTTCTTCTAACGAACAAAACAAAAGACGCTTACGTTAAAATGCTACTGTTACTTAAATCACAGTTTTCTAACTGGCAGCCCAGTGAATTTGTAACCGATTTTGAAATAGCCGCAATAGCAGCCATTGGTGATACATTCCCTGATGCAAAACATCATGGTTGCTATTTTCATTTTACACGGGCAATTTGGAGAAAAGCAAAAAAAAATAATCTGACAAAGGATATCAATTTAAAATGGATCGTTGGTCTATGTACCACATTAGCATTGTTGCCCAATGAAAGAACTGAAGAAGGGTGGGCTTACATACAATTGGCGATGTCAGGAACTGGTGAAGCTATGCAAAAGTTCATACAATATATGGATAACTATTGGATGAAAAATCGATTGCGTACCCACTGGTGCTGCTATGGTACGCAACACAGAACAACAAATGCCGTAGAATCCTGGCACCACCAGTTTAGTGGTGGATTTAAAAGAAAACCTGCACAGCTGTTGCATTTTTTGAACCAACTAAAAGAAGATGCAGCATTTTATAAAGTTCAATCATTAAAAATACTGAACACGAAAAAACACAAACGTGTTCGTTCGAAAAATAATATAAACAGAGATAGGTTTATACTTGACTCGCAAAAGCAAGTTTTTGCAGGAGATATAACAGTTGAGGTTTTTATGAACAAAATGTTGTTTTTATTAAACAATAAATGAGCTGAAATTTGCCTAAATCGTTTTTTTATAGGTTTACCAATATGTTATGTTAAATTCTAAATCGAGGCTTTTGGTACTAAATAACAATCTCTGTAATGAAACAAAGTACGGTACATCATGAAAGTTAAGTGCCAGTAATGAAAAGGTTAGCCATCACTACTCAAGTTGTCAAAAGTTAAATAAAGGAGTGGACGGAGAATAATTGATGTTACCAAGTACCATTAGTTCATTAGTTCTATAGGACAAATGGCCCAGTTTTCGTTTCAACAGTTCTACCATTGAACTAAAAGGACAAAAATAGTTTTAACAGTTCTATGGCTATACATTTCTATAGAACTAATGGAATTGACCTAGTTCTAAAAGTACTATAGAACAAATGGGCCATTTTTCGTTTTATTAGTTCTACCATGGAACTAAAAGGATAAAAAAGTATTAAAAGTTCTATGACGTCACAGTCCTATAGAACAAATGGGAGTTACCGGTATTTCGTTGAAAGGTAAATTGCGGTTTACGGTTTATGACGTATAAAAAAAAACTACTGACTAATCTCGTTCAAACCAAATATCGTTGAAAGTTTACATAGTAATGTACAACATATATTTTTTTTAGTATTATCATTCTCTTACTTTAGAAGTTAGAGGGGGGGGGACCAACTTTTTTCCACTTTGGTAGTGTCTCTCGCGCAAACTATTAAGTTTAGAAAAAAGCAGCCAAGTGCGAGTCGGACTCGCCCATGAAGGGTTCCGTAGCATCAAGTAACATAATATACAGAAAATAAACAGGAAACAGGTTCTTGTAGTTCGTCGAAAGGTAAATTGCGGTTTACGATTTATGACGTATAAAAAAAAAACTACTGGCTAGATCTCGTTCAAACCAAATATCGTTGAAAGTTTACATAGTAATGTACAACATATATTTTTTTTAGTTTTATCATTCCCTTATTTTAGAAGTTAGAGGGGGGGGGACCAACTTTTTTCAACTTTGGAAGTGTCTCTCGCGCAAACTATTCAGTTTAGAGAAAAACGATATTAGAAACCTCAACATCATTTTTGAAGACCTATTCATAGATACCCCACACGTATGGGTTCGACGAAAAAAAATTTTTTGAGTTGCAGTTTGAAGTATGGGGACCCCCAAAATTTATAGTTTTTTTTCTATTTTTGTGTAAAAATCTTAATGCGGTTTACAGAATACATCTACTCGCCAAGTTTCATCAGTGTAGCTCTTATGGTTTCGGAGAAAAATGGCTGTGACACGGTCGGACAGACAGACAGACAGACAGACAGACAGACAGACAGACAGACAGACAGACATGACGAATCTATAAGGGTTCCGTTTTTGCCATTTGGCTACGGAACCCTAAAAAACGATATTAGAAACCTCAACATTATTTTTGAAGACCTATTCATAAATACCCCACACGGATGGGTTCGATGAAAAAAAATTTTTTGAGTTTCAGTTTCAAGTATGGGGACCCCCAAAATTTATAGTTTTTTTCTATTTTTGTGTAAAAACCTTTAATGCGGTTCACAGAATACATCTACTCACCAAGTTTCATCAGTCTAGCTTTTATGGTTTCGGAGAAAAATGACTGTGACACGGCCGGACAGACAGACAGACAGACATGACGAATCTATAAGGGTTCCGTTTTTGCCAGGCGCACATCTAAGCGATCTGCGATGGCGATTAATGAAACGCTGTCAAATATGACAGCGATATTTGACAGCGTTACACTTCGAACTTCGAAGTGAATTCGAGAAGAATTTCCTTCAGAACTCACTTCAAAGAGAAAATACCCTCTAAGCTTAATGTTAGGTTGTGCGCTGATGTTTTATAAAAAGTTTTTTTCTGGTGGCTACCAAATATGGGTGTATAGTAATACTCACCATGTAAATTTATTGCGAATCTTAACAACGGTTTCAAAGTTATAGCCGACCGTTTGAATACCCTGATCTGATAATCCACCAACTTTCCATGTAGTTAGGGAGGCGAATAGGGGAATTTTCGGAAATACTCGAGCGTGGCAGTTTAAGATATGAGAGATACCTTAGACCTAATAGAAAAACCTTGTTAAGTATTTAGCTCTATATGTAGTGACGCGCGCCTAGGATAGACGATCAGATTAGTAAAAAAAAATGGATAGTCTGAAATACTCGAGCGCGTCAGATTTAGATATTGGGGGTCGATTTTAGTGTTTAAAGACTAAATTTAACTAATCAGACAATAAGTCCTTGACGCCGCCGAGTTATAGGGTCGCGAACTTGTAAAAACGTTAATCCGGCATTCTTGAGCGCGATTTTTTTATTTTTTATTTTGAAGAATATAATCTAAAACTTACTAAAAATACAAAATCTGCCGGTTTCCGCATGACCGGAAGTGTGGAGGAGCCATTTCGTCTTCCTAAGAACGCGTTACGGCATATAAGTCGCGAACGATACATTTTACAAAAAAAAAAGTTTAGATAAACAAAAAAGGTAATTTTATTTTACACAAAAAAGGTATCTTTACATTTTTGTCCAAAGAAAGGAAAAAAAAGAAACCAAAAAACCTTTTTCGGTCAGATTAAGAGAACCCACCAACATTTTTGTTAGATTAAAAAAATATGCTTTCAGGATACCGAGATAAACCTCCCCTATGAAAATCTGACGCGCTCGAGTATTTCAAAAAAACTTTTTTTTTTGAATTTTCAAAAATTGATCGTAACTTATCGTCACGCCGAAATCGTCAGTTTTTTTAAAGGGAGCTTCCTTGGGGCCTACTTAACACCCCTTCCAAAAATCAGACGCGCTCGAGTAAATTTTTTTTTTTTTGCATTTTTGACTACTTTATATGCCTACCCCCACCACGCAAACCGGCAGATTAGTATACCGTTGTTAACAGAGGCACTCGGGGCATACGTAGAATGAATATCTGACGCGCTCGAGAATGCCCAAGTAACTGTTTTTTTAACATTTTTGAAAAACAGTACACGCCAAACCCACCGCTAAAATGGTTTTTGCCATGCGAGCTTTTCTTTTCGAAATTATTTTATCTTTCGATTTTGATAGGTCTCGACGGCGCCGTTGAATTACGCCATTTAGCTACCTCGCCTCCCTAGCTAATGGTATCAGTTCGCATATCGTAGCGCCATCTGTATTCTGCGTTATAACTCTGCTTAATCATAATATCACCGGGATTTTCAGAAAACTAGGCTACGCTTCAGATTACCGTCGGTGGCGCTTTCTGGAACTTTTCAAATGATAGTTGCCTACAAACGCCGCTTACTCAACGGCGGCGCGGCAGTAAGGGCGTACTGAAGGGCTAACAGGGTTGCAACTTGATTTATCGCTAAACCTACAGATGGCGCTGCATTCAATAAATGTACATCGGTTCTATTAGTACTGGAGCCGTCAGTCAGATTGCCTATCGACATGTTACAAAGATGATACCTATGGCATCAGGACCGCAAAATTATGCTGATTCCCAATAAATCAGAATTTTATTTTTGATAATAATATACAGAAACATTTGCGATTTTCAGTTTAAACAATAATACAAGACCCAAGGGAGTAAGACCGCAAAGTGATGGTGATTGCGATATACTATGGTATTATTGTAAGGTTATTATAAGTTTATACATATTTACATTCCGATAAAAAAATGAACGGTTTGTCAATCAATTTCTTAGATCCACCAAATTCACATGTTTAACTTCTGCGCACTAAATTGGCTACAACTATCGAGAATTTTCCAAAGCCACCCACCCACCTTGGGTTGACTCGTCAATCAATACGAAGCTACTCGAGAAGTTTTAGCCTGTTAGTAATAAACAAAAAAATCCCTTAAGAGATCCAGTAGTATTAAAAAGACTTTAAACACATGTTGGCATACTGCGCTGTAGATGACTGATGAAAACGAAATGCATCATAGATGTGGTGCCGGGTGCCCTGTTGCAGTCTATGCCACAAGTGATTGAGTGCCCATCCTGTCCTAATACCGGCACAATGAAGGATCTTTTGACCTGCACAGACAATGATGTCGATGTGGCCGCTTATTGATCTAAATGGTTATGATATAAGACAATTTGCTTATCATTGAGCCGAAGGAAGAAGACTCCTACAACTTTGGTTATTGTTGCTGATCTGGCGTTTTCGTTCATCAGTGTTTTTTGATTGAAAGGCACTTTAAAATACTCTAAAACTATATAACTTTTGAAACTATCATGGTTTTTAACACTATTTTTATGAAACAACGGGATATTTACCATGATTAAATTTTGATGAGTTGATCCGATATTTCGGCACAGTTGGATGCACCATGATCACGGTTGAACTCTAAAACTACTACAGAAATACTGAACTTAGGACTCCATGTAAGTCCACCGTATGAGATCCAATTACGATGATTCTTTTTAGGGTTCTGTAGCCAAATGGCAAAAACGGAACCCTTATAGATTCGTCATGTCTGTCTGTCTGTCTGTCCGACTGTGTCACAGCCATTTTTCTCCGAAACCATAAGAGCTACACTAATGAAACTTGGCGAGTAGATGTATTCTGTAAACCGCATTAAGATTTTTACACAAAAATAGAAAAAAAACTATAAATTTTGGGGGTCCCCATACTTCAAACTGAAACTCAAAATTTTTTTTTCATCGAACCCATTCGTGTATCTATGAATAGGTCTTCAAAAATGATGTTGAGGTTTCTAATATCGTTTTTTTCTAAACTGAATAGATTGCGCGAGAGACACTTCCAAAGTTGAAAAAAGTTGGTCCCCCCACCTCTAACTTCTAAAGTAAGAGAATGACAAAACTAAAAAAAATATATGTTGTACATTACTATGCAAACTTCCAACGATATTTGGTTTGAACGAAATCTAGTCAGTAGTTTTTTTTTTATACGTCATAAACCGTAAACCGCAATTTACCTTTCGACGAACTACAAGAACCTTATTATGTTACATCAAGTAACATAATATAAAGGTTTTTGTAGTTCGTCGTGCTACAGAACCCTCATGGGCGAGTCCGACTCGCACTTGGCTGCTTTTTGTTTGAAAAGTTAGCTAAGGTTGATTTTTTTAGACTTGTTTAGACTGCAAATAGTCTCATCAAAATTTGGCGAATATCTGATGAGGTTCTTCGCCAGCAGAATGTAGCTCCTCAAAATTCTGTAAAATGCTCACTTTTCGTGTGCTCGCGAGGCCATAAACTACAGCTCTCAGACCTACTATTTTGTTTCAAGAATCATACTAAAGAACGGTATGAACCAAGCCGTAAGTTTGTTGCCTGTTCATCAAGGCTTGGTCGCGTGATAGTGGCACCAAGATTTACCTATAGCATTAAGACGTTTCAAATTAAGCCTTGTGATTTTACGGAATCTCTGCCTACCCCTATGAGAATGAGGCGTGATTTTATGTATGTATTGTTTAACGGTTTAGGGAATAGGACATCCCTAATCGGATCAAGCAAGGAATGACATCTCTAGTGGTGGAAAAAAGAAGAGCAAGATGGCGTCTCTGCGGTATTGTATTGTTTGCCGTGAAATAAGTAACACAGAGTAGTAGCTTTAATCAATGAAGAGTTTTCGTCGTAACAGTATGTATTTTACGTAATAAAGTAAAACTCCTTTCTCTGTTCGACTTACTACCCAATATCAAAGCAATTTTAACCAATCATAAAAAAGAAGTTTTTAAAGTTTGAAACTGCAGTTAACTCTTTACTTTAAGACATGCATGATACAGAACCTGTTGCCATGTGCATGATAGAGCAAACGACACGAGGGCTAGCATTATTAGGTCTTCGCAAACGGATGTCGGCTTGAGGGGACTGGGCTTTAGATTATTGTGATTGGGTACGTAGTTACTTATTTGTCTTAACTATATCATTGCATCCTATTTAGACTTGCAAGACAGTGCAAGTGCCTCAATCTAACTTTAAAGTATGTAGTAATCTACTGTATCACTCTAAAATTATTTTTTTTTGCTTATTCATGATTGAAGGTCAACGTAAACGAGGGGAGATGTCTAGTCTCTAGTCTAATGTAACCGACTACAAAATATTTTACGGTCAGGGGGTTAAAATCACAAGGATAGTTTTTTTTTGTTATCGTGTCACTGATTCTTTTTTAAACCAGTGTGATGAAAGGAACACTACTACACCTGCTAGTGCTCTATTACATAATACTTACCTACTTTGCGTCAAGCAACCACCCAAAGTGGTACCTATTATGCTGAGTCGGCGAGATTCAACATAATGCCTACGCATAATCGACTCTAGAATTGAGCCAATTACTACTGATCTAGCACATACAACAACGACAAACTGTCAAAGTAATCGTCTTTGTGTTGTACTGTAGTTTGTCTAAGGCCTGCTCACACCTAGGTCGATGGCGTCGGCGATCAGTGAAATGCTGTCAAATATATTTTTTTTATAGCGTTTCACTGATCCGGGTTTTACAATTGCCTGACTAAAGCCTTGCGCATATCTAGGTAATCTGCAATGGCGATCAGCCGGGTGAATGTGTAATTCTGTTGCTACCAAAAGTTCATACTAACAAGGAAAAGCGATCTTGGTGCCATTATTTTACGACCGCAATCTCGCAATCAAATGTGTTGCTATACTTACTAGTTTTACATCGTGAAGTTCTTATTCGCTATTTCATGTTTATTGCGGCACCATTACATCTTGTTGCAATCGTTCCTTGTCAAAGATGTTTTTTTTTATTTTTTTAATTGCAATCGAAGCTCAAAATCATGTCAAAATTGACAGATGCAACTAGAGTTTGATTGCAACAAAAAATAAGCAATCGTAATTTTTAGTTGAGTGCGTGTGTATTCTATATCTACAATACTACAGTAAGTAGGTATTACACCCTATAGGGTCAATGTGGGTAAATGGAAACAGTTTCGAAAAAAAATTGTTGGTTGTAGTAATGTTGCCGTCATAAAAAAAACGTGATAGTGTAGTGTAATTTTTTTTTTTTGAGGGACCTCAGGGATTAAATATGGCACAGGAAAACAATTATTGAGACCTTCTGGCAAATTTATTTTAAGTTTTGCAAAAAGTTTACATTTGCCCCAACACATTTTTTAAAAAACAGCCTTTTTGGGGTATTTGTAAACATGTTATTCTAAATTAAATGATAAATAACACAGAAAAATAAGTCTGTAGTGCGAAAACTAGGTGTCTGTAATAAGTATATTATTCTAAAGAGCCTTTATCTATGGTAGGGGGTAAATCGAAACAAACTTAAATATCTTAAGTATGCCTATGAACGGACAACTGAGGTAAATGGAAATAATTTACTTGTTTTGGGGTAATTGTGAACTGAATGATTTTGTCACTTCAATATTTATAACTAATATAGGGAGGTAAATTGAAACATTTTGTGTAATAATTTTAAACTTTTATTTAGAGACAATTTTATGCTTTTTCAAATACATCTATTTTTTTTTTAAACTTGTAAAAAATTCTTTCTCCTTTTAAAGATATTATTGGTTCTGGTAAGAGACCAATAATATCTTTAATAGGCACACAACTTGTGTCCTTTTCATTGAGTGCAAAGACTTGTTTTGAAGGATCCACGCTCTTTAAAGAGGTTACCACTACTTCATTATTATCTTCTTCATCGAAACTGTCAACCATACAGAGGTATCGAAACACAGTAGCCAGCCTTTTTCCTCCTTTAAACTGTACTAATACAAAGTTACCTTTTATCAAATTTTCAGTAGGACCCATTGTTTCCATCAAATCACATTGTTCAGTTTCACATTCTATATTGTAGTCACTGTCACTATCTGCATATGGAACCACGTCTTGTTCTCCATCAGAATCACTATCACTTACATGAACTCTAACTTTCTTTTGCTTATTATTTCCGGTATCCTTTTGTTGCTGAAAATTTACTTGCTTGCATTGATTCTTATTCACCTCTTCAACCATTATTTCGTCAGTTTCAATTACAATGTTATCAAGTTTTATCTTTTTTGCTCCATTATTTTCCTTTTTATCTTCTTTTTGATTTTCTTGATGCAAGTTGGCACATTTTGTTCGTTTTCCTTGACCTTTATTTTTAAGACCTTTTTCTACTTTAATTTTTATTTTTTTTGTTTTACTTGCCTTTTCTTCTTCAGCTTTCTTTAGACGATCTTTAACAGCATCACTTGTAAGAACTTCACCATAAGTGGCGACTTTAAGCCTTGGTATCACTATTTTGTTCTCTTTTTTGGGAGTGTTTTGTGTTTTGAACAATTTATCTAAAATATCTTTATTTGGTGACATAAAATCATCAGTTATATCTTCAACACAATCTGCAGACGATATAGCTTTAAGAAGTTTGGCTTTAACCGAGTCATTTGCACTTTTGTCTAGTGTTATCAATTTTAATATATTATTCAGTAAAACAGAAGAGCCTCTATAGTCACTATTGGTATTCTTTTTAGAGCTGCAATGTGGAGAAGCAAGTTCGGCAGCGTTTGCTTTCGTCGGAGCACTATCAAACCGGTTTTCGGTTCTAGTACAATGTGGAGAGACATGTTCATCAATGCTTTTTACTAGAACTTTCCGGTTGAACTCTTCAGCGTTAGAGCAAACTGGAGTGACGTGTTCATCAGTGTTTAGGGCAGAATCACTGTCAGAGTAGAGTCTGCTTTCATTGTCAGAGTAAGGTCGACAGACTACGTCATCTATAATTACGCTTACTGGAACTCTGCTGGCGGGTTTTTTAGAGTTGGAGCATTCTGGAGTAACATGTTCATCAGTATTAATTATTGCGGAGACACTATCACTGTGGCTTTCAACGCTAAAGTAAGGTGGACAGACTTCATCATCTATAATTATGTTTACTGGAACTCTACAGACGGGTTTTTCAGAGTTGGAGCAATCTAGAGTGACGTGTTCATCAGTATTTATTCTTGCGGAGGCACTATCACTGTGGCTTTCAACGCTAGAGTATGGTAAACAGACTGCATCATCTATGATTTCGCTTACTGGAACTCTACTGGCGAATTTTTCAGAGTTGGTGCAATGTGGGGAAATAGAACCGTCATTTAAATGTAACTGTTGTATATTATCTGTAAAAAGACTGCTGCTATGAATTGAGATATCATTAACACATTCATTTGAAGATTCTTCTGTTACAATGTCATTTACAGTGTTAACTAAATTCTGATATGTTTTTAATTCGCTTGCGTTGAATAACTTTTTTGGAAATTTTGAAGCATCCACTGGAAATACTCCGGTAGTATTGAATCCAGACACAATGTTTTTGAGTGTTAAAGCCTTTCCCCACACCTCACCCAGGAGTTCAGTGAATTTTTCTTTTGACAAATGAGCACTGCCTTTCCCCATCTGCTTTACGCCATGTTCTACCAGGGTTTTGTCCCAAAACGTCTTCACAGGGCCAAACACACATTTGTCTAGAGGTTGTATACGATCTGTCATGTGGCTCGGGAATTTGACTAGGATAATGTTCGCTTTAATTGCATCTTCAACTATCCTGACACTAATATGGCTAGAATGACCATCATATATTAAAATGACTTTGTGATCTGGTTCGTTATCATCTTTTCGAATCTTGTCTACGTATGGTATAAAACCGTTGACGAGCCAGTTGTGAAAAGTAGGTTCTTCCATCCAGCCGTTCTTAGTTGCTCCGTATAAAGTTCCCGGATATGCCTTGTCAGACACCCATCTGGCCTGTACAGCGGTTCCTTTAAAAACAATACATGGGGGCAAAAATTTACCATCTGCAGATACACACGCCAACACACTCGTGGATTCTCGGCCAGAGCCACCTGTGACACGGGAGAGAGCCATCCCTTTCTCACCAATGGCTCTGAGTTTCGACGGATCGTGATTAAACCCGCTCTCATCCGCATTAAAGATATATTTGGGCTTGTCCGCCAGGTTGTTATTAGTGACTTCAGAGAGAAGCATGTCGTAGAAGTCG
The DNA here is from genome assembly GCA_939531255.2 of Thera britannica. Classification (NCBI taxonomy): domain Eukaryota; kingdom Metazoa; phylum Arthropoda; class Insecta; order Lepidoptera; family Geometridae; genus Thera; species Thera britannica. Next base: position 17,348,515 of record OW618044.2, read on the forward strand.
TACACTACATGTGGTCTTCTGGCATCAGTTCGCGCTTTCTGTAATTGTTCTGGCTTTTTTAATGAAAGGCTTGGATGTCTCTTCATGAAGTTTTGGTACCAGCAATCTCCTGGTATATTGTTTTTAAAAGGAGTTTTGATTTTAAGCTTTGTTACGTATTCTCCAACCAAAAGCTTTAGCTCTTCTTTGTGGCAAGGATGGCCCATTTTTGCCCTTGTCTTTAGGCAATTCACAAAATGGTGCTCGACACGTTCAGTTAATGCTTTTGAAACTCCACCACCCATTTTATCCAAGGGTACTTTTCTACCTTTTATTCGGTGGAATATTACAGCAGTGGGAACCCCATAATACTCGCTGGCTCCTCGAAATGTTTTTTTTTTATTAGTCACATCATCTACGGCTCGCTTAACATCTTCTAGGGAGTAGCTGGGTGGTACCTTCTTACGTACATATGTCCTCGGCATTTCCTGTAGCTTTTAATTATGACGACAGCACTGAAATAAAAATGTTTACAATCACCCACCATCACCAACAAATAAATTATGAAGCCAAATTATATTGTTTCCAATTCCCTCACACATTTACATTAGCCTCATATCGTGTTTACATTTCACCCCGCCCACTAAATGTTGAGGTAATTGTAAACACGCGCTCAAAAAATGGCGGACACCATTTAGAGAGAAAATAAAACCCAAATCGTGTAAAGCAATCCACTTTCATCTCATTAGTCAATAGGTTTTATCACTTACCTTGATTGTTTTCGTAGTAGAGTAAGTACTATTGACCACTTGAAAACAGTATTTTACTTGTTTTTGCAAAAAAAAATCAAGCACATCAATCACCTGTTTTCTGAACTCTGACACTGAAATTGCAAAATGGCCGTCATAGACCATAGACTAAGGATGCGTTCCGTATCAATAAAAATCTTCTAAAATTAAGAATGATGAAAATAATGAATGTGTTTCCATTTACCTCTGTTTACATTTACCCACATTGACCCTAGATACAGTAAATAATTATCACACGAGCGGAGTCGCGGGCGAATTCTAGTTGAATTAAAAATGTAGTGTTATATTAGACACCGTTTTGTTGTTAACGAAATATGGGATATATGCACTATTGCTTTAAAAAATAATATAACTGCTGACGGGACGCATAGGGCGTGGTTCGCTGATTTAGCAGTTAGCATGTAAGTAAACTTCCATGCGGTGCTTGAAGAATATTAGTTATAATGAATAAAACCATTCTAATTGAATACCTATTGAGGTTTTGTGTTATGATCAAAAATGCATCGTTCTTTATCAAAAATTAGAATTTTCTAATATATGTAACTGTCACCAGCTTGAATAAGTTTACTGCTTCTTCTTGTCGCGTCACTAGTTCTTTCAATCTAGTGCGGTGAAAGGTTTTTTTTCTCACTTAGACTAAGGGCAAGGATAACATTAGGTCTAGAACATTATATCTTATAACTTAGCCTAAACTGAGAGCTGGTACCCAAGCAGGTTTCAAATTAAAACCTGTAGATCGGGTTACCAGGCTCGTCTCCCGGCCTCGATACATCTCAATATTAGGGTAGGTAACCAATGCCATCTTATTTTGTAGGACTCCGCCTCGGTACCTAAACCTAGCCAAGGATTATGTATTAATAAGTCTTCCGATAGTCGCGGACCCGCCCTATGTTCGGAAGGTTACGGTCACCACGATCAGCTATCAGTTCCGTGACCACAGTGTCATTTTTAGGGTTCCGTAGCCAAATGGCAAAAACGGAACTCTTATAGATTCGTCATGTCTGTCTGTCTGTCCGTCCGTGTTACAGCCATTTTACTCCGAAACCGTAAGAGCTAGACTGATGAAACTTGGCGAGTACCTAGATGTATTCTGTGAACCGCATTAAGATATTTACACAAAAATAGAAAAAAAACTATAAATTTTGGGGGTCCCCATACTTGAAACTGAAACTCAAAAAAAAATTTTGCTACGGAACCCTTCATGGGCGAGTCCGACTCGCACTTGGCTGCTTTTTTATTTTTATTTAGATACACAGAAAACGGGTGCCAAAGCGTCTGAATAGAAAAAACTTTACAAATGGGATAGCCTCCGAAAATATAAAATTTAATAGAGTTTAAATTATTTCTTCATAATGGTAATAAATCAATCAACACTATCTAGCCCCAAATTAAGCAAAGCTTGTACTATGGGAACTATAGATAGCTTATAAACACATTTTTTTGAAAATACATACTTAGAATACATTGTAACCCCCAGAAATAAAACATCTGTGTTTACTACAGAAATACTTATTCTCGATGGGGATCGAACCCACGACCTATGGCACAGAAGGTAGAGCTACTATCAAATAGGCTGAGAGGTCAATTTTAAATTATTTCATGTAAATATGAGCGGTGGTAAAATCTGTCAGCCATTTTGTAACCAAATCTATACCTACTAAATTTTGGTTTTGTTGGTGATGAAACATAAAAAATGTGAATATCGTTTACATGTAATTTATTAACAGGTCAAAAACTGCCTTCCTAATTTTTTTTGTTCAAAGCTGTTAAATGTTTGATGTGATGGTTTTGGGTAATAATATGTAACCTAATTAGATTACTTTTTTTATCTGAAGCTGATTAGCTTGATCTTTCTTTCTTTTTTCTTTTATATTGGTGTGATGATCATAGATGCTTGTTCCTATCTGGGTGTTATAATATTGTATGCTACGTACTTATTTACAAAAAAATATATATATTATGTATGCTTTGTTTTATATCAATCATCTGGTTCCCATATTACAAGCTCTGCTTAGTTTGGGGCTAGATAGTGTTGTGTGGAATAAATATATATTATTCCACCCTAATATATTGGCCTATATATTATTTTATTGATTCTGATTAGGTCAATTCATTTGTAAAAACCTCCCGTAACAATATACTTAATAATGTTATTGTGAGACACAATACATAATGAGAGTAGCAATGACTCTATTGTAAAATATATTAATTATTAAATCATGCACAAAAAAGTATATTTCAAAACTTTATTTTTTTACTAACAGCTCTACATAATCTATAGTATTCTTAAAGTAGTGTTTTTTATTTTAGTCAGGATAATGCTACAACAGACTCAACAACAGAGTAACTGTATGTCTGATACTTTGATCATTCTTTAATGACAACAGATTATTGTGCTATTCTATTCTGAATGGGGCTGAGCTTGGTTGGTATCTGGATTAAAGATTACCGAGCAGGTGTAATTCTTGGTATTTTCAATCTATTCCCGCAAAATAAGTCCAGCTATATTTGTGGTAGTAGAGCTCTTTGTGTTTGGCTCATCCAGGGAAAGTACTAAAATTGCTAAATTTTATAATCCGCACTTGATGTGCGGGCTGGTTTTTCCGCAAGTAGGTCGCTGGCGGGCCCTTTTAGCGTGATCCTTGACGCGTGTTGCTCGAACTTTTTTAGGTTCTACGACACGCCGTTTTCCTCACGATGTTTTCCTTCACCGTTTTGAGAGTACTGGCATAGTGCACATAAATTTTTCGACAGAAAAACTCATTGGTACACGACTGGGTTTGAACCCTCGACCTTCGGATCAGAAGGCGGGGCCGCTATCACTAGACCACCAGTGCTCTCAGGGAAAGTACTACCACCATGCTTATTTCTGCTGTGAAGCAGTGTCCGTTTGAAGGGTGTCGGTGCCGGTGAAATTACTGGCATGTGACGCTGAATATCTGCATGTCTCAAGTTGATGGAAGCGAGGCAGTGCATTGTAGGGCACGTTTCCAAAATACGTGACCACCTAACATCAGGCGGGCAATATGCTTACTCCATCAGATGGCTGAATAAAAAAAAACATGGTTTGGGTAAAGACTCCAATATTTGCATGCCTAGCATACTAAATTTTTTTATTGATGCATTAGAAACTAGACATTGAATTTGTTAAGACTTGAATTTGTTTTATGCATGTTGACAAAAATGATGCAGCTTTGGTGTAATTTCATGTTTAACTCAATGCTTTGATAATACATACACTACCCAAACTCCCTCCTCCAAATTATTAGGACATTAAAATGTCTGATTATTGATTTTAGCACAAAGGACTGTAGAGGAATGATCAATTTAGTGAGTATGAAATATCAAAGCATAAGTTAAAAATATATGTTTACTTTTTGTTACACATAAACAGTATTTATGTATATTATATAGATTATCATTAGCTTTAATCCCAATAATTACGAATATCATCCCAAGGTTTTAGATCAAAAATGACAAAGTTACCATGTTTGCATAAATTCTAATCATCATTGATCAAATCATGTAATGTAACGTCGAGAAGTGAAATTCTACCAAATATTGGGCACACGAGCTAAAAAAGCCTGTATAGCTATCTATAATGTTAGTTGGTACCATGCACGTAGCACTAAAATATGGAGGATGCTTAATCCCAAACCAACGAAAAATACGAATCGGGGCGTGCTACCACTCAGAATGTTCTTAAAACCTGTATTATATGATACTTTCTCACAAAATAACACTCATTTTATTTACAAAACTGAACGAATACCAAGAAAAGCAACCCATCTCATTGTGAACGTACCGCCCTACGCTAATGTTGATGTCAGATAAATTCGCACTTACCACGCTCGGGGAAGACATATTTCAGGAAATAAACACACTATACAGTTTATTGATGTTAACTACACTGAATAAACAACCGAAACGAGTAGAATTTAGTCAGGTTTCACAGTCTTTTCCACAAAACAATAACACTACGCGCAATCACTTCAGACTACCGATCTGAAGATATTAGCAGACGGTAACAATTCTCCATAATATCAGACGCAGGTATGCCAACCTTCCAAAACAAATTAAATCAATTTTGGGGAAAAGGAAGACCACAAAAAAATCATCCTAGTGTGTACCGTACATGTTGATTTCCAAAGAATATAAATAATTGAAGATTACCAAATTCAACTCGCATTTACTTACTTTTTGATTTATAATGAAAAGATAATTATTTGGGATGGAGGATTTCCTTCATCATCATTATCATCTCAGCTCGTTTGCACCTCGTTTGAGTAGGTGTAGAAAAAAAAGAATAGTGGCCAAGGGATGCTCAAAGACTAAAAATCGCTGAAAATATGCTTGTCATCAATGGGTTCCATGGGTAATCCACAACTTACAGTACAGAACGCGGAGCTACTACCAACTGAGCTGTAAGGAATGCTGAATTATTATGAAATCGTTGAGCCTTCTAAAGTTCTAATTCTTATTTTTTCTAATTTAAAACTACGTTAAGATGAATCTTAGGTAATTGCGAAAGTGGCGTCCATTATCAGGTTATATTTGATATTTCCGATTATAGACTGTGCCTACATAACTTGAAAAAAAATATATTTGGTCTCATGAGAATTTAATCAAAATCGGTTCAGCAGTTGGGCCATTAAATCGGTTTCTCAAATTGTATAAACTTCAATTGCCTCTGCTATTAATTTTGTACTGCATTTTATGTTTCTTTGTTATTTATACAGAAAATGTGTCCAAACGTTTGGTGGCCACAAAATACTTGCACTTAGTTTATGTAAATCCTCACATTTATTGGCATTTCATAGATGTTTTTAATTTCCTGGAGAGCTCTCTCGCTACCTAGAAAATTTTGACTGCCCGAATTTACCAAAATACCCTGAACCAGTTTATTTTTACATGTTGTTAGTTCCACTAGAATGAAGTTGGCGCTATGACGTATTTCCGGTCATATAACACACAAACTGGATGTAATGATGAGGCCAATTACAGAATTTCAGAACATCTCTAATCTAAATTTTAACACTATTGAAATGTAAAATGTAGGCCTATGTGCCGTAAAAATCGAAAGAAAATTCAAAAAAATTTACAATAGGGCAAACACTTTGAAAGTCGAAATTTGACATTTTAGGAATTGCACACTCCATTCAATGTCAAAGTCAATATTTTTCATTATGTTTTTATTGGCAGGCAACATTGAAGATTAATTGGTAGAATGGTAGAATGAGTCACTGACATTGACATATAAGTCAAATTAAATGTGACAATGACAAACCAGACCAATTAAAACCATGCGACGCAAAAAAAAAAAAAAAAAACCAGACCAACCCAAACCAGCAGAGCAGCCAGTGTAAAAAAAAAACATTTTCGTAGAGCACGGATATGGGTGGTCGTGTTTTTCGTTAAAAATTGTGAATATGATTTCTAGACGATAAATGTCTCAGTTTGATTTGCAGCCAAAATGCATGCGATAAAGTTAAGAAAATTTTGTATTATGGCTGGATTTGTAGTTGTGAGTGTTTTCCTGTGTATGTTTTTCTGGGCAAACATGGAATATATTAGGTAAATAATTTTTCATAAATAGTTAATTTCTATAAAAATACACCTTAAATTATACACTAGTTGTAGGCTACCTACCCCTTTAGACTTCCTAATTAAATAATGTTCGTAACCAGTGACCTTGGTAGAAGTAGGTAATTGGTGGTTAATATTTACTATCTACTACCCGTAGGGTTGTGCCGCCCTATTAGCATTGGCCTTCAGGCATTCTCTAACTAACCACAGTCCGATACTTTAAGTAGGTATAAAATAGTGCCTTTGAACCATTGTAGTGATGTCTAGCTAATTGCAAGAATGCTGTCTTCTTTAATGTTTACATAGACATTACCTGTTAACTTTTGCTGAAATAATATTTCTTTGGTACTAACCAAATCTTTTGAAATCTTAATTTTATTTTATCAACTTTATGTACTTGTATTTGTAACTTAACTGTTAGTAAATTATTGAAATCAGGAATTCTGGGTTTCAATCATTCGGAACCTAGTGCCCGAGTAAACTTAAGTAATGATTCGAGTTTCCTATATATTTAGGGTTTAAATGATTGAAAGCAGGAATTCTGGGCTTCAATCATTTGGAACGTAGTGCCCGAATAAACTTAAGTAATGAGTTTCCTATATATTTAGGGTTTCATGGAAATCAATTACTTTCAGCGCAAGCTCTTTGGTTTTGGCCAAAGCTGCACCATTAAAAGTGAAGAATAAGCTGTGCTTCGTCAGCCCCATTGACAGACGAAAACCCAGTCATCTACACAATAAGACAGATCTCAAGATGATATACTTCATCACACCAACATACCCGAGGCCAGAGCAAGTTCCTGAGCTGACTCGACTTGGGCATACATTGATGCATGTGCCGAGACTGCATTGGATCATAGCTGATGATGAGCCCGCTTGTTCTGATGAAGTATTAAACATACTCAGGTAATATTTTTGACATTAATTATGTATTTATTATAGAGACCACTAGTGGTCTAGTGGTAGCGGCCCCGCCTTCTTGTCCCTAACAGGGTTTATGTTTGAAAATAGACTTCTGGTATCACTTGTATCTAAGAAAGAAAGAAAGAAAGAAAAAACGTTTATTTGCCACACCTCCAATGGAGAACATTTTAGTGCTAAAACTAAGGGACAGCAGTAACAAAAACAGAAAACAAAAATAAAAAGGAACTAAAAAAAGAAGGGAGAAATCGAACAACACGTGTCTAGCGTCACGCAAAAAGGTCCCGCCATCCATGAAATC